>CAKLBY020000016.1:0-1200000 GCA_921007115.2 Peronospora matthiolae | reverse complement strand
AAGAAGAAGAAGACGAACAAAAGCGAGCGAGAGCGACAGAGCACGACAAGTGCACCGAAACCAGCGTGTCCTACCTCACGTGTTTGCTTGCTTTTGCAACCAGGAACGCCGTGATGCTCTCAATTTTCTTCATCTCTCCTGCCTCCTCTGCCTCCATGTCTTCATTACTTGCGCCCGTCCCAGGCGCTCGCATGCCAATGGCCGCCATACTCTTGAGCCCAAAGAGGCGGCCGAGCGTCTTGGACGACACGTGCAGCACACAAATAGGCACGTCGTGCAGTCGGCAGAGCAGCGGCACGTGGCCAAACGGCAGCGACTCGTGGTTCTTGGCAAACACAACGACGCGCACGTCGCGTCTTGCGATCGCTTTCGCCACTTGCCTCACGCCTCGGACGCTGTAGCGTCGCGTAGACGGCACGTTGGCCACCTCTTTTTGCAGCCGATCCAGCACGATATCCCGCTCTTCTTTTGGCAGCTCCTCGTACTGCGGCGACGTCCAGGGCCGCTCGAGGCGCGCAGTCGTTGGCTGGCACTTGAGCGGCGACTTGGGCCGCTTGAATTGCATGGCGTGCATGTCGAGACATGTTTCTAGCCAATCCCGTTGCGCGAGACACGTCGCGGACTTTGCACCAATGACAGCCCGTTGCCACTCGAGTCGGCCAGTTTCGAAAACATGGCGATGTCGTCCTGTGAGAAATGATACGGACAGCGTTCTTGTCGCGTAGTAATCACTTGGAGTCCCTCTCAATTCGAATATTCTATCACCAACACAAGCATTGACAAAGAGACGAGGGCGAGGAAGAAGATGGGACGGTTCTTGAAGACGTCGCCTCCTGCCAATAGCGACAGGTACGCGATGGTCCCGCGCGAACAGGAAGAAAGCCAAGACACAGATCTACACGATGCGTCAACCGCGACGTCTCCGGGTGCTTTGGGGCCGTCTGCAGCGCTTTCAACCGGCGACGTCGACGTCGAAGGCCAGACGCTTCCACAAGAACAACATCAAGAGGACGAGAGACAGGACGAGGACGTGACGGACGACAAAGATACGGAAGACAAGAGAAGGGACGAGAGCGACAGGGTGGTGACGGCTGCGTCCACGCCCGTGCTCGAGCAGCCCAGCGAGACGGACGCCACAGACGGAGACGTGGTCGTCGACGTGGACGCGATTGACGTCCGTATTCTGGACTTGAATGGCAAATTCTTCAGCATTTCGTGTCGTCTGGACTGGAGCGTGGCTCGGTTGAAGCAGAATGTGCTTGAGAGCACGGACGTGGCCGTGGCGTCGCAGCGCCTGATTTATCGCGGCCGCGTGCTCGAAGACGAGGCGTCGCTCGAGAGCTACAAAGTCGAAGACGGACACACGATTCACCTGTTTGTAAGGGCTGCCACGACACCGGATCCGGAGCTCTTGAGTGCGGAGTTTCAATCAACTGGTAGCAGCAGCAGCAATTCGAACGGAGCACGAGACGATGGGGTTGCCATCGTGCATATGAACAGTGAAGTCGTGTCATCGGCCGTGTTCCCGTCCGACTCGGCTCGACGCGTGGACCCGTTGATGCTGGACTCGTCACTGGGCAACTGTGCTCGTCGTGTGAAGCTCTGGAGCTCGTTCTTGCTGATTATTTACACGATGAAAGTAATGGGCCAATTTGCGCTGCTTGCAAACGACCAGCAGCAACAGCAGCAGCGAGCCGCAAAACAGGAGCAAGAATCCTTGGGCATTCACGAACCCGATCGTCCGATGAACCGCTACGATGAGTTCCCGCAGTATTACAAGCCCGACCCGTTTATTGGCGGTATTGAGCTCATGGTACACTGCTTTGGTGTGTACGTTGGCTGTGTCGGCTTCAAGGCGGCACATGACACGGACATTCGGCCGATCCGTTTCTACTGTCGCGGAGTCGTCTGGCTCGCCTTTCTTACCATAGTAGAGCAGATTTACACGACCGTGCAGATCTCTGACTCTGACTTTCCGGCAGAGCGGGTGCGGTATCCGTACGGCGGACAAGGGCCTACGAAAGAAGATGTGGTGTCGGCAAACGTCTTTCAGACCATTATGCTCGTCGCCATGTGGCTCATTGCCATTCGCCACTCGTACATGCACCAGCGCGAAGTGACGATTTACAACCAGTCTTTTGCTGCAGCAGCAATGAATGCTGCTCCTCCTGTGCACCTGCCCGACGTGGTATAAGAGGTAAGCCGATGGTAAAGAGTGGTTTGTGGTTTATATCGGAAATACACATGTATGGAAAATGTGGTCTAGCACCAGTTTTGATGGAGGTCTCGACGTGTGGAACTGCTTGAAGATGATGGAATGCCGTGATGTGACATGCTCGCTTTGTGTCGCCTGCTGAGATATTGGGTGGTCACCACCACTGACGCTGTCGCGATTCGTTTGTTATTTCCATTGATATGTGAGGTACGAGCAAAACTTGTGGTTCTTACGAAGGGTGGAAAGTCTTTTTGAGGATGCGTCTTGACACTTCTTCCACGCATTCCATCGTCAAGTCTCCACAATAGAAGGGGTTCAGACATTAGCGAGAGCGTAATGCTGCGATTTCGACGTAGACGAAAACAGAGATGGCCCCAGGCGTCGGTTTTGGACGTTGACGACATCTTTGGTGACTCCAGGAGGAGAGACGCAAAATGCTGCACCCACCGGACGATGAGAGTGGCGATCCTGTCACATCCTGATAGAGTTTGCAGGAACAAAGCAGCACATCTCTGTAAACAGGATGTTGAAGACGATGAGAATAATGACCCTCACATGGCGTTAGTCACCTGCTCCGGCTGAGTCGTTTACATGCTGAAAACAACGATGGTCCAGACCAGACGATAAAGACCCCATAGTGCAAGTGAGGTGCTTACGTCAAACTCCGACCGCACAGTCGTGGTCAAACATTCAGACAGCTGATCAGTAGGCCATGCAAGCGGTCACGCAGGAATAGCAGCTTTGTTGTAGATCCAGGTCAGGTCCAAGCAGAACACAAGGTGCGGACGAGTACAAGCAAGCGTGCTGCATCCGCATCCTTTTTAGGTTCACTGCCAGCACTCGTAGAATGTTCCACCATTATCTCATTATGTCATGCCTCTGGGATGTGTTGGCTGCGCGGCGAAAGCTGCGTTTGTGCAACCATGGACGCAGTGCAAACCAGTCCGTGCGAGCAGCCGTTTCATGCTGTACGGCGCGAAGATTTCGAGCCATCCTGCAAAATTGCGGTGGTAAAGCCATCATAGTGTATAACTCTTTGAGCGCGAAGAGGATCACGCCATCGTCGAAAAAGGTGCCAGTGGTCCTTGATACTAGTGGCGCAACGTTCTGGACGATCAGCTTCAAACGACAATGCAGTGCTTGTCGAGACTTGCCAAAACTTGGTCCAAATCTCTCAATCAACACGACATTCACATCACGGTGCAGAACGTGCGACTCATGTTCTGTAACTGCACGGTCAAGCTGGCCAGCTGCGATCGATCAATCCCTCAGCCATGATCGATCATCATCCCACTTTCTCACATCCAGTACCCCTCTTTCTGCTTGGACTCTGACCAGCAAATGCTTCCTGCATAAACTTGGCTATGACTCACCGCTCCTGCGTACTTTGTTTCGTAAAAACAAGAATATGAGGACAAGGAACAGCTACACGCCGATGCACGTAAAAACGTTAGCAATACAGCAATACTCAGCAGCACCCATGTGGCGCTGCTCCATGCACAAACGATAACACGTACCACAATTATTGCTCCGATGGCGATGCTCATTTTCACGTTTTCCCACCACAAATGGCGGCGGAGATTGGTGCTCGACTCGGCGAATGCTGCAGACTGGGAGCTACAACACACAAGTACAAGCAAAAGCGGTTCAGCTGACAAAAAGAGCAAACCTGCTTTACGCAGCCGTCGTCTTACTTGAGTTGGTCCGTCTTGTCCACAAGCAATTCAATTTTATCCCCGCGCTCCAGCACTTTATCTGTTCAGCATCAACATACAGCAGCCACCAGCATCAGCCCTAGACACCCCGTCACGTCCTTCAACAAGACATACAGCCGTACTAATGTTTTCGTGGACGTTGCTCGCAACTTTGTCCATGTCGTTCTTCAATACTTGCAGCTTCTCCGCTCCTTTTGTCGACGAAAACGTCTCCTGTACCATACAATACAACACCACAAAAAAAGAAAACCGACCAACAGACACACACACACCGTCAGCACAACACCACAGAACTCGCCATTGTCGTGTCGTCCCTCCTCTCGCCTCACCATTTGCTTCTTCAACGTCCGTGCAAAGTCTCGATTCATGTCCAACTTGAGCTTCGTCGTCTGTCCTCGAATCCCAAACTGCGTGTCAAACAGCTGCGCAATGTACTTCAGGAACAACGCGGCCGAGCTGCAACGATTGCACCAGTCCAGCCACACCCACAACAGCAACAACAAAAGAGTCAGAACTGCGCCATGACTCTGGTCCTGGGCGTTACAAAACGTCCATTTCAATCCCCACCTCTCGCCAAACGCTGCGTTTGTGACACAAACGTACGCCACTTGGTGCTCCACGCGGTAGCTGTACGTCTTCCCTTCAAAATCAATCGACTCGACCGCGTCGTGGCTCAGCTGCAGCTTCTTCAGCAGCTTCTGCGCAAACTCGTTCATGCTCCTGTCGCCGCCGTTGCTGTACTCGGCCAATGGGCAGTAGCTGTTGGCTACGACGCAGTAGAAGATGGACATGGAGCTGGCTCGGGGGTGCCGTGGGACCAGTTCTCGTTTTGGGATTCGAGTTTCTATGGCGGTTCAGATAGGAGACGCAAATTGAGGAATGGTCGAGTCGAGTGAGTCGTCACTTTTTTAGAAGCCTTGTTTTGTTTCTGCGCTTCTCTTGTATACAGACTGCTTTACACGCGATTCACTGATGTATGGATGGATGGAGGTGTATACAGACTTCCTTCCTCTTTGGTGTCGTTTCAACGCTTTTACGGCGTTTCAATCGCGGTGCTATGAATGAAACGTTTATCAGCCAACGGCTTTCGTCTTTTTTTCTCTCGAATAAACGCAGTCGTGACTCAGTTTTTAGAATGCTGAGCGACTTTGGTTCGACAGGCATTTTCGAAGCAGGTTCAACCGACTTACTCGGCATTGCCGGGAGCACCGAAAGATGCGCTTGCGTTGACAGCGTGTGGACCATTGTGATGAAAAGACGTATGGCAAGAAGCGACGTGGAGATCGATGCTGGCGGCTGATTTTGGATATCGTCGACGGTAAGCAAGTACTCGGCATGACCGCAGGACGCTAAAAACAAGCTGGACCTGTGCACATCGCGATAATCTCTCCATGTGCAGAAGCAAGCAGGTTGTTACTCACAATATCGGACAGCTTGGTGCGTATCTCCACGAACAAAGTCTTGAAGCTAGCCCAGCTTCAGGGACATTCACACGATACATTTCCGTGCAACGAGAACGTGATTGTCGAGAACCTACCTCGTCGTATTCACCAAAAGCTACTTGAAAGCTCCATTCGTTTTGGCGCAGATTCTGGGTCTCAAGTTTTTTTCGGAGTAGTTTTTCCGGGAACCTGATGAGGTGCGCACATGGATAAAGTGCACCCTCTTGTTAGTAGGAGAGACCAAATATGACGGATAGAGTGCACTAGTGTCGGGCATGGACGGAACTACCCAAATGGCTGCAGGAAAAGGTGTGCCTTTGAATTATAACGTCTGATGCAATCGTGGGAGCATAGAAGCCGCAACGAAGATCATCACGTACGATTATGCACGTGAGCAAGAGCGTCTGTCTTCGCCCTCATCGATCGACCAGCGGTTGCAAGAATGAAAGTGCGTTATTCTTTTTACACTCTGCCTGTTCGTTACAGATAGCGGTGTGGAAAAACATCCAGTGACTCGAGCGAGAAGGTAGAAAAAGTGAAGGGTTCCGCCTGATTGTATTTGCTTCTCCTTGTACGTTTGATAACGAAGAAGGCGAAGCAAGGCCCATCAGGCAGTCCGAGCGTCTTGGAGATTGACATGACACCTCTTTACAAGCTCAATGTGAGAGCAGTAATGGGGATCGCTTTGCACGTGATGATGGGTGCGCCTGCGTTGACAGTCGCTGCGATGTTGCTAGATCAGAAGCTGGCAGACCAGACACAGCTGAACGGGTTGTCGGGACGCATCCTTGTAAGCTCAATCACGGCTTGGTGATTGTCATGGACACACTAACTGAGTGAGAGGTCTCTGCCAGCTGCTGAATGTGTTTCATTGATCGTCGACGTGCGTTCTTGATTCTGAAGGTTACGCAGATTGAACAGGTAAGGAAGCTGTAAAGCTTCGACGTGATTGTTGCTTCTGTACCAGTCATCAAGTGAACCGATCCTGCAGCCATCAAGGAATGGAAGCAATGAAAATGCAGAAAAGCTCGGCTAGAGCTGAAAAGTGTGACAGGAGCAGTCTAAACACAATCCGAGAAGCAGGGAAGGGAAACAAGATGCATTGGATGTGTCAGAACACGAACGCAGCAGCAAGTCATGCGCAGTAAAAAACCGACTCAACGAAGCTGGAGGATAGCGTGACAATCTGGTCGGTGTTGGTTGGTGTCTGCGCTCAGGCAGTGTTTGAGAATACCGGAATCATGACTCCATTGCGTAGCTCTGTTCGCGCGTTATCTACGCAGAATGGCAAAAGAGCTGATGCGGCCTTTTGAGTTCGGGGCTTGCTGGATCTACCTTCTTTTCACAATGGCGTGGCTGAACGCACTGAATCCATGCTTGTCATACATGTTGCGATCCGAATTTTGGTAGTATGGTACCATAAAGGGAGCTATATCGAGTGCAGTGTCGAACGTTTTCTGCCAGGGCGTTCTTCGCCACTCCTGCGCGGGTGAAGACTGTCCTGTGGTAATTGTGCAAGTGGCTGCATCTCACTGCTACGGATAAGTGCTAACAACCACGTCCAAACTCTGTCGATACCACGGCGGCTCGTATCTCGTGGACATGCAGACTATGTTGTGTCTAGCAGCGTAGCTCCTCCTTCTCGTCTCCTACTACACCACACAATCTTCACTCAAGGCGGCACTACGTACGTCCGACCATGTCGTTTCCGAAGCACTTCCTCTCCTCCTCCTCTCCACCTCAGCGAAAAAAAGAGTCCATTTGTAATTGCCATTTTCATTCCGCGTGACCTCTTCAGCTGCACGACATTAGTCCTGCTCATGCACTTTTTCACTACGACAACGTCAACTACGCAGTCATTACGTGAAATGCCGCTCAGCACATCCACATGGTCACTTAAACTGTGTAAAAGGATCCAATCGTGTGGACTTTCGCCACGATCTGCGCATGTGCCACTCGATCCGTCGATTTTATTGCCGCCATGCATCACACTCCGACGTTGCGCTTCGACTGGCTTCAGCGTGAAACGTTACGTCATCTCTGAAATCGGATCAACAACGGCGACAGGCTGAGTTACGACATCGACAGTACCGACGCAGGTAAATGCGTCGCGTCGGACGTCGCAGTCAGAATACTCTCGGCACTAAAAGCATGTTTACCGGCGACCAGTGGCGATGGAAAATCATCGTGAATCGATGGCACCGCAACGGCAAGTCGTACCAACCAACAAGTCGTTCTGTATCAAAAATGGTCCTTGCGTCCATGACGTAAACGTCGCCCCGCGACGATCGGTGCACGTCAGAAGCACTGAACCACGTCCGACAGAGACGCAGACAATCCGCCATTGACATCATTGCGGCTGAAGCACGTCAGGTACCGAATCAATCTTCCGATACTAATAATTAAACCTACTCGCTCGACGTCGAGTGGCGTCACGAAAAAGCGCGACACACATCCAAGTCGCACTTTTTCTGGAACTCCTCGGTGCTGGAACGTTCGCAAGTCGGTCGACTTTTCCGAAAAACAAAAGCCTCGTCTACCGTGTCGGTTTTCGAGTTTCGATTTCCCTTCGCGCGACATTCGTTCGTGCGAGCAACCTTCCGTCCACTTTCCGTCCACCTTCCACTCGGCGCACTCACTCATTGACCGTCGTCGTCGACCAATCGCGAGGGCGCGACATGTCCATGAACCGCGCGCTGCAGCTGCCGCTGGGCGCTACTGCGCCGTCTGTCATGGAGAACTACACGCTGGGCGACGTGCTCATCTGTAAAGCCAATCGCGGCAAGCAGCTGGAGGTCGAGACGCTCGTGAAGACGCTGCACGCGGACGTGAATTACCGCAATCAGGTACAAGTGCCAGAGTGTTGGTCACGCGCGCAAGAGAACGGCCACCAACGTGACTACGTGGGAGGTGCTGACGATTGTGAGGTTGCTTGTATGTTGCAGCATGGATGCTCGGCGTTGCATGGAGCAGCAGCAGCTGGGCAGCTGGATGTGGTGCAGTGGCTGGGCACGCACTGCAACGTGGACTGGGGCGTGACTGACCACGACGACCAGACAGCGCTGCATTATGCTGCTTTCTACGGACATTTGGAGGTCGTGCAGTTGCTGGTGGAGCATGGCGTGCCGCTTGATGTGCCTGACAAGTTTGGGCGCTTGGCGCACTGCTCAGCAGCTATCAATGGACACTTGGACGTTGTGGCGTATTTGCTGGAAGAGTGTCCTAGTCCGATCGACATTAATGCAGCTGATGAGGTGGGTGGTAGTGGGTGACAGAGGGAAAGAGGGACGGAGAGGGGGTAGGAGGAAGGCAAGATGTTGGACGAGTGGTAGGCTGATATCTACGTCCTTTTGTTTTGTGCAGTATGGTGGTACGTGTCTGCATTGGGCAGCATCAAAGGGACGGAAGGAGGTCATCCAGTATCTTTGTATGAAGGGCATTGACATTCACGTCACCAGCTATGTTCGTACACTAGCTCTTGTTCAGCGTCTTTTGGTGTGATGGGATTGGCTTGACTGACGACGGGCTGCTGCTTTGTATGTGATTTTCTTCGTTCTTGCGGACGACTGCACAGGATAATAAGACGGCGTACCAGATTGCAAAGGACAAACATAAGCAAAAGTGTGTGCAGTTTTTGAAGAGCTGGTACGAGACGTCGCAGGTACGGATCAGGCGCTTGTTGACATATTGGATAGACGCGGACGACTGAGGTGTATGCGGGATGTCCTTTTGTCTCTCGCTATGATCAGAAATTTGTTCACGGGGCTGAAGGAGGGGATGACGAGGAAATTGCACGGATCATCGCCGAAATAAACGGGGCATACCCTTTGCAATTTATGCGTGACAAGGTAAAAGTTCAACGCGATCGCATGCGCGAGGAGCTTCTGTGGAGCAGGCACTGACTTTGCTGCGCTGGTTTTGACAACAGAATGGCAAAAACGCGATGCACTGGGCTGCAGAGTTCGGTCATTTGTCAACTTTGAAGCTGTTGAGTGAGCACTTTACCGTTTGGACGGACACTGATAAGGTAGGAAACGACGGGGATATGAAAACGTTGTTGGACCATGCGTGACGATCCGTGTCTCGTCTATCTCTTTACAGTTTGGTCGCAACGCCTTGCATAGCGCTGCTCTTGGTGGCAACAAGGAGTGTGCGTTTTGGCTTATTCGGAAATCTCGGGACTCGTCGGAGTTTTCGTCATTGACGCTGGTCCGTGCTTGATGGTGATGGCTTTGAGGTTGGATGGTGTTGGATTGACTGACTTGTGTCTTTTACGACATGGCCGTTGCAGACAAACAAAAGTCCGTCGCGATGTGCGTTCGAAGCTGGTCATAGTTCGCTCGCTAATTATCTCCAGGCATGGGAAGAAGGCAATGACGACTATTCGACGAACGATGAGTCGTCTGCGTCATTGCCAGAGTGTGATGGTGGCCGTCTTACTGGAGATGAAGAGGAACATGTCGCTTCGCGAAGCAGAAGTGCGTTTGTCTTGAGCCGGTTTCGATACGGACCGTAATTGTTGCTCATTGTGATATGGTTTTGCTGGATCAGATATTGCGACTGTGTACAACTGGCTCAAGTTCTTCAAGATGGAAGAATATGCTCAAAATTTTGAAAAAGATGGATTTGATACACTGCGAGGTGTGGCTACAATTGATGAAGATGACCTGGTTGATATGGGTGTGAAAAAGGGTCATCGGCGCGTGGTACTCTCACATATCGAGGAGTTACGGAACCAATTGTCGATGCTGGACGAAAGCGCGGACGATGCCGGGATGGAGCCGCTTTCTTCGCCGACAATAAGCATGCTTCCGTCCATCGCGAAACAGTCGTCAACATCCAGTATTGTCAGTGCGTCTGGAGGTGCTGAGACGATCCATAATAGAACAGAACGACGAGGATCAGTGACGATGCCAGCGGACGTGTAGGTAAACAGCTCTCCGTCTTCGTCTCTTCTCGCAGGATGATCGAGGTACCAAAGAACGAGAAGGAGGAGGGAGTACCGGACCGGTGAAGCTGACGGGAGAAAGGAGGGTGTTAATTTTTATTAAGTAGTCTTTCTAATGGATGTACCAGCTGCTTGTCTGCGGTGAAGCAGTGCTGTTTCAACAAGGCGGCCAAGGTGCAAATAAGCTGGAGCTTGCCGCTGTACAACATGTGGACAACTGGTGACTTTGGACTAAGCTGAAAGCAAAAGGCGGTCGCAATGCTTTCATTGTAGGCTTTTGGCTGAACTATACCTGGCTGGAAGAATTGACCTGTAATCGACAGCAATGAGTTTCACATCGTTTTATGCAAATCAGGCGTGGGGTATTTTGAGGACGCATATTTGAAGACAGACAAAATACGTTCACATCTTGAGCGGGTTTACATCATGTCCCTGTTCGTCCAGATAGCCTCAATAAAGTCATCATGCTACTGAGCTTTGTAAAAAGGAACGTACCTCCAGAGTCTTTTGATCGTTCGTCTCCAATTCGTAGGACTCTAATTCCTCTGAAATAAAGTAAATTACACAAAGCGTGCGTCATCGAATCGTCTACGAGCAAATCAGCTAATGCACACGCAAAAAAACGAAAGGATTGGATAGAAACGGAACTGTCACGTTAGGCTGGGGAATACCCGCTAAACCGACTCAAGCCACCATGACTGGGAATATCGACGGCATAACTCGAGCATCCTATCGGCGTTATCAATATCATACCAGCATAGCCGAAAACATCCGTAAAACTATCTCGATACAAATCACCAGCTCGTGCTACTTTCGTAGCGTCACTTCAGAGCAGACAAAAACAAACCAGTGGTAAGTAGCGACGTCGAAATGGAGGTTCTCAAGACGGCAAAAATCACCAACGAAGCCGCGGCCAAGATCCTAAAGAAGTTTGTGGCGACCAAAGAGGACGAGACGAATGCGGATTTGATGGTGCGTAGAGGATTCGCAGTGTGGTTAAATGTGTGTACGTGGCCAAGCAGGAGTCTGTGTGACTGACAGCAGGATCATTGTGTACCCATGTAGATGAGCGAAGAGGTCAAGTTCCAATTGGTGCAGGTGCTGGCGCACTTGGAAGGCAAGAAGCCGCAGATCGAGTTGCCGCAGACGGAGGACCTATATGGGCAATACTAGCCGTGATAGATAGTGCCAAATACACTCTGCTTCTAGCTTGCATCGTGCGGAAGGCGTTCCTGTTACTCCGACAACGCAATGCAAACCTAGAGGAGACGAGCATGGACGATGCAGTGATGCGTGAAGTGCAGCAAGGACACCACAACAGGAACCGAGAAGCTTTCGAGCTCTTCTGATGCTAAATCCGAGTAAATAGCTCAGCTCGGCGGGCATCGGTGCCAGGGCGAGCAAGAAAGACCAATGAAGCCCGCAGGCACCTGCCGAGTCCGACCTAGGTCTGAGAATTGTAATGGAAAATGCCACGGACTACGAAGTACGTAGTCGATAGCGGTGACATGACAGCGTCCAGCACAGGGAGGAAAAAATGATACGTCATGGCACCCGATCGATCGGTCAAACTCACCGACCGAGACGCGTCAACCGTGACATGTCGTCACGTCTGGCATCCTCTCTGGATAATCGGACGACAATCGAGGAATTGGATGGTGCAGAGGAGCCGCAAGTACTTGCGCTTGTCAGCAATCTACCTGCAATTGTAAGCGTTTAACCAGATAGAAGTCAAGAGAACGAGCCCTATATTACAACAAGGCGTTCGTCGTGCTCGCACTTTTACATGCTTCAAGTACTAACTCGTGAGCACACCACGTCTTCCATGTGTTTCGAGCAACGAACGACCTCCTTGGTACAGTCTGGGTTCAAGCCTCGGTTTCCATGATTCTTGTCAAGCATAAAGCGTAAATTGTCATGCGGTCGTCCGAGTTTGATCTTATCATGTCGAATCGCAACGTTATGGCAGAGGGAAGACAAGCGAAGAAGTGCACAGCTTGATTCGCAGTGTCATCCACTGCTTGAACGCACAACAATAGCACGATAATAATAGCAATCACAGGGCTCTTGTTGCAGTGGCAAGTCGAAGAGGTGCGCAATGTTCCCAGTAAACGCAGCAAACGACAGCCAACCTGCGTGCAAGTTTTCGACCACACTCGCATGTGCGTCGTACCTGTGTCAACGAGTCGTAGCGTCGAGTGTACAAACGGCGCTGTGAAAACAGGCGTGATTGCCAACCGAGCACTGGGCGGCATCTGCTGTAGTTCAGACACTCGACAACTTTCTTGGCCGGTGGCAGAGCTCCTTGCCACGCGCTTACTGCTTGAACCCAGCGCACAACTAGTTCTCGCTCCTAGTCTTGTCACCACTTGTCATGCACGACCGTCGCAGCAGTAGCAGTAGTACCGACCTCGATCTGACGTACATGCCGTACCACGAAGGTCTCCTGAACCACAACGCGCCCCCTGTGCGTGGCAGTCTCTCTGTGCGCGTCCCTAGTCGACAACAACATCAACTGCACCCATTGCACGACTTGCAACAGTCGCCGTTCTACGGCGACAGTGACGATGACGACGTGTCGGACGACCCGGCATGGATGAACGCACCTCGAGGTAGTTTACAGCCTGCCTTCTCGTCCAGCATGATGAAAAAGGCGTCCAGTGTGTCCGTCACGGACTCCCAGACGTCGAGTCTCGCGTCCGTAAGCACCGACCGCATCGGTAGTGCTGGAGAGGACGACGAGCAGGAAAAGCTACAGTCGACAGACGGCGAAGACGGTGAGCATGACGACGGTGAAGATGAAGAAGATGATGATGATGATGTCTTGCCATCTAGAGTCGTGTCCACGATGCAGTCACCGACTTGTCGTGAAGCTCCTTTGCAATGCAAGAACTCGGCATCCACTAGCAGCGGACGCAGCTTGAACAATGCCGACGGTACGTCGATGACGGGTGTCGAGCTGGACAAGTGCACGACCGTATCAACGGACAACATTCCAGTTGATGCCACGACCGCAGACACGAAGGTGGTACCAAGCAATTCGACGGACACATCGGAGACTGATCAGGAGACGAAGGTGTCGGACTCGTCGAGTGACGGGGACCTCCCTCCTTCCTTAGGTCTTGCAGATGGCAGCGACCGCTTCCGTGAAAGCCTGATGCGCTACCGTCCTAGCAACCTGAAGCCGCAGGATGTTCGGACGGCCCTGCTGTCGCGTGATAGCTTGGCCCCTGAAAACTTTGAACTGACTGGCTGCTCCACGGACTTGTGTCGTGGCAGCAACATGGGCTCCAGCGTTGAACTCGCTGCTAGGGACGGTCGAACGAGCGACGGGGTCGAGCGAAGTCCCATCGTGGACTTGATGGCGAGCACCCGCATCACGAACTGCATGAACAAGCGCGACTCGGTCAAGCACTTTGGTCCGCGCGTGACGGAAGAAGGTCTCTCTGATTACCTGCGTGCCGCCAAGTCCGGCAATCTCCCGTTGCTCCGCAATTGCTTGCAAGAACGGAGCACCAACTTGGCCGAGCGCGACCCAGTGCACGGCCAGTCTGCCATGCACCTCGCAGTGCGCTTTGGCCAGCTCCATGCTGTGCAGTTGTTGTGTGGGAAGAAGACCCGCAGTCTCTTGATCGATGCTGTGGACACCCGACAAAACACGCCGCTGCACCTGGCAGCGGCCAAGTCGCGTCGCATTACCAAGTACCTCCTGGAACATGGCGCCGACGCCTCGCGCGTGAACAACCGGAACCAGACGGCGCTTGCAGTCCAGATCATCACGACCAAGCGCGACGATCCGCTTATTGCCGAGATGTTACTGCAGCACAAGACGGACCCGAACAGTCCGCTTGGCAACAGCACGCTCTTGCACAAGGCAGTGGATCTAAAGCTGTTTGAGATTGCCTACCGTCTCGTGCGCCACGGCGCTCGCCTCGATGCCAAGGACGCTCAAGGACGCACGGTCTTTGAAAAGGCCGAGCCGACGATCCTCCGCCAGCTCTGTGGCAAAATCGCGTACCCGCCTGTGTGGATCCCGAACGTGGCCCGCAAGAGCTGCATGAGCTGTGAGCGGCACTTCAGCCACCTGAACATTGGCGTTCGTCGTCACCATTGCCGTCATTGCGGCCGTCTCGTTTGTGGACGCTGCTCGCACGTGTCGGTGGAGAGCGAGGCGTTCCCGAGAACGTTCATTGGGCACATTGACCGGACCATGTCCGAAGAACGCTCGACGCTCAAGCGCGTGTGCACTACTTGCAGTAGCGTTTTCGACGAGCGTGCAAGGCAGGGAAAGGAAGGCTGCGGTGATAGCAGTGGGAGGTGGTCGGACGCCTTCATGGAAAGAGTTGTGGGCTGTGCGTGGGACGAGATTGAGCGCAAGGGCAGCAGCAGCAGCAGCAGCGGCAACAGTCCCGGCTCAAGTCGTCTGCGTGGGTCTCTTGCGACCTAGAGGTCTCCTCTCTCATTTCCTACGTTTGCTACGACCAAAGGAAGACAAGAGCTTGTTGTTGCACTTACGCAAGGGCGTGCGTGGTCTCCATCGCTGGCAGTGGAGAGACTTTGGAAGAGTAGCAGGTCCAGTCGTCACGTGGGTTGTTGAACGTGACGACTTGGTGGCTAGTTGCGCACATCCTGGTGCCAGTAAATAGAGTCGAGTGGGTGGGTGTTTGAGTGGCCTGCGTATAGTTCTAATGCATGGCACGACGGTACATGAATCACGTGGCTACAGAGGATGTACGCACGTGTGCAGCAACATTGTCGCGACCATCGAAACGGTCGACCAATTGAAGCGATTGAACGAACGAACGATTGAAGCGATTCGTGTCTTTCTGTGTGGCAGTTCCAGCTGATATGTTGGACAGGACCTGACAAAAAACATCCGATTTGTCCAAATTTAGAACGACGATGATCAAATCTAGTTGTCGAAACTAGACATCGCTGAGCCTCCGCTAAGTATACTGCAGCCAATCAATACTTAATCAAACAGGTTCCTACGAACCACCGCCGACTCTGTCCTGTCTGCCTGACTCACTGGCCATCCATCAACGACACGATCATTGAAGCTCCCTCGCCATGCGTTGCTGTCAAATGGTCATGGGTCCAGCAGGGACTGGAAAGGTGTGCTAACTGTTCCGACTGTATTTTTTTATTTTCCTCGTGCTTTGAATTCAGTATCTAGAGCTTCCTAAATTTTGAGTGCTTTCTAATTCACTGGCGAGGAGCAATAGTGTTACTGATGTGTCTGTCTGTCTGTGGGTGTGGGTGTTTTTTTTTGACTTGGGTGTTCTATGGAACTATGTACAGTCCACGTACTGCAACAACATGCACGAGTTCTGTGCCGCGTCAGGACGTATGACGTACGTTGTGAACTTGGACCCAGCCGCTGAACATTTCGACTACCCCGTGGCGTTTGGTATGTTTTTTTATGTGTCGACGTGGAAGTTGAGCCACTACCGGTCGGTCTAACGCTTTGTTTTCTCCTTCTCTCTCTTGGAATGCTGTGTAGATATTCGTGATTTAATCAGTGTCGAAGACGTGATGGAAGAACTGGACTATGGACCCAATGGAGGCCTCATCTACTGCATGGAGTGAGTCTCTTTTGTGCTGTTTCGTTTGCTGTTGTTCTGTGTTGAAAGAAGTGTCTTGGTGGAACGACCGGAGAGTCTTGACGGTGAAGTGGGTGGCAGATATCTCGTGCAAAACCTCGACTGGCTGCAAGATTTGCTGAGCGAGTACAGTGATGAGGACTACTTTATCTTTGACTGCCCAGGTACATTGTATATGCTGGAGTAGGAGGGCTTGTCGCTCGATGGTGCTAATTGTTGCGCTTCGCTCTTCGTGGTGGTTGTAGGCCAGATTGAGTTGTACTCGCACCTTCCAGTCATGAAACAGCTCTGCGACTCGTTAAAGGACTGGGGCTTTAACATTTGCTGCGTTTACTTGGTGCGTCTACGCGTTGAGCAACATTAACCAACGTGCTTGTGGCGTATCGGCGACTGACGTGACAATGCAAATGGCTGGATATAGATTGATTCTTTATTTATCGTTGACCCGACCAAGTTCATCTCGGGTGTGCTCTGCTCGCTGTCGGCAATGGTGCAGCTTGAGCTGCCTCACATCAACGTGCTCACGAAGTGTGATCTGGTCGACGAGAAAGAGTTGTCGAAGTAAGTTTGCGTGGCGGTTTTGTCGTACCTGGTCGCACGACAAGAAGGCGGGCGGAGTTTTAGGCGGTGACGTTTCTTCGTACTTGTAGGTATCTGGATCCGTCAGACGGGTACCTTCTGGAAAACCTTGCGAACGCCACTGATCCCAAGTGGCGCCCTTTGAGTTCAGCGATTTGTAACGTGGTGCGTACAAACGCTATGCATGAGCTAATTACCGCGACGGTCGACAACTCAACTGAATTCTAACTTGACGTTACATGTGGATTCGTAGATCAACGACTTCAATATGGTTGCCTTTGTTCCCATGAATATTAATCGCGAAGAGAGTATCGAGGCCGTGCTCATGCACGTCGACCATGCTATCAACTATGGCGATGACTTGGAGCCTCAGGTACGGCTTTAAACGAAGGTGTGACGTACGATGTTCGCTGACGAGGTGTTGTATATTGGATTGCATTCGCAGGAGCCAAAAGACCGAGACGTCGACGAGTGACGCGTCAACTTCCCGACCAGTGCTGCGGCGCTAGAGACAATTGCAGACGGATCGTGCGTCTGTCTCGCTCGGATCGTGCTGATTCAGTGTCTAAGACAAGTCGATCAGTGAATGAATGTGCAGCCGTTACTTCAACGCTTTGTGAAAGGGTCACCTCGTTGTATCGAATTCGCACGTGATGAGCCTCCAGCTCATTATTGCGGTCAGCATAGCTGTTACTGTCTACAAAACAAGTCAATTTCTGGTCGTAGGCTTGACGAATATGTTCAGGCGAGGTAAAACAACAGAGTGGCGGAGACTCGACTGGACGGACGTTGCAGGCCAAAGTTTCAGCAGCATGTCAGCTCTTCAAGTACTCGTTGCAATCGAAGCAGCGACAGGCTGCTACACGACTACCTCGTTTTGGAAGTTTGCACGAGCGAGAGGCGTAGCCATGCCGTACCACCAACGGTTGAAGCGTACGAGCATGACAAAGTTCACTCTGCAATTCGACCGGTCCTATTCAACCTCTTCACTCCCGACACACCTACTTCTAGCAGCGATGACACTGTCAGGACTCCTACACGCACTGGTCTTGGTCATTGCGACTCTGAGTGCAACAAGGGCAGCTGCTGATTACAACATCAACGCAACCGTCAGCAACACTGTCCAATATCGTGCTCAACAAGCCACGCCGGTCGACTACCATACAGCCATGTTGAATGCTGTGAACAAGGAGCGCGTCACTCGTGGCTTGCCAAAGCTTTGTATGAACAAGAAGCTGCAAAATGCTGCACTACAACACTCCATGGACATGGCCAAGAAAGGGTTCCTGGGCCACACGGGCTCAAATGGCTCTACCATCTCAAGCCGAGTCAAAACGGCCAAGTACCGCTGGACGTACGTTGCCGAGAACGTTGCCGCTGGACAGACCACAATCGCAACTGTAGTGGCAAGCTGGATGAAATCCAAGGGCCACCGAGCCAACATCTTGAGTCCAAAGGCAAAGATGTTTGAATGTGGCTACGCGTACAGCCCGAGTAGCAAGTACAAGCACTACTGGACACAAAGTTTTGCGTCGGGCAAAGGCGAAACGTGCAATTGAAGCAACCCGTCTGGAGGGTGCTAAGTGCAGGTGGTTAGATCAAGGAAGCAATGCATTATGTCTTGCATTGCCAAGACCATGCGGTAGGAGATGTCACCTTAGGAGTTGTCAGCATTGACATTGCCACGATAGCAGTCTCTCCCATAATACAAGGCAAATCAACATGTCATCAAACGCTAGATAAACAGCTTAGCTGTACCTTTGACGTCAATAAAGTCCAGCCTGCCGGTAGATTATGCATCTTGCCCAATCGGTCAGCAAAGACCACCATGCCAGTGTTGCCTTCTGAATCGTTTAAAGGGCCAAACTCAAAGTCTATACTTATGAACCCCCAATACCCAGTGGGTACAGAAAGACTAGCCAGCGGCGCTGCCGCATGTGCTGTTGGTTTAGTTGGTGACAGGTTTCACACGTACGCACATAGTTGCTCACCCACTTGTCTTTTTGGGCCACCACTAATGAGCCTGGCTCACTAAGCTTTAGGTATTCTTTTATGACCGAGATGACCAGGTAAAAAGCGGTATCGTGTGCCTAATAATGGATTCGATACTTCAACTCCTCATCAAGAGGAACAGCGATACGAGGGTTATCCTCAATATTCGTGCGATAGCACAACAGGCCATTATCGATAGAATAGCGATGAAGCCTCACAAGAAAGGTTCCGACAATTTGATGTCGTATTCTTCAAACTCATCGCTTCCAAAATCCCATAGAAAAGATACACATTGTGCATCCTTGGCATAAGCCGCACGGATCATTCAGTGACTGACGATGACAGCGTATTGACGTGAGCAAGCTCATATTCGGGTCGGCGCGATAGCGCATCAGCCGAAGCTAATTGCTTTTTTTGTGGCTTATGCTTCACTTTGAAGTTATATTCGGCAATGAATGAAAAGGAATCTAGCCATGCTCTGAGAGAGATGCGGAGACTGTGTCGCAGTGTGCAATGACGCACGATCTGTATAGATCACAAATGACTGTAATCCGAGCAGATGTACGATGAATTCGACTAGAGCGTACATCATAGCAAGTATCTATGTGTCATGAGCTGAATAGTTCTTTTCAGTAGCTTTGAGCTGTCGAGATTCGAATGCGATGACTCGTTCGCGTCCATTGACACCTGTTCGCAACATAGCACTGCCTATGGAAAAGTCAAATGCGTCACAGTCGACAATGCAATGCCTATTAGAATCGGTCGAAGCCAGTATTGGCGCATGAACAAGACTTTTCTTAACAGCTTGAAAAAATAATGTTCGGTGTTACCCCCAACACCAATCCACATCCTTCCTAAGGAGATTGGATAATGGCCGAGCCATATTTGTGTAATTCGCACTATGCTTATGCAAGTAATTGGCAAGGCCAAGCCACTTAGGTAGATCGTTTTAGCTCTTTGGAAATGACCAATCGACTATGTCCTTACCTTAGCGGGGTACGCTTGAAAGCCTCGCTTCCAATGAAGCACCCAAAAAAGGGAGTCTCTTCTACACCAAAGATGCACTTTATTGCATTTGCATACAGTTTTCTATTCATGTGCATACACTCGATCCCCGCTCGTAAATGATAAAATGGGATTATCCAAATCAGATCGGCCGTTCATTGCACGACTTCGGACAAAGATGGCATCGAAATAAGTTTGTGCATAGCTTCGATGATGTCTAAAAAGTTGCGTCATCAGACGTTTTGAAGTATCAAGGGCATTTGACAGCCCTTGTGGCATAAGGAGCCACTCCCAGAGCATATCGCACGGGATACTAGCCGCTGTTAATGGAATATCTCTTGATCACATGAGCAGATGATATTGAACTATCAACTAAGAAGAACGCACTGTATGATGTACATCCCATCATATTTTCTGAAGAACAACCCTTCTTAAATTGGTTACTGAGCCGGAACAGTGGCATCACTAAACATATCATGAGCATGGACAATGCGCCACTTACCATTTGGCTTCCCGACGTAAATTTTCGGTGTGAAATGGGAAACATTTACTCTCACGCACCGTTTCAGCCGCGTAGTTTGCACGAAAGAAGTAGTCAATGACGTCACACTGTTCTTTGGGAAAAGGCCAGCCCCGTGTTCTGCAGTATTTAGTTCATGGAACTAGGTCAATTTCATAACGTATACCTCTTTAAGGAGGTAAGACAGATGGTGGGTTGTGACACACCACACCTTATAATGTCTGTACTAAAGAATAGAATGGATCTAAAAGATCTTAAAAATTGACTATTCTCTCCGGTAACTGAAAGCCGCCTTGTTGTTCTCCAGGACCGACACATCTGTTAATGAAGACGGGTTCAACTCGACATCGCGTCTAACTACCAGTGATCAGGATGATTTTTCGCCTTCAAGGCCTGGCTAAACTCGCCATCATTCATTTCGTCTAACTCACATAGATCACGTAAAGACGGAAGGGTTTCCAGGCTAACATTTACCTCAACCTGGCCAGTCACTCCGCTTACAAGTGTATATCACTTATCACTATTGTCATAATATGTGACAGTCGGACGCCTGGAGCTTAACAGTTTCCACCTGGCGTCCAGGTCTTCTCTTTGTCGAGACCTTACACCCATCTGGGGTCGGGACGATACTGTTCCCATTGTTACTACTAGTACGCTCTATACGAGAGCCAATGTCTTGACCGACATCCGGTGAAGTGTTACGTAACTCAAGCACTCCACCCAGTGGATTTAAACGTGTCACTTCACGTGCATTATGCGGGCCTAGCCCTGAACTGAACGGCGTTTCGCCAAAAACGTCAATCCTGACATAAAGTGTGGTGCCTTCACGACCGACCACACTCGGTAAACTTTTCACGTGCCACCACACACACATCAAAGAAATAACATCATTGATATTTTACCCTAGGCCAACCATGCTTTAAGCATGCAGTGACTCGTCATTATAACGAGTAACACTCAACGGAGTACGTGCCTTATCACCAATAATCAACGAGCTAAGCTCGAAATTTATGTGTCTAACATTGGAGGTAATTACTCAGACATTTCAATGTCCAGCACATTGACATCTTCTGTCAAAGGCTCGAGACAATAGTGCTTTTGTTGCATAGCCAAGGTGATTTCATGACTCCCCAAAATTCGCTAGGAACGTTGCGCGTAGCGCCTACGGTCTTGTACCGTTTATCAATCCATGGATCATTGCGTTTAATCCAAGCCATACTTAGGATGAGATCATATATCGAGTCCAATCAAGGACAAGACAGCGTTGAATGATATTGAAGTCCACAAACTTTATACCCAAGTTAAATAGGACTTTAGGTACAGTGACACAACTTCCAGTCGCTAAAAAAACCGTGATTGAATTAATCCTATGCGCTGTAAGCGCTTCAGTAGTATGCTGAATTTCCCCAAGGTAGGGATGTCGATCATATTTGCCACAAGCCCTAGGATTGATTGGAATTGACCAAGGCTTTCAAAGCCTTCATCTTTCGCCTCAGCGACCAAAAATCCAGACTTTCATCCACGCTCCATACTAGTAGGTACGGTCCTCTTTTGGGGCAAAGCCCTGTTCAGCTTCACCTCTTTAAGGTGTTACGGAACCTAGTTTATTTCCAGTAGGGCGCCCGCTCCTACTGGGTGGCGACGCTTCCCCGTGCCATGCCATACTTCTGGCTCGGGGTAAAGTGTTGACTCCTAGCCTGGTACTGTCTACGCAAAGGGCAGCCAAACCGCAAGTAGTTAGTGCGTCAGTACGTATAATACCGGCATGCAGTAAGTTTCTGCTCAGCAGCTTAAAGCTCAACTTCACCTTCATCTTGAGCATAGCTGAGATCTATCGGTTACGGTCTACGAATGGCCGGAGTACTCATGGATTTTACTCTTGCAGAGCTAGGTTTGTACCCATTCCAGCCAAGTCTGGTCGGCTTGAAGTTATGTTCGACATTAAGAGCAATTCTCACAGCCTCTTCTGATATAGTTGGATAAACCCGATAGACTTTGGTTCTGGCAATAGCAGTACGGAAACCCTTCATGAGTTTCGTCACACGGACTGCCTCAGGCAGAAGGTCAGACTGCATATAAGCCATGAGCGTTCGCAGCTCTTGGACATGGTCCGTCAACTAATTCTTACCCTGAAGGCCTGATCAAAAGCGTGAACGCATGCAGTAATCCTGGTTAGGTGATAAGAACACCTGTAAATATTGTGACATGAGCGAACCCCATGAGGTAAAACCCTAAGTCGACCGAAGTGGCACACATCAAGGCCCATTATATAGCTCTTCCATCGAGATTTGAGATAGTCAACGAGACCTGTTGATGGTCAAGCTTGATCAAGCCTAATCTCATGGCCATCTCAATCTCATGGATCCAAAGGATGAGGTTTTCACCCTTCTTTCCCAAATGGTTTTCTTTGGTTCCACTTTAAGTAAACGAGGCCTAGCCTCTTCGTGTGTAACAGACACATAGCGTGTTGGTATAGCCTACGCCATTTGGTCTTGGACATGCCCTAGAAGGAGCGTTCTATACAGCAAGAAGCCCTCAACACGTGCTGTCAGTACCTTTGGGCATTGCGATCCAAGGGTTTTCACGTAATCTGAACCCAAAGATGTGGCCAGCTTATCATCCAAAACCTTTTTGACTCCAAAGAGGAAAAAACGGTATTTTGTATCATCAAAGAGGACCAGCCAATGAGATATTACATCGTCACGGAGGATCAGCCTTTAAAGACTCAGGCGTAGATTGACTACGATTGCTGCCAAGTGTAGCGGAGCATACAAGTCAGAGGGAGACCTAGTGCTCAAATAGCGTTATTATTTTTCAAATAACCAAACTCTACGACTCAACAAGCGTAAAGACTAAGGTTACTGTTCCAGGGGACCGAACGATTCAGTAAATCTACAGTACTTAGTGCTCAAGAGTAGCTACCTCAGGGAGGTGTTGCCAATTCTAAACGATCTACGATCGGAGACGCCTACAAGGCACGTATCTTACTTAGACAAGAACAAAAGAGGAACTGAGCTTCTTTTATACATGACTTCATCGAATTTCTTGATCTTAATATTACTTAATCTAGGTACCAGATCCTAAACTAAAATCTTCAAGATCTTTCCTATCTTGTGGCTAATATCGGTCAGCTCCTATAAACCGATAAGCTATTCTATATCTCTTTCAGTGGGATACCATCCCGTGTGTCTTAGACACAAGATTACCGAGTACCTGCGACGTGTAACCCCTTTACAGACACACAGGCAGAGAGTAGGTTTTGAAATGAACGGTATTCATCTTGTGTCCTGTCACTTATAGCGTAGCGTCACCTTTCAGGATACAATATGTAAACGACCTCATTGTCTACACTAGCGGCATAGCTCACACAGAAACTGCCTTTTGTCACTTCCTCAAACTAAACGACGGAACAGCACTAATGTTACCTGTGCCACACTTTTACAAATGCTCGCGGACAACGAAGGTTCTTACATGCTTTAAACAATGTATAACTAGCTACCCTCAAGTTACACGCCTAAATTATTACTGAATAGTGTCGTTGTCCGCGCACATCCAAGTAGACATACCGCAACAAAGCGTCACGAAGTCGGATTGCCATCAATGTCTCTATCGAGCCATGTGTTGATTCTTTGTCTATAAATAAGCGAGAGGGCGGAAACAAAGAGTTAGTAATCCCATGACTCCTACTGTCTCACCACACCGGATGGTTATTTGTCCGCATGGCACTTCCCTCCAGAATATGCTGTTAATTTCCCGATACATAGCGGTCATGTAAAATCGCTGGCATTTGGACGGTACGGGAGATGTAAGAGATTTGTTGCTGCGTAATGATAGAGTTGGTACGTGTGTGTGCACATCTCGGACAAAAATCTTGAAGAGTGAAAAATCGCGGATGTGCAGCGTGCGACGGCACGATCGCCGACCCGGACTTCTATTTAAAACTTGAAAGACGGCTTCACGACAACGTTACGCACATATTTACACATCTCTAGCGCACAAAATATTAGTGGGCATGGCAGATGATACTTACTACTGGACCTCCGCATAATTGTACGCCGGCAATTTGCTGGTATTTCCAACAAAATGCTTTGACCGGGATCAAATGGAGAGTAGACATGTATGCAAAGCATGCGAAACCTGGGCCACGACTTGACGTGGTTACTTTTCATACGGCCTGTCCGATCCAGCCCTTCTTGTAAGCTTGTCCGAAGTGACGATCATCAGGCGAAGGAGTCGGCTTTGCAATTTGATCGCTCGTGACATTCGTCGTTCCTTCTGCCGTTCCCCATTGCTTTTTTACTATGATGTACGTCGCCATGGAGCTCCTCAGAGATTGCTCATTCTTCATTTTCTGCCATCAGCCAACTTTTCTGAAGACTCTCACTGAAGCTCATGTCAGTTACTTACCTGCACGTGCTGCTCGTGACGCTTCTCGGGTTCTCCACAGCAGTTGCGGTCCGATCGATAGTAGAGCCCATCATCATCGGTGCCGACGTCGTCAAGAACATTACGGTACGTGTTTCGATCATCGGTGATGCTCTCTTCGAAGACATCTCGACAGCATCTCCGATACTCGGCAAGAGCACTCTAGACGACGTCAGCGGCCTCACCAACCCGAATTACATCCGGCACTTGCAGACTTCGTACACTTCGGTCGACTTCCGGACTGGAATACTAAATGCCGTCAATGCGGAACGCGTCGCCAGAAATCTGCCAGAGTTATGTATGAATCTGGAGCTCCAAAACGCTGCCCAAGGCCACTCCAACGACATGGCGGTCTACAATTACATGGGTCACACAGGCTCAGACGGCTCGAAGATGTCGGGCCGAATCGAAGCTGAAGGGTACCACCGGATCGCTTGTGGTGAAAATGTGGCAGCAGGCCAAGTATCTGTGGAACAAGTGGTTGAGGCATGGATGGCGTCTCCTCCGCACCGTGAAAACATTTTGCGCGAAAAGTTCACCATGCTCGGCTGTGGCTATGCGTACACTGATAACTCCACCTACGGCCGTTACTGGACCCAGAACTTTGGAACCAGCACGAACGAGGAGTGCATTTAAATGTTCAACACTTTGGCGCCATTCAACACAGGTAGTTCTTGTACTCGTAAGGATATTGACTATCTGAATATTCAACATCGCTTGGCCGCCAAATAGCTGCTCTATTTCCACATCAGTATTTTGAAAAGCTGCAGTAGCTACCGCACAGCCGACAGAGGATCGTCGCGGCAGCCGGCGAAGTGAGTTTAGTGTCATCGACACGCTCGGAGTTCAATAGATAAAAAGGGGTTGTACCGCTTGAAAAATCAATTTCAGATGCTGAAGCCCCACAACCCATGCACTTCCATACTTCCATGGCAGAAATATAGCGGAAGGAGAGGAAGCATCTTTCCAATGTGTGTCCGAATTCACAAACGATCTCTAGCTCGCCAAACGGGACACTCGCTTCGCAAATGAAGCACGTCTCTCGTGAAGGTGGCACAAATGTCGCAGCAGCTTTGTCTACATCTTCAGTAGACTGGTCCTCACTATTCGCTTTTGCTCGAACGTACGCACTCCAAACGGCAGTCCCCGTTGAGTCCAATTGATCGTAGATATGCGTAACGAGAGCTTCACTGCGGCGCGTCAGCGGATTCTGCACACTAAGAAAATCTGCCATTGCCAGTGCGCTGAACTGCATAGTCGCAGAACTGGCAAGATAGTCGTGAAGTGCCAGGTTGGCCTTCTTCGACGCCTCCAGAACTGACGTCAAACAACGCTCCGCCCAGTATACTCCCAAAGTCCGTCGTAACTTTGCTAGGACGACATTTTGAGCCGCCACTTGATGATCTGCAGGTGTGATCGCACTGCGGAGCAGCAAAGATGCCTGCAGGAACAGCGGAATAGGGAGCGTGGTGTCACTTCTACCAGAGTCGATATCCTGAACTGATTCGAAGTAGCGCTTCTCAAGCTCCTCACACAGGTGTAAATACATTGGTTGGCGCGCGAGTATCTTGTTCTCGCTTGCTTCGCCATTAGCACTCTTGACTTCGTTCAACATGCTAGGAATGGCCAAGTCCGTTGCCCCATTCAGCGACATCAGCGTCGCGTTGTCGTTATAGCATAACCACACCACGTCCATGAAGCTGCCCACGGACTGACCCTCGCTAAGAATGCGAAACACAATTTCCACAAAGTGATCAGACCTTTTCACCAAAGGCGATGGAATGTACTCGAGTGAGCTCGACACACGGCTGTAAGAAACGTCAGCTTGTGATTTGCGGTTGGGTCGGGACGCTGGAGGGATGATGAAGACACACGCCAACTGCGCCGAGCTTGGCGACATTGCCAAACCAAACACGGGATACTTGCTAATGCTCGAAGCAGCAGTAGCAGTGTCACGAGGGCTCGTACCCGCTGAGTCAGTAGAAATCACGTTGCTGGAGTAACGTAGAATGCCTGTGGCCTTCTCCCACGCTTTAATTGTTCCATCCACTGAAGCTGAGAACACCGTGTCTCCAAAGTTGTTGATGTCAAGTCCAGTAACATTGCCATCATGCGCCTTCCACATCACGTTTGGTTGTGCTTGCTTCTTCTTCTTCACGTTCCAAACAGATATCGTTGACCCTGACGCGACAATCAAATTATTTGTCGGACTATTCGAGTACGTCCAACGACTTCCCATACACAAACCAAAGACTGGCTGCGAATGCGGTGTCACAATAACGCGATCTACTGCTAGCTTCTGAGGCACGCCATCACTCATCGTAGTGGACCTCACCGGAACGTTAGCAATAAGCACATAACCTTCCGATGTCCCAAGTGCCAAACCAAGGTCTTGTCTCGTCGCATAAGCTGTCCCATGTCGATGCATTTGCTGCCATGTACTCGTGGAAACCCACCCATACTTTTCAGTGTCAATCCACGCAACCGGGGTCGACGAAAGGAAAGCTGACATCTCCTGGTCCGCCACAAACGACGGATACTTATACGTCCAAATGGTGCTCACTTTCCGTCCCGACAGTGCAATAAGCGACACAGTATTTCGCTGATCCATTGTGACCATAAACGGCGACCACGCCATCGTGAGTGTCGACATCATGGCACATTTATGCGCATACTCCGCAACAGAGTTCCTTGTAGCAAGTCCTGTATCTGGGTTTAGCTTGCTCTTCTTGTTCGTCCACTTTGCCGACTGGTTTCCACGTGATCCAGCCATTGCAGCTACACTGGACGGCGATTGCATACTACTCACCAGTTCATGTGATGGTCCAAGTCGAAAGCTATTTTGCTCAAGGAACTCAAACAGGGTTTCCGAAAACACGGCGACTTGCTTCCAGTCCATATGAAAACTCGACGGAAAGTGCAACGTCACTCGGGACGCGGCTGTGAGTGCCAAGAGCGCACACGACGAGTTTGGCGCAGAGCCTCGAGGGCCCCATACTGCTGCGACGAAAGATCGGCCTGCGTTCTTGGACAAAGACAGTTCCTTTGGATTGTATTGATGCCGATCGCTCTCGTGCAGCAAAAAGTACGTGGTACTTGCTCGAGGGAGACCCGCGTCCAGGGACTCCATGACAGGAGGAATTGCAACGGGAAAGCGCTCGTTCTCGATGGTGTCCGGGAGAAAGACAAAGTCTTTTGATACAGCTGGACCTCTTGGCTGGAACATCTCGAGTTCGCGACTGCGGAACGTGGCGACGAGGACGCTTGAGTCGGACACGACAGCGAGGCGACTGTCTTCAGACCATGAGACGCCACCCGGGACTAACGGGCTGCCAGGGATGCGCTCGCGAGACTCGACGTCGAGAGGCAGCGGCGCCACTTGAGTGGTGGCCATGATCGGGAAAAAAAAGTAAATGTGTGGACAAAATGTGACGAGAGAAAGACTTTTTTTCAATAAATGACGAATAGATTGACATATTATTGCTCGATTTGGTACGTTGTTATCCATGCCAACGCCAATGTCACAGCTCGTGGTATCTGTTGTTTGCTGCTTTCGCTTTCGCTGTAATGCTCGATCCTCATCTTGTGATTTTGCATACAATGTCTGTCACGTTCGCGGCTGGGCTTGTAGATTGATCGCACTTGGCTAGCACAGTGCCAACGTCTGTCGCTGCTAGAGGCTTCAAAAAACACGCTTCAGTTTTTCAGTTCAGATTCCTCGTTGCTCTGACAGGATCTCGAAGCGCTGAGAGTTGCTACAATTAAGCTGCTGTTGTCGCGACCGTGGCCACACTTTAGATCACCATGTTCACTGTCGTCTCATCAGTGTGGTCTTCTGATCCCTGTAGCCACCAAGACCAACATCTACATCGCTTTCAGAGACCTTCCATTCTTGACACCATTCTGATCATCACTAGTGCACTCGATCACACCCAATGCCTTCAGCCTTTTCGGTCGGTACAGATGTCAAGACGACAGAGTGCACAAGATCACTTTCACTCGTCCTTATGCACATGCGTCGCGCGTGTCTTCATCGTCACTCAACTCGATATATAATTCCTGGTCGTCTTGAGTGTCCATCAGAACAAATTCCGGCTCGACGTCCACTGTGTCGCCTAAGCTGAACGGGAACAGCCACCGAGCGTCTTCCCGATCCGTCGATGTCTGTAGTCAGCCCCGTATTTCAGTCAACGGAAACAAATGAGCATTTACCGACCAATTGACGCGTTTCACATCAAACGTACCAGCCAGTTTCTGCCACGTTCAATAGACGGGCAGCCATCGCGGCACCCGCGAGTTGACATGGGGTACTTCATCGCTGAAAAGTAGTGGTCCATTGCAATGTGATACTGCCGTTCCATCTCCTTCCACCCGTTCCGCTTCACGAGCTCGTATGCAATCACAAACACATTAAAAGGCCGTGCAAAAAAATTTGGATTGCTGTCCCGCAACCGTTGCGGCAACGTCCTGGCCTCTTCATCCAAGTCGTCCATAGACTTCCACCGTACCGGTGGACAACTCGGAAACAAAACCTGCTGTCCCGCGTACACAGTAGCAGGCGGACAGGCCAGTACGCCTTGCTGTTGGTGGTACAGCTCGCTCACGATGCGACTAGTTTTCGGGTCAATGCCGCCATGCACGTCCAGCTGGTGCTCAAAAAGCTCAATAAACCCTGCAAACGTGATCCGACAATTCTTGTTACTGCATTGATACGGCGGAAGCGTCGAGCTCCAGCGGCGTTCGTGCCGACACGATAAACACCGACATAAGCAGCGCTGGTTCTGCTGGACAAGAGTGTTTTCGTCCACGGAGTCGCGCAGATGCTGCGCCTTTTCCCAGAACGACGTCACTGGCAGTCCAGTAGACGAGCGGAACCGTTGTAGACGTCTCAGGCGCTTCATTGACTTGGAAACAGACGCTTTGCGACGATCGCGCTTAACCAAAGTGCCGGAGGGGTGAAGCCGCGTGCGCTTTTTACACAATTGGCGCAGCGTATGGCAAGAAAGTGGAGCATGAGTGAATACAGGAGACTCTCTGGGGTGGATACTGGCAGTTGACGCGTCAGTAGCGTGTGGAATTGACGCCATGTCGTCTGTACGCGCGCCTGACGGGCGACGGCCGACCTCCATGTCTTGAAACCTGACTGGATGCGAAATGAGGCGATGGAGAAGGACGATGATTGGTTGATATGCGGCCAGCATCTGTCGTGATGGCGCCGGGGGTTTTAGACTTGAATCCGACTGGGTGAAAAAAGAGCGAAGGTGATTGGTTAAAAGGCAATTCCCAGCCGTGACAATGACCTGCACGTCCTTGACCGAGACTTTTGACAACCATGGCCGAGCGTCCAATAGAAGAGGAGAAAGCAGCGCTAATGGGTAAGGACGATGCGTTTAGCTGCTGGTAGTGGTTGATATGAGATCACGGTTGCTGTTCTATTGATTGACAAGTAACCCGTGATTTGTTTTGCTTAGAAAAGGCCAAAGCCGCGGTCAGACACATGCTTGTAGGCGCTAGCATGGCTGGCGCGACAGGAGCTACTGTGGGCGTTGTACTAGCAGCGCTGCGTAACGAGAGCATGAAGTTCTATGCTGCATCAATGGGATCCAATTTCTTCTTGCTCTCCTCGACCTACATAGGTGCGAAGGAAGGAGGAAGGGCAAATTGCTCGTCTTTTCGTCATGCTATCGGTGGGACGTGTTCGATGTCGATTCCGTATTGATGATCAAGCCCTATGTGCGTCTTCGTTCGTGTGTGATTTGGAGCAGCTTTGGAAGAAGTGGTTGCTGACAAAAGGGGTGACAAGAAAGACTGGATCACGGGAGCTACTGCTGGTCTAGTCACCGGAGGGTTCTACGCTGGTGTCGTCGGTACGGCTGACGACAGGAGATGTCATTGCGTGCACCAGCAACACAAGGAAGTAATTCTCGTATACACTGACATGTATATTCTGGTGATTCTGGTGGTGATCAGGTGGTCGAGTGCGCGGTGTTCAAGGGGCTGCTGCTGGCGCTGCAGTAGGAGCGGCTGTGGTTTTCGGTCGCGAGAAGTTTCACGAATGGCGTTTGAGTAAAGGCGTGCAGCGGTACGAAGCAAAGTATGGCGAAGCTCCTGCCGTGTACCATCCAATGACTGCAGTGCTTGTGGAGAGCCAATGTCCCCCGAGAGAGCTGGTGTTCCCGTCGTTGTTGCCAGCGAGCATAAAGATTTCAGAAGAGGAGATTGAGCGCCGTATCGTCGCCCGTATGGATGAGCTCCGAGAGGAAATGCAACAACACGAAGAAGAAGCGAAAGATGCAGACGAGGAAACATCACTGAAGAAAGAAGACGCCTAGGACAGCAGCAATTCGCAACAATGAAAAGACGTCAAGTGGATACACGTGCTTGACATGTCATCGCTATTCGCGCTATTCGGCGACATCTCCTTCTCATTTGTCGAAATTCCAGCCTCCTTTTTGTCCAATGTCGAGCGCGAGTGATCCAGTGGCCTCTCCACCAGTCAATTAACCTCTTCGATGGGACCAACGTTGAGTCGAAGGCACTTGCGAACTAGCTCTCCTTTGCTCCACGATCTATCAAGATGCCCCGCCAGCTTCTTGCTACCCGCTTTATCGCCATTCCTGATGATGTGAAGGTCATTCTCGAGGGCCGCAAGGTCACTGTGAGTGGCAAACGCGGTGAGCTGACCCGTGACTTTCGTCACCTGACGCTTGACATGCGTCGCGTCAACAAGGAGCAGATCCGTGTCGACCTGTGGTTTGGCAACCGCAAGCAGCTCGCTTGTGTGCGCACGGTGTGCTCGTTGATTGAGAACATGATCACGGGGGTGCGAGTTGGGTTCCTGTACAAGATGCGCTTCGTGTACGCCCACTTTCCCATCAACGTGACGTTTGAGAACAACGTGGTGGAGATCCGCAATTTCTTGGGAGAGAAGCGCGTGCGTCGTGTGGCTCTATCGGAGGGTGTTCAGTACGTCCGCACGGGCGACGTGAAGGACCAGATCGAGCTGAGCGGTATTGATCTGCAGAAGGTGTCGCAGGACGCCGCCAATATCACGCAGGCCTGTCTTGTGCGTCGCAAGGATATTCGTAAGTTCCTGGATGGTATCTACGTGTCCGAGAAGACCCACATCGAGATCGAGGAGAGCTAGAATGCTTGATACCAGAAGCCACGCTTGTCATGGAGTAAACAGGTGCTAGGACGAGTTCGTAACAGGTGCTAAATAGAACCAATCGTGCTCATCTGCCGTCACTGGGTTGATTGCAGCGCTTTGCTGCTTTCTTCTGTCCGGGCGGATTTTGTGTTGTGCATGGCGAAAATGTGGGTGGACTGCTCTCGGTGAGCAGCTTACTCGATTGGGTCTACAGCTCGCATAAAATCCTCCTTGTGTATCATCTTTTGTCCTCTGCCGTCGGTAGCATCAGTCGTGGTACCCGCTTTGATTCCACTCTCGCGGTCACGCTTTTATCTGTAAGTCTAATTGTCGTCGCTACCTTTATCGTCGCCACCTTTGACGTCGCTCTCCGTTACGTGTACATCGCTCAAAACATGTCGAAAGGGTTAGCTGGAGAGTCTGCCGCCTGCGCTGAAGCGGGCGCACTTGTATAGTCGCCGAACCTACGTGACATACAGAGGCACATGTGACGATCATAGCAGCAGCTGCTTAAAGTTATAGCAGTCCAAAACTTACGCATCAAACGTGGTGTTCTGCGTTGGAAGTGGAAACGTGGTATTCATTCGGGTTTGTGGCCTAGCGCACAGCAACAACAACATCAGCACTTTCATCCATGACCATATCACGCTACAAAGTACGTACTGTGCGTAAGATAACGACCCTGAAGGCACTGGAATCGTTGGTGCAACTCCGAACGAAGCACTCATCTTCGATTGGGTTGCAGGCGTCGAAGTGGTCGTATTACCCGACGTGCTATCGTTCGTGCCACCGAGTACCAGGTTGCTGATGTTCAGTGACGCAAAAGGGTCGTTGATCGTAGTCACAGATGCCGGGGTCTACGAAGCAAAGTTACAACGCAAGTTAGCAAAACTTCATACACAGACACAAGTAGCTGGCACTGCTACGCTCACCTTTACTGGAATCGGCGCAGGATGAGCACCGCTGACTACGTATGGCGGAAACTGACCGTTATACTGCTGTCCTGTTGGCTGCATCAATTGCTGCTGACCGTAATATCCTTGTTGCTGGCCATACCACTGCTGCCGTTGCTGCACGGGTTGTCCCTGGGGAAGCAGTTGCATTGGTTGCTGCATTTGCATACCATACGCATTTTGGGGCTGTTGCTGCTGTGGAAAACCGCCATACAGTTGGCTGGTTGTACCGCTGCGTTGCTGCTGCTGAGATGCTGTGAACCCGCCATTGTTGCTGTCTGTACCGCTGACGAATCCGAATGGATCCTCCATCACGGACTGTTGCAGACTGACACTGTTATACCCATGGAGACCTGTTGATGGTCCAAATGCAGAAGCAGCGCTTTCTGCAGTAGGTGCGGTTTCAATGCTCAGCTTCGTATTCTCAAACGCTGCGAATGGATCAGCAGCAGTAGGGGCAGGATGCTCGGCTGTACTGGAGAAAGGGTCCAAAACCGAGTCCGTCCGCGACGAGCTAGTGGAGCCCGTGAAATCCCCGAACGCGTCTTCGCCTACACCAACTGCCCCAAATGCGTTGCCGTCCGCCAGCGAGGGAGCCGCAAATGCATCAAATACGGAAGGTGATGATGACACCAATGGAGGGTCAAACGCATCAAATGGTGAACCACTCTCCGTGGATTTTGCTGGTGATGCTGCAGCTGTCATGTCGCTCAATGGGTCGAGAGATGCTGCACTGGAGAGGCCATCTGCACTTCTGGTCGGCGTCGGCGCGTCAAAATGAAATGGAGACGAATCTACTGACGTCGGATGGCTCGCATTGACAGACGCTGGTGCCGGCGCATTGAACCCGAATGGGTTGTTGTCTTGCTGCGGTGAGCTAAGACCCATGAGATCCTCCACAGCTATGGTCTTGCTGGCATTGGATGCATTAATGATTGATCCAGGTGGCGGCGGCATCTTGAATGAGCTAAATTTCGACACTTGTGAAGATGTAGGTATCGTCGACGTTGCCTGCTGAGTTGCATTTGTACTACCGCTTGATCCCTCAAAGTCGCCAAAATCCGTAAAATCTCCACTATCCTTGTTGTCAGGTGCTGAGTCATCAAAACTGCCAAAGCCTTCGAACGACCGCGCTACTGTAGCTGCCGTTTGACTGCTACCTTCGAACTTGGAAAAGTCTCCAAATTCGCTGTCAGCAATACACGGTGCCAACTTTGCACTGGACGGAACGATGATGTCGTCACTGTCGTGTTTCTTTACTTTCTTCTTGCTACTTTTCTTCTACAGAAACACAAAAATCAACCGCTTGCGATGTTAAATACAATTACGCGTCAACGCAAAAAAGACGAAGACCAAACCCACCGATGGTCGCTTTGACTCGTTGTCCTCAGCAGGCTCGTCCACCCACCTGTACTCCATCAAACAGAAAAACGTATCGCCGTAAGGAAACAAGTAGATGCAACAAAACAACAACAGCGTCCCCTCGTGATGATCGTGTCGTACTTGCGGTCAATGTACGTCAACCGAATAAAGTTGCGCGTGCGCTCGCCGTCGTTGCCTCCATTCGGCCGAAACGTCGGGTCATGCCTGCTTCGCCAGTACTTTTGTGCCGCCTGTCACCAGCAGCAACATAACCAAGAGCTCCGTCAGCATAGCACAGCACAGGTCTAGCAAATGGCAGCACGAGCTGCTCCGACCTCGTTGCCTCCGCGATCAATCAATTGCTGTACTTCTTTCTCCGTGAACTTGGACATGGAAATTGACTTGACGCGATGGGCAAACTCACGACTGTAATCACACACAAACAATGTCAACATGACAGTTACTTCAGGACCCTCAAGCTCACAAATGCGTCGGTCAACGCGTGTCTCCAATAGTGCTTTTTTCCCACTCACTGGATACCGCTACAAGCAGTGCAGACAAACGTGTGAAAGTCCAGACAGACGTATTGCGGCATCTACACAAGGCAAGCAACCACAACGTAAAAACAATTCAAACAGTAGCAACGTTTAAAGGGTACAAGACATTGAAAAGCAGCGGCTCTAGCGACCATCTCGTTGCAGTCGAAGCAGCGCTTATTAGGAGGCTGGGAGCGCTGGAAGTCCCGCAGTTTCTGGATCAGCCGCTCCTCCTGGCGCTTCTCGCTTGGCACCGACTTGGCCGTCGTCATGACTGGATGGGGAGGATGACGGGGGTGACCAACAAACTTTGAGTGGGAACTTCAGTCGACCGTCGCTTGTTTCGAGGTAAAAGGTACTGAAAAAAGAAGTGTATACCTCATCATCAAGTTTCAGAAATTGCGAGACTCTGCGAAAACAAAGTATACGTTGTGTTTCGGGAGTTTTCATCCGTATGCGTATAGCCGAGGTTACAATCGGTCGCAGCAGCGTGCACACCCCGTCGTCACTTGACAGGCTGAAAAAGCATCAAAGTTACGGCCTCACGTAACTCAACATTCATTCCGAACAACTGACTCATTGAAGTTAGAGTGCACGAGCCAATTGCGGCTCAATATGCCCGTTCACCGCCCAGACATCAACCCTCTACCTGCCGGGCATCTAAGTAGCTACTAAGTCACTTTCTAGCATGAGCTGCTCGTACTCTCCGATCTTCCGACTACTTCGAGTCTCGTAGAGCAGTTCGAGTTGATGCGTGTAGACCACAACTGCAGTGTAATGACTAGGGATTAGAAAGAGTAAAGTGGTTGATATCACAGTAGGCGCAGATGTGCGCGTGCTCAAGCTTAGATCAGTAGAGGGATTACTCTCCGCGCAAGACGAGTGAGCTGCGTGCTGTTGCCGTCTGGCGTTGCCAATGCATTTCTAGTCGGACAAGGGGCAAGGAGATCTGTCATTTACGAGGCTCTTGCAGAGGATCGAGAAAAAGTTGATGGAGGAGACAGGCAAAGACCTCCGATGCTGCAGTAGCTCACTCTCTTTGTGCAGATCAGTCGCATGTATAGCTTGATGATGCAAGCGCAATGTGATTGTCGAGTGGAGGGTGTGCTTTTCGTGGCTCTACGTTTGCGTGATTAGACAGAGACCTCAGATTGTTATGGTGAATCGCAGGCTCTGTAATCTCATCAGATGCCTGCTCAACTTTTTTGTGTAGATCATGGATGCGACGTAGTGTGGAGATTCTGGATGCAGCATGCTGTCGCCTGAATGGGTTGAAAAGGCCTGGATCAAGTAGTGTATGACGATATTGACGGACTTCGGATAATCGTGAACTACTTGCATTAGCTTGTACCCTGCCGGTGAGAAACAGTTGGATGGGCCATGTGGAAGAAGAATGGATGGTATATCACGGAGTCGAGTGCTGCAGAGTTCTGCGAATGGTGGTTTTATCATGCAAGACGTGAAGAAATAGGCAAAGCAACAGCTATTTCAAGACCAGCGCTGGGCAGTCTTGGCGACATTATTAATTCTGGCGCAAGTGTTCGTATCGCTACATTGACAGGCAGCCCCACATTCACACCACGTTATTTGCCACAGCCATTGCAGATATTGGCAAACTTATGACGCAGAAGCTGCAACTGTACGCGAAAATGCGCTTGCATCTACACATTCACGTGCACGAAAGCAAATTTGTCGCAGATAGCAGATTGCCGAGCAGTATGAACAGGAACTTGTTCAAGAAAACGATAATCAAGGCTTTGAAAGCGTAAGACTGCGGCTGGCTGGCCTTGGCGTATCATTGAATGTGTAGATTTTGTGCTCCATCCGCTTACAGTGTTTTGCGGTCAACAGTTGCAGCGATCGATAATGGAGGTCGTACCACAATTGTGGGTGATTAATATCCTACTATTGTTTCTGTAGAGACTTTTGTGGGCTGAATCGAAGGTATCAAGGTGCTTTTTTAGATGTGGGCTACGGCAGGTTGGACAGTATTTTCCGGGTGTCTGAGGATGTTCGCAAGCGATTCACACCAGGAGTCAACCATGCGACGCGATGAACTACTGCGAACTGTCGGGAAGGAAGGGACGATTGTGCAAGAACAGAGGCACATGAGCGAAAAGTATTTGCGTATAATTTCAGAGAAGGCAGGTCCGACAAGAGCGTGTGGACTCATGTTCGAAGACAAAGCAAACATGCACCACGTTTGCATCGCACATATGACGATTTCCGGAGGTCCAGGATACCAGAAGAACTGAGACCAAGTGCAAGCTCGATTGCACGCTTCAAGAAATTATGAGGTTCTTTGGAATATCGAGAGGCTGCGAATGAAGTCACATGGCGAGCGCATAGAACCAACGTCGTGTAGTGTCGGCCTCTCCCGAAGCTCCAGATAACATGAACCACTTTCAACACACTGAGCTACGGAGGCAACGCAAGGCTCGCTACCTCCTTGATTCGTTACTGCAATTGACAGCGCCTTCATGCTTCATTCTGTGGTTTAATTTCGGTTTGACGACAGCTTAATGAACGTGCAGCCTCGTGTGCTTTTTAAAATTCAACATAGCAGTCGCATTTTTTAACTTCAGCTTTGCGTGTGCTTTGCTAGTGCTATGCTGGCAATGGACCATTTTTTTCTGGCAGTCGACAACGGAATCTGCGGATCAGGTGGAGGCTGTTCGCTGTCGAACTTCGCAAGTTCTAATAAGCACTGCATATTGTTTCGCAAACTCGGTGCGTCCTACAAAAACGACTTCATCAGCTCATTGTCAAAGATGGCCAAAAGTTCACCTCAAATTTTGTCTCATGCTTTGAGAGCTACTACTTCTTTGTCAAGGTCCGAAGTTTTGCGGTGTATTTGGTCGAGACTGTGCTCGTGTAGTTAATTAAACATCAGCAGTATTTTTACAATGGTTGGAACGCTTTTGCTCATCGTCACTCCTACCGCTTGTGTTCGACAAAGCTTCATAATTGCAGGTAATCACCGAACGTGTTCAGCTGAGATTAAAAACTCACTTATACCTGTAGCTTTAGTACTATGCCGCTCAACGCGGACATGAGAGAGACGCATACCCGCTCTCGTCACTTTTACAACGTGCTGCTTCTATCGTCATTTAAATATTTTGTAGCTGGCTAAGTTGCATTGAGAACTGCCGTGAGTTCCAAGTTGCCACCTTGCTTTGATCGTGGAACCCAAAGTAACAACGAGCCACCACCAGTGCCTCGAATTCCCAGTAATCCAGATCGCCACCGATCTAAGTACAGCGTCTTGCCCCCCAGTGCTGTACTATTAGACGTCCACGTTACGCTGGCACCAGGGTTAACCTTAACCTCACCGATCTCGTTGCCACCTGACATGATGTTCACCTTCACCTTTTCAGCGTCCTTGCTCTGAAACGTGATCGTCACAGCTCCATTCCCTTTTTTGGTCCACGATCCAGTGCTATTGTGAAAAGCTTTGTCGACGATGGAAAGACCCAATGCATCCGATGCGGAGCCATCGTCGACTTCGCCAATTAATTCTGTTGGACCACAAATGGTTTGAAAGTACTCCGACACGACACCGAAAACGTTTGTGGGGTCCCAAATGGCTGCAAACATAAGGGCCTTGTCGGCAGCGGTGTACATGAAATGCTCGGCAGAGAGGAGAGTGCCGTTTTTACTTGTGCCTGACGAGACAAGGTCGTCCACAATACCGCCGAACGTCTTGCGCAGCATGTCACGCATAACATATGCCGATGACACATCCGATCCGTTGATCAGTTGCCCCATACAATTATTTGTGACGATAGGAACGACGTGGTGCATGAGGTTTGACTTGCTGAGTACCACACGGACGTCATCTTCGGAGATATTCGGGTCTTTTTTCCGCAAATAAGCTACAGTCAACCACACGCGGTCGACGAGGCGCTTCATGTCGTCTGCACAGGTCAAATTGGACGTCAGAGCTGATTGTAGCGACGAGATATCATCTTCTTCCATGTCGTCGAAGACATCATCTAGCTCGATTTTCTGCATAAAGTCCATAAACGACTTCCAACTGGAAAGAATGGCTTCCTTTCGAGTCACGACTTCTTTTAATATCACGCCAACCGTATTGACTAATCGATCATTAAACTTCATCTCTGCTGACACTTTGATTCCACGACACTCCATGATCGTGATCGGCACATCAAAGACCACATTGTCGGTCTGATACAACAAGGTCAGGAGGTAATCGGTCGTATTCTGCATTTTCGTAGTCTCAACGTTCCTCACGTATTTCGTAAGCGCCCGTACTAGATTCGCCACTTCCTTGCCACATTTGACAGCCGTCTGGACCCCCTTTGCCATTTTCTCAAACTCGCCGTAGACTCCAAAGGTGGCGAGCGAAAGCGCTGACCGCGCAACGACAGTCACCTTGGACAGCATCTCTAGATTGCAATCATCATTTTGCCGAATGCACTGCAACCCACACTCGACGGGATATTCAAGTGGACACTGTGCCCAACACGTTCCGAGCTTGCGTTCGAACCCAATAGGACACACTTTAGCAATGTGCGTCTCTCGATAACATGCCGTGTCCGAGCCAGCTCGGACTGCTGAACCAACCCAGTTCGGGTATTGTGACTCGACCGTGCTAATGATGGCCGTTTGACTCATGTCCGAAAGTCCCCAAGTCAATGAATTGGACGAGTCGTTCTCGAAATCGTTCTTGCCTTGGTAGACGTCTCCGTGCTCTCTGTCATAACTCGAGTCGTCGTCACTATCGGGTGAACCTAAATCGCTCTGCCTTACAGAAGATGTGATATCCTTTCTGTGGAGGACCGCCACAATCGTGGAAAACGCCGCAAAGGCCCCCACCACGCTGCCCCGCCCCATGTCCACGAGGTCTCGTCGTCAATCAACGTAAAAGTGTGACTATCGAGTATTCGGTGATGCACACGGACGGCCTCGAGAGTTGTACCTCGTGGTGCAAACGCCGGGACATTCTGAATCTCGCTACGCTGAGAGGGCACGGGTCAGGTAGCAAGCAGCGCTGAATTAGGTGCAGCAAATCACGTGGATGTCCGAGATAACAACAAAAACAGAGTGGACCAGATCCGGAATCTCAGCTGGAGCAGCTCACTAATGAGCCAGACATTCGGGGAGATCACTTTAGTGCCAAGCATAGTCATGTTTGTGACTACACTCTCATATAGGAGTGCTGCGTTCTTTTAGCGCTGAATCTGAATCCGACTTCGAATAGAGAGAAATCGCCCGTCAGTCACGCACTCATCTGCTCATGTTCTGTGCGCTCTCGGCCGAAACAGTTGCGACTTTCGTGAATCTGCCCAGTTTTGCACTCCTCACATCCCGACTTCGACGTTTGTCTTCCTTTTTCTATGAGCCCCGAATTTCGACGAACACGGTCTGCCATTGATTGATTGCCTAGGAACAAACGAGCTCGAACATCTAGCACCTGTGTCGGTGGTACGCTTACCGTGCCTGAGATACACTCATACGGTGACTTTGGAGGCTCGGGTAGAGCAAGAAGAAGAAGAAGCTGGGAAAAGGAGAAGCACATTCCAGCTTTGGGATCGGAAGCAGCGTTTTGGAATGGCGGATGCGACGGACACAAGCCCTTACCAATCTGCTTACGTTAGAACATCGAGGTGATGGATTGAGTGTTATGGCGGGCACGCTATCGAGGAGGTCATCGGCGCTGAGCACATGGAATCTTCAAGTGTCGATCATACAACTGAGATAGTCAAGCACGCAAGCGCCAGCAGGCCACTCGCTAACGAAATTCCAGCGTTGCCACTACGACTCGACTATTTTTCTCACCGCACGCCCTTGACGGCCCCGTCTGCTTGACATGGACATCTTTCGCAAGACCAGGCGATGGGCCTTGCTTTCACATCTGTTCAACTTGTTTTGAGTCAACCGGCTCGAGTCAGCAGTCTCGTCGACCTCACGAACGCAGCAGGTTGGAATGTTCTCTTTGTTTCGTGCGAACACCACCAGTACTCGTTCACGGATCCAGTACTCGTGGCCTGCCGATACTGCATGCCTAAGCTACGTGGTGGTCCCGGTAATTCGCTTATGCGTCAACCCGACTACCTCCACTTCCTGCGTCGCCTCTTCCTTCGGACCAGCCTTTGGCAAGCGTGTGTCAATTGCACGCAGGTGTTTTTGCACCGCTGTCAACATCTTTGCAGGCTTTAATGTGCCTTTGAGCTGGTTGGATGACACGAAGTGTCGCGTTCTACATCGTCGGCCTCGCTCTAGACTCCACCGTCTTCCAGTTCGCAAGAGATAACACGCGGTAGCTGGATGAATTGCATTGTATCTCGGAGCCATGTGCCGTTGCAACGCGCTTCCAAGCGGTAAACCTTTCAGCATTCCATCGATCAACTGAAAAGCGACCGATTGGTGTGACCGAGCGCTCACCATCGTCGCTGCTGCGATCGGTAATGCCTCTAATCTGACGTCACCTTGTCAGGTCGGTCTCCCGGCTGTCCGGCAGTGTCACAACCGAAGACCGTGGATAGCTCGACCTTCCGCAATCGACTTTGCCATAGCTAGAGTCAGAACGGGCTGGTGTCACAGCACGATCTAGACTTGGAATCGAGCGGGACGTAGACTTGGATCGCGTAGAAGTTAGCCATGTAGCGTACGAGTTGCCTTACGGCAGTGCAAATCGAGTTTGACCATTGCATAGAGACAAGACCAGCCATTGCTAGGAAGACATGGATGATGTGAAGCACAGCGGTTTCTACTTGTGCACGAGGTATGACGAGTCTCTTGACTTCGAGCCGCTGTGCGCGCCATTACAATCAATACACCGCCGAGCTCGGCGTGGCGTTTTTGATCGCGATGGCTCTGGTAACGATGTACTCATAAAGCTACAACACGGACACGGGTCATGCGCCTGCGATATTCGATCACGAAGAATTGGTAGAGTCCGCTGACAAATACTCCGCACAATACGCATGTACGACATGCGGCGTCCCACCAGTTCCCCACACAACGAACTCCTTGACCCCCAGACAGCGTCACTGCAGTACTTCGTGCTTTACAACTACAACGACTTCCTTCGGCGTCGGAGTCCAATTTGCTCAAACGCCAGACCGGGTGACAACCTGCTGCATGAAGCGACGATCACTCCGCAGCATTGACTAATTGACCGAACGGAACAGCCTGAGTCGCACGAGATGGGAGATGGACTATAACTTGGTGGCGGCTGACGCCTGTGTTGTACTACACGTCTTCAGGTCAATCGTCGCACAAAAGAAGCCACTCCTTCCAGAGTAGCCGATATTTCGTACCACAGTAGCACAACAGAACTTGAACGGCAGCACATGTCCCGCAAGAAAGCCAGAGCAGCGAATTCGGTACTGAACGTTACAATTGACGACAGCAAACATGTCGGACATGGCGGCCCCTGTCTGCTCCTTCACGAGCGACTCGTCGGAGTGCTACACTGCATCGTGGTACCTCATCTGGGATCAAGTACGCTATTGGCTACTCGTGCAAGTACCCCTTCTTGCTTTCTCGATTGGCTACGAGTGGCTCGAAGTGCCTTCGCTCAAATACATCGAGCAGCTCCGGAAAATCTGTGACTCTCCGCTGACAAACGTCGTGGTAAGTGCTGGTCTCTTTATGGCATAAAGCTCACGATGGTGTACTGACTGGTTCTTGTTGTCTGCGTGTTGTGAATGTCCAGAACTACCTCGTACAAATTGTCACCAGCTTCTATGTCTGCATCAACTGGAGTAAGTTGTGCGCCTTCTCGACGGGTTTTCATCGACTTGTCCCGATTTGTTTCGAGGTATTAATCACCTTGTTTTCCGTGTTCGTAGTCGTACGTGGTGGGTCACTGAGCGTGAGCTTCTCGTCGTGGTCGATTGAATCGTTGTTCCTGATTGCTACTGGAGTTGGCTATGGGATTCGATGGTTGGCGGCCAAAAACAAGTGCGTTCAACGCTGTGCTTGTCATTGCTTTCTCGCGCAATGATTGTACTGACGATGCTTTTTTGCTGGACTTGCCGTGCTGGACGTACAGAGTGACGTACGTGCTGCAGCTGCACAATCTATTCGACTTGCTGTCGGTGGTAGCCCATTTCACAATCTCGCTCCAGACGATTGTAGTGGGGAACAAACACCTTCGGTCGTGGTTGGATTTTGGCTTCATCCGGTCGTACGTGGGATACGTGGTCGTCGATCATTTGTTCACGCGGTATCCGAACAAAACGTTCTTCTCGCAAGTGCTGCTTGTGACGTTCAAAGTATTTTGTCTTGTCTTTTTCTTCGCTGCCGTGCTCTTCTCGCTTGAACAGCTTGGAGAGTTGCCACATACCGACAGTTTCTTGCTCCATGTGTACGAATGCAGCAATGCGGATGGTACTGAGACGATCTTGAGGCCAACAAAGACGAGCGTCGATGAGTTCTCGTACTGTGAAGAGACTTGGAGTTTTTTCTCGTCCATTTACTTCATGTTCGTGACCGTGTCCACTGTCGGTTACGGTGACTTCTCGCCACAGACGGTGCTGGGACAGTTTACTGTCTGTATTGTCATCGTGTTTGGTATTTACACCTTTGCGAATGAATCAGCCGCCTTCATGGCGCTCTACGGCGATCGACATGGGACTTTGGTACGGTACACCGGAATGAAAAATACAGCTCACGTGATCGTAACTGGAAGCCCGACTGTCGCTCAGACGAAGGATTTCATTCGCGAGTTTTTTCACCCAGATCATGAGAAGGCATTCCAGGGTCGCGAAAGTGGTAGTGACGATGACCACAACGAAGTATACAAACCCGTGGATGAGCAGCGCTTTACAAAAGTCTTTCGTTCGTGTTTTGGGATCCCGTTGAAAAATTACGCTCGATACGGTAGCATACATGAAGACTATGCTGCGATGGAAGGAGGAAAAACAATTAAGAACGATGAGAACCGATTCGTCACGCCTCTTGTTTCGCAATGGAGGCATCGAAGGGGGAGCTTGATTCGTGAAACGCATATTGTGATGCTCATGCAGTTCGACGAAGCAGAAGGAGATGGTTCCTGTTACCAGCGGGAGGTGATGGACTTTGTAGAGCGGGATCCCCGGTATCAAAAGCGTGTGTTCCTCGTTCACGGGTCTCCACTACGAGAGGCTGACTTGAAGAACGCTCAGCTGGATCGTGCGATGGCTGTATTCTTTCTACCAAACAAAAACTCCGACAATGGAAACAAGGAAGACGCTGCTACGGTGTTACATGTCCTATCGGTATCTCAGCACAAACAAGAGCATACACAGTTATATGCAATGCTAGCCAACTTCAACAATCGGACGCTTCTGGAGGCCACGGGGCTGAGAAATGAGAACCTGGTTTGTGCAGACGAAATTCGTTTGGGTTTGATGGGACTTAGTTGCCGATGCCCGGGTCTTTCAACTGTGGTGACGAACCTGATCACAAGCCGAAGTAGCGAAATTCCCGGAGTCGCTCCGGATCAGACTCATCTGTTGAGACCATGGGTCTCCGAATACGTATCCGGAGCTGCAAACGAGATTTATTCCTGCTATATGGCAAAGCACTTTCATGGCATGAATTTCGTTCAGGCGACCCTACATATCCACCGCCAGTCAAATGGGTTAGTGCTTCTGATTGCTGTCGAGTCTGGTGGAGAGATTGCGATTAATCCTGGTCGTTGGTATCGCATAGCGCCAACCACCAAAGCCTACTTGATTGCTGAATCAGTATGTTCTCTCGAGCCATTTGCTGGTACGCCGACAATGACCAGCGTCGCTGCGTTATCTTTGAACATGAGCTTCCTACGCAATCGCGGTAACTTGATCCGTCGAGCACGTCATGCACAACACAACGTTGAACGACGAATTCCTAAAGAGGTCCGAGCACGCGTTATGCGATCCGCGGTTGGCGATGGTTCACGTCAGTTCCCGTCACCACCGTCACAAGAGTTGCCCAGTTCCGGTGGCCACATTGTCGTTTGCAGTAACTTTGGCAATGAGAGTGGAGGACAGCAGTTTGTGTCTCGTCTAGTGAATTTCTTGCGACCACTTCGAGCCCCACATGTTGAGCGAATGGTTCCTGTTGTTATTGTGGATGCAGGTGCTTTTGACAGCGTATCATGGCATCAGCTGCGAGGCTTTCGGGAGGTGTACCACGTGCAAGGGTCACCCCAACGCCATCACGTTCTTGTCGCTGCTGGCATATATACAGCCTCCTCCATTGTCGTGCTGGCGCAAGGCAATGAAGCTGGCTACGATGACTCGAAGGCAATTTTCAACGCCATTTTGCTAAGCCCGGCGCTACAGCGCAACCGGATCTTCACGATTATTGAGCTCCGGGATGCCAAAAACAACAAGTTCTTGGACCCTGTGTCCACGTTTGGTTTGTCACGCAGAATTCGTGGAGATGATTTTGCGCGGAACACTGCTGGAGGATATGACGTGAAGTCACGTCCATCGAGCTGTCACAGTCCTCTTTCGTCTGCACCACGTGGAAGTGCGTATCTCTACCGGTCTTCCGCTGTCGCTAGAAAGCAGAATTGGGTGCAACGCAAAACATCGGCGGCGAAGCACGTATTTCTCGCAATGCAGACCTTTTTCCTAGGCCGTTTGAAAACTGCTGCACAACAAGTGAGCACGTTTGGCACTGAATTAGACAGCGGTTCCAGCGCAACCATCGAGGAGCTTTACACCGGTGACAACAGCGAGATTTTTTTCCAAGAGCGATTCATGAATGGCGCGTTGTTTCCTTCTTGCGTCGCGGACGATCTGTTGATACAGAGCTTTTTCAATCCGTCGCTGAATACGTTCATTCGCAAAATTCTCGATGGAAAGAGCTGCTTTGTGTTGTACGAGGTTCCACAAGAACTTCGTGGGCGACAACTAATGTATGGAGAGCTCTTTGAGCACATGACATCCGGGGTGGCGCATACTTTGCCGATCGGGCTACTGCGAGTAAAAGGTGGTCCTGGAGCTGCACCCTATCCGTATGTTTACACGTGCCCGTCGTCCGATACGATTGTGCATGCTGGCGACAAGATCTTCGCACTGATAAACGTAATGGCCCTAGATCGTCTAGCGAACAAATTACAGCGTCGCTTTCGAAAACGCGACAAGCCGTCAAGGACGCTGCCAGACTTGGTAGAAAAGTTTAGTCAGTGATCACGACCCCTGAAGACAATCTCGGGTTGACAGGTGGTTCCTATGTGACGTTAGCTGTGGAGATCAAATATGACAATCTGTCGTTGCAAAACACTTGGAGCAACGTAGCTCTCTACTATCTGATCATTCTCCTGATTAGACTGGTCGTCAAGCGAAGTGACTAATGTGGACGATTGTTACCGATGAACGTACGAACACTAGCAACATGAAATGAACCTGCAGAGTGCAATCGACAAAATCTGTTCCGACCATGCATTCCGACTGCTTGTTTGGCGAAAAGCTGAGACGCAAACTGATCATCGCCTCTGCTGCTATGCCACATCGCCAACCTGTATTGGAATACCTTCCGCACCGATGTTGCTGTTGCCGAAAGCACCATACCACTTGTACCAGCAAACGTCCGAAGCAAGTCGCGATCGAGGATGGCAATTGAACGGACCCTCCACACGACGGACGGAAACTTTGCTGATATGTCGCCACCTCGTCCGTGATCGGTTTCAACTGACTTCGTAGGAACCGAATCGCATGAGAGGGAACTGTCAATGGGTACCTCATAGCATAGGTAGAATTGGGTCGAGTCCAACTCCTTGTAATTGTACTCCATTTCTCCCTGCATCACCGTCGAAGCTCCCTAGACCTTACTGCGAGCCGATCATGTGTGACTAGACCTTACTGCGAGCCGATCATGTGTGACTGCTGTCAAAGGAGCACGGACTCACTTCTACGGCTTGCTGTAACCTCAAACATGGTAAGATAGTCTTGGGAAACGTAGATTCTTTTTGCCCTTCACTACTAAAACAAGATGACGGTTGCGGACGAGCTCGTCGTGACCTTGCCGACAGGATCCCCGTCTCTATGAAGTAATCAGTATGAGCACCAGGTGCGCCAAAATCTACGGATGGTGGATATGTTGCGAAATGGTCAGGCTTTCGCTTTCTTACTAACTGAAGGCCGTTCCAGACAGGATGACTCCTGAGGCGACGAAGAGTATGAAAAACACCACGAAAAAGGCCTTCTCGATTGGAGAAGCGTTGGCCTTCAGCTTGCGAAAGTGCGCTCGCAGGCGCTGCCAGAGACCGTCGGACGTCGCCTTCTGTAGCGGCGGCACAACGCCAGAGTCCTTTTGAACCTTCTCGAATAATGTGGTGGTGAGCTTCTTGGACTTGAACAGCTCGCCGAGTTTGCTGAAGGGAGAAACCCGTTCTTCGTCTTCCTTGTCATTGCTTGGGTCGATTCTGACATGGCGTTGCCCGGTAGAGCCTTTGTCAACGCCAGCCTCGTTGAGTCGAGTCTGTTGGTCCTCTACTGCCTTCTCTTGATCCGCAGCAGCAAGACCACAATAGCACACATGTGCCGCGAAGAGGAGATGCAATAGGACAATAGTGCGCATTGAGACTGCTGTCGACTTGGTTCGGTTGTGAAGTGGAACGAAACGAAATGAAATCCCTTGTATGTAGCAGTCAAAGTGAGGAGATTGCTGCACACAAGCGGATGAGGAGTGCTCACGGGGATGGGATTGCCAGGTGGGGTGCCATCTGGAAACGGAGGCTTTGTAGTGATGGGGCACTGGGCAGGGAGTGTCTCCTTTACTTCTGCATGTTGGGTAAACGTCCCTGTTGGTATTTTTTCTGTGGGGTCCTAAAAGCACAAGGAACTTGCCTGAAAAACAAGTGGATAGCCGCAAATGAGGGGGAAACCGCAAAGAAGCGGATAGTATTCAGATCGTGCACGATCTCCCAAACATAATTCCTTCTTACACAACTCCTTGAACAACCGTAGCTGTACCGCAGCCCAGATGACAAATTTTGTTGAAATTGGAGGCCTCTGATTAAATGATATACTTTTTTTTGTTTTATATGCTGCCCATACACTTGATATGCTGCAGTAACATGTTACGTATTGCCTGCATGTTCCTAACAGATGGGGCGAGCTTGCTGAATTGCGCCGTAGACAGCTTCGAGATTTTATAGGCAAGCCTATTTGAACCGACTTTGTTCGTGGTGTATTGGAAAGCAAGTACATTGTAATGGCGCTTAAATGAAAGCGACTTGTTCATAGTCAACCGATTTATACATCTACACCAGCAATATGAAGTTAAGAGAGAAAAGTTATCAGCTAGTAAAAAACAGGACCAAATGACTCGAGATCGTCGACCTGTTGCACTTTTGGGGATGCTGCAAGCGCTGCAACTGAATGTTTACTACTTCGATCTCACATTCCTTGAGTTGCCCTTAATTGATGTTGCTAATAGTTTCAACATACCTTTCGACAGTAGTAATTATCGTCTAGCACGCTACAGGGTCGGTCATCTACAGTATCCAAAAGCTGCCTAAAATTTGATCGAAACCTTTCATACTGCTTAAACATGGAATGTTAAAGGACGCTTTTTACGTCAAATGTAATCGATACTGGATGTATGGGATAAGGCAGGCCTTATAATTTGTAGGTTCGCTATCAATAGCTGTCGATATCCACAATATGACTCCGAAGTGATCCACAACATTAGAAAATTCGCAGCGAACTGCATGCAACCGATCGGTGAAATAAAGAAAGGGACCCAACAATTCCAGATGCTTCAGCCGACCTGAAATCTTGCAAAACGACGCAAGCACACTTAATCGTCGTCTATGGGAAAGCCCACACCTTTTGAGTATGCTCATGCCTTGCGTTTCGGAGTCAAAATTAAGTCCAAGGAAGCCAAAGGCAGCGCGACCTGCTGGTGCCTGTTCTGCGTGCACGATGGTCGCGACGAGGTCGAGGTTGGCCAGAACGGTCGCAAGTGCAAGAGGAATGGCATCACCAAGGTTTTCACCGCGCCGTTCTACCTGTTTAAGTGCCGTAGTCATTTCGAGTCTCAGCACTCTAACTCGTGGGCGCTCTACAGGAGATGTCAAACGCCAAAAAAAGCGTTGTTCTTTGCGAGCAAGATAAAGCTGTCCAATAAGCTGCATCATCTTATCGAGCTCAAAGACGATGCGCTGACTTACGACATCAGCGCTTGCATCTACAAAACCATTGTCAGCGACCTATTCTTTCGCAACACGAGGTACTTGCCGATTCCGACGTAGACGACGATAGTGAAGACGATGTGGCCAACACGCTCTACAAGAAGGCCAAGGAGAGGCTCAACTCCTGAAAGATATTCGTTAAGAAGTCGGACGATGTTTATTGGTACCAAGTAATCGACAAGAATGTCATGCGGTTCGATTTGGCGATGAACCACGTTTCGGTCGGCTTGTCGTTCATGAAGACAGCTTCCACCACCCAATACGCAGGGGACCACAAAAAGGCATTAAAAGTGACTGTTCTGAAGAACGAAATAGTTGGATAGTACGTCCGCATCTTAGTCGAAGTCTCTCTGCAAGACATCTCAGACATGATGGGCAACATGTCCGTTTGGGCAGTTTTGGCTGCCTTTGACTCCAGCATGCACCGTGATCAGTCGTTCTTCGACATTCTCCATGCGGTTTTTGCTTCAAAATTTGGCTTTGTAACACCCATTCGGCCAGTATTCTTAAATCTAATCGCCACACGGCGGAAAACATATTCAACCTGCTCATAAAGTTTCTGGACACGCTCTTTTCAAAATGGCGCAGCAAACTGCTTAATGTTCCTTCCAGTGTCGAGAACACCATGACCGGGAGACGCGCTGGTCTCGTCACTCGCATCGCACGTTGCGCAGAATTCAACGTGATGTGTGCGTGGTGTGTGCCGAATCGACTTGATGTCTTCGGCAGCTGAAAGCATCGACGACGGCGCCTTTATCATGAAATTTCACTTGTTGTCCGTCTACCTGCAGTCGAGAATTACTTAATCGTCACGATAGTCGATAAGTGGCCAAAGAAGACAAAGCGGTGGGTGTATCTCGGTCGAGGCATTAACTTTTCCAGAAAAGGATTGCCTACAGATCATAGCAAACATTTATGAGATGCGCCCCGACGATCTGGTAGAAGCCGAATCGTGGTTTGTGACCCACGCGTTTGACAGGCTTAGCAGCTTGGTGAAGATCGACATCACCTCCACCAAGCTGCTGAGCCTGTTTCTTCTGATTGTGCAGCAGACGGAGTTATTTAATGCATTAATAGGCGATCTCCATATTATTGTAGGTGTCGAGTCTTACCATCCATCCGGACGAGCGCTAGGAGGACGACAAGATTCAATAAGTATCGGTCGTCTAAATCGGTATCGACGTCGCCAGCATCGAACACATCATTAAAAATATAAACTTTTTTAATTAATCACATTCATGACAAAGAGTATGCTGCTGGCAAGTTGTAACGGGGTGGCCCGTTACACGAAATTGACACCGGGACGGTGTCAATAGAATATTGTCTAGCATGACAATAATCTAACGATATTATTTCCTTTTGGATAATATTCATTCGCTGCTCCAAGATTGGTTGATAAAAGACTTATCAACCATAGACTACCACCAATCGCTGCTAGACGCGCGCAGTGAGTGGTGAGCAGGTTATCGTTATACGACGACGTAGTTTAATATTGTTAAATAAAGATTGAAGTTATATTGATAGCTTTACTATATTAAATACAGTTCTCTTTTTACCTTTACTTGACCGAGTCGTTTAAGTAGATTAGCTTCCTCTGCACGTACTAGTGTACGTGAAGTTTCGCGGCATGCCAAACGAAAGGTTGCCCGTTACACAGGTAATTTGATCGTCCTGAAGTTGACGATAATAAATTGTTCACTAAGGAGAAATCGACGTACGCTGTCACGCTGATCACGGATCTCATCTGCGTCAAGGCTGAGCATGACAAAACAATCTGTTTTGAAAAATAATGCGCCTCCTGTCATTCCTCAACAAATTGGTTAATCCGCGTCATTCCTCAACAAATTGGTTAATCCGCGTCATTCCAAGTTCATCCAGGACGTCCTTAACACGAACCGCGCCCGCTTCGACAAGTTCAATAGCCTGAATAAGTTAAAGAGCTCGAGACTGACCATCGGGACCTACCTCGGTGCGAAGTCGCGCACCGAATGCAACAGATTCGTAACACATCTGTTAAACGTTGCGGGGGCGTTACTTAGCCCCTGTGGCATCACTAGCCACTCCCAGAGCATACCACTGGGGGTGCTCACTGCTGTGTAAGGGATATCCCGTTCACGCATGAGGATCTGATAGAATCCATCCATCAAATCCATGGACGAAAAGATGGTACTATTTGCCATACCATCTATGATGACATCCTCTCTTGAGATCGGCGTTTGAGCCGGTACCGTTGCAGCTTTCATTTTGTTGAACGCGTGCACTATCCGCCACCCTCCTGTGGCCTTCGCACACAGAAGGTCGGAGCGCTGTGCGGGGATGTTGATTCCCTCACATGACCAGCCGCTGAGCGATCGGCAAATAATTTGTCGATCGCTGTGACATGTCCACGAGGCAGTGGCCATTGCTTCATGATACAGAATTTCGAACCAGGTTTCAGTTCGATCTCATGCCGAGTGCATTTTTCTTTTAAGCAGATAGAATAGCACGGATTCAGGGAAACATCCCTGAATTCAACCAAATCCTTGTACAAAGGATTTGTCTTTAAAGACTCCCAAGATTGAGACGTGTATCGCTCAATCGGGGTCTTCTCATCGAGGACACGTGCATCGCTCAATCCGAGTCTTCTCATCGAGGAGACTCATCCATCGATGAGCTACTGAAAACCCGTTCGTTCTCAGTAAACACTCGTGCCGACCGAACATCGGTGACGTACTCGTCCTCTGTGACGAGTACGCATATTTGCTTGATCTCGTCACTACGCAGATCTCGCAAGAACCGTTCAGTTTCTAGCGTTGGCAACTTGATCACCTCCGAAGCTGACATCGAGGGCGTCACCAGATCAACTGTATAAGCGCCTACACTTGATCTGTCATTCGCCAAGAATACCACTGAATCGATAATTTCCTGGGAAAACACATCCGCAGGTGGTTGGTGATCCACACCCTCAACATAACTCTCTCGGGATTGATCACTCTCAGGAACGCCGGGATTTGCTTCCGTCACGGGTACTATCACGGTCACGTCCTCTTCGATCGACTCTCTTTCAGTCGATCGGGCTTGCTCTACGACCGACTCTCTGATAGTCGATCTCGCTTCAACGTGTTGTTCATCCTGAACAACACTAATCTCTCTTCTCGGATGCACCCTTCTTGGTGTTCATCCGTGTTCCAGTCCACTCGATCTCTTCGAGTGGCGAACCTTCGTCGCAGCTTGTGTCTCTACACAGGTGCCGGAAGCTGGTTCCACAGTGCAGTGACCTTCTACACTGTGATCTTGTGCAATCGTACTAACTACCGCATCACAAGTGAGGACATCGCACTCACTCGTAGTACATCCACACGCTTTTGGACGCTCCAAGACTTTCATCACATGGCCATCCGATGAACAAACGGCAGGCATCTTTACGGATCGATGCTGCCAGCTAATCCATGGCCGGTACTTTCTAAGCCATGGCAGACCGAGGATGACATCAAATTTGTCATCCAAATCAAATACGATAAAGTCAACATCGTACTGCTTTCCTTCTAGCGTGTAGTGCATTCCCACTACACGTTTTTCACTGTTACGGATGCGCCTGTAGCAAGGCACACCGTCATACTCGTTGGAGGGAACTCTCGCTCAACATAGTTGAGTCTACTATCCTCTAGCGACTGGCGTCGAATAAAACTGTTCGACGCCCCACAGTCAACTAGGGCGCGAAGTGACATTCCATTTTTCACTTCAATCTTCAAAGTGATGAGAGACTCCTCATCACTAGGGACAGTAACACACAGCGACTGTGTGTTGGGAGCAATCTTCGTCTAGAGTCCTGCAAATTCTCTTGACGTTGCTGGATCAGAGGTGCTCCGCCCCAACTGACCTTGACCGTTTTTTGGCGATCCGACTTGCTGTCGCGGCTTAGCGACATGGTCGAATCGGTACCTTGGACCTTTCCTCGGCCAACCGGGTCATCACGTCCTGTCTTTGGAAGTGATGCGGTGCTTGGGACACTACACTCATGAGCGTAGTGCCCAATCTTCCGACAGCGATGGCATCTTGCCGTTCGCTTGTGGCTGAGAGAGCGGGGGGGTCTCGCTCTCAATGTAACAGAGGTACATAGGTTCGGGACCTCCTGTTTCCTGTCGTCTAGTCGGACGATAGTTTGATGAGTTAGCCTGATACTGTCTCAGGCTGACGTCTTCTTGTTCCGCACACGCAATCGCCTTTTCAGCGTATGGAAGTCCTCTCGGAACATGTAAGTCTTCGTAGGTCCATCTACAAGGCCGTAGATGAACACGTTGATGAGCGTGTGCTCATCAACAGGGTTCTACGTGACGCTACTCGCAAGGTAGAGCAGGTGTTGTGCGTAAGCATGCACATCACGCTTACCTTGCTTTAGCCTCAAGAGTGCAGAGCGTGCTCTGAACTCGGCTCTCGGCGGCTCAAAGGTCTCTTAAAGCCGAGACTTCAAGATCTCCAACGACTCAAACACGTTTGGATCGTGAAGCTTGAGCCCTGAGGCCCACGTCTTTGCTCGTCCCATTAAATTTGACCGGGCGAAGGTGACTTGCATCTTGTCATCCTCGATGTGACGGGCCCTGATGGTATCCTCTAACTCGATGGACCATATCAAAAGGGAATCTTCATCGGTTCCATTTTACCTTGAGATGTCAATCTTCAAGGTTTCAGTTCGACGCGTGTGCGCCAGCCCGCCCATCGACTGATGAGAGCCTTGATATTGTAGCAAATCTATCTTCTGCCGTTCGACGGCAGGTTCCCCTTGTCGGAACTTGTTGATAGCAGCATGTTGCTGGTCTCTGCTTAGAGACTCCAACATGCCGCTGATGGCGGGTTCGCCCATGAGCACACTCATGCGGCTGACTACCTCCCATTCTGAGTCACCCAGATGGGAGTAGCCTTAACGTGTGACGTGAAAGCTGTCGTCTTCTACGTCCAACATGTTCATGTTAGACGAACATTAAGCAGTCGTTGGGCGGACTACGAAGTGCTACCAGGTGTAACGGGGCACCCTTTGTTTGGGGTGCCGCGAAACTTCACGTACACTAGTACGTGCAGAGGAGGCTAGTCTACTTAAACGACTCGTTTAAGTAAGGGTCAAAAGAGAACTGTGTTTAATATAGTTAAGATATCAATATAACTTCAGAATTTACCTAGCCATAAAAATCTACATTGTCGTATAATGACAATCTGCTCACCACTCATTGCGCTCGTCTAGCAGCGATTGGCGGTAATCTATGGTTGAAATGTCATTTATCAACCAATCTTTGAGTAGCGCATGAATAATACCCTAAAAGGGGATAAAATCCCTTTAATATCACCTATCTCGGGCAATATTGGCAGGGAATTGCCGCGCCAGACAATCTCCCTAATGACACCGTTTGGTGTCAATATCATGTACGGGCTACCCCGTTACAAGTACAGTGTACCAGGGTATTTTAAAATGACCTGAGCTGTAATGGGGTAGCCCGTTGCATGAAATTGACACCAGACGGTGTCTATAGGGAGATTGTCTACCATGACAATCCCCTTCCAAAATGATCCCAGATAGATAATATTGAAGGAATTTTATCCCCTTTAAGGGTATTATTCATGCGCTACTCAAAGATTGGTTGATAAATGACATTTCAACCATAGATTACCGCCAATCGCTGCTAGACGAGCGCAATGAGTGGTGAGCAGATTGTCGTTATACGACAATGTAGATTTTTATGGCTAGGTAAATTCTGAAGTTATATTGATATCTTAACTATATTAAACACAGTTCTCTTTTGACCCTTACTTAAACGAGTCGTTTAAGTAGATTAGCTTCCTCTGCACGTACTAGTGTACGTGAAGTTTCGCGGCACCCCAAACAAAGGGTGCCTCATTATAATAAAGCAAAGTATTTACTGTTTGACTATCACTCTCATTTCTTGAAATTCTTAGCGCATATAGAGGCGCCCATTTATCTGCAGATCTGGTCGTCTCGTATATTGTGTAGGGTAAAATGTCCAATCATCTCATTCCGCACTATCTTACGTTCCACCCCGTCCTGCGCGGGATGGGACGCGGCATTGGACCATCCCGCCCCATCTTGCGCAGAACAGAGACCAAACAGAAACGGTAGTACATACGCGACAGCTTTGAACTGTACTCGCTTGCATCACAACACTTGCCGAGCCGCCAACTTGTCCCAACTTTGTGCCAAAAATAGTGAGACAAATTGACAGAAAAGCTGGTCACATCATCATCTTGGATATGAACTCAATGAAGACTCCACGTCTGCTACATCGTAACGATCTTCGCCTTAGTTGTCAAGCGGCGACGTACCGCCATATGCCCTTTTGACTATAACAACACGCATCACGTCCCTCTTGCCGTGCAAACCGCCACCACCTCTATCGTCTTGCTTCGAAGGGTTCTTTGTCTTGCAAGCCGAAGTGCAGAACAAAAGACGTATCCAGTTTGCTAGAGTATCACTTCGCAGCCATTCCGCCGAGGCCTGTCGTCTGGCTGTTCAAGAGAGATTTCATGACAGTCTATTAACATTTACCTATGTACAAGATGTCTGAAAACTCTGGAGCCAGGCCAAGAGCTCCGGATCCGGTAGCTTGTCGTAGCTGCTTCCTGCGAAGACCACCTCATCCCGCGGTTCGAGAGTGAAGAGGTCAAGACAGGCATGTAAGAGAGCCCCGGCGACGACTGTGTCGGGACCACGATGTTCGCGTTTCGCTAACGCGCTGAGATGCCGAATCTCACCTTCCAAAAACGGGTGACGCTGTGAATAACCGTCGTCCGCACACCTTGAAATACTGCGTCGTTTCGTTCACTCCATAAGTGAGTTAAACAGACGCTACACATAATAAACCATATGCGATTCCAAACCATGACCCCTGCTTCCAAGTCGTCTTGTAAATGTTCATGTAGGCGTTGTCGCTGCCTTGCCGGTAATGCAGGAGCCTGACGATTCACACTGCCAAAATACCAGGTCTCATCAACAGACCTCACATCTCGGAGACCCGTCCAGTGACAGATAAGTCGCCTCCAGCAGGCGCGCGCCTTTGGACATTCCCAAAAGATGTGAGCCGACGTTTCTTTACGCCCCCAACACTCCATCAGCGCTCGACAGCTGTTGTCAGCGCGACGACCATCATGGTAGAGGTTAAGTTGATTAGTGGCGATTCTGTAGCAAGTCCAGACTTGAAAATCCGAAAGGCCATTAGTATGGTTCCAAACTTGAGACGGGCGTTGATTAGCTGCTGCACGCAACCAGCCATCCTTGCTGATGACTTGTTTCAACCGTTGGATCAGCCCTTTCAAAGGGACAGCAAGCAGTCGTTTGTGAAGTCTGAACGCTAGCCGGGCAATTGTCGCCCTAATCGAAACGTTCGCCACCGTGTTGGCCACAGCCCAGGGAAATCGATGATGATCAGGATGTGAATAAAACACGACACCATGTAACCGCAGTCGGCTCATCCAAATGTCCCTCTCAGCGACAGTTTCAGTAACCAACTCAGGTAATGATGTGGTAAAAAACCATCTAAATCCGTCGGCACTTTGCCGCAATTTGACGTGCTCACACCCGTTATCCGCAGACTCCCGTCTATTCCCGACGACGTAACCATGTCGCACCGTCGAAAAGTCAAAATGATACCGAAACGGAGGCGCATGACGAAGTGCTAACTTCGGTTCCAGCGCTAGTTCCGACCCAATTCGAATAGAAGGCGACGCGAGCAAGATAGATGTAGCCCAGCGCCTTAACTTCGGCTGATAGTGATGCTTAGAGGCAGATCCAGCCAGTGAGATATTGAAGATAAACAATTTCGGTCCGGTTCTGCGAATGTGCAAGTCCGAGATGGAGCAGTCAGCTATCCGGTCGTATTTGGAGCGTACAAGCTGCCTACCCTGCCCGTCGCGAATCCACGAATTGTTACTCCATCCGAACGTTCCCCAAAAGCGGTGCAGTGCCAGTACTTGGACGTCGTTGGATGCTAATGCTTCCGGAAAAGGGTGATGGTAAGATAATACCCATTCATCTTCTTCCCACCAGCTACTGGCTCCTTCGAGCAAAGTCGAATAGTGCATGCGGACGCGATCTCGAATAAAATTCAATTGCTCTGTCGTGGGTTGCAAAAGCTTGTCCATGTCTTGTATCCATGCTGGTTTCGACGGCTTCGAAGTGCAAGAAGATGTTATCCCTGGTATACCCCTTCCATACAGGACCAGGGATGAGGAAGTTGGCCTACCTTGATAAGCCCAGTGACACCAAGAGGCAAAATACTTGTCCTGGGCTTGCGTCAGCCACCGCAGTGCATGTTTCGTGTGCTGAGTTTTGATTGCGACCTCGAATGAAGCCAGCCCTACTCCGCCTGCGTGTTTCGGAGTGAAAAGCAGTCCTGGGTTGATCTTGTGCCTGATAGCTTCTGTCGAAGTGGCATGAGCCCACAAAAATTGTTTGCACAAATTTTGGATTGCCTGCCTCGCCCATTCTGGGATGTCAAATACCGCTGCCGTGAATAAAATGGATGGAAGAATGATGGAGTTTAGAATCAACACTCGATTCTCCACACTAGTCGCGACCCTGGAAGCTGTAATTAGCCGCCGTTGAAGCCTTCGAATCCTTAAAGCCCAATTGCGGTTATGTAAGGCACCAAGACCAACCTCATAGCCCAGGTACCTTACTGGTTCTGTCTGGTGTAGCACCGAAATGCCAACCATTCTCGCATCTGCACCCCTGTGTTCAAGAGTATGATTTTGCTCTTCGACGGCTGGGCTTCCAGTCCAGATAAGGCTCCAAAGCGTGATACGAGGGCAAGAGCCGGTGCCAGCTGATTCGCTTGCTCGAGAAAAATCGTGGAGTCGTCGACAAACGCTGAGAAGCGGTGCGTTTGAGTACGGCTACCTGGGACCGGGTGTCCTTTCAAGGTGGGAGACTGCTGAACTGCAATTCCCAACAACTCGACCACCACGAGGAATAGCAAAGGGGCCAGAGGGCAGCCTTGCCGAATTCCTGACACGACGGATATTGGACTGGACCGTTCCCCATTTACGAGGAATGTAGCCGTAGTCCCTTCATGCAGCCGAGTAATTAGCTGAATATATCGTTCCTCAAATCCAAATTGTCGAAGCGCCTCGTAAAGAAAGCTTCTGTCCACAGTATCATATGCCTTTCGAAAATCAAGTAGAAGGATGACCCTGCTATTAATCGCGTCGAGAGTTGAATCAGAAGAAGCCGTTGCCAGTTGGGAGAGCATCATCAGGACAGACTTCAACATCTGCCTGCCATGGACGAAACCTTGTTGTAAGTCACCAATGACTTTAGGTAATACAACTTGTAACCTAGTCGCCAGCACCTTCGCGAAGATTTTGTAACTGGTCTGAAGTAGCGAAATAGGCCTGTAATCCATAGCATCCGCTGAGTCACCTTTCTTCCGCAAAGGTATGATCAGCGCTTCCAGAAAAGAAGGTGGAGGATCTGAGCCCGCCAATATTTGATTACTGATTCGCACCAGGGCTGGAACCAAAAGCGCCGGCGTATCCTTGTAAAAGTCGTTGTTTAAACCATCAGATCCAGCCGATTTATGTCGACATAGGCCCGTGATGGCTGTAATAACCTCATCTTCAGTGAAATCGGCCATAAAGACCGATTCTCGCTCGAAGAAAGTACCCGTTGGGTGGGAACTTGAACAAAATGACGAATGGTGGCTGGTAAGGCTTCCAAAGGGGTACTGCGATGTACCACGCCTAAAACAGTGGACCACTCTAAGGCAAATTTATCTGCCGTCGACATGGTGCGACTAAAAACCGGTCCATGAAGCTGCTTAATACCGGTGACGGTTTGCTCGCGCTCCCAGTCGGCTATTTTGCGATAAAAAAACCGTAACCGATCTGTTGTCTTGACCAGCTGTTGACCTAGTTGCACAATATGTTCCTGACGCAATTATTCCATCTTACAGGATATCCATTGTGGCCTGGTAAGCAAGTGCTGCTGTGACCGTCTCTGAATGTTATGGCGAAATCGAGCCCTGCGCTGCTTTACCCTCTTACTGACACGCTGAATACAGCGTACACACTCAGCAACGTCTAGATCCCAAGTCCTGGTAGATAAAGCTTGACCAACAGCCATGCCATCCATTTCCTCGACAAGTTCTGCTATAATGTCATCGGGGTTCGATGCTTTGATGGGATACACCACCCTATCACGTCGAATATGAGGGCGACGCCTGGTTGGTTTTCGCAGGTGTAGAACTACCTCCTGATGGTCCGACAAATTTGAAGGTAAGCGCGTCTCAACCCACAGGACGCGGTCCACCCAGCCTTCCGGTACATGAAATCTGTCAATACGACTAGCCCTATCCCCTTCCCAGTGTGTGAAATGGTCCACAAAAGTATCCATTGAGTCGTCGTCTGCGTGTTCGCGAAGCCATCTTGCATCAGCCAATCCTATCGTAGACACAACGTGGTCCAGGGCCGGGCTTTCTGACCGGTTGGAGCGATGCTTCCCAAATCGATCCAGAAGGGGACTCTGGACGCAATTAAAGTCGCCGACGATCATCGTATTTGAGGGGTCTAGATTTAAGGTCAGCAGGGAGGTAAAAAAAGCCTCTCGCTCGGACCGCAAAGTAGGAGCGTACACATTCACAAGGACTTCCCCCCATAGATACAGCGATCGCGCGTGTGGTCCAGAAATCCGGTAACCAGGCCGTCGTATGTGTTGCAATTTGTGGAGTGAGTAGAATAGCAACTCCTGCCCGTTTTGACGAGCCAATACTCCAGTACGATAGGACAGGGGAAGTCGGGTTAAGATGCTGACCCCATAGTCGAGCCCACTGATATCGCAGCCGAGTTGCCTCTGCTTCTGTGTGCACATGTGTGTCCTGGATGCACCGAGCCCCTGTTCTGTGTCGATTTGTCTTAGCCCGCCAACCCGACATCCAACTGTCGCGCACGCTGTCCTTGAATCCTCGTACATTTTGAGATATGTAAAGCATGTCACCCATCCAGCCTTGGAGCCGAGATGTAACTGGCTCAAAAGAATGGGTCCATTCCTTAAGCAAGAGATGGCGGCCATAGGCGTCCGATGCGTCGAGTGTTGCACCACCGGGCCTGAAGGCCTCGTTGCTCCGTAAGCTGCCCTTAGTACTCAAGTAGAAACTGCTGCTCTGCAGGAGCCAACGCAGTATTAAAGAAGCAAACCAGCTTGCGCCAATCCACCTTGGATCCCCCGTCAGCGTAATACACCTCCTTGTAGTGACTGTTGTTCCGAAGTAAGCGTAGGTGCCCTCGAAGTTGCTCGGGAGGCTCAAGTGGTTTTTCCCCATCCCCGGTCAGCGCAAAAATCTCAGCGTCGAACAATACCGCACATAGTAGGTGATAACTCAGGCGTATACGTCGGTGAGGGTCACAAAGACGCAAAATATCATCGGTAGCGTAGTCTACCTCCCTCAGCTTGACCCAATCGTCGGTATTGTCGATTAATGGGGCCAGCCGGGAGGAAGGCAATCGCTGCTGTGTTCGCACGATCCATTGATCTAGCCACAGTGATTGTATAGAATCTTGCACTCGACGCCTGTACTCAAGTAGACCAGACAGCAAGCACGCCTGTCGCCACTGAGCCGTCCACATCCCGAGAACGTGATCCCCTAGGCTAGCCAGCAATTCACCCGGGAAAACAAAGCGTCGCACGTGATGGAGCAGCAGCTCTGGCTCGACCTGGGCAGTTTTCAGCCACGCCTCAGGGTTACCATACACTAGTGGATATGGCGTAGAAGCCGTTACTGGCCATTCAACGCCCAGAGCCTGCCAGAGATCCGGCCAGTCGTCGGTATCCATTCGTTCCTCCATCCGAGTGATACAGGGTTGAGGAGAAGCAACGCTGATCCTGCCTTTTTTCTGTTTGGAGCTCTCAAGTCCACTCCAGTTCTCCCCTTCGCTGACCTCGATGGTCTCCGACGTGCTGACGTGCCCACGTTTTCGAGCCGATAGCGAACTGCCCTGATTGGCCCCCCTGATCTGCGACGGAACAAGAGCCAATTGCTGCGATGACGCTTTGGCAAGACCACAGTTCCTTGAAGAGTGGATGATTATCGAAGTGTTGTCATCCACAACCGACAGATGATCCCTGATAGAAGATAAAATATGGGAGGCTTCTCTTCTAGCTGCACAGCTAAAGTATCCACAATTTGCGAGTCCTGACCTTGCTGCAGCGCTGAGCCTGTTCCGTCCGAGACGTCAGTTAGGCTGAGCCGATCTGCCGCCCTGGCAGTGTGCAGAAAAGCCGAATAATGCCGGCCCCAGAATCTAAGCACCAGTGGTGGAGCGCGAGGCGCCTCTATTTTTGCCGCTTGCAGCTCGTCTATACACGCCAAGAGAGTGAGTGGAAATTCTTTGGCAGTTTCCACTACTCGACCGTGTCTGATGATCGTAGTAGGACAATACTTGCGACCACTCCAGTTACCCGTTCCGCGGCCACAGTTCAACACATAGATAGTGCGATGCAAAAAATTGGCTGCCATTCCAAGAGTGTCACTTCCACCCCAGCTATACTCCTCAACCAGGGCTTCTCTGTTGGAAGGGGAGGCTGCATAGTCATGCAAAAACCACCGTAGTTGGGACGCAGACTCCCCCCTGGTCATCGTCGTCCAACCTCTGCCAACGTTCTTTAAAGCATGAACCCGTACGTCATGAGCCATTTGATCCTCCAAATTTAGTAGTCCGGCGTTGGAGATTCCCCGTTTAATACTAGCCGTTAAAATCTCAAGGTCCTTGGTAGGGTTGTCCAAAGCAGATTCTGCGAGATCTTGAGCTATGGCTATCGCCAAACAATTGCCCGTGGCCGGTGTGGCGACTTCACGGAGCCCCAAAATCTGTACCAAATCTGTCACATGCATGGGTTCAGCATGAGGCATTGGTTCCATGGGGATCTCGTGACTTGTCCCTGGTGACAACTGTTTAATTAGCCGCTCACATGTTGAACGCTCCCGGCGTTTATTGGCCAAAAGCGTTGGGCCCGCAACAACAGACACCTGTCCTCTCCTGGCGGCTGCTGTTTGTCGTGCTAGATCCTCAGGTGTCAACGTGGGTGGTCCGTTCTTGGAAGACGCATCCCGATCCGTCATCTTACTTGATGCTTGCCTTGGCAGATCATGGGTATCGCTATTAACAGAATTCGAGGACGTTTCGGTCTCATCCAGCTCGTCCTCTTGGAGCACGTGATAACTACCGCTGCTAACCTTGAGATCGCCTTTCGAGGCCTGCAGGGGTGACCATATCCTCCTCCCTCCCCGTACAGGCCGGGTCAGCCATGGTTGCGCTGGTCGGCATTTTGGGGCCGGTGGTGGTGGCCCCTCGTGCGTGCCTGGTGGAGTATATACCGGTTGGAGAGGTATGCCAGTTCTAGGGGGTTCTGCCACTGGCGACGGACTGGGGGCAACTGTCAATGCCACCGGCGTCACTGCAGCCTGCGCTGCCGCATCCTCCGATTGTTGGACTTGTAGACGTCTCATTGCCATCTGCCTCATTTCGTCTGGACTGCTAAAAGGCTTGGCGAGGTCTTCAAGAGCTTGAAGATCTGCTTCGATAACTTCTACGCCACCCGGCCCGCGTAATTGCGCATCTGTGAATTGACATCTGCCCGCCGGGTGTCCCAAAGTTCCACACTGCAGACATTGGAGGCGACGGCCCACATCTGGATGCCTGATGATAATTGGTGTTCCAAACCAAAGTAATCGTACTATACCCTGAAGGAATTTCGGGCAGCCCGCTAGATGAAAGGTTACCTTCCACGCTGTTGATGTTCTTGAATTTGGTGTGCATGTGTCCATGTCCTCCAGCTCAAATTCTGTTTGAATCTTCGAGCGCAAGTAAGCTGCTATGCGTCCAATGTCGTCGAATCTGGTAAGATTATAGAGGATAATCGTATAAGCGGATCTTGGGTACCCCGACCGACCATCTGGACCCCGCTGGTTCAGCCATACCGATCCCCTTACCGGCTGATGGGCGTTCTCCAGCGTATAAACTCGACCTTGAAAAGGCACTTGAACGTCCTGGAGCTTCTTTGCCTTGTCCCGCGAAAAAAAGAAAAAGTGAATCGACCGGGTTGATCGATTGTAACTGATCGTTTTCGTTGATCCCAGCAGGCGATGGAGATCGGGCAAACTGACCCTCAACAGCTCGGCTGATTCCAGAATCTTCTCCGTGATGGCCTTCGTTGTCTGACGACTTAGAGGAATGTCACGCCCACCGCTGATATGGAGAACTAATTGACCCTCCACCTGCGCCTGAACGGTACTGTACAGCCGAAGACGTTCCTTGCTGTCCAGAACCGATCGTAGAAAGTCTGGCATCCGGCGACAGACTATATGCTCTTCGGCAATACCCACAATTATGCGCCATTCGTCATCAGACCCCTCACGTAGCCGTTGGAAGCCCGTGTTACCTAGCCGGGCCACACATATGGCCTTTAGTGTAATCGAGTCTTCCAACGAGAATTTCGCCGGGTCAAACATAAAATCTTCATAGGTTATGCTCCCTTTGTTCTCCCCGTCCATTTGGCGAGCCGTATTACCCGCCCGCACGACTTCTGCCCATTGATTGGGGACAGGAGCAGTTGCCCACTTTTGCTGACTGACTAATTTTCTTATGATCTCCTTGAATGCCCACTTCGTCAGGAGGAGTTCTTTGCTGATCTGATGAGCCAGTCGTTTTTAGTCGGCGAAACTTTCAGAAGCTGACACATAATAGCGTCGAAAAAGATCTAGCAAGCTATCCGCCTCAGGTCCCTTAAGCTTGGGAAACCTTGTGCGTCCGGCCGGTAACGCGTCGACGCTTACCGGTATCCGAACATATTCCGCTGTAAATAGGTCCTGGATGGACAGACGCCAGACATCAACGTTGGTTGGGCCTGGTGAGGCTTTCATCGACTCAATTAGAGCCTTAAAAAGCTCCTTAGGAGGTACGTGCTCCACGGCCGGCGTGGATGAAGTCGTCTTTACCCCCTCAGGTAATCGGGGTTGTGATACCGCTGTCTGACGCGTCGACGCTCCGTCGCCGCCGCCAGGCGTTGACGAGTTTAAACCGTGATCGACCGAGGCTCCGACCGTGTCTGGCCCGTGGCTCGATACGGGAACCGCCTGCTGGTCGTCTGCCATGATGGTGTCAACTACGATATCTCCACCTGCCGTCTGGGTAACGAGTGGTCTTTTGACGCCAGGAGAGGCAGGGGAATCGTCCTGCCCGCCCTGAACCGCTACCATCCCGCGAGCCATTCCTGTGTGGCTCTGCCTATCGGGTAGCGCGTCGAATTGGGTGCTGTTCCCCTCCTCCCCATCGGGGGGGAGGCGCGGAGGTGGCTTGATGGCCGTCGTTCGAGTATCTGGCTGATGCCAGTACTGGTCCTGTTTATACTCCTCCTCCAAATAACGCTGATTGAAGAGTGGCGTCTGTCTGGCTGTTCAAGCAACAGTTGTACCTCCTCCTCCTCGAACGACAGCGTCTTCTGACTAGGTTTCTACGTCTGACTTTTGGTCTGTTGTTGTTGATTGCAGATGGTCCATTTACACGGATTTACAATGTGCATGATCTATGGTACTGCCTTAGCCAAGATGTTAGCGCCGGAGGATCCGGGGGCTGACCGTGGCTGGGCCCAGGTAAGCCTGGTGACCCTGTCGGTTCGTGCTCGAGTAGCTCGATGCATGCATATAGCAGGGCACCCCTAATAGTCGTCGACACGTGTCTATGCTTTCTTGTCGCGATTGCGCGAAGTTGGCGGATGCATGTAGCCCAAAAACAGGTCGTGGTGCTGGTAATGTCTTTCTTGAGTGACTGGTAGACCGCGGCGTTCTGGTCAGTCCACAGCGTGGTTTGACAGATCGTCGCGAGAATGTGCCATATTCGCTTCCACATCCGTTCGGCCGCTTCCACATCCTCCGGAGATCGGTCCGCATGGAGTGCCTTCCTGTGCACGGATATGCTGGAGACTTGTCTGCAGGCACACGCGCCGAAGTAGTGTTTGAGTACCTGGGGAGAAGCAAGCTCCCCCGTCCAGTGTCCGACCAGTTTGGTCCATCCCGCGACAGCATAGGAGCAGTCCCAAAACAAGTGCGCCAAAGTCTCTACTCCCCCCGTACAGCCTGGAAGCTTTGGACAGGTGTTGCTCTCAAAACTTCTGGCCTGTTGTAAAGAATGGTGCACATGCACCTTCTACAAATCTCGATCAGGTGAAGCGCCGTCAACTTTACAATCTCGTGCATTCCCTGAAGACGAGACAAACCACCACACGTCATTGATATACTGTAGCTCAAACTTGACGCTTCGCACGCAGAACATGAAGCTCAAACGGAGTGGCCGCGCACGTGCTACGAAGCTCTGCAAGTAGTAGGCTTACTGCACTTGTCCTGCCGTATCAATCATGATGCAAGCATGATCAAATTCGCACCAAGACGGAAGTTTGAGGAGCGTGTAGCCTCATCAGTAGCGTTGCACACTGTTCGAAATCTTCAGATGAGAGTCAGAGCTCGTTTTTACACCTCCGAAATGTATCTTTGCTCGAATTACAAAGGACAGACTCTGTACGGAAGGGATCAGTCCTCACCGAATACCATCTGGTGGAATGTATACTCAGACCAGCTTTAGACTGCATCAACACTTACTCGATTTTGTTGTAAGTGCATGATGCACTGGATTCGACTCCAGAGATTCGACCCATGATAGGGTATGTCTAGAATGTTCTTTAGGGTTCTATGCATTATTATTGGTCGTACGGCAGCTAGACGTATGGATAGTTCTCACTTGTAGATTGACAAACCACTGATGAGGCCCCCGGCGGGGGGCCGAAACGCGTCTGGTGCGCGGTAATATACAAGTCATTTACTTTACTTAACTCTTACTTCTTACAGGTTATGAGCCCAAGTGCTCGCTGCAGACACCTCACCAAGGACCAACTTGTGCGAGGGACACCCCGTCAGAGAAGGCGCTCGATGCACGAGTAAGGCGCCGAAGAATTCATCGACAGGGATCGTTGACGGTGCGCGTGCAGTCGAAAAGGGTTTGTGCAAGGGTGGTGACGCGAGATGGTCTGAATGCGCGAGTGCTATCGAAGGAAGAGTCAAGTCAAGTGGTGACAAGTGTATTTGTGGTCAAGAAGAAGTGGAAACTACATGCAAGGCGAACGACGACTACGAGATGTCAAGATGTGACATGGTGCTGGACGATGGGGGAGCTGGAATACCTGGAACGCTCGGTATCATCGAGGTTGGCTGGAGCGCAGGGGCAAGACTCAATCAAGATCCCCATGGTGCACGGATGCAGCAGTGAGGATTACAGGCGGGTCGATACCAAAGTGGTCTGCATCTCATGTCGTCGAGGGGGAGTGTTGTAAGTGCATGATGCACTGGATTCGACTCCAGAGATTCGACCCATGATAGGGTATGTCTAGAATGTTCTTTAGGGTTCTATGCATTATTATTGGTCGTACGGCAGCTAGACGTATGGATAGTTCTCACTTGTAGATTGACAAACCACTGATGAGGCCCCCGGCGGGGGGCCGAAACGCGTCTGGTGCGCGGTAATATACAAGTCATTTACTTTACTTAACTCTTACTTCTTACAGATTTGTCCTGCGACCACTTCCAGTGATTCATCCGTACCTGTGACAATACAAAAACACACGCGAACAGACCCCATCACTTCGATGCGACAAGTTGGCTTCGACAATTAGACAACAATTGGTACCTGAAGATAGGTGGTGGCACGTCTAGTCCTCGCCGAGCGGAGGTTTGACAAGAGTGTTCATTATCAAACTTCCTGCCTACCGGCGCAGTCCCAAGCTCCGAAGCACTCCACCTCAAGCTCAACTACCTGCTCTCTCATCCAATGTGGACAAGCTGGTCAGCTGCTGTTAGCTTAGCTGTTGCGGTGACGTATGCGAGTCGTCCCGGCGCAGCGGTCGCCCAGAATGCCTTCGACGCCAGAGCCCAGGCGATTGTCGACAAGTTCACCGTTACGCAAGTGCTTGGACAGATGACCCAAATCGAAGTCAGCAATGTCATAAATTCCACCACCAAGACGCTGAACGAGACCAGCGTCCGCGCCTACGCTCGACAGCACGTGGGGTCGTACTTCAGCTCGCTATTTGCTGGACGTCAAGGAAGTGCCCCATACGGGTGGAGCGCTACTGAGTTCCGTGCCTTGATCAAGCGTATTCAAGAGATCACCATGGAGGAGAATGGTGGGCACCCGATCTTGTACGGTCTGGATTCGGTGCACGGTGCCAACTACGTCGATGGAGCCGTCATGTTTCCGCACCAAATCAACATGGGTGCAAGTTTCGATCCCGAGCTCGTGTACGAGGCAGGACAAATCGCTGCTCGCGACATGCTAGCTGCCGGTATTCCGTGGATCCTCGGACCGATTCTGGAGATCTCGTACAATCCGTTGTGGGCCCGCACGTACGAGACCTTCAGTGAGGACCCCTATGTGGTGTCTGTGATGGGTGATGCTATTATTCGCGGTCTGCAGAGCTACAACCAAACGGCAGCCTGCATGAAGCACTTTCTCGGATCCTCCAGGACCGAGAGGGACCACGACCGTGACAGCACCCACATCTCCGACTTCGACCTGCTCAACTACTACATGCCGTCGTCAAAGCAGCTGTAGACGCCGGTGTCATGACGGCGATGGCGAGTTTCACCCCGATTAATGGTAAGCCAATCGTTGCTAGCACTCGCATCCTGGACGATCTGCTTCGAATGGGCCTCGGGTTCAAAGGCCTGCTCGTGACCGACTATGCCGAGATTAACAATCTCAAGGACTGGCACCGGGTTGCCAAGACCTACGACGATGCTGTAGCTATAGCGGTAATGCAGACATCGATCGACATGAGCATGGTGCCGAATGACGCGAAATTTATCAATCAAACGCTGAGAGTGCTGGAGAAGCACCCGGAACAGGAAGCTCGTCTGCGAGAATCGGCGAAGCGTGTTGTGAAGACGAAGTTGAAGCTGGGCTTGTACGAGAACCCCATCCCTGGGGATCAGTATGTCTCGATGGTGGGCAACGACGACGACGTGCAGACAGCGTTGGCAATCGCTCGCGAATCGATTGTGCTCATGAAGAATGCGGAAAACGTCCTACCGCTGCCAAATACAGCTTCCGTCTTTCTCACGGGTCATTCTGCTGACAATGTTGGCTACCAGTGCGGTGGATGGAGCAAGGCGTGGCAAGGGTACTCGGGGAATGTGATGTTTCCCAACGGCGTGAGCGTTCGCCAGGGCTTCGAAGGCCTTGTTGGTAACAGCTCGTTCACTTACTTCAACGGCTTGCAAGCGAACGGCAGTATTTCGGACGCGGACTTGGCAACAGCTGTGAAGCAAGCTAGCGAGCACGAGTACACGGTTGCTGTGATCGGTGAGGGAACCTACGCTGAAAAGCAAGGAGACATCAATGACTTGGCACTGCCTGCCGGTCAGGTGAGGTACATTGAGGCTCTCAGTAAGACGAGCACCAAGGTGATCGTTGTGTTGTTTGGAGGCCGCCCTCGTCTACTTGGTTCGATCCCTGATAACTCGATGGCCATCATTAACGGTATGCTGGCTTGTGAGCTCGGTGGCAAGGCAATGGCTGAGATCATTTATGGTGACGTGAACCCGAGCGGTCGACTGCCGCTCACGTACCCGAAGAACCCGGCAAACATTGCCATTCCGTACAACCACCTCGTCAGTACCCGCTGTGCCAACGACAGCTGCGAGATGGAATTTGACTTCGGAACGGGTCTCAGTTACACGCAGTTCAACTACACTGGTTTGAGTCTGGACACGACTCGGCTGACTAGTGCATCCGCAACCGTCACTGCGACAGTGACGGTGACGAACACGGGAAGCCGTGCTGGTAAGGAGACGGTGATGCTGTTTGTGATCCAACCGTACCGCTTGATCTCAGTGCCGGAGATGAAGCTTCTGAAGAAATTCAAGAAGATTGAGCTGCAGCCTGGTCAGTCGATGGACGTCTCGTTCACGCTGACAACGGACGACTTGAGTGTCTATGACCCGCAGATCGGCAAAGGTTTGAAACGCGTGTTTGAGGACAGCGACTATGTCGTGGCCATCAAGCCCGAGACGAATTGTGACGTATACAACAACGTCACAAACCCGTTGTGTGCAGAGTTCAGCATTGACACTAGCGGTGAACCAGCGGCCGTCGAGCCCAGCAATGAAGCAGCGCCCGACCAGACAAACACTGTGCCCGCATCGCCCGTCATCAATGATGTGATGCCTCCTATGTAAGTGAACAATGCGAAGAATCCACACCAGGAGAGACTTTTGTTTTGAATACACGTTCAGCCCTTTGCGATTAGCAACACGTCGCCTTTTACTCAAGTCTATCGTGTTTCGCTGTGTATTCACATTTGGTCGGATATCGATTTATCGCGATCACGAAGGGTGAAGCTATCAGTGATTGGTCGCAAAGTTAAGGCTCAGCATTTATCGCGACCACGAAAGATGAATGTATTAGTAACTGGGTGCAAGATTAAGGCTGATTTTATAGACCCACTTTTAGTGGGTATGTATCTGTATAAATGTAGCGCTAGATGTACCGTTCACGCCGTACTAAGTGCGACGTAGCTTGTCCCTTTCACATTAGTAGACGTGTGTTTTTAGCTGTCATTCTTTCAAGGTCACTAACTGCGACCACGTGGGGAGTGTAAGTCACACATGTAACCGGGTGAATCGTTACATAACAATTTATAAGAAATTGTTAATAGAATATAACTATAAGAGTTATATTCTCAGAATATTGTCATAAGGACAAATATTCTGTAGCACTTACGGGTAGTTCCTAATTGGTTGATATAGGCCATTATATCAACCAACGAAGACGCGCCACGACAGACGCACGCAATGAGTGGTGAGCAGATAACTGATTTACACATTTGTATTTAGACATAGTTAGATGAAGATAAATAGTGATTTATTGCAGACATTAACTATACAAAATACAGTTCTACTTTTTACTTTAACCAAGTACTCGCTTCTTCTTACCGTCTTCCTCTGCACGTACGAGTGTACGTGAAGTTCCAAGGCACCGCCTTATTCTGTCATCAGAATAAGTAGCTTGTACTGTCACCAGTACAAGCTTCAGGGTGCCCCGTTACACCTGGTAGCACTTTGTAGTCCGTCCAAGGACCACGTTCACATCCAACATGAATATGTTGGATGATGAAGATGACCAAAGCTTTCACGCTACGCGTGACGGCTACTCCCATTTGAGCGATGTCGAAAGGGATGCGGTTGAACGAATGGGTTCGATCATGGGCATCCATGCTGTTAGCGTCATGCTAGAGGCTCTCAATAGAGATGCCCAACATGCTACTATCGCCAAGTTCATTCAAAATGAACTTGACGCTGAACGCGAGAAAGTAGCCTTGCTTCACCAACAAGGTTCTCAACAAGCAGAGTTGTTGAGAGAACAAGGTGCTCAACAGTTTGAACTGTTGAGACAGCAGCAGGCTGCTGCTGGTGGGTCGATGCACTCGCGTCGACCCGAAACCTTGAAGATTGACATCTCCAAGTATAGGGGAGTCGAAGAAGACTCCCTCTTGAGATGGTTCGTCGAATTGGATGACGCCATAAGGGCGCGTCGCATCGACGACGGGGATATGCAAGTTGCATTTGCCCAGTCAAATCTGGCAGGACGTGCCAAGACTTGGGCACTGGGGCTCAAGTTGCACGACCCATATGCGTTTGGGTCGTTGGAAGTCTTCAAGTCGCGGCTCAGACAAACGTTTGAACCGCCTAGAGCTGAGTTCAGAGCTCGAACCGAACTCTTGAAGCTCAAGCAGGGTAAGCGTGATGTGCACGCTTACGCGCAACATATACGACATCTCACGAGTTGTATAAGTTCCAACCCGGTTGATGAACACACGTTGGTTTCGGTGTTCATGCAGGGTCTTGCGGATGGTCCCGTCAAGACTCACCTGTTCCGGCTTGAACTAGATTCACTAGAACAAGCCATTTCCATTGCGGAGCAGGAAGACTTCAGTCTGAGACAGGCTCGCGCCAGCTCGACATCATTTCGTCAACCAAGACGATATGACAACGGAGGTCCAGAGCCGATGGAACTCTGTTATGTAGAGAGCGAGAAGGCTCGCTCTACAGGCTACAAGAAGTTGCAGAGATGCAACAGATGTCAAAAGACAGGACACTACGCTTACGAGTGTAGTGCCCCTCGTCCAGTGTCTCGCGACACTGGGCGTAGTGACCGTCCACCCATGAGAAAGGGGCAGGGACGAGGGTCCGCTGTTGGTGCAAAGACGCAACAACGGGATGGACCGTCAAAAAACGGACAGGATCAGTAGGTGCGGAGCACCCTACTGATCCAGCAACGTCAAGAGAATTTAAAGGCCTCTTGATGAAGGTTGCTCCCAACACACAAACGTTGTGCGTTGCTGCTCTAGGTAATGAGGTCTCACTCATTACCTTGAAACTCGAAGTGACGAATAAGTTGTCCCTTCGAGCTCTAGTCGATTGTGGGGCGTCCAACAATTTTGTGCGACGCCAATCGCTAGAAGATGGTCACTTTAAGTTCAGTGAATGTGACACACCTCCTACGAGGATGACGGTACGTCTTGCGACAGGCGCATCCGTAACCGTCATGAAGCGTATAGTGAAGATCCACTATACGCTAGAAGATACCCAATATGACGATGACTTTATCGTATTGGATTTGGATGACAAATTTGATGTCATCCTTGGAATACCGTGGCTCAGAAGGTACGAACCACGGGTAAACTGGCAACATCGGACAGTAACGATGCCTGCCGCTTGTTCATCAGATGGCCATCTGATGAACGTTTTGGAGCGTCCACAAGCGTGTGGATGTACTACGAGTGAGTGCGATGGCCTCACTTGTGGTACGATCGTTAGTACGACTGCACAAAACCTTAGTGTACCAAACGGTTACACTTCGGAGCAAAGTTCCGGCGGCTGTGAGGAAACACAGGCTGCGCCGAAGGTCCACCACTCGAATAAGTCGGGTGGACTGGGACAAAGATGTATCCCTAGCGGGGAACATCTAGAAGAGAAACAATCGATCGCTCAGGTTAAGCGAAACGATAATCCTAGATCGACTGGAGAGTCTTTCGTAGAGGATCTCGCTGTGGTTGCGCAACCCCAGCTAGAGGAAGTAAAGGGAATAAGTCCCAAGATTACAAATACGGCGGAAATAAGTTACCCGAAACCCGAGGGAATAAGTCCCTGGGAAGACGAAGGAATAAGTCCTTCGAAGCCTGAGGAAATAAGTCCCCAGGAAATGACAGAGACATTGAATGTCATAGTCAATAACGGATCAAGTGTAGGCGCTTATACACTTGATCTGATTGCGCCTTCGAAGTTAACTTCGGAGATCACTCAGTTGCCAACGCTCGAACATAAAAGGTTCTTGCGTGATCTGCGTAGTGGCAAAGTCAAGCAGATCTGCGTACTCGTCGCTGACGACGAGTGTGTAACCGACATAAGGTCAGCAACAGTGTTCACTGAGAACGAGAGAGTTCTCAGTAGTTCATCTATGGACGAGAGTGTCCTAGATGAAAAGACACGAACTGAGCGATATGACTCCCAATCATGGGAATCGCTCAAGACAAATCCTCTCTATGAAGATTTGGTTTAATTCAAGGATGTATTCCCTGAAACTGTTCCGTGCGAATTACCGAAGGATAAAGGTATTCGACACGAGGTCGAGCTTAAACCAGGCTCGAAGTACTGTGTCATGAGGCAGTGGCCACTGCCTCGTGAACAAGCACTTGCTATCGACAAGTTCTTTGCCGATCGTTTAGCTGCGGGCCATGTGAGGGAATCGGCTTCCCCACATAGCTCTCCGACCTTCTGTGTGCGAAAAGCAACAGGAGGGTGGCGGATAGTGCACGCGTTCAACAAATTGAACGCTGCAACGGTACCGGCTCAGACGCCGATACCGAGGAAGGACGTAATCATTGATGGTATGTCAAAGAGTACCATCTTTTCGTCCATGGATTTGATGGATGGCTTCTATCAAATCCTTATGCGGGAACGGGATATACCCTATACCGCAGTTAGCACGCCTAGCGGCATGCTCTGGGAATGGCTAGTAATGCCACAAGGGCTCAGTAATGCCCCTGCCACGTTCAACAGATGTGTATCACATCTGTTGAGACCAGTACGAGAATTCGCGCCGAGTTATTTCGATAACGTATTCATCCATAGTCGAGCTATGGATGGAAAGTCGGACGTTGAGGTTCACAGGTACCACGTCCGACAGGTTCTTACAATCATGCGAAAGCATCAATTGTATGCAAACCTCAAGAAGTGTATATTTGCCGCAAGCGAGATACCACTTCTTGGGTGCATCGTTGGTAAGAACGGTGTACGTCCTGATCCCGAAAAGATCAAGGCGATCACCGACTGGCCTGTGCCGGTTGATGTCAAAGGTCTTCGAAAATTCCTTGGGCTAGCGGCGTATTTGCATAAGTATTCACGCAATTACGCCGAGATGACTGTGCACCTCTCTCGTTTGTTGAAAAAGAACGAGAGGTGGTTATGGAACGCTGAATGTCAACGCTCCTTTGATGGTATCAAGCAGAGCTTGATACAATCCCCAGTCCTAGCAATAGCCGATCAAGACAGGCCATTTCATGTGGTCTGTGATGCCAGCGATTTCGCAATCGGCTGTGCATTAATGCAGTACGATCTTGAAGGCGTTGAACGCGTCGTCTGCTATCAGTCGCGTCAGCTGCAACCAGCTGAGCGGAACTATCCAGTGCATGACAAGGAACTCCTTGCCATGAAGTATGCACTCGCGAAGTTCAGAGTCTATCTATTAGGAGATAGACCCTTCGTTGTTTACACTGACCATGCGTCATTACGCACGGCAGTGAACAGCCCGCACCTTTCACAACGAATGGCGCGGTGGTTGTCATTCTTTGCGGAATACAACTTTACGGTCGCGTACAAACCAGGACGACTTAATGTCGTTGCTGATGCACTCTCACGTCGTCCCGACTTTGAAACAGTCGCGAAACCCAACAGTGAGACAGTCACTGTTGCGGTTATGACGTCCTCAGTCCCATCTACAACGTTGTATGATGATGTGAGGCGGGCATACGCCCAAGATGGTGAGATAGTGAAGTTGTTGACACATCTCTCCCAACCATCTCGAGAATCGTTGAACTGATTGTCGTCTGCGTATCGATCTGCATCAGATCGATACACTACTCGCAACGGTTTACTGTATTATACAGCCGTTTCTGGTTACACACCACGCGTTGTCATTCCAGATGATACTGATCTGCGTTTGCGGATCATATTCAGAGTATCACGATGCTCCTATAGGAGGACATCGTGACCGAGAGAAAACATATCTCACGGTAAGTCGAGACTTTTACTGGCCCCGCCAGTATCAGTTTGTGCGAAAGTATGTTCGCGCATGCGAAGTCTGCCAACGAGTGAAGTCAAGTCCTTCACTGCGTGCACCTTTACAGCCTCTACCGGTTCCGGCTGAGTGCTGGGAATCCATCTCAATGGATTTCGTCTTCGGGCTACCCAAAGACGCACGCGGGAATACGGGTATTCTCGTATTTGTTGACAGATTCAGCAAAATGGTACACCTTGTGGCTGTACCAGAGACAATCACGGCAAGTGGCTGTTCTTGTGTCTTTATTGACACCATCTTACGACTTCATGGGTTGCCCCGTGAACTCGTATCAGACAGAGATCCACGATTCACTGCTGATTTCTGGCGTTCCGTGTTCAAATCACTCGGAACGCGCTTGAAGATGTCAACATCTGATCATCCAGAGTCAGATGGTCAAACGGAACGTGCCAATCGTGTCCTTGAAGAGATACTTCGAGGATACGTACACTCCTTTAAGAGTTGGAGTGAGTTTTTGCCAATGGTAGAGTTTGCCATCAACAACTCGGTGCATGCGTCCACGACACATACACCGTTTTACGTGAATGGCTTGCGCCATCCGCGTGTACCCACCTTATTAGAGTGTAACTCTGGTTTAAGGGAGGGAGGGACTCGCGCGAGCAAAAACCGATTTGGTTCACGCTCATCACGCTCTGACGAAGAAGTCATTGCGTTTGATGCCGATATCGATAACATCGATATCGAAGAAGATGATGCCAGTGAGAGTGCGGAAGCCCTCACTGAAGAAGATGATCCCAGTGAGAGTGCGGAAGCCCTCACTGAAGAAAAGGTTGATGTTGCTGCAGTGCACTCACAGCGCACTGAAGCTAACGAGTCATCAGATGAGTTCATACTGGCTTGTGAAACGGTAGTCCGTTTTGTGCAAGACTCCATCGCCGAAGCGGTGGATAAGCAAAATCAAAATGCTGACAAGAATGGAAGGGCAAACAATATTTTATTTAATAAAGGTGACTTATTCCTACTGTCTACGGTTAATCTACCAAAGCATGTAGAGACTAACTTGGGTAGCAGTAAACTACTACCCAAGTACATCGGCCCTTTTCGTGTATTGCACCGCCTAGGCAATGCATACACGATCGAATTACCACGTAAGATGCGAACGCATCCTACGTTTTACGTTGGTCGGCTTAAGCCGTACCATCAGTACGCTGCTTCTTCCGATGAAGAACGCCCTTGCGCTCAAGCATCTCGCAGAGAGCCTTGTGCTCCCGATGGTGGGCATCAACAAGGGTCTGAAGAGCAGTTATCTCAGCCCGAGACCGATCAACTATCCCACGAGCTACCCTTAGGTCGTCACGAAGAGATGTCAGAGATCTCTCGTTCTCGAGCTGAGCAAAGGCAAACTCAGCTCGATGCTTCGAGGCAGTGTCCGCCATTTGGAGACGCCTATTCCGCTCATTTTCGAGATCGTCGCGTAACCCTTGCGTTACGCGATCAAAGAAGCTTTCGGGAACACACCGATCCACATGATCGTGTGGAGAGCGTCTTTCCTCCTCCTCCACCTCCATTAGAGGACTCTCGCGGTGGCCAGCGCTATCTAGTTGAGCAGCTGTTGAACCACCGCGACGTGAACGGACGTCGGACGAGTTATCTCGTCCGGTGGCGCGGCTATCCCCCGTCCTGGGATTCTTGGGAGCCCCGCTCCCAACTGATGATCGACGTACTGGGTCGGGTTAAGCAGTACGACGCGGCACATCCTGTGCCGCAGAAGGACCGCCGGAGAAAGTCTTCCCGGCACGGTCGTAAAGGGATTTCAGGTTGTCAATCCCTTCGTACATCTCAGTAGAGACACGTACGCGCCACCACGGGCTGGTAAGGAGGTAAGCCTCCTTAGGTGCTCGTGCAGAGTTGTTCACACAACATGGGCACGAGTCTCCCCAAGAGAGGCAGGGTAATCCTTTCTCCCTTGACAGACTATGCAGCTTGTAGCGTGCACCTGTCGGGGTTCGCTTTTCAAACTTATCACGAGCTTTGATAAGTTTGTCGTTCCAAGCGTCACGACCTACATCCTCGAGGTTATGGATGTAGGCGTTCCACGCCTGAAGTAGTGAGGGACCATCACGTTTGTGATTCCCACTGTACCATCGATGTCTAAAGAAAGCATCGATGAAGAATTCATGTTCAGCGCGATAGTTTTTCGCGCTGGGGTCAAGGTGATGGATCCTTGACGAATCGAACAATCGTGTTCGATAACGATCACTCGTCGTCGCCGACAAGTGATCCATGACGGATTTAGAAGGCATCCATGCCTTCTTTTCTGGAGCGAGACGCAACACATTGCGGTCCCGCTCTTCCTGCGACGTGCCGACAGAAGTACTGGCACCTCGCTGTGAAGTGGTGTCCATAGGTGAACCGACACCACTATTAGCGCCCGAGTCTCGCTACCTCGAGCGCCTTCGCTTCGGTGATGGTTCATCTGATTCATCAGATGAACCAAAGATGCTGCGACGCAAAGCATCGTCCATGCCACGCTTGGCAGGCGGCTTAGATTCAATCGCCGTCGATACGGATCCATCATCCGTATCAGGAGAGTACGAGACACCGAGCTCGTACTCTGTGAAGACATGAGTGTCTTCATGACCAGCGCCTGCGTCACCAAGTGACACAGGCTGGGTCGCTTCAACAACCGATGAGACATCAGTTGCTGTGGTTTCTGCTTCGGCGTCCGCACAGAGACGTGCGGACGCGCTTTCGGCGGCCTTACTCGCGCATCGCATGGGCTTGTTAACCATGCGATGAGATGTTGGAAAGTGGACGCGGACCAACAAGTGCAAACCCTGTCCCAAATGATTTGGGACGAGTATCCATTTAGTCAATCAGTCACTAAAGTGACTGATGGTTAAGGGGGGGTGATGTAACGGGGTGAGTCGTTACATAACAATTTATAAGAAATTGTTAATAGAATATAATTATAAGAGTTATATTCTTAGAATATTGTCATAAGGACAAATATTCTGTAGCACTTACGGGTAGTTCCTAATTGGTTGATATAGGCCATTATATCAACCAACGAAGACGCGCCACGACAGACGCACGCAATGAGTGGTGAGCAGATAACTGATTTACACATTTGTATTTAGACATAGTTAGATGAAGATAAATAGTGATTTATTGCAGACATAAACTATACAAAATACAGTTCTACTTTTTACTTTAACCAAGTACTCGCTTCTTCTTACCGTCTTCCTCTGCACGTACGAGTGTACGTGAAGTTACGAGGCACCGCCTTATTCTGTCATCAGAATAAGTAGCTTGTACTGTTACGTGTACAAGCTTCAGGGTGCCCCGTTACAACACACGCACCATTGCTAGCACGTGATAAAGCTTAAAGTCGTTCGAAAACGCATTGCACATGAACAAATGCTCAACGCTTCGGGGTAAATTTGAATTTCAAGCGATCATTTGAAGGGTGACACAGTTGAAAGTTTGACCAGAACGTAACGAGGTTTGTTCAAAGCACTAAGGTCATTTTAAAATACCCTGGTCCAGTGTACTTGTAACGGGGTAGCCCGTTACATGATATTGACACCAAACGGTGTCATTAGGGAGATTGTCTACCATGAAAATACTCTACCAATATTATTCGAAATGGATAAAATTGAAGGAGTGTTATCCTCTTAGGAAATTATTCGTGCACTGCTCAAAGATTGGTTGATATTAGACATATCAACCATAGATTACCGCCAATCGCTGCTAGACGCGCGCAATGAGTGGTGAGCAGGTTGTCGTCATACCACGACGTAGTTAAATGTAGTTAGATAAAGATTAAGGTTATATTGATAGCTAAGCTATATTAATTACAGTTCTCTTTTTTGCCTTTTACGTGACCGAGTTGTTCAAGTAAATTAGCTTCTTCTGCATGTACTAGTGTACGTGAAGTTTCGTGGCACCCCAAACAATGGGTGCCTCCTTACAACTGGTAGCACTTCGTAGTACCTCCAACGACTGCTTAGTGTTCGTCTAACATGAACATGTTGGACGTAGAAGACGACAGCTTTCACGTCACACGTTAAGGCTACTCCCATCTGGGTGACTCAGAATGGGAGGTAGTCAGCCGCATGAGTGTGCTCATGGGCGAACCCGCCATCAGCGGCATGTTGGAGTCTCTAAGCAGAGACCAGCAACACGCCACTATCAGCAAGTTCCAACAAGAGGAACTTGCTGTCGAACGGCAGAAGGTAGCCTCGCTACAACAGCAAAGATCTCATCAGTCGACGGGCGGGCTGGCGCACATGCATCGAACTTAAACCTTGAAGATTGACATCTCAAGGTAAAAGGGAACCGGTGAAGATTCCATTTTGATATGGTCCGTCGAGTTAGACGATGCCATCAGGGCCCGTCACATCGAGGATGACAAGATGCAAGTCACCTTCGCCCTGTCAAATTTGACGGGACGAGCAAAGACGTGGGCCTCAGGGATCAAGCTTCACGATCCAAACGTGTTTGAGTCGTTGGAGATCTTGAAGTCTCGGCTTTAAGAGACGTTTGATCCATCGAGAGCCGAGTTCAGAGCACGCTCTGCACTCTTGAGGCTAAAGCAAGGTAAGCGTGATGTGCATGCTTACGCACAACACCTGCTCTACCTTGCGAGTAGCGTCACGTAGAACCCTGTTGATGAGCACACGCTCATCAACGTGTTCATCTACGGCCTTGTAGATGGACCTACGAAGACTTACATGTTCCGAGAGGACTTCCATACGCTGGAAAGGCGATTGCGTGTGCGGAACAAGAAGGCGTCAGCCTGAGACAGTATCAGGCTAACTCATCAAACTATCGTCTGACTAGACGACAGGAAACAGGAGGTCCCGAACCTATGTACCTCTGTTACATTGAGAGCGAGACCCCCCCCCGCTCTCTCAGCCACAAGCGAACGGCAAGATGCCATCGCTGTCGGAAGATTGGGCACTACGCTCATGAGTGTAGTGTCCCAAGCACCGCATCACTTCCAAAGACAGGACGTGATGAGCCGGTTGGCCGAGGAAAGGTCCAAGGTACCGATTCGACCATGTCGCTAAGCCGCGACAGCAAGTCGGACCGCCAAAAAACGGTCAGGGTCAGTAAGGGCGGAGCACCTCTGATCCAGCAACGTCAAGAGAATTTGCAGGACTCTAGACGAAGATTGCTCCCAACACACAGTCGCTGTGTGTTACTGTCCCTAGTGATGAGGAGTCTCTCATCACTTTGAAGATTGTAGTGAAAAATGGAATGTCACTTCGCGCCCTAGTTGACTGTGGGGCGTCGAACAGTTTTATTCGACGCCAGTCGCTAGAGGATAGTAGACTCAACTATGTTGAGCGAGAGTTCCCTCCAACGAGTATGACGGTGTGCCTTGATACAGGCGCATCCGTAACAGTGAAAAACGTGTAGTTGGAATGCACTACACGCTAGAAGGAAATCAGTATGATGTTGACTTTATCGTATTTGATTTGGATGACAAATTTGATGTCATCCTCGGTCTGCCATGGCTTAGAAAGTACCGGCCATGGGTTAGCTGGCAGCATCGATCCGTAAAGATGCCTGCCGTTTGTTCATCGGATGGCCATGTGATGAACGTCTTGGAGCGTCCAAAAGCGTGTGGATGTACTACGAGTGAGTGCGATGTCCTCACTTGTGATGCGGTCGTTAGTACGATTGCACAAGATCACAATGTAGAAGGTCACTGCACTGTAAAACCAGCTTCCGGCACCTGTGTAGAGACACAGGCTGCGTCGAAGGTTCGCCACTCGAAGAGATCGAGTGGACTGGAACACGGATCTACAACAAGAAAGGTGCATCCAAGAAGAGAGATTAGTGTTGTTCAGGATGAACAACACGCTATAGCGAGATTGACCAACAAAGGGTCGACCGTAGAGCATGCCCGATCGACTGAAAGAGAGTCGATCGAAGAGGACGTGACTGTGGTAGTGCGCCCACAGTCAGTACACGTATTGGAAGAAAGTTCCAGCGTTCCTGAGAGTGATCAATCCCGAGAGAGTTATGTTGAGGGTGTTGATCACCAACCACCTGCGGATGTGTTTTCCCAGAAAATCATCGAGACAGTGATAGTCTTGGCGAATGACGGATCAAGTTTAGGCGCTTACACACTTGATCCGGTTAAACCTCTGTATTCAGCTTCGGAGGTAGTCAAGTTGCCAACGCTAGAAACGAAACGGTTCTTGCGAGATCTTCGTAGTGACAAGACCAAGCCGATTTGCGTACTCTTCACAGAGGACGAGTACGTCGCCGATATTCGGTCGACACAAGTGTTCACTGAGAAAAAACGGGTTCTCAGTAGCTCATCGATGGATGAGAGTGTCCTCGATGAGAAGACCCCGATTGAGCGATACACGTCTGAATCTTGGGAGTCTTTGAAGACAAATTCTTTGTGTAAGGATTTGGTTGAATTCAGGATTTTATTCCATTAATCCGTGCCATGCGAGTTGCCTGAGGACAAAGGCACTCGGCATGTGATTGAACTGAACCCCGTTTCGATATACTGTGTCATGAAGCAATGGCCACTGCCTCGTGGACATGTCACAGCGATCGACAAATTATTTGCCGACCGCTCAGCGGCTGGTAATGTGAGGGATCAACATCCCACACAGCTCTCCGACCTTCTGTGTGCGAAAGGCCAAAGGAGGGTGGCGGATAGTGCACGCGTTCAATAAAATAAGAGCTGCAAGGGTGCCGGCTCAAACGCCGATACCGAGGAAGGACGTCATCATTGATGGGTGGCAAAAGGTACCATCTTTTTTCGTCCATGGATCTGATGGATGGATTCTATCAAATCCTCAAGCGTGAACGGGATGTCCCTTACACAGCAGTGAGCACCCCTAGTGGTTTGCTCTGGGAGTGGATAGTGATGCCACAGGGGCTAAGTAACGCCCCCGCAACGTTTAACAGATGTGTTACGAATCTGTTGCGATCGGTGCAAGATTTTGCACCGAGTTACTTTGACGATGTCTTCGTCCATTACCGGTCTATGGATGGAAAGACGGACGTAAAGGTTCACATAATCCACGTCCGGAAGGTTGTTACTCCAATGCGAGAGCATAAGTTGTGTGCGAACCTCAAGACGTTTATATTCGCAGCAAACGAATTACCACTTCTTGGCTGCATCGTGACTAAAAACGGTGTACGCTCTGATCCGGAAAAGATCAAGGCGATTAGCGAATAGCCTGTGCCAGTAGACGTTAAGGGGCTTCGAAATCTCCTTGGGTTAGCGGCGTACTTGCACAAGTACTCGCGCAGCTACGCCGAGATGACCTTTCATCTCTCTCTCGTATGTTAAAGAAAAACGAGAGGTGGTCATGGAGGGCTGAGTGTCAGCAGTCTTTTGAAGGCATCAAGAAAAGCTTGATGCAATCACATGTGTTGGTGATTGCAGACCAGGACAGACCATTCCATGTGGTCTGCGCGCCAGCGATTTTGCAATCGGCTGTGCGTTAATGGAGTACGACTCAGACGGCGTTGAGCGCATCGTCTGTTATCAATCGCGTCAGCTGCAAGCAGCTAAGCGAAATTACCCGGTGCATGACAAGGAACTACTTGCCACGAAATATGCACTGGCTAAGTTTCGGGTGTATCCCTTGGGAGATAGGCCCTTCATCGTTTATACCGATTTGCGTCGTAACACAAGGCCGTAAACAGTCCACACCTCTCGCAACGAATGGCGAGATGGCTGTCTTTCTTCGCGAAGTACATCTTCTCCGTCGAGTATAAACCAGGACGACTTAATGTCGTCGCTGTTGCTCTTTCGCGTCGGCCCGATTTTGAGCCGACTGCTCAACCCAACAGTAGGGGTGATACCACTGTTGCAGTACTATAAGCGAGTCTTTCGTCGTCTATTCTGATCACCGACGTGAGAAAAGCATACACAAAAGATGAGTCTCTTCTGCGATTGATGGATTACGTGTCTGACCCATGCAGTCAAGCTTTTCAAAGTTTGTCGTCTCAATACCGCTCCTCAACCGAACGGTATTCGCTTCGTGATGGAAGGCTAAACTTTGCATCAGTCTACGGCGACACACCTCGTGTTGTCGCTCCCACTCATAATGATTTGCGATTACGCATAATGTATGAGTGTCTCGATGCTTTAACAATTGAACACCGCGGTAGAGAAACCCTCCTACCTCACGGTAAGTCGTGACTTCTACTGGTCCGCCAGTATGAGTTTGTGCGCAAATACATTCGCGCTTGCGAATTTTGTCAACGGGATAACTCTAAACCTTAATCCCGTGCACCCTTGCAGCCTCTACCAATTCTGTCAGAGTGCTGGTAGTCCGTATCGATGGACTTCGTCCTTGGTTTTCCCAAAGACGCTCACATGAACACTGGTATTCTTGTGTTTGCTCATAGGTTCAGCTAGATGGTACATTTTGTTGCTTTACTGGATTCAATCACAGCCCAGGGCTTTGCTCGTGTCTTCATCGATACTATCTTCCGACTTCACGGGTTACCCCGTGAACTATTGTCTGAAAGGGACCCCCGCTTAGCATCGGAGCTCTGGAAATCCTTGTTCCGTTCACTTGGAGCAAGGTTGAAGACGTCAACTTCTGACGATCCTGAAGCAGATGTTCCGACGGAACGCGTTAACCGCGTCCTCAAAGAGATACTTCGAGGGTACGTCCACTCGTTTATGAGTTGCAGTGAACTCTTGCTGATGGCGGAATTCTCCATCAACAACTTGGTCACGCGTCAACAAGGCATACACCGTTCTTCGTGAATGGCCTACGCCATCCACATTTACCCACCTTCTTAGAGTGTGAATCTTGTTTGGGAGGTGTAGACTCGCTCGCACGAACACCGATCTGGTTCTTGCTCACCGCACGTCGACAGTATTGTCGACGTGATGGATGCCGATGTCGATTACATCGACACCGATGACGATGATGACGAAGATGCTGGTATCTTCAGCATCGCCAATGACTGCCACAGTGAGGACGATGACGACCTCAATGGTGAAGACACCGTTCCTTCAGAAGTGCACATGAAGCGCACTGCTGTTGACAAGTATGAATCAGCAGAGGAATTTCTGCTGACTCGCGAAGTGGTTGTCCGCTTCGTTCAAGATCCTTTTGCGGATGCCATAGAAAAGCAGAAAAGAAATACAGACAAACATGGAAGAGCAAGTTTTCTTTCATTTGATGAAGGGGCCTAGTTTTACTATCTGCAGTAAATATACCGAAACACGCAGTGACAACGTGGGCAGCGTTAAATTTACTGCCCAAGTACATTACTGCCCAAGTACATCGGTCCATTTCGTGTGTTGCGCCGAATGGGCAACGCATACATGAGTTAACTTCCTCGTAGGATGTCTACGCATCCTACCTTTTACGTTGGACGTCTCCGCCCGAACTATCATTACGAGCTCGTTTCAAGATGCGAAGAACGCTTCCGCGGCCGAGAGACGAGACCACCTTCGAGTGGTCCCATTTCATCGAGCCAGTACGGTCGTCCAGCAAAGCGACCTGTTCACGCAGTTTAGCGATGTCTCGTCGAGCTGCAGTCAGACCGTCAAGAAGAGAGCGAATCCAACGTTTTTTCTCAAGTTGCGCGAATAGAAATACGGCACGATCGTTCAAACGATCGTGCGCTAATGATTAGAAATCATCCCTTACAAAAGCATGGAGCTTATAGAGCCGAGTCCGTTCATGAGCCAGGTTTTCGTGTAACCGATCGTTTACACGGTTTAGTTCCTGAACATCAAGCTAATCCGACCCTCAAGCCGGATCAGGTGTTACTGCCACCACCACATCCTTTGGTGGAATCAAGCGGTGGTCAACGGTTTCTGGTGGAGCGTATTTTGAACCACCGCGACGTGAACGGCGTCTGAATGAGTCGTCTCATACGATGGCGTGGCTATCCACCGGCCTGGGACAGCTGGGAACCTCGTGCCCAGCTGCTTGTTGATATTCTGGGTCTCGTCGAGCAATACGACGAGACCCTCCCGCTGCGTTCGAAGAAGGGCCGTCGGAAAACGACCTCCCGGAACGCGAGCACAGATATTGCAAGGTTTGAACGGCCACCTCGGAAGAGATGCGCGCCCTCCAGTAGGGAACAATAGGGAGTTATGCCTCCCTAAGGGCACGATTCGGGTTTGCTCTGGCAACTTGGACACGGGTCGCCCCACGAAATACATGGTAATCCTGACTCTCTTGACAGTCGGTACAACTTGAACCGTACACTGACTTGGTTACGCTTCTCAAACCTGATGCGAGCTGCATCGAGTTTACCGAGTCAGGCCTCACGACCAATGCACTCGATGTTGTGGATGAAGGAATTCCACCCTTGCACCAAAGCCTTGCCGTCTCGACCACGGTTGCCGTTGTACCACCGATGTTTAAAAATGCATCGGTGAAGAAATCTTCCTCAGCACCTATAGTCTCCGTGCTGGAATTAGGAGGACAGATCCTCCTACAGTCGAACAACGGGATTCAATCCCGTTCGTGGTCTTTCCGTCCACTCGATCCAGCTATTTGTATCACGGCATCCAAGGGGACTCTACTTAAGGAGCGTGGCGTAGGACATTGCGGACCTTGGCCTCTAGAGTGGTGTTAGCACGAACGCTGACACATGTGGCAGCTCGATCTCTTGAGCTGCTACTCTCGTGGTGATGCATAGGGGTATTGCCACCATCACCTCGCGTCCTATCGTCGGATGGACTTGCGTGAGGTGAGGATTCGTCGTAACAAATCGCTCAGCCCGAAGATCTCGGACAGGACGTTGCCACTTTCACCAAGGTCAGTCAACCTGGCTCTTGCAGTGTCCGCCCCGGATGATCTGGATGCGCAAGGTATCGCCTCTAAGTCTGATGCATCATCCGACTCGCCCGAATAGATGAGCTTAATTCCAGGCTCAGGTAGATTACGATTCGTAGTACCCGCTGCAGACGCAGCGGATGTATCTGTCGAACGTGGTGACTCACCATGTGGACTGTTCACAACAGGCACCACCTGTTGCTAAATTGCAACAGCAGGCGTAGAATCACTTGCTGCTAAAGAAAGCGAAGAACACTCTTCGTCTACACGCATGCGTCAATCGCCTTTCTTGCTGCTTCTGCAGGACATCGCGTAAAATTTGACACCGTGCGATAAATTAGCAAATGAGTTGGACTTCGACCAAAAACTGCTCCGCTTTCCCGGAGTGATCCAAAAGAGATTACTCTGTCTCAATCTGTTAAATACAATCATCGGGTGATTGATGGATAAGGGAGGGGTGATGAAACGGGGTAGCCCATTACATAATATTGACACCAGACGGTGTCAATCGGGAGATTGTCTACCATGACAATATCCTACCAATATTATCCGAGATGGATAATATTGAAGGAATTTTATCCCCTTTTAGGGTATTATTCACGCGCTACTAAAAGATTGGTTAGTAAAAGACATATCAACCATAGATTGACACCAATCGCTGCTAGACGCGCGCAATGAGTGGTGAGCAGGTAGTTTTCATACGACAATGTCGATTGACATAGTTAGATAAAGATTAAGGTTATATTGATAGCTAAGCTATATTAAATACACTTCTCTATTCACCCTTTGCTCAAACTGGATATTTAAGTAAGTTGTCTTTCTCTGCTCGTACTAGTGTACGTGAAGTATTGCGGCACCCCGAACAAAGGTGCCCCGTTACAATTTTGGTCTTCGGAAAGATAGAGTTAATTACAAGTTCGTTCATGATAAGTAAATAGCAGGTGTATTGGGGCACCAAAACAACACACTGGACAACCAGCGTGGAGCTACTACGACCTACATCAGCGAGAGTTGTGTCTCGCGAACTCCTTGAACCTGGGAGAGGAAGAGGAAGCAGCAAGGAACTGACCAGCTGCTGTTAAAAGTAAAACTGCATCGAACAGAAAAAATCTTGATCATTAACCTACTTTTTAGTCCAAACTTGATATATTGACCTACGCAGATGGATGCGAAAGTCTTGCCCACCACTCATTGCGCGCGTCCATCGTTGATTAGACCGCTAGAGCTGGCTCATGTGATGGCCTTTATCAGCCAATCGGTGAGTGTTTCTGAAAAATACCCTTGTGGTGATATCTACGAACCTTTTCAGCCTCTATGATAAATTCAGATGAACATTTGTCAAGGGTTAATTGAGTGTAGATTACATGTAACAGGCTCACATCGTTACACGACCTTCCAAAAAGTAGTCACTCAATCACATACTTGTTGATGTGATCACCGTTAGACCATATCAGGGACTAAGAGCAATTGTGTGGTCTGATACAACCATTCTGGATTATCCTTGTATGGTGAACAAAAGCATGCGATGCACGGCGGAAGCTGCTGGGAAGACAGCTGCAAAGTGTTTATGCAGCTGTTCTTGACGATGCCCAGCCTCCCGCGGCAGGCGATGCTCCATCTACTGCCGGGGCAAATCTTCCTGCAGCACCAGTTGCTACATAAGCATGTAATGATTCACCACGTGCTAATGATGACGTCTCCCAAATAGAGCACTTTTATTCGAGGAAGTCGTAAGGTAGTTACGACTCGAAGGAGAAGCCTAGGTATCCCTAGTACACAGGGGCAGCCGAGTACGAGCCTGTAAATAAGACTCGAGCGGGTGTTCAGACTCATTGTCACGACTAGAGTCTGTTTAGTTCGGAGGATGAGCATGCTGACTCATCATTCGCTCCTGCTACTGCGCACTCTCCTTCTGTCAAGTGCAATGATGACTTGCACCCTCGAGATGACGATACTAGTGGTACCAAGACTTCCGTAGGTTCCACGCAGGAGGCTCTGGACGGCAGTCTGCTGCGTCTAGCCCCTGATCACAAGCCTTTGGCTCTACCAGAAAGTCTCTTTGAAGATCTGTCAGGCGAGACAAGTCTTCATCGTCGAATTTCAATTTTAAATGCGAGGCTGTTACGCGGGCTCGACAACAGCGCTAGTAACTTTCGCGCTTAACTTGTATCTGGAACCTATTCAGAATCATCGTTGGTATAGGCTGGCAACAACAAGTGAGACATATCTCGTTGCTGCAGGCGTGGGGCGTCTTTCGACTCAATGTGAAGCACATTGGGCGTGGATATTGGCTTCATCAATTTGACACATCTCGTGTAGGTTTAATAATGAACCTGAACAGTTGCAAAAGCCAGGTTGCACAATCTGTCTCACGCGTCAGGAAATCCGTGCCTTATGTGAAGCTACTCATGTACGTGTTAAAATGAAAACACTTGACGCTTTCAAAGAAAGCTATAACCCATTCTTTGCTCGGTCACACATCTCTTTTGAGATGCTCGATAATTCCTAGCCTGCAATCGCTCAATTAGCACCACAGGTGCGTGTTTTTCGATGGCTCTTGTGATCCGTCCGACGCGTCCCGTTTCACTGGTAAGAGAGACTCTCAACTTCGATCTTTAAGTGGGCGCGAGGCCCCAGCTGTCGTGAGACGGTTGATAGACGCGCCAGAAAACGTCACAGCTTACTCGCTGCCCCTTTAAGTCGCGGTGGTTCAAAATAAACTCCACGTGATAGCGTTGACCACCGTGCGAGTCCACTAATGGATGTGATGGGGGCGGGAGAATCAGCTCCGAATAGTTTGTTCGAGTTGCAGTCGAAGCTTAGTCGTCTCTAGCAAGGCTAGCACGATCTGTGTGATCGCACCGAACAAGAGATACAGAAGTATCTCTCTTGAAGGGGGAGTGGATGCAACGAATACACCTTATTTGATCCGACGATTGATCAGAGTTTGGTGTTTACTAATTGAAGAGCGAGCGGAGGCGTCAAGTCTTTTGCGACAAAGTGGATGGCATTTGTCGCTAGCATGCGTTCATTAAGCCCTAAATTGAGGAACTGGCCCGGTTGCAAAGAATCTCTTGAAGGTTCTTGAGCGTGGCGGTTGTGTTCACCCGAGTAAGAATCCTCGTGCTGATAATACTGGCGAAGACGGCCGACACAAAACATAGATTGAGTAAGAATCCTACGAGGCATCTCGATCGTGTACGCATTGCCTTGCTATGTAGTACAGGATACGGGACGATACTATGAGGTAGTGTTTAATCATATCTTTATTAATTGCTGCATGCTTAGATAAATTTATTGTAGACTGTAGAGCTAAGTCCTTAACACTAAATTGGAATCGTTTGCTCTTTCGTAGTTTTCTACGTTCCGGTTATGATTCTTCACTGCGTTAGCGAAGGAGTCTTGCACGAAATGGACCACTGTTTTTTGCCAGCAAAAAATATTCTCCTGACTCTTTTTGTTGCAGTGCGCCGTGTGGGCCCCTCTTAAGGGTTATCTTTTCCTTTAGCACGGGTGTTCTCATGATCGCTGGTGTAGTCGTTGGAGAGGATAAATATACCAGCATCGTCGCCCTCATCTCGGTCAGCAAAAGTGTCGTCACTGTATCTGAGGTTATCTCCCTCAATGTAGATTAATCGACTTTGGCAACGTTCGCGTCATAGAGTATCTCGACATGTTATGAGCAAGAGCCAGATCGTTTTTTGCACGAGCGAATCTCTCCTTTCTTAAATCGAAGTCACAAGATAAAAGATTGGGTAGGTAGAATGACATAATCCATTTACAAAATGTTGCGTACACTGTTAATGCATGCACGGAGTCGTTCATTGTAAACTCTACCATCGACAAAAAATTGCATTAGTCTGCGATGGATTGGACGTATCCTCGAAGTACCTCTTTAGAACGCGGTGACGTGTTCTGCCTGATTATCAAAATCAGATTGGTCAGAAGTAGACATTTCCAGACGTGTTCCGAGAAATTTAAACACGGATGAATAAAACGACGCCGTGAACTGGGGGTCTCTAGTAGAGAATAGGTCATGGGGAAGACTATGGAGTTAGATACCTTGTCAATGAAGACACGGGCATAACCATGTGCTGAGATTGACTCATTGACTGCAGCAAGCTGTAACATCTTGCTGAAGCGGTCTACGAACACAAGATTTCCATGCTTAAAGCGAGCTTCGTCGAAAAAATCGGAGACGAAGTCCATTAAAACGGACTGCTAGCATCCTGCCGGTATTGGTAGAGGCTGTAGTGGCGCAGGGGATGAAGGACTGGGCTCCATCCGTTGGCACGATTTACGAGCACAAATGTGCCTGTGCAGGAATTGATACTACAAGGACAGTCAAACTCGCCATTTATTGTGAGAACAGTATTCTCACGCCCGCAATTCCCACTAGGTAAGGCACCATGGCACTATACAATATGCATGAGCGCAAATCATTATGAGTGAGTACTACTGCATGAGGCGTGTCGCCGACAACGACTGCATAACACAGCAATCCGCTGCGTGGTGTGCAACGGCACGCAAAAGAATGGTAGAATCCCGATTAATCTCTACGAGGTTCACATGATGGATTCACCACATCATACATTAGTCGCGGAAGAGTAGTATCTTCTGCGTAGGTCTTTTTGTGTCGTCAAGCAATGCTGACGACGAAGCACTAGTGACTAGCACTGCAACAGTGGAATCAACCTGCTGTTGTACTGCGCAGCCGGATTGAAATCAGGTTGGCGTAACAACGCGTCCTGGACGGCAATAAGTCGTACGGGTTTGTACTCCACAAAGTTGTACTGTGCAAAGAAGGACAGCCACCTCGGTATTTTTTGCGTGAGTTGTGGGCTGTTTGCGGCCATGGGTATGACGCCTGGTCCGTGTAAACTACAAATGGCCTGTCTCTTTGAAGGTTGACGCAACCCTCAGCCAGTTCCTTATCATTTTCAAAATAATAACGTTCCGCTGTTAGGGGTGATGCGATTGATTACAGATGACGCGCTCATCACCGTCAGCATCGTGCTGCGTTAACGCGCAACCTATTGCAAAACTGCTTGCGTCATAGACCACAAGGGACGAAATTTCATAGTCTGTAATTGAGAAAACTGTTAAGCGTATCAAGCTTTGCTTGATATCTTCGAAGGAGCGTTGGAAATAAAAACTCCATGCTCACTTCTTTTATTTATAAGATTAGAGAGGTGAGCAATCATCTCGGCGTAATTGTGCGAGTTCTTGTGTAATATTCCCGCTAGAGCAAGAATCATTTAAGCAACTTAATTTCAACTAGCCCAGTCAGTCAGTATTTGCCGTAATTTTTTCAGATTATGGCGCACGCCGTGTTTGCCCACGATGCGCTTAAGAAGTGATATTTGCTTGCAGCAAATGCTCAAATCTTGAGTTTGTTGTATACTTGTAATGCTTGCACATAAGTGTAATAACCTGACGAACGTGTGGTATGTCAACCTTTGCGTCCTTCTTTCCTTTCGAAACCCGGCTATAGACGAATAAATTTTTGAAATTACTCAGTGAAATGTCCTGCACACGTGTCAACAGATTTAAACACATAGGTTTTGTATGGTAGTGGCGTTGCTAAGCTCTTTTGGCGTAACTTGCCACTCCCAGAGCAACCCACTCGGGATGCTTTCTGCCGTGCCCGAGGTGTCTTGTTCACGCATTAATGTTCATAGAGTAACACTAAATATTTCAATATGAGTCTTCCATGCTGAATATAAAAAAGCTGGTGTCACAAATTACCTAATACATGATGTCAGTGTAATTAACTCTATAGCCAATTTTTACGTATTCATGTCTTTGTAGGGATTTAATTTGATAGTAAATCAACGAAGTGATTTTTGATCATTAAAGCGGTCGATTGGGTTGAAATGATCGGGTCGAAAGTAATAATAGTCACAAAAGACGAACGACTGACTCGGGTAATGTAAGAAGTCAGCATTATATGTAGTATTTTGTGTGAATCACTTGCATCTGGATACTCTAAAAAAGAATTGAAAGAATTAGTTAGTTGACTGAAAAAAATCATTTCACTAATACAATAATATCCACGTGCAGCACTTTTTATGAATACATTATTATGTACATTTCGGGATATTTTTTTGAGTGATAAAATTTTGACATGAAGTTTATGAAATTATCCGGATTCTTCATAAAAGCTACCTGACCTCTAGACCACACACTTATGTGATTTTAATCAATAAATACAATTTAGGATGAAAATGTAAATCGGATTGCCGGAGACATCGCGGATTGTGTTGCTGAACTTAAACAGTGTTATGTTTAGGCTGATGACCGAAAACTAAATGCTACAGGGACACCCTTTTCCGGGGGACACTTCGTGCTCATATCATTACATTGCCTCCGCCTCAACGCCGTACCCACTTCCATATAATAAGTCATTAACTTCACGGTCGGAGTTTTGAGTAAACGATCAGCCTAAATCACAAAAAATTGTGAATCTTCCACACAGACAACTGCAGACTGTATTTTTTTACTTACGGTCAACTTCGGCTCCTCCAAACTTACCTACAGTTTCCTGCGAGGTTTATCAAGTTAAAAAAATTCGCAGAGTCAGCGCCTTCATCAAAATTGGCCTTGTCTTCTTAGATAAAATTGTTCGCAAATAGAAAAAGATTGTGAGAGCTTCAGGATATACAGCATCGGTGAGCTTCACCCACACGACACCAACTTTTCAGTTCTCAATATAAAGATATCTGCGTGATCATGTTTAAACGTAACAGGAAAAAGAGCACGCTTTTAAGAGCGTAGACACAAAGTACCAATCCGAAAAGAGTGGATCTGAATTCAACAATGTAGCAATACATTAAAAGATTGACGGACCCCCCTCCTCCGACTCAGACAGATACGACAAGCCATAAGATTAATCTGAGGAACTTACGCTCACTACTACACCTCAGTATCCGCAGATCCCGTAGGCAAAAATCGCCCTCCCTCGTCAAAATATATCGACTTGGACGGTTTCAGATTCAGTTCCTTTGTCGCGTCATCGAAGGCTGTGCCGACCAATTTCTCCAATACTGGTCTCTTTGGCGACGTTTTAAGCAGATGAGAAGTTGATTTTATCGCGTCAAGCGACGCTTGTGGAGTTCTTACACAAATTTTTGTGGATCTTTGTGCAGACTTGCCACGTTTAGTGTGATCAGTGAGCCTAGATTTTGTTCTCGTTCTCCCGGATCATCCGCTCAAGTTTCTTATGGTCCTGACGAGTTGAAGGTATTAGTGTTGCCAAAAGTTATGTGCACTTAATCTTTCATGCTATATTTAGTCACCATATGCTTCAAAAGACGTACATTAACGACCAATCAGGTAACCGTTGATAGTAGTGGGATTTTTGGCTGGCAATCTTGACGCACACCACTGCTTAGTAAAATGAAGGTCCATGAAATTGCCCTAGCTCGTAAAAGTGTTTGTGTCGTTCATAGTCACAGGTTGAGTCCAGAACCTGTCGGTAATTTTTTGAAACCGGAAGAGAATCACATGCAGCACAGGAAATCTGTTGATTAGGTCAAATTTAAATTCCACCGGAAAGGATTTGCCAAAAATACAAAAAAGGCGTTTCCGATGCGGTCTTTTGAAACAGAACATACTTGATCTCGTCTACTATTATAAAAAAGGGTTACTGTTACCTGAGAAAGGCTTCTTGATATTTTATCATGCGTTAGCTGCACCCTCAAACACTGCACTGTAATATTTGACATAAGGAATTGTCGTTTTCACCGCACTTTCAGCATTCTACACCACACCGTAACTCCAGTCAAGTAATTACAGGCGCATTACAATTATTAAACACAACGTATGTTTAAAAACTTTACTAGCCGAACGTCGATGCAAAGTAAAAAACCCATGCACGATAACATTTGGCGACCTAGTCCGTGTTCACCATCCGAAGCAGCTTTTTACTCAGATTTTAGTAATTGACGTTCGTATCGGACTTTACCGCGCAGAATACATTTATCGTTGTCACCTGATCATTTAGTAACACGAGATTTCATTAAAGCACAAGATCGTACGTCATGTGTGTAGTTTATAGAACCGAAAATTGCCTTCTTACGCTGCCCATCTGTATAACAAGGCACCCTTTTTGGGGTGCCGCGAAACTTCACGTATACTCGTACGTGCAGTGGAAGCTAACCTACTCAACAGCTAATTTGAGTTAAGCTCAAAGAGAACTGTATCTAATATAGTTAAGCTATCAGTGTAACTCCAATTTTTATCTAACAGTGCTAATCTAAGTCGTCGTATGACGACAACCTGCTCACCACTCATTGCACGCGTCTAGCAGCGATTGGTGTCAATCTATGGTTGATATGTCTTTTACTAACCAATCTTTTAGTAGCGCGTGAATAATACCCTAAAAGGGGATAAAATTCCTTCAATATTATCCATCTCGGATAATATTGGTAGGATATTGTCATGGTAGACAATCTCCCGATTGACACCGTCTGGTGTCAATATTATGTAATGGGCTACCCCGTTTCATCACCCCTCCCTTATCCATCAATCACCCGATGATTGTATTTAACAGATTGAGACAGAGTAATCTCTTTTGGATCACTCCGGGAAAGCGGAGCAGTTTTTGGTCGAAGTCCAACTCATTTGCTAATTTATCGCACGGTGTCAAATTTTACGCGATGTCCTGCAGAAGCAGCAAGAAAGGCGATTGACGCATGCGTGTAGACGAAGAGTGTTCTTCGCTTTCTTTAGCAGCAAGTGATTCTACGCCTGCTGTTGCAATTTAGCAACAGGTGGTGCCTGTTGTGAACAGTCCACGTGGTGAGTCACCGCGTTCGACAGATACATCCGCTGCGTCTGCAGCGGGTACTGCGAATCGTAATCTACCTGAGCCTGGAATTAAGCTCATCTATTCGGGCGAGTCGGATGATGCATCAGACTTAGAGGCGATACCTTGCGCATCCAGATCATCCGGGGCGGACACTGCAAGAGCCAGGTTGACTGGCCTTGGTGAAAGTGGCAACGTCCTGTCCGAGATCTTCGGGCTGAGCGATTTGTTACGACGAATCCTCACCTCACGCAAGTCCATCCGACGATAGGACGCGAGGTGATGGTGGCAATACCCCTATGCATCACCACGAGAGTAGCAGCTCAAGAGATCGAGCTGCCACATGTGTCAGCGTTCGTGCTAACACCACTCTAGAGGCCAAGGTCCGCAATGTCCTACGCCACGCTCCTTAAGTAGAGTCCCCTTGGATGCCGTGATACAAATAGCTGGATCGAGTGGACGGAAAGACCACGAACGGGATTGAATCCCGTTGTTCGACTGTAGGAGGATCTGTCCTCCTAATTCCAGCACGGAGACTATAGGTGCTGAGGAAGATTTCTTCACCGATGCATTTTTAAACATCGGTGGTACAACGGCAACCGTGGTCGAGACGGCAAGGCTTTGGTGCAAGGATGGAATTCCTTCATCCACAACATCGAGTGCATTGGCCGTGAGGCCTGACTCGGTAAACTCGATGCAGCTCGCATCAGGTTTGAGAAGCGTAACCAAGTCAGTGTACGGTTCAAGTTGTACCGACTGTCAAGAGAGTCAGGATTACCATGTATTTCGTGGGGCGACCCGTGTCCAAGTTGCCAGAGCAAACCCGAATCGTGCCCTTAGGGAGGCATAACTCCCTATTGTTCCCTACTGGAGGGCGCGCATCTCTTCCGAGGTGGCCGTTCAAACCTTGCAATATCTGTGCTCGCGTTCCGGGAGGTCGTTTTCCGACGGCCCTTCTTCGAACGCAGCGGGAGGGTCTCGTCGTATTGCTCGACGAGACCCAGAATATCAACAAGCAGCTGGGCACGAGGTTCCCAGCTGTCCCAGGCCGGTGGATAGCCACGCCATCGTATGAGAAGACTCATTCAGACGCCGTTCACGTCGCGGTGGTTCAAAATACGCTCCACCAGAAACCGTTGACCACCGCTTGATTCCACCAAAGGATGTGGTGGTGGCAGTAACACCTGATCCGGCTTGAGGGTCGGATTAGCTTGATGTTCAGGAACTAAACCGTGTAAACGATCGGTTACACGAAAACCTGGCTCATGAACGGACTCGGCTCTATAAGCTCCATGCTTTTGTAAGGGATGATTTCTAATCATTAGCGCACGATCGTTTGAACGATCGTGCCGTATTTATATTCGCGCAACTTGAGAAAAAACGTTGGATTCGCTCTCTTCTTGACGGTCTGACTGCAGCTCGACGAGACATCGCTAAACTGCGTGAACAGGTCGCTTTGCTGGACGACCGTACTGGCTCGATGAAATGGGACCATTTGAAGGTGGTCTCGTCTCTCGGCCGCGGAAGCGTTCTTCGCATCTTGAAACGAGCTCGTAATGATAGTTCGGGCGGAGACGTCCAACGTAAAAGGTAGGATGCGTAGACATCCTACGAGGAAGTTAACTCATGTATGCGTTGCCCATTCGGCGCAACACACGAAATGGACCGATGTACTTGGGCAGTAATGTACTTGGGCAGTAAATTTAACGCTGCCCACGTTGTCACTGCGTGTTTCGGTAGATTTACTGCAGATAGTAAAACTAGGCCCCTTCATCAAATGAAAGAAAACTTGCTCTTCCATGTTTGTCTGTATTTCTTTTCTGCTTTTCTATGGCATCCGCAAAAGGATCTTGAACGAAGCGGACAACCACTTCGCGAGTCAGCAGAAATTCCTCTGCTGATTCATACTTGTCAACAGCAGTGCGCTTCATGTGCACTTCTGAAGGAACGGTGTCTTCACCATTGAGGTCGTCATCGTCCTCACTGTGGCAGTCATTGGCGATGCTGAAGATACCAGCATCTTCGTCATCATCGTCATCGGTGTCGATGTAATCGACATCGGCATCCATCACGTCGACAATACTGTCGACGTGCGGTGAGCAAGAACCAGATCGGTGTTCGTGCGAGCGAGTCTACACCTCCCAAACAAGATTCACACTCTAAGAAGGTGGGTAAATGTGGATGGCGTAGGCCATTCACGAAGAACGGTGTATGCCTTGTTGACGCGTGACCAAGTTGTTGATGGAGAATTCCGCCATCAGCAAGAGTTCACTGCAACTCATAAACGAGTGGACGTACCCTCGAAGTATCTCTTTGAGGACGCGGTTAACGCGTTCCGTCGGAACATCTGCTTCAGGATCGTCAGAAGTTGACGTCTTCAACCTTGCTCCAAGTGAACGGAACAAGGATTTCCAGAGCTCCGATGCTAAGCGGGGGTCCCTTTCAGACAATAGTTCACGGGGTAACCCGTGAAGTCGGAAGATAGTATCGATGAAGACACGAGCACAGCCCTGGGCTGTGATTGAATCCAGTAAAGCAACAAAATGTACCATCTAGCTGAACCTATGAGCAAACACAAGAATACCAGTGTTCATGTGAGCGTCTTTGGGAAAACCAAGGACGAAGTCCATCGATACGGACTACCAGCACTCTGACAGAATTGGTAGAGGCTGCAAGGGTGCACGGGATGAAGGACTAGGCTTCACCCATTGACAAAACTCGCAAGCGCGAATGTATTTGCGCACAAACTCATACTGGCGGACCAGTAGAAGTCACGACTTACCGTGAGGTAGGAGGGTTTCTCTACCGCGGTGTTCAATTGTTAAAGCATCGAGACACTCATACATTATGCGTAATCGCAAATCATTATGAGTGGGAGCGACAACACGAGGTGTGTCGCCGTAGACTGCTGCAAAGTTTAGCCTTCCATCACGAAGCGAATACCGTTCGGTTGAGGAGCGGTATTGAGACGACAAACTTTGAAAAGCTTGACTGCATGGGTCAGACACGTAATCCATCAATCGCAGAAGAGACTCATCTTCTGTGTATGCTTTTCTCACGTCGGTGATCAGAATAGATGACGAAAGACTCGCTTATAGTACTGCAACAGTGGTATCACCCCTACTGTTGGGTTGAGCAGTCGGCTCAAAATCGGGCCGACGCGAAAGAGCAACAGCGACGACATTAAGTCGTCCTGGTTTATACTCGACGGAGAAGATGTACTTCGCGAAGAAAGACAGCCATCTCGCCATTCGTTGCGAGAGGTGTGGACTGTTTACGGCCTTGTGTTACGACGCAAATCGGTATAAACGATGAAGGGCCTATCTCCCAAGGGATACACCCGAAACTTAGCCAGTGCATATTTCGTGGCAAGTAGTTCCTTGTCATGCACCGGGTAATTTCGCTTAGCTGCTTGCAGCTGACGCGATTGATAACAGACGATGCGCTCAACGCCGTCTGAGTCGTACTCCATTAACGCACAGCCGATTGCAAAATCGCTGGCGCGCAGACCACATGGAATGGTCTGTCCTGGTCTGCAATCACCAACACATGTGATTGCATCAAGCTTTTCTTGATGCCTTCAAAAGACTGCTGACACTCAGCCCTCCATGACCACCTCTCGTTTTTCTTTAACATACGAGAGAGAGATGAAAGGTCATCTCGGCGTAGCTGCGCGAGTACTTGTGCAAGTACGCCGCTAAGCCATTGAATTTTTGAAGTCCCTTGACGTCTACTGGCACAGGCTATTCGCTAATCGCCTTGATCTTTTCCGGATCAGGGCGTAGACCGTTTTTAGTCACGATGCAGCCAAGAAGTGGTAATTCGCTCGCTGCGAATATAAACTTCTTGAGGTTCGCAAACAACTTATGCTCTCGCATTGGAGTAACAACCTTCCGGACGTGGATTCTTTGAGCCTCCAAAGAATCCACGTCCGGAAGGTTGTTACTCCAATGCGAGAGCATAAGTTGTTCGCGAACGTCCGTCTTTTCATCCATGTCCCAGCTACGGACGAAGACATCGTCAAAGTAACTCGGTGCAAAATCTTGCACCGATCGCAACAGATTCGTAACACATCTGTTAAACGTTGCGGGGGCGTTATTTAGCCCCTGTGGCATCACTAGCCACTCCCGGAGCAAACCACTGGGGGTGATCACTGCTGTGTAAGGGACATCCCGTTCACGCTTGAGGATTTGATAGAATCCATCCATCAGATCCATGGACGAAAAAAGATGGTACCTTTTGCCACACCATCAATGATGACGTCCTTCCTCGGTATCGGCGTTTGAGCCGGCACCCTTGCAGCTCTTATTTTGTTGAACGCGTGCACTATCCGCCACCCTCCTTTGGCCTTTCGCACACAGAAGGTCGGAGAGCTGTGTGGGATGTTGATCCCTCACATTACCAGCCGCTGAGCGGTCGGCAAATAATTTGTCGATCGCTGTGACATGTCCACGAGGCAGTGGCCATTGCTTCATGACACAGTATATCGAAACGGGGTTCAGTTCAATCACATGCCGAGTGCCTTTGTCCTCAGGCAACTCGCATGGCACGGATTAATGGGAAAAAATCCTGAATTCAACCAAATCCTTACACAAAGAATTTGTCTTCAAAGACTCCCAAGATTCAGACGTGTATCGCCCAATCGGGGTCTTCTCATCGAGGACACTCTCATCCATCGATGAGCTACAGAGAACCCGTTTTTTCTCAGTGAACACTTGTGCCGACCGAATATCGACGACGTACTCGTCCTCTGTGAAGAGTACGCAAATCTGCTTGATCTTGTCACTACGAAGATCTCGCAAGAACCGTTTCGTTTCTAGAGTTGGCAATATTATTACCTGCTCCGAAGATGCCTTCAGAGGTTTAACCGGATCAAGTGTATAAGTGCCTACACTTGATCCGTCATTCACCAAGACTATCACTGTCTCGATGATTTTCTGGGAAAACAAATCCGCAGGTGGTTGGGGAAACACACCCTTAACACAACTCTCTCGGGAGTGATCACTCTCAGGAACGCTGGAACTTTCTTCCAATACGTGTACTGACTGTGGTTGCACTACCACAGTCAAGTCCTCTTCGATCGACTCTCTTTCAGGCGATCGGGCATGCTCTACGACCGACTATCTGATAGTCGATCTCGCTTCAGCGTGTTGTTCATCCTGAACAACACTAATCTCTCTTCTCGGATGCACCCTTCTTGGTGTTCATCCGTGTTCCAGTCCACTCGATCTCTTCGAGTGGTGAGCCTTCGTCGCATCCTGTGTCTCTACACAGGTGCCGGAAGCTGGTTCCACAGTGCAGTGACCTTCTACACTGTGATCTTGTGCAATCGTACTAACGACCGCATCACAAGTGAGGACATCGCACTCACTCGTAGTACATCCACACGCTTTTGGACGCTCCAAGACGTTCATCACATGGCCATCCGATGAACAAACGGCAGGCATCTTTACGGATCGATGCTTCCAGCTAACCCATGGCCGGTACTTTCTAAGCCATGGCAGACCGAGGATGACATCAAATTTGTCATCCAAATCAAATACGATAAAGTCAACATCATACTGATTTCCTTCTAGCGTGTAGTGCATTCCAACTACACGTTTGTTCACTGTTACGGATGCGCCTGTAGCAAGGCACACCGTCATACTCGTTGGAGGGAACTCTCGCTCAACATAGTTGAGTCTACTATCCTCTAGCGACTGGCGTCGAATAAAACTGTTCGACGCCCCACAGTCAACTAGGGCGCGAAGTGACATTCCATTTTTCACTACAATCTTCAAAGTGATGAGAGACTCCTCATCACTAGGGAAAGTAAAACACAGCGACTGTGTGTTGGGAGCAATCTTCGTCTAGAGTCCTGCAAATTCTCTTGACGTTGCTGGATCAGAGGTGCTCCGCCCCAACTGACCCTGACCGTTTTTTGGCGGTCCGACTTGCTGTCGCGGCTTAGCGACATGGTCGAATCGGTACCTTGGACCTTTCCTCGGCCAACCGGCTCATCACGTCCTGTCTTTGGAAGTGATGCGGTGCTTGGGACACTACACTCATGAGCGTAGTGCCCAATCTTCCGACAGCGATGGCATCTTGCCGTTCGCTTGTGGCTGAGAGAGCGGGGGGGGTCTCGCTCTCAATGTAACAGAGGTACATAGGTTCGGGACCTCCTGTTTCCTGTCGTCTAGTCAGACGATAGTTTGATGAGTTAGCCTGATACTGTCTCAGGCTGACGCCTTCTTGTTCCGCACACGCAATCGCCTTTCCAGCGTATGGAAGTCCTCTCGGAACATGTGAGTCTTCGTAGGTCCATCTACAAGGCCGTAGATGAACACGTTGATGAGTGGTGCTCATCAACAGGGTTCTCCGTGAGGCTACTCGCAAGGTAGAGCATGTGCTGTGCGTAAGCGTGCACGTTACGCTTACCTTGCTTTAGCCTCAAGAGTGCAGAGCGTGCTCTGAACTCGGCTCTCGGCGACTCAAACGTCTCTTTAAGCCGAGACTTCAAGATCTTTAACGCCTCAAACACGCTTGGATCGTGAAGCTTGAGCCCTGAGGCCCAAGTCTTTGCTCGTCCCGTCAAATTTGACCGGGCGAAGGTGACTTGCATCTCTTCACCCTCGATGTGACGGGCCCTGATGGTATCCTCTAACTCGATGGACCATATCAAAAAGGAATCTTCATCGGTTCCCTTGTACCTTGAGGTATCAATCTTCAAGGTTTTGTGTCGTCGCGTGTGCGTCGGCCCGCCCATCGACTGATTAGAGCTTTGCTATTGTAGCAAGGCTATTCTATATCTTTCGAAAGCAAGTTCCTCTTGTAGGAACTTGCTGATAGTGGCGTGTTGCTGGTCTCTGCTTAGAGACTCCAACATGCCGCTGATGGCGGGTTCGCCCATGAGCACACTCATGCGGCTGACTACCTCCCATTCTGAATTACTCAGATTGGAGTAGCCTTCACGTGTACGTGAAAGCTGTCGCATTTTAAGTCTAACATATTCATGTTGGACGGACACAAAGTAGTCGTTGGACGGAGTAAGAAGTGCTACCAGGTGTAACGGGGCACCCATTGTTTGGGGTGCCACGAAACTTCACGTACACTAGTACGTGCAGAGGAAGCCAATCTACTTAAACGACTAGATTGAGTAAAAGGTAAAAAGGGAAATGTGTTTAACATAGTTAATCGATCAATAAATTTCTAGTCTTTATAAACTACATTAATCTACATTGTCGCATGATGACAATCTGCTCACCACTCATTACGCGCGTCGATCAGCGATCAGCGGTAACCTTGGCTGATTTTTCTTTTATCAACCAATCTTTGAGCAGTGCATGAATTACATTTTAAGGAAATACTATTCTTGTAATGTTACCTGTCTCCGGCAATATTGGCAGAAGATTGTCACGCTGTACAATCTTACTATATTTTCACACCGTTTGCTGTCAAAATCATGTAATGGACTACTCCTTTATAGTTGCCCCAAAATGATTTTGCTAAATATTTGAATAATTTTCCATAGATTTGCAGTTAGTCTGTTAGGGATTTGAGATTGCATACTTACGGTAAAATCGATTGCTGATTCAACAGTATGCAAGACCATAATAGGCATAACTGCCATGTATTTATTCGCATTTATATCCATACAACTTGCACCTCTCACGATAGAGCTTACAACTTTAATGCTGTTCTGCAATTACTTGTTTCCAACAAATTGTCTCTCATAGTTGATCGTCACTTTGAGCTGATCCTACTTTTGATCAATTTCTATTAGGTTCTCATCGTTTATCTTGATGCTTATGTCGTAAGATATTCTTTACTCGGTCGTACAAGCAAATGATCAAATCTTCACAACAGGAATATCATTGATTACAGAAGTTTATACTGCTTTCTTCTGATTATCATTCTGGATAAAAAACTCTTCAGAGGTTCTCACTATCTGCTCTATCGTGGAAACGCAATTATAACTGTTTTCTTGTGTGCTGTAGTAAGATTCTTAAGATTCTCGTGTAATGCTAAAAATATACAGACACCCAGAAAACCGGCTATCGAAGGGCCGATCCACTTATTCTTGCGCAATTGTTCTTCCTTCCTTATCTTATATACACTCAGTAGAGCGGGTTCCAAATTTCTCAAAAGAATTACCACGGTTTTGATTTTGACTGGGACGATTTAGATCAAGTAAAAGGCTTCGCTAGATCGCGTTCATCATGGAGGGGCGGGTGCTCCATAGAGTCGCTTCAGTTCTCTCTGAGATTGCCTTGTCTAGACAATACTATTTGATCAGCTTAACATCTGACCAGTTGACTCATCTAGTGGTCTTGTATTAACGTCGCGTGCGTTTCCCGGCGATACGATACCAAAATTGATGGTTCTACTGTTGGTTTAGGATGCATCGATATAAAATGTCATCGGTCTCGTGGAGTTGGATAAAGTGTTACGGAACCGATGTTGGTCGTCCACTATCCGATTTGCATAGGTTACGTTTAGCAGTGCTGGTTGTGAGAGCAAAAGGCACCAAGGCAGGGTTTGCTGAATGCAATCACTTTTGATAACTTCTAATTCTACCTCTTGTGTCTTAAATATACAACTTTAGTCACGCCTATTAAATGGATACGGGGGGGAATTGAAGGATTGGTAATAGCTAAGATGTTCAACCCAAACGAAATAGACGCTTATTTATCAATAGGATTAGCTTACATCAACTTTGATGAAGAAAGGCGCGATGGTGCTAAAGTCTTATGTCAAAATGCATCAGCACGCGACGCTTTTTCCTGTGACCCTTTGCAATTCATGTTATCGATTTGTTAAATTGCACTGTCAAATCATCATGCTTGGTTGTTTTGCTTACTCGCGTTGCTTAACTCAGTATTCGGTACACCCGAAATTGTTATTACCGAACATTTCCGAACCTTGCATGGGCGATTCTGATTTCGGGTTGCAGCCTTTTGTTCCCAAATTCTGGTCTCATTCATTATAAGGCTGCCCTCCCATTCTTTTGCATTTAGACTTTTATTTTCTTAACCCGTGGCAACATTGTGCGGTCAATACTTTTTGTGCCACATTATGTATTTTACTTATCTTTACATTAGATTCGCTTCAAACAAAGTTTAAGTAGCGACCCGCTCGTCAGTAATGACCCTTTTGTGTTATTCCTTCAAATCATATTCATAATAATAGCAGTTCGGCAAATCATCTTAAGAAAGGGCTCATCCTGTAAGGTCACTCAACGTTAACAACCGATGGTCCAAAAAAGGCAAGGGTTCTGAATTCGAATCCATCAATCAGATTGTTCCTCGTGCTTATTCTAAAGGCGCGATCTGCGCTTTAGATTTTTGATGTGCCTTATCAAAATTACCCCTGCACTGTAGATAAATTAATACGTTACCCTGCAAGTGCGTCTTCTCGACTATTACTTTATGCCATTCCAGTTTTAATCAGCAAAAATTGACAATGGTCTCTCTATCCGTTGCGCTTCCTCTGGTGTGAAGAAGCTATTTGCGACTGCATCAAGATCTCTACAGGCTACTCAGCTTCTAGATCCCATGCCGCACATATTTCTAATACATCGGACAGCACGGCTTTTGTTATATATGGATTGTCTCCTTAGCGATGTAAACTTGGGTACAGCAATTCAACTGAAAATTCGATCGCAATACCGAAATTTGCAGTGATGTTCAAATTAAACATCATCACCTTCAAACGTTCGTATTTCTATTTTATGTCTATCCGCATTAAGTTGTCGTCGTCTTTTATCAGACGACGCTGACTAAAGCGAGTGCTAGTCTTTACCAGAAGACGTACCATCTGCAGTAATTCGATAATCACTACAGCTGGTTGTAGCAGAATGTGTCATAGCGGACACACAGAAAGAAAACGTCTAAATATTAGTAAATGAGCGCCTTCGTATGTCTTTTTTTGGACAGGGCAAAATTGAACATTTGCACGGTAACTTGAAGCGTGCGGTAGATCAAACTCGGCTATCTTCGACCGTGAACCGTGGTATCGGAGTTGTGTGGTGGAGTAGCGATCGCTCATTTTATGTGGCGATCCCGGCTCTCCACTGGTGCCCGGACGACCGACTATCGGAGGGGGTACTTCGATTCCGTGTGTGTTGCCTTCCTCATCTTGTGTACCCGTCGGTAGGGCGGGCGGCACTCTTCTCGGTGGACTCGTGTCGATAGAAAACTTGACCGTGTTTGGAATTAGTTGGTGTGATCGGGCGGAAATCTTCGCGCGATCACGGGGTACTTGTAGTGTGTTTTATAAAAGTCACCCAGATCTCAATGAGATCGCCTTGTCCGCTGTGTGGATGCTAGATATGCGATCCTTCGGACCACATGAGCCGTCTCGCGATCTTGCGTCTTATCCTTTTCGTTATCGCTGCGTCCGATCGCAGTTGGGGGTGATAATTCTTGATCCCCAGTCAATGATCTGGGGATATCAATTGTTTTAGTACACGTGACTTTCTTTACGTCGGGAGGCCAATATTCCAGCCCGGAAGAGAAGTCGACGCGTGTACTTAGAAGAAAATAGAATTCTGGTCAATGTCAACCAACCAAAAGCTAAGACTGTGACCATGCCTGTCTATGTGCTAGGATGCTCTGCCAAGTGTTATCTATCTTTCGTTGATTGATCGTAGCGTGTGCGATTCACTTCAGACAGATCGCCGACCTCTTTGGTCGCCAATCTCCCCGAATGCGATCTCTTCGATCGATTGACGATCTCCTTGGCCGATCACTGATCGTCGATCTCCTTGGCCAATCACTGATCGTCGATCTCCTTTGCCGATCACTGATCGTCGATCTCCTTGGCCAATCGCTAATCGTCGATCTCCTTGGCCGATCGCTGATCGTAGATCTCTTTGGCCAATCGCTAATCGTCGATCTCCTTGGCCGATCGCTGATCGTCGATCTTCTTGGATGATCACAGATCGTTGATCTCCTTGATAGTCGATCTTCTTGATCAATTTGTCTTCTTGATCAATCTCGATTTCTTCGACCGGTTGTCGATCGCCTTCCAGGATCTTGATCTCTGCCGATCTGTCAGCCATATCCCGACCTTGAGCATCTTATACTCCCTCAAACTCGGTGCCTTGGCTTGATCTTGGTAACTTGACATTCGATCCCATTGTCGTGATATTTAGTTGCGGTATTGCGATATTCACTCTCGGTATCGTGATATTCGAGCTCGATGCTGTGATATTCGATCTTAGTATTGCGCCTCTTATCGGCCAATCAACCCTCTTAACGATTTGTCGCCGTTGGAGATCACTCCCTCAATCTATCGCTCTTTCTTACAAAATCGCTCCACCCACAGCCGTCCCCTGAGCTAATAACCGGCATTCAGTGCTAATGTATCAGTGCACTTCGCCAGTTGTCTAATCCACCCTTTAAGTTCCACTTAGACCCGTCATCACAAACATGGAGGGTCCGACGACCAGTCGAATTCTCGCCCGGTCTTGTCTGACGCACCAAGTTCTCCACCGCCAGAAAAGACCCCACTGCGTTCTTCTGCGTCTTTTTTAAGCGGCCGGATGAACTTCCTCCCTGCGGTCGATCGACGCAGCTTGCAGTTATATATCAATGACCTCTAAGATTGCGCTGACGCCCGCCAGGACATTCTGGACGATTACGACGCAATCCAAGATCAATTAAGGGCTTAAGAGCTTCGTGATGATCGCTTGAAACAGCAACTGCATGATATTAACGAATTTGCAGTGTTCATCCGGCAATACGTCAACCAGCGTTATCACGATATGCGTGGCAAGTTGAAAAACACCGAGCGGAAGGTTGCAGAATTTCAAGACGAGTTGGCTGATTGAGAAAAACCCCTGGAAGAAATTCAGATCTTGAAAACAGCCCATTTGAAGCTCAACACGGTCCGCCATGCCGAGCAAGAGAAGCGTTGGCGTCAACTGACTGCATTACAAGACAAGTTGGACTTGGTGATTGCGTCTTCCTAGGACGTTAGTGCTTAAGCGAAACTCCAGATCGAAGACGCGCAAGCTCGCTTTCCGCCCGCCAGTCCGCGATCACGCGGGAGTTAGCTATGGCCCAGCGAGACATTGGTGTTATAAAGGTCCAATGCGATCGCTCTAAACTCCAGATTTCCGGTCTTACGGCCCAACGCGATCGGCTCAGCCGAGATCTCGCCGTTCGGGAAGGCGACTATTGCCAATTAGCGAAAAAGCTGGACGAGTGAAAAGCTGAACGTGACAAAGGGCTTCAGTCAAAGGATTCACTCTTTACTCGCATGGCAGAACTGGTCGCCAGCGCTTCTTCGAGTAATGCGCCTGCGTCTGCTGTACCTCCAAAAAAAGAATTTCCCACTTCGACGCAAGCGGTCGCCCCCTGCCTTCAAGTCCGTAAAGCCGAAAACCAAGCGTGTTCGTCGTGTCAAATCGTCGCCGGGTAAATCGACGCTGTCTGACCCATCAATTACCCAATCGCTATCATCGGAGCGATCGGAGTCCAGCGATCGTGCAGAGTCTCCACCTTGATCGGCTTCCCCTAATTCGTTTGGTTTTCGATCTCCGTTGTCCGGGGGATTGGAGGGTGACGAACACTGTGATTCTTCATCCGCGGAGACTGATCATTCTTTTTTGGCGGCGCTTTCGTCGCCTCGCTCTGCCACCCACCGTAGAGCTACATCGCCTTCCAGGAAATTGTCATCTTCTAAAAATTGTCGCCGATCAACATCGATATTCCCAGTCCAGAACCCCAATCTCCTAATACTGCCAAGCGAGTACCCTTAACGTAATTGTTTGGAGAGCCTTCTAGTGACTCTGACGCTGCTCTCAGGACTTTCGGGTGATCCTCGGAACCCCTGCAATTCATTGTTGTCTCCTAAAGAAGCTTTGGCGCTCACTTACACCCACGTACCTCGCGGTCACTAAATTCCGGGGTGTCACGATCGGATTCCGCGATCAGCCGTGGACGTATCTCCTTGTTCGGCTAGAAGAGTCAATTTAATCAGCGTGTCGGAGCTTGACATCGACACTTTCTATCGCCATTTTTTCATATCAAAGGGACATATGTTCCCGATTACCTGGTATCTCCCATCTGGTCACCCCCACCAAGATCCAGCAGCTCTACGATCAGCAACCGGGGGATGTGTACGATCAGATTGTAAGCCCGATCTCGTTCCAACTTTCCGGGTGGTTATAGAAACTGTGTGACGCGTATCATGGTTTCGTGGAGAGCCATCGCCAAGCTTTGTGGGAGTCGACACACTTCGTGTATTTATCCCCTGCGCAGCGCAAATCAGACCCAGAGTTGTCTGCATTTGCGCACGAAAGAAGGCAGCGACAATCTTGTGCTGGTCCGCGATGGAAGAGGGTGTCACAAGTGGTTTGTAGAGTACGATCGACGGGCTTTGCGTATTGACATCTTGTTGGATCCAAAGTTCCTTCACTTTCCCGTCATAACAAAAACAGTGTGAGGTATCCCGGCTTGTCTGTAAAGCGGGCCAAATTACCCAACCTGATCACCCCCTATCAATCGATTATGCTGCGTAGCGTTGGAGGATCCAATTTCGTGGACGATTCGCCTCTCATCCTGGGTCGTCTCTACCTTGCTTGGTTGGCAAGTTGATAGACCTTTAATAATTGCTAGGTCAGTTTCCATAACGCGATCTTTCAATGCATCCTTTTTTCGTGTCCACTCGATCGCTCCCATAATTCGTATTTCTTCCTTCTTTCGTTTCGTTATTTTTACATCGCAATCGCATAAATCGTCTCCGATCGTCGTACTCATTTTTCATCGATTCCATTCCATCTCCATGTCCTACCCCCTTGCACCCATAATCTTTTCCTTGTTCATGCACTTCCTTTGCGTTAACCCATATAACCAAGCTCTCCGATCGTTGCTATTCTCCATCTTCTTCTTCGTATGATTGCATTATCTCAAAACGATTCCTGCGCACCCGGTCGCGATCAAGCTCTTGTATCATAGCTCCACAATTTTGATCAGATTCATTGATCCAGGTCGGGTCGCTGTACTATTACCATTGCACTAGGCACTGTTTGAGTATTCGTCCATATCTCGTCTTAAGTCCCGATCGCACATCGATGATCTTGTCCACTTCAAACTTATTCGCGTCAAGGTCACCCTCTCAGCTGTCGTCCGCCAGTAACGCTTCGTCAAAATCAAACCGACTCACCTAGTCCACATTCAGCTCACCTGGGCGTTCTGGGAATTTTTGAACTAGCTTCAGCTAATCCAAGCGAACTATTAGAAAAATCCAGTACGACGTGTCTGTGATCCAACTTTACGGCGTGATCGCCGCTCTTCTCGGCCACTCGGAAAGGTCCATGCCACATAGAGCTTGTTTTCGAGCATATCCTTCCTTGGCCAGGTCTAGATATAGCCAAACCTGCAAATTATGATCGCTATCCGATAGATCTTCATTGTGCCGATCGTCTCGACCTCTGATCGCAGCATTTAATCGTTCATTCACAATCTCCCGGGCACGTTGGTATTGGCGTTGTATACCATATCCTTATCTCTGGCCATCTCAATCCCGGGGCTTGGTACTTCCCAACGGCAAGGTATCTTTTAAGGTCGATCTTGGGCCCCATTTATGAATCAAGTAGAATGGTGTATCTCCTCGAACATGATCTTGAGCGGTGTTGATCGCATAGGTCAATCGCTCCGCATATTCGTCCTAGTCCTTTTGATGCTCATCCATGACATAAATCGTGATTGATTTAGTCAGCGTTTGAACCAAGCGTTTGGCCGTACCATTAGCTTGCGGTCTGTACGCCATAGTGGTCCGTTGTTTTTATCCTGTGATCCGGTTAAATGCTCGGAAGAAATTAGACATAAATCCTGGCTCACGATCGTGGTGTATCGCCTCACTTGCACCGAATCGTCGGAACACACACTCATCGTGGTTTTTTGCGATTGTCTAGGCAGATCTGGACGAGCTTGCAATTGCTATCACACACCCCTAGAACAAATCGACCTACAGCAGCAGCTCGGTGTTTCCTTTAAACGATCTTGGCAACGAGGGGATGCGATCCATAGCTATAATTTGAAATGGGTCGGTCGATTGCACATTATCAGGCGATACATTTCGATCCCTCGGTCGTCCCTTTTCTATTTCTCAATCCATGCACTCTCCCACAAAACTCTGTACACTTGGGTACAACCCACGCCAATGAAAGATCGCTCTGTATCGCTGATAGGTACGACTAATTCCTTGGTGACCAACCTCTCAAGCTCGTGTGGTACTGATGCAAGAAATCTTGCTGTAAATGTCATGGAACCACCAGCCGATCCAGTTTAGTGCGATCCTCAGCTTCGGTGGCTGATCTCTGACGGAAAAAAATCAGTCCAATTTGGTCCACTTCATAGTCCGCCGCGATCAGGACAAATACCTGCGCTTCAGCGGCTGATAGTTTGGCTATATCTCCAACCAGATATGTCTTCCGACAAGATATCCAACTTTCCTCTTTTTGTGCTTGTTTAGTACTACCGATCCTTATCTTATGCACCATCTCTTCTTGTAACATCTTGGACTGACAACGTCTTCTCTGGGCCGATCGAGTGATAGCCGTTACTTCGACCATACAATCGACTTGTTCGGGTAGTAGTCATTCTATAAATCGATTGAGAGTGACCAGGTCTTGACGCTCTGGATCAAAAACAACGTCTTTCCCTTTCTCTTGCCGTAGAGCCTCACTCGCCAGTCGATCTGCACTCTGAATCTAGTCTCTCTTCATGTTCAGGAACTCGTGAGTTGGCCATGATCTTAATTTTTCCATAGCCCTATGCTTCAGCAACTGCAATCCCGGCGATTTGCAGTCGAATTCTTCTCGTATTTGACGAATCACCAGATTCAAATCTCCACTGATGATCACCCGTCCCCTTTCCTGATCGGCAAGCGAATCGAAACTTAAGAGCAGCCCACGATATTCCGCTTCAATCACGTTCAGGTAAGGGGTAAACTCGGAACCCGCAGCCACAGTCTTCCATTCTCGCAGTTTCCATATAATCACTCTTTATGCTCAAACCTTTCTTATCACCCTGGCTGATCCATCGAAACTGGCTACTAGCAGATTTTCTTTCACATTCACTGTAAGTGGTGGTATGCTGATCGTCTGCCTTGGCTGTTTTCTCGGGGCGATCGCAACCAATACTTCATCTACTTTTTTTTCCGAGGTGTTGAACTTGCCGCCAGCATGCCGAGTATTTCATCTCCTCCCTTCTCCGATCGTCTAATTTCCAACGTCAAGTTCTATAATAAAAGTAGCCCGTCTTTCTAATATTCCGTTCAGGCCTGACGATATTAGTAACCACGCTAAAGTCGAATGTCGCGTAAGCACCGTAATCACCCGGGATACCAGCATATTACAACAAATGTCTATCATCCGGAGGAAAGCCAATACCTCTTTCATCACCATTCCATAGTTAACCTCGTTGTGTTTTAGCGTACGACTCAAAAAGGTGATGGGCCAATACACGCCATCATATTCTTGAAGCAAAGCAGCTGATACTGCCCACTTACTAGCATATACTACAATCACAGGCGGTCGATCGGGATCAAAGTGTTTCAAAATTGGAGTACTGGCTATCTTAGCCTGTCCCAGTCCGGTGGATCGCCACGCCATCGTGTGAGGTGGCTCATCCAGACCCGTTCACGTCGCGGCGGTTCGAGAAACGCTCCACCAGAAACCGTTGACCACCGCTTCATTCCACCAAAAGATGTGGTGGCGACGGGAACACCTGATCCGGCTCGAGGGTCAGATCAACTTGATGTTCAGGAGCTGAATCGTGTAACGGAACAGTTGCAAGATGACCTGGCTCATGAACGGACTCGGCGTTATGGGCTTGATGATCTTGTAATGGAAAATGCAACTCCCTAACGTACGATCGTTCGGAAGATCGTGCCGCTTTTGCGTTCGCTTAACTTGAGAACGAACGTCTGACTCGTTCTCTTCGTGATGATCTGGCTGTAGCTCGTCGAGACATCGCTAAACTGCGTGAACAGGTCGGTTCGCTATTCGACTAGACTGGCTCGTTGAAACGGGACCACTCGAAGGTGGTCTCGGCTATCGACCGCGAATGTGTTCTTTGCATCTCGAAGCGGGCTCATACTGATAGTACGGGCGGAGACGACCGACATAAAACGTAGGATGCGTACGCGTCTTACGGGGCAGTTCAATCGTGTTTGCGTTGCCTATTCGGCGCAACACATGAAATGGACCCATACACTTAGGCAGTAATTAACTGCTGCCCACGTTCGTCACTGCGTGTTTCGGTAAATTTACTGTAGACAGTAAGACTAGGTCTCCTTCATCAAATGAAAGAACATCTGCTCTGAAGTTGACATCGTCAAACGTGTTCCAAGTGAACGGAACAAGGATTGCCAGAACTCCGCTGTGAAGAGGGGGTCCCTATCAGACACGAGTTCACGGGGTAACCCGTGAACTTGGAAGATAGTATCGATGAAGACACGCGCACAGCCCCGGGCTGTGATTGACTCCGGTACAGCAACAAGATGTACCATTTAGCTGATCCGATCAGCAAGCACAAGAATAACAGTGTGAGCGTCTTTGGGAAACCCAAAGACGAAGTCCACCGATACGGACTACCAGCACTCTGACAGAATTGGAACCGGCTGCAAGGATGCACGGGATTAAGGTCTAGACTTCACCCGTTGGCAAACTTCGCAAGCGCGAATGCATTTGCGCACAAATCAAACTGGTGAGGCCAGTAAAATTCACGACTTACCGTGAGGTAAGTCTTTTCTCCACCGCGATGCCCACTGGTTGGGGCATCGCGACACTCATACATGATGCGCAATGGCAAATCATCATGAGCCGGAACGAAGACACGAGGTTTGTCGCCGTTGACTGATGTATAGTACAGCAGTCCATCACGGACCGAATATCGTTTGGTTGAATTGCGGTATTAAGACGACAAGCTTTTCAAAGCTTCACTGCATGGATGGGCTACATAATCCATTAATCGAAGTAGAGACTCATCTTCTGTGTATGCTTTCCACACGTCGTCGAGCATATTCGACGACGGAACACTCACTGATACTGTTGCAACAGTGATATCACCCCTACTGTTGGCTTGAGCAGTCGGCTCGAAATCGGGCCGACGCGAAAGAGCAACAGCGACGACATTAAGTCGTCCTGGTTTATACTCGACGGAGAAGTTGTACTTCGCAAAGAAAGACAGCTACCTCGCCATTCTTTTTGACAGGCGTGGAATGTTTACGGCCGTACGTAACGACCTATGGTCGGTATAAACGATGAAGGGCCTATCTCCTAAGAGATATACCTGAAACTTAGCCAGTGCATATTTCATGGCAAGTAGTTCCTTGTCATGCACTGGGTAGTTACGCTTAGCTGCCTGCAGCTGACGCGATTGATAACAGACGACGCGCTCAACGCCGTATGAGTCATACTGCATTAACGCGCAGCCGATTGCAAAATCGCTGGCGTCACAGACCACATAAAATGGCATGTCCTGGTCTGCAATCACCAACACATGTGATTGTTTCAATATTTTCTTGATACCTTCGAAGGATTGCTGACACTCAGCACTCCATGACCACCTCTCGTTTTTCTTTAACATAACGAGAGGGAGATGAAAGGTCATCTCGGCGTAGCTGCGCGAGTACTTGTGCAAGTACGCCGCTAACCCAAGGAGATTTCGAAGTCCCTTAACGTCGACCGGCACAGGCCATTCGCTAATCGCCTTGATCTTTTCCGGATCAGGGCGTAGACCGTTTTTAGTCACGATGCAGCCAAGAAGTGGTAATTCGCTCGCTGCGAATATAAACTTCTTGAGGTTCGCGAACGTCCGTCTTTCCATCCATGTCCCAGCTACGGACGAAGACATCGTCAAAGTAACTCGGTGCAAAATCTTGCACCGATCGCAACAGATTCATAACACATCTGTTAAACGTTGCGGGGGCGTTATTTAGCCCCTGTGGCATCACTAGCCACTCCCGGAGCAAACCACTGGGGGTGATCACTGCTGTGTAAGGGACATCCCGTTCACGCATGAGGATCTGATAGAATCCATCCATCAAATCCATGGACGAAAAGATGGTACTCTTTGCCATACCATCTATGATTACATCCTTTCTTGAGATCGGCGTTTGAGCCGGTACCGTTGCAGCTTTCATTTTGTTGAACGCGTGCACTATCCGCCACCCTCCTGTGGCCTTCGCACACAGAAGGTCGGAGCGCTGTGCGGGGATGTTGATTCCCTCACATGACCAGCCGCTAAACGATCGCCAAAGAATGTGTCGATCGCTGTGATCTGTTTACGAGGCAGTGGCCATTGCTTCATGACACAGTATATCGAAACGGGGTTCAGTTCAATCACATGCCGAGTGCCTTTTTCTTTTAAGCAGATCGAAAAGCACGGACTCAGGGAAAACATCCCTGAATACAACCAAATCCTTGTACAAAGGATTTGTCTTTAAAGACTCCCAAGATTGAGACGTGTATCGCTCAATCGGGGTCTTCTCATCGAGGACACGTGCATCGCTCAATCCGAGTCTTCTCATCGAGGACACTCATCCATCGATGAGCTACTGAAAACCCGTTCGTTCTCAGTAAACACTTGTGCCGACCGAATATCGGCGACGTACTCGTCCTCTGTGACGAGTACGCATATTTGCTTGATCTCGTCACTACGCAGATCTCGCAAGAACCGTTCAGTTTCTAGCGTTGGCAACTTGATCACCTCCGAAGCTGACATCGAGGGCGTCACCAGATCAACTGTATAAGCGCCTACACTTGATCCGTCATTCGCCAAGAATACCACTGACTCGATAATTTCCTGGGAAAATACATTCGGAGGTGGTTGGGGATCCACACCCTCAACATAACTCTCTCGGGAGTCATTTCCCTAAGAAACGCCGGGATTTTCTTCCGTCACGGGTACTATCACGGTCACGTCCTCTTCGATCGACTCTCTTTCAGTCGATCGGGCTTGCTCTACGACCGACTCTCTGATAGTCGATCTCGCTTCAACGTGTTGTTCATCCTGAACAACACTAATCTCTCTTCTCGGATGCACCCTTCTTGGTGTTCATCCGTGTTCCAGTCCACTCGATCTCTTCGAGTGGCGAACCTTCGTCGCAGCTTGTGTCTCTACACAGGTGCCGGAAGCTGGTTCCACAGTCCAGTGACCTTCTACACTGTGATCTTGTGCAATCGTAATAACGACTGTATCACAAGTAAGGACATCGCACTCACTCGTAGTACATCCACACGCTTTTGGACGCTCCAAGACGTTCATCACATGGCCATCCGATGAACAAACGGCAGGCATCTTTACGGATCGATGCTTCCAGCAAATCCATGGCCGGTACTTTCTAAGCCATGGCAGACCGAGGATGACATCAAATTTGTCATCCAAATCAAATACGATAAAGTCAACATCGTACTGATTTCCTTCTAGCATGTAGTGCATTCCAACTACACGTTTGTTCACTGTTACGGATGCGCCTGTAGCAAGGCACACCGTCATAATCGTTGGAGGGAACTCTCGCTCAACATAGTTAAGTCTACTATCCTCTAGCGACTGGCGTCGAATAAAACTGTTCGACGCCCCACAGTCAACTAGGGCGCGAAGTGACATTCCATTTTTCACTTCAATCTTCAAAGTGATGAGAGACTCCTCATCACCAGGGACAGTAACACACAGCGACTGTGTGTTGGGAGCAATCTTCGTCTAGAGTCCTGCAAATTCTCTTGACGTTGCTGGATCAGAGGTGCTCCGCCCTTACTGACCCTGACCGTTTTTTGGCGGTCCGACTTGCTGTCGCGGCTTAGCGACATGGTCGAATCGGTACCTTGGACCTTTCCTCGTCCAACCGGGTCATCACGTCCTGTCTTTGGAAGTGATGCGGTGCTTGGGACACTACACTCATGAGCGTAGTGCCCAATCTTCCGACAGCGATGGCATCTTGCCGTTCGCTTGTGGCTGAGAGAGCGGGGGGGGGTCTCGCTCTCAATGTAACAGAGGTACATAGGTTCGGGACCTCCTGTTTCCTGTCGTCTAGTCAGACGATAGTTTGATGAGTTAGCCTGATACTGTCTCAGGCTGACGCCTTCTTGTTCCGCACACGCAATCGCCTTTCCAGCGTATGGAAGTCCTCTCGGAACATGTAAGTCTTCGTAGGTCCATCTACAAGGCCGTAGATGAACACGTTGATGAGCGTGTGCTCATCAACAGGGTTCTACGTGACGCTACTCGCAAGGTAGAGCAGGTGTTGTGCGTAAGCATGCACATCACGCTTACCTTGCTTTAGCCTCAAGAGTGCAGAGCGTGCTCTGAACTCGGCTCTCGGCGGCTCAAAGGTCTCTTTAAGCCGAGACTTCAAGATCTTTAACGCCTCAAACACGCTTGGATCGTGAAGCTTGAGCCCTGAGGCCCAAGTCTTTGCTCGTCCCATTAAATTTGACCGGGCGAAGGTGACTTGCATCTTGTCATCCTCGATGTGACGGGCCCTGATGGTATCCTCTAACTCGATGGACCATATCAAAATGGAATCTTCACCGGTTCCCTTTTACCTTGAGATGTCAATCTTCAAGGTTTCAGTTCGACGCGTGTGCTCCAGCCCGCCCATCGACTGATGAGAGCCTTGATATTGTAGCAAATCTATCTTCTGCCGTTCGACGGCAGGTTCCCCTTGTCGGAACTTGTTGATAGCAGCATGTTGCTGGTCTCTGCTTAGAGACTCCAACATGCCGCTGATGGCGGGTTCGCCCATGAGCACACTCATGCGGCTGACTACCTCCCATTCTGAGTCACCCAGATGGGAGTAGCCTTAACGTGTGACGTGAAAGCTGTCGTCTTCTACGTCCAACATGTTCATGTTAGACGAACACTAAGCAGTCGTTGGACGGACTACGAAGTGCTACCAGGTGTAACGGGGCACCCTTTGTTTGGGGTGCCGCGAAACTTCACGTACACTAGTACGTGCAGAGGAAGCTAATCTACTTAAACGACTCGTTTAAGTAAGGTTCAAAAGAGAACTGTGTTTTATAGTTAAGATATCAATATAACCTTAGAATTTACCTAGCCATACAAACCTACATTGTCGTATAACGACAATCTGCTCACCACTCATTGCACGCGTCTAGCAGCGATTGGTGTCAATCTATGGTTGATATGTCTTTTACTAACCAATCTTTTAGTAGCGCGTGAATAATACCCTTAAAGGGGATAATATTCCTTCAATATTATCCATCCCGGATAATATCGGTAGAATATTATCATGCTAGAGAATATTTCTATTGACACCGCATGTTGTCAATTTCATGTAACGGGCAACCCCGTTACATTTATGATCAATGCTTACCTGCTACAACGAATGAAGAAGCTGAATGCCTGTCTCCTAAGATACTCGTGGGTACCGCTGATGGCGTACTCGTGCAAGCAGGACTCTTCTTAAATGTGGCGGTAACAGAATTGCCAAGCGTGACCACATGTAGCAGAGCTACACAGCTCCTTAGGTCAGAGGAAGACTTGATACTCAAGCAGTGACGTTACTCCAAAAAAACTGCATGAGTCAACAAGCATAATGCTTAAGCTTTTTGTTCGACGGAACCGAACGATTCAGTGAATTTACAGCACTTCGTGCTCAAGAGAAGCTACCTCAGAAGAGTATCGCTAACTCTTAACGATCTACGATCAGATACGCCTCGCAATGCACGTGTCCTAGACAAAATTATAGGGGAACGGAACTTTTTTTACGTTTGGCTCATCGAAGATACTGATCCGAACGTTATCTAATTTAGGCACTCATGATGTAACGGGGTGAATCGTTACACAACAATTTATAAGAAATTGTTAATAGAATATAACTATAAGAGTTATATTCTCCGAATATTGTCATAAGGACAAATATTCTGTAGCACTTACAAGTAGTTCCTAATTAGTTGATATAGGCCATTATATCAACCAACGAAGACGCGCCACGACAGACGCACGCAATGAGTGGTGAGCAGATAACTGATTTACACATTTTTATTTAGACATAGTTAGATGAAGATAAATAGTGATTTATTGCAGACATTAACTGTACTAAATACAGTTCTACTTTTTACTTAAACCAAGTACTCGCTTCTTCTTACCGTCTTCCTCTGCACGTACGAGTGTACGTGAAGTTACGAGGCACCGCCTTATTCTGTCATCAGAATAAGTAGCTTGTACTGTCACCAGTACAAGCTTCAGGGTGCCCCGTTACACATGACCTAACCCGAAATCGTTACGATCTCTCCTATCTTGTAGCTGATACCCGTCAGCCCCTGTAAACCGATAAGATTTTCAAAAAAAAATCAGTGATATACCATCCCGTGTGTCGAACACACAGGGTACCAAGTACCCTGTGTCCGATGTGGAACCCCTTATTACCCTTCCATCCAGACCAACGGTAACCGAAATGTCAATCGAACCTTTTTTTCAACTAGGTCGTTCCGCTTGCAATTAGTCTCACGGTGAGACAAGGATTAAGCACCTTGTCCTCATTACCTATCAATTTACATACTTTTGGTGCATACCTTGAAATGGAGGAGGTAGTGTACTATAATAGCGATGTTAGTGTCCCGAACGATGAAAGGACAATGTCCGATGCGCCTATGCCTAAGCTGCAACCTCCTACAACGTTAAGACGGTTCGTTTTACGTGATGATGCGAATGCGTCAATCTCACCACATTCCACATCTGTTTCGGAAGATGCAATCACCGTCAACTCGCTCGATGAGCAGAAAGCGCTGGCTGTTCAAAAAGAATAACGCGCTCGGCGCCATGCACGAATCGTCAAGACACTTGCGAACCGGCGTGAATATATGTTCAATCCAGTCAGAGTGGAGGAACGTGTACGTCAAACGACTGGCCGAACTTTGGCAACGTGGACCATTGGTCCTGTAGCTACTTTTTTCGAGGAAGGGGCAAGCGGCCAGGCACTTTGTGAGAGGTACCTAGAGCCAATTTTGACAACGCATAGTCATTATAAAGCACGCCTTGAGATGCAAGCACGTGGAGCACCGGTTCCACCGATTAAGGGTATGGACATTCACCTGCTCGCAGTAGAGAATATCTATGTGGCCTTGCATGCAAAAGTGCCGACAATTTTTTTGTCCGATTCTTTAACGTCCTCGCTATTAAGAGCCCTTGTCAAAGATACACATTGTTTGTCCTTGGCATAAGACGCACAGATTAGTTCAGTGGCTAACGATGACAGCGTAGTGACTTGAGCAAGCTCATAGTAAGGTCGGTGGGATAGCGCACCAGCCAGTGTATTTTGCTTTCCTGGCTTATTCTTCACTTCGAAGTTAAATTCGGCAAAGAAGGAAAGCCAACGATCCATTTTCTGAGAGAAATGCGGCGACTGTGTCGCAGTGCGCAATAACGCATGATCTGTGTAGATCACAAGCGGGTTTAATCCAAGCAGATGTACTCTGAGTTTGACTAGAGCGTACTTCATAGCTAGTAGCTCTTTGTCGTGAACTGAAAGTTCTTTTCAGAAGCTTTGAGCTGTTTATAGTCGAATGCAATGACGCGTTCGCGTGTATCGAAATTCGGTTGTAATGGAGAACTGCCAATGGCAAAGTCAGATGCGTCATAGACTACACTTAAAGGCCGGTCAGAATATGGCAAAGCCTAATTGGCGCATGAAGGAAACTCTCCTCATATGCTTGAAAAGCATCATATTCGGTGTTGCTCCAACACCAATCCACATGCTCCTTTAGTAAATTGGATAATAGCAAAGCCATAGCTGCGTAATTAGCACTACACTAATGCAAGTAGTTGGAAAGGACAAGCCACTTACGTATACTTTTTTGGTCATTTGAAAACTGCCAGCGACCAAGGCCTTTACCTTATCCGGTTCCGTTTTAAAGTCTCTCTTCCCAATGAAGCACCCCAAAGAGAGTTTATTCTGCATTAATGATGCGCTTGGATGCATTTGCATACAATTTTTTGGGGGGCATGCACTCGAGCACCATTCGTAAATGATCAATATAGTTACTCATATCAGATTGGCCGTTCGTTGCAGGACTATGGACAAAGATGTCATCAAGTATGTTTGTGCATAGCCTTGATGAGTTTCTGAATAGTAGCGTTACCAGAAGATAGAAAGTAGCCTCGCATTTGATAGCCCTTGTGGCATTATAAGCCACGACGAAGCATACCGCTCGAAATACCAACCGCTTTTGTAGGATTATCGCTTACGCACATGAGCATCTGGTAACAACCATCGACTAAGTCGAGCGCACTGTAAAATTTACATCTCACTTCATTCCTTTAGAGATTGGTGTCCATCCGGAGTTATGGCTGCTTTTGTTTGTAAGCAAGGACATTGCACCACTTACCATTTTGCTTTTTGACACAAAATGTCGGTGTGGAATGGAAAGACTTACGCTCACGCACCATTTCAGCCGTGTGCTTTGCACAAATATAGTTGTCATTGAAATTACACTGTTCATTATGTGAAGGCCACTGTTGTGCTAAGCAGTGTATAGTTCCTGTAAATAGGTCATTTTCATGACGTACACCTTGATCGGGAGGTGAAACAGATGGTGGGTTGTGACACATTACATCTTGACATTCCTTTACCAAAGGATAGAATAAATCCAATGGATCTCTAAGAATAGAATATTACCAAAGGATCTTTAAGGATCAAGAATTTACTCCGGGCACTGCTTGCCGCCTTGATGTCCTCTAGGACGACTTATCCATCGATGAGGACGCGTTCAACTTGACATCGGTTTTAATGAACACTTATTCGGTTAGCTGTCCTGCCTTTAAGGCCTAGCCAAACTCGCCATCGGATTTTTATTCCAGCCCACAAAGAGCATACACTAATGGAAGGGTTTCCAGGCTATCACTACCCTCAACCTGGCCATTCAATCCGTTGACAAGTGTAAATAGTGTATTACTTTTGACACTAGGTGACTGCGCGGACACCTATCACTTAACTGTTGCTACTTGCGTCCAGGTCGTCTCTTGTACGAGACCTTACACCCTTCTGGGGTCGGACCAACAGTGTCCTAAAGGTTACTACTAGTTGTAGCACGCTTTGTACGAGAGCTATTGTCTTGGTCGACATCCAATGAAGTGAAACGTAGCTCCAGCATTTCATCCAGTGAATTTGAATGTACCACACCACTTACATCATACGGGCCGAGCCCTAAATTAACGGCTTTTCGCCGACAAAGTCTTTACCAACATTAAGTGTAATGCCTTCACGGCCGACCGCACTCGGTGAATTTTTACGTGCCACCACGCACACATCAATGTAATTACATCCTTGATAATTTGTCCCTATACCAACCCTGCTTATAGCATGCAGTCACTCGTTGTCACAATTTGTAACACTCAACGGAGTACGTGTCGTATCACCTATACTCACTGAGCTAAGCTCGGAATTTATGTTTTTAAACTTGAAGTTATTTAACTCAGACATTCCAAGGATCAGTACATTGACATCTTCTTTTAAAAGCTCGCGTCGATAGTGCGTTCGTCGCCTGGGAAAGGTGGGCTCTTGACTCTCCAAAAGTTCGCTTGGAAACTTATGCGTAGCGCCTAAGGTTCTAAATTATAAAAATCCATGGCTCATGGCGTTCAAGCCAAGCCATTACTAGGATGATATCATATATCGCGTTTAATCAAGAACGAGACAGCGATCAATGGTATCAAGGTCCGGAATATGTATAGATTTAAGCTCAATGAAAGTTTAAGTTTAAAATACGACTTCCAATTGCTAAACGAACCGTGATAGAAACAAGCCCATGCGCTGTAAGGGCTTCAGCATAATGCTGACTCCCCTCATAGGGAAAGACGTCGGGGTTTATTGCAAATCGCCCCAGAAATGGATGAAATAGACTAATTACGTTTAAATTTGTCAACTTTCGTCTCAGCGAATAACAAACCAGACTTGTTTATATACCTCATACCAGTAGGTTTGGAGTTGTTTGGGGCTAAGCCATGTTCAACTTTAACTCCTTAAGATGTTAATAATACCGTCTTTTTTCCGTAGGGCGCCCGCACCTACTGGGTGTTGATGTTTCCCCGTGCCATGCCGGACGCCTGCTTCAAGGTAGACTGTTGACTCGTCGCGTGGCGCTGTGTATGCGAAAGGAAATCATGCCGCAAGTGTTCAGCTATTCCACACGTATAACAACGCTGTTAAACACGTTGCTGCCCATCAGATTGAATTTCAGCTTCACCTCCATCTTCAGCATAGATGAGATCCACCGTCTCCGGCCTTACTAAAGGTTAGAGCACTCGGTTTTTTTTAAGGGCAGAGCTAAAGTTTTATTCCTTTCAGCAGAGTGTTAGGTAGTAAGAAAACTGTGTTAGTTATGACTTAAGCGACTCCTATGTGGTAAACGCAAAGTCAACCGACGTGCCATAATTCTAGGCACATTGTCTAGCTCTTTCGTCGAGCTTTGAGATAGCCAGCAAAACCTGATGATAGTCAAGCTCGATCAGGCCTGATCTCACGACTATCTAAATATCACGGATCCAAAGGATGAGGTTTTCAACCTCCTTTCCTGAAAATATTTAATTTTTTTATACTACGTGAAGAAGGCCTAACCCCTTTGTCTGGAACAGATACATCGCATTTAGGCACAGCCGACGCCATTTGTTATTGGACTTGCCCTTGAACGGACGCTTTATCTACAAAAAATTCTCAACGCGGGCAGTCAGCATCCCGGGTCTTGCGAAACAAGGAGTTTCATACTCTGTACCCAAACATACGGTCAGCTATTTAAGCGCGACTGTTTGGGCCCCTTAAAGGGAAAATAGAATGTTCTAAATTATCAAAGGATCAAGCTTTAAACAATCAGGCGTAAATTGACTACGAGCGCTACCAAATGTATCAGAGCTACACAGCTTCCTTAGGTCAGAGGAAGACTCGATGCTCAAGCAGTGACATTACTCCAAAAAAACTGCATGAGTCAACAAGCATAATGCTTAAGCTTTCTGTTCGACGGAACCGAACGATTCAGTGAATTTACAGCACTTCGTGCTCAAGAGAAGCTACCTCAGAAGAGTATCGCTAACTCTTAACGATCTACGATCAGATACGCCTCGCAATGAACGTATCCTAGACAAAATTATAGGGGAACGGAACTTTTTTTACGTTTGGCTCATCGAAGATATTGATCCGAACGTTATCTAATTAAGGCACTCATGACCTAACCCGAAATCGTTACGATCTCTCCTATCTTGTAGCTGATACCCGTCAGCCCCTATGAACCGATAAGATTTTCTAGAAAAAAATCAGTGAGATACCATCCCGTGTGTCGAACACACAGGGTACCAAGTACCCTACGATGTGGACCCCTACACACCACATGTGACGGATAGCTGGTGACTTGTACTGACACAGTACAAGTCAACCTACGCTGTCATAGTGAAGTAGTGCTGCACGTCACTTCACGTAACAGGTACAAGTAAGGAGGTGAGTGTATGACAAGATAGTGTGCACAAGGTATATTTTTAAAATGAATAGCATGTATGACAATCATAATATGTCCACAATTTTATCCTAATAGACGATATTGCTTCGCAGGTGTAAAACACTGCTCATTGGTTGAAGTAGGACCAATGGTAACCAAATAAGACTATCAAGACAGAAGCACGCAATGAGTGGTGCGCAGATAGTTACAGTATAGGTTTGTATGTAGACATAGTTAAATAAAGTCAAATAGGATTGATTAAACGGATGAACTATACCAAATACAGTTCTACTTTTTACCTATGCTTAATCTTTATAGCAACTTCCTTTGAACGTACGTGTGCATGAAGGCGTCGGACGCACAGGCCATTGAACTCTCAGCATTGTAAGGTTATATGTATAGCTAAATAATGTGCTCTCCGAAACAGCAACAGTTTAATCTGCTACTGCTGCATCGACACGTGATCTTCGACGCGAGAACCTTTCAACAGAAGTCACTAAGTACGGGACATTTGAGGAAGACTTCATGTCAAGATGATTTATCGGTGTTTAAGATGCAAATAAGCTTTGCTATAACAACGACAAGGAAATGCAAGTAGTAGTTGCCAAATCGGATTTGTTAGGGCGTGCCAAAACTTGGGTTCTGAATCTTCAATTACACAATTTAAACCTTTTTAGATCCTTGGCGGTCTTTAAGAATTTGCTCAGCCAAACGTTTGAGCCACAAGAGCTGAGGCCAGGACTTTTTTGGAGCTACTAAAAGAAAAAGAAGGCAAGCGTAACGTTTACGCTTACGCTCAACATGTTCGTTACCTTGCAAAGTGTATATTAGTGAACTCAGTTAATAATTCGTGTTGATCACGATATTCTTTCTGGGCCTAACAGATGATTCCGTGAGAAACCACCTATCCGCACCGAGTTCTAGTCGCTTGAGGAAGCGATAACAAATGTGGTGCAAGAGGAATTTAGTGTGAAACAGGCTCACACTAGCTTGACTTCCTATGGCCCTTTGAGATGAGTAGAGGCGTAAGGTATATAACTAATTGACATCTGCAGTGTAAAGAGCAAGACCTCTTGCTCTTCAAACAGAAAGCGATTGAAAAGGTGCGAAAGCTCCTAAATTGTAATGTACTACGCCTGTAGGTGTAGTGCTGCACGCCCAGCGTCTCGTAACTTGAGCGAAAAGATCGACCGTCTACCACGACGGATAACGGACGCGGTTCCAACGCTATCGCGAGGTCACAACAGCGTGGCCCACTGTCAAAAAACGGTCCGGGTCAGTAGAAGCGTAGCGCCTTTTTGCTTAAGCAAACTCATTAAACTTTGCAAATTGATTGAAGAAAGTTTCTCCAGGCTTACAATTCTTCGTGTCTCTGTACTTGGTGATAAGGTATTTCTCATCACCTTGAATTTAAAAGTTACAAAAGATTTGCCTCTTCGTGCCTTAGTTAACTGTGGGGCGTCGAAAAATCTTACTTTTCAAGTCGCTGATGTATCGTATGCTCAAGTTCGTTGAGCGCTACATTCCTACAACGATGATGATGGTGTGCCTCGCAAAAGGCGCATCAATAGAAGTGATAAAATGTGTAGTGAAATTTCACATACTCTGAAAAGATTCGCAGTGCAATGACAATTATATCGTACTTGACTTTGATGAAGAATTTGACGTCATCATAGGGCTGCCCCGGCTCACAAGGTACGAGGCTAGAGTCACATGGCAGCCTTATAACGTGAAGATGCCTGCCACTTGTTCATCAGGTGGACATCTGATCGACGTCTTTCAGCGTCCACAAGCGTGTGGATGTACTGCAAGTAATTGTGATGGCCTCATATGCGGTAAGGGCGTCAGTAAGACTACAGAAGATCGCAGTGTGACAACCAATCACACTGTGGAGGAAGCTGCCAGTGGCTGTGCGGATGCACAGGCAGTGCCGAAGGTCCACTACTTAAACTACTCGATTGGATCAGGACGTTGATGTATGCCTATCAGGCTACATACAAGAAAGAATAAATTAGTTGCCCACGAGCAACACGATGCTCCTAGATCGGCTATAGAGTCAATCTTAGAGAAATTAGCTGTAGTAGCGAAGACAATAATTAGGAAGACTTTGGGGGAATTAGCCCCCACGTACTTAAGGAATAGATTATCAAGCAGTTATCGATGAAACGAGGAGACCTTATCTACCTGAGGTAGTAAGTCCCCAGAAGACTGTGGAAAAATGTTCCTGGAAAGAAACCGAGACATCAAATGTCTTGGTTGATGACGTGTCAAGTGTACACTCGATCTGATCGCGCCTCTAAGCTGACTTCAAATATCACTCAGCTGACAATGCTAGAACCGAAACGGTTCTTGCAGGACCTGTGTAGTGGCAAGGTCAAGCAGATCTGCATACTAGTTAAAGAGGGTAAGTACGTGACCGACATTCGGTCGGCAGTACTATTTGGCTAGAACAAACGGGTTCTCAGCAGCTCATCGTTGGACAAAAGGCCTTCGATGAGAAGACTCGGATTGAGCAATACACGTTTTAATCTTGGGAGTCGCTTCAGGCACACCTATTATACGAGTATCTCATCAAATTAAAGGGCCATTTTTCTGAAATTGTATCACGCGAATTGCCTGAGATTAAAGGTACTTGACACGAAAAGGATCTAAAACCAATATCGAAGTACTGTGTCATAACGCAGTGGCCACTGCCTCCCACAGCTAAGCGATCGGCGTAGAACTAATCGTGAACAATTACTTCCAATCGATCAGTTCTATGCCGATCGCTTAGCTGCGGGTCGTGTGAGGGAGTCCACTTCCTCTTACAGCTCTCCGACCTTTTGTGCGCGCAAGGCCACAGGAGGACGGCGGATAGTACACGCATTGTACAAGTTGAATGCTGCAACGGTACCGGCTCAAACGCCGATACCGAGGAAGGACGTAATCATTGAAGGTATGTCAAAGAGTACCATCTTTTCGTCCTTGGATCCAATGGATGTCTTCTATAAGATCCTTTTGCGTGAGCGGGACACCCGTAAACCGTAATAAGCACCCCTAGAGGTATGCTCTGGGAGTGGATAGTAATGCCACAGCGGCTTAGCAACGACCCAATCACATTCAACAGGTTTGTTACAAATCTATTGAGATCTGTGTGAGAGCTTACACCGAGTTATGTTGATGACGTGTTCGTCCATAGGCGGGATTAAGATGGACAGACGTATTTGGAAGTCCACCGGCTTCACGTCCGAAAGGTTCTTACACGATGTGTGAGCACAAGTTGTATGATAACCTCAAGAAGTGTTTATTTGCTGCTAGTGGGAAAAAGTACCACTTTTTGGGTGCATCGTGGGTAAGCACGGCGTCCGGCACGATCTGGAAAATATCAAGGAGATCGTTGACTGGCCGGTGCTTACCTACATAAATGCACTTAGAGGTTACTTGGTCCGGTGGCGTATTTGCACAAATACACGCACCATTACGCCAAAATAAATTTTAATACACCCCATTAATTGAAAAATAACGAGAGTGGTCATGGAGTGCTAAATGCCAGCGCTCCTTCGAAGTCATCAAAGAAATATTGATACGATTGCCTATTTTGTATGCAGACCAATACGGACCGTCTCATGTGTTCGATGACGACAGTGATTTTGCAATCGGCTGGGCTTCAATGCAACACGATGCTGATGGCGCAGAGCACGTCATTTGCTATCAATCGCGTTAGCTACAAACTGCAAAACGTAAGTACCACTTCATGATATAGAATGTAGCGGAGCTACTTAGCGCTCCTTAGCAGAGGAAGTCTTGGACTCAAAAAGTCGCTTAGTTATAAAAATTACAGCGACGCACAGTCGTTTAATCGTACAAGCGTTACAATCCCGGTTCCAGAGAGATAATTACTCACAGAATCACACACTAACTATTCACTACTTTGTGAAACAAGAATAAACGCCTTCATAAGGCTTACACTCTTACGGACGTCCAACGATTCAAAAGGGGAACTGAACTTTATTCATTCTTTAACCACGATAATAAAACCCTAAAACCTTATCTGACTGACTTTTTACGCTGCGATCCTATGACAGAAGTCTCGTCCCTGATCCATACCCGATAAGGCGCGGTGTGATCGTAAGAACGTTGTACCAAGACGGTAGCACTCAGATCCACCAATTTTTACTTGGTGTGGACACACCACATAACCGGCTCAATTTCCTGCGTGTAACCCCGTTACAAGGAACGCCTTGCCGTGAAGTGCCCACTGGCTAAGTTTTGCGTCTATTTCCTTAGAGGCAAGCCGCTTGTCGTCGACACGATCCAGGCGTCATTACTTACGGCATTAAACATACCACAATTCTCACATGAAATAGCGAGGTGGCTGTCCATATTTGCGGAGTACAGCTTCTCCGTGGGGCAAAACCCGGACGACTTAGTGTCGTCGCGGACGCGTTGTCGCGCCGAACCAATTTTGAGTCGGCTGCGCAGTCCGACAGTGGGGTTGAAATCACAGTTGCGACACTAATCACTTGTGCTCTGTCGACACCATTAATTGCGACATAAACGCCTACGCGGAAACTGATAAGGCTGTGCTGCAACTTTTGGATCGTCTGGCGAATCCATCATGTTCATCTCTCAGAGAAATCTGGAATTTATCGTTCTTTCGCATGTCGACACACAACACGTAGCAGATTTCTTTACTATGCAGCCGTTATCGGCGAGGCTCCTCGGGTCGTTCTCACCAATCATCATGATATGCGCTCATGCATCTTGTATGAGTGCCAAAATGCACTACCTAGTGGGCATCGTGGGCCTAAGAAGACTTATCTTACGTTAATTCGTGAATTTTACTGGCTCTGCTAATATCAGTTCGTGCGCAATAACACTCGTGCTTGCAAGGTGTGTTAACAGGTGAATACGAGGCCTTCATCCCGTGCACCACTGCAACCTCCACTAATCCCGGCAGAGTATTGGTAGTCCGTTTCAATGGACTTTGCCTTCGGTTTCCCTGAAGACGCTCACAAGAATGATGGTTTTATTGTGTTTGTGGGCAATTATGTAAGATGGTACATCTTTCTGCAGTTGGTGAGTCAATTACAGCATGATGTTGTGCCCGTGTCTTCAGTGACGAAGTATTCTGACTTCATTGTCCACCCCGTGACCTAGTCTCGGATAGAGGTCGCCAGTTCACGGCGGCGTTTTGTCAATACGCGTTTCGATCCTTCGGAACACGTCTGGACAAGTCTACTTCTGACCAACCTGAGGAAAATGGTCATATAGAACGCGTCACCGCGTCTTTGAATCGATACTTCGAGGATACGTCCAATCCATCGCAGATAAAAGCGAATCCTTGGCGATGGTGGAGTTTACAATCAACGACTCTGTGCATGCGTCGACAGCGTACACACCATTTTTGTAAACGGCTTTCATCATTTATACTTAGCATTCATTCAAACTGCGAATTAGATCTAAGAGGGGGGAGATTTGCTCGTGCTGTAACCGATCTAGCTCTTTCTCATCACGTGTCGAGCTACTCTACGACGCGAAGGTTGCCGATGTCGGTAAATCGACGTCGAGGAAGATAATCTCAGCAACAGTGACAACACTTTTGCTGCCCAGATGAGGGCGACGATGCTGGTATATTTAGCCTCTCCATCGACTTCACCGACGAGGATGAACACACCCGTGCTAAAGGAAACGATAACCCTTAAGAGGTGCGCACACGGCGCACTGCAACAAAAAGAGTCAGGAGAAGATTTTTTGCTGGCAAAAAACAGTGGTCCATTTCGTGCAAGACTCCTTCGCTAACGCAGTGAACTTATTAGAACCGGAACGTAGACAACCACGAAAGAGCAAACGACCTCCAATTTTATGTTATAGACTTAGCTCTACAGTCTACAATAAATTTATCTAAGCATGCAGCAATTAATAAAGATATGATTAAACTCTACCTAATAATATCGTCCCGTTTCCTGTACTGCATAGCAAGACAATACGTGCACGATCGAGCTGCCTTGCAGGATGCTTACGCAATCTATGTTTTGTGTCTGCCGTATTCGCCAGTATTATAAGCACAAGGTCTCTTTATAGGGCGTATACAACCGCCACGCTCAAGAACCTCCAAGAAAACCTTTACAACCGGGCCAGTTCCTCAATTTGGGGCTTTATGGACGCATGCTAGCGACAAATGCCATACACTTTGTCGCAAAAGGCTTGACGTCTCCGCTCTCTCTCCAATTGGTAGAAAGCGAACTCTGATCGATCGCCGGATCAAATAAGGTGAATTCGTTGCATCCACACCTCCAAGGAGAGACACTTCTGTATCTCTTGTTCGGTGCGATCACAAAGATCGTGTTAGCGTTTCTGGAGACGACTAAGCTTCTACTGCAACTCGAACAAACTATTCGGAGCTGATTCTCCCGCCCCCATCACATCCATTAGTGGACTCGCACGGTGGTCAACGCTTTTACGTGGAGTTCATTTTAAGCCACCGCAACGTGAAGGGGCAGCGAGTTAGCTATTACATTTGCTACCGCGTCTATCAACCCTCTCACGACAGCTGGGGGCCTCGCGCCCAGATGATGATCGACATTGGAGTCTCATTTATCAGTGCGACGGGGCACATCCGATGGCTCATAAGGGCTATCTAAAAACACGCACCCGTGGTCCTGGAAGAGCGATTGCAGATCAGCAATTGCATCGCGCATCTCAGAAGAGATGTGTGCCCGATCTCTGGGCAAAGGAAAAATGAAAGTACAGCTCCCTTTAGATGCGTCGAGTGTTGTCAAAACAACACGGACGTGGGTCGGCCCTCACAAGGCATAGATTTCCTGCCTCGTGAGACAGAGTGTGCAACGTGGCTTTTGCACCAGTTATGGTCCGTTTATTAAACCCAACACGAGGTGTGTTAGAATTCTGCCCAAGCTCCTCTCCAAGTGTGCTTCACAATGAGTATAAAGACGCCCCACGCCTGCAGCAACGAGCTTTTGTCTCACTCGTTGTTGCCAATATACCAACGATGATTCTGAATAGGTTCCAGGTAGTAGTCTTCTATAGCGCATAAGTTACTAGCGCTGTTGTCGAGACCGCGTAACAGCCTCGCATCTAAAATTGGAATTCGATGATGAAGACTTGTCTTGCCTGACAGATTATTCAAGAGCCTTTCTGGAAAAACAAAGACTTGTGCTTAGGGGCTAATCGCAGCAGTCTGCCGTCCAGAGTCTCCTGCGTGGAACCAACGGAAGCCTTGGTACCACTATTATCGTCATCACGACGGTGCTAGACATTGTCGCATTTAAAAAAGGAGAGTGCGAAGTAGCAGGCGCGAGGGATAAGTCAGCACGCTCATCCTCCAAAATAAACCGACTCTGGTCGTGACAACGAGTCTGAACACCCGCTCGAGTCTTATTCACAGGCTCGTACTCGGCTGCCTCTGTGGACTAGGGATACCTAGGCTTCTCCTTCGAGTCGTAACCACCCTCCGACTTCCTCGAATAAAAGAGCTCTGTGTGGGAGACATCATCATTAGCACGTGGTGACTCATTTTATGCTTAATGTAGCAACTGGTGCTGCAGGAAGAGTTTCCGCGGCAGTAGACGGAGCATCGCCTGCCGCGGGAGGCTAAGTATCGTCAAGAGCAGCTGCGTTAACACCTTGCAGCTGTCTTCTCAGCATCTCCCGCCGTGCATCGCATGGTTTTGTTCACCATGCGATGATAATCCAGAATGGTTGTATCCGACCAAACAAGTGGTCCCAGTCCCTGATGTGGTCTAACGGTGATCACATCAACAAGATAGTGATTGAACGACTACTGTTTGGAAGGTCGTGCAACGAGGTGAGCCTGTTACATGTCATACACACTTAAAGAATCCGTGACGATTGTTAATTTAAATATTATCATAAAGGCTGAAACAATTCGTGAATTACCACAAGGGTATTATTCAGAAACACCCACCGATCGGCTGATATTGGCCATCATATGAGCCAGCTCTAGCGGTCTAATAAACGATGGACGCGCGCAATGATTATTGAGCAAGACCTATGCATACATGTGCGTAGGTCAATATCATATTTTTAAATAAAAAAATAGGTCATTGATCAGAGCTTAATTATACTCGATTCAGTTTCACTTTTACCATTAAATAGTCAGTTTATAGATGCTTTCTATTCCTCTTCCGAGTTCACAGATTTAGCGGAGATACTTAGCGCTCCTTAGCAGAGGAAGTCTTGGACTCAAAAAGTCGCTTAGTTATAAAAATTACAGCGACGCACAGTCGTTTAATCGTACAAGCGTTACAATCCCGGTTCCAGAGAGATAATTACTCACAGAATCACACACTAACTATTCACTACTTTGTGAAACAAGAATAAACGCCTTCATAAGGCTTACACTCTTACGGACGTCCAACGATTCAAAAGGGGAACTGAACTTTATTCATTCTTTAACCACGATAATAAAACCCTAAAACCTTATCTGACTGACTTTTTACGCTGCGATCCTATGACAGAAGTCTCGTCCCTGATCCATACCCGATAAGGCGCGGTGTGATCGTAAGAACGTTGTACCAAGACGGTAGCACTCAGATCCACCAATTTTTACTTGGTGTGGACACACCACATAACCGGCTCAATTTCCTGCGTGTAACCCCGTTACATCCTCCCCCACCAAAATGTTGACACCCTTGTATCGAAAATTCTTCTACTACGCTTTGAGGTCTACTAAACTTCTAGTACTTGACCGTTGTGGTTTCAACACGTCTTAAAATTACAGAGTCAGATCCTTCGTCCAACACCCTGGAAGAATTTCTCAAAAAAGGTAAAGTGGATTACGAGAGTGATACTGCCGCTTCAAGCATCTACGACAACCCTACAGCTACTCCACCGGCGCGTGACACAGCACGCATCGCGCCTATCCATTCTTTTAACGCTAGGAGGTATCTTCACCCCTTGCACAGCGTGCAGCAGTAGAACCTGCGTCAAGTGTGTTGCACAACACACTTAATGAAGATCAAGTTCATTATTTTCAGTCGGTCGATGACTGTAGGCGTCAAGCACAATGTGTAGGCTCAGCGTATGCTAAAAGTGGCTACCACTTCACACAACCGAGCATGGATGGATGCATTTGCTAGACTGCCGGGAAGTTACTCGCAACATGGGTCACAGGACCTAAGGCTGTCACATACACAGCACCAGCGGAGAGGGATGCTCTCAGAGCGAGACACCTGTGGGTAGAAAGCACGACCGTTCTAGATTACCTCGACAGGCTAAATTAGCAAGCGCGAGTTGCATCAGTGTCCGCCATGCGGAAAGTACCCGTCGTTCTCTTTCCTGGTAAGACAGAGGCGGAAAATGATGCCACCTTCACGCGTTCGGCTTACCAAGCTTGCCACCAGAAAAGCTGTCGAATCTCCAAGAGATCACTTTACTTGCCGACGTTCGGCTCCAACGAAAGATGCGTTTTGATTTCGCGAAAACAAAGGCCAAAGGCAAACTGCGATCCTTTCTTTGCACTTACTATGCTGCGGCAGTTACAAACCGCACGTCAGTGCACCCGCTGCAGCTGCAACCCTCTCCACTCTCGCACCGACTAATGGTAAGCGGTATGGATCGACTGGCCGTAAAATTGATGCTCAAAAACGTCAACGGCGTACGGAAAATCCTGCCGCAGTAGCACTTCGTACTCCCTTGAGTTCTCCGATTTCTGTTATCCTCGCCACTATACCAATTACTGGTACTGACCGTCACGACTACGTCGCTGCAGGATTCGTTTAACATGGTACTGATAATCTTCTTCCTCGCCAATGAGAGCAGGCGGTGGTCGGTAAATCTTGACACGTCGTTGACGATTTAGCGCACGAGGTGCACGGTCTGCGTGACCGAGTGGTGTGTCTTGAAGGAAAACAGGATATTATCTTTAGGGCTCCTTGACTTGTGGCATCACCAACTCTTTCGGCGCAAGCGTCTCGTGGTCCATCAGCGGCAGAATAAGGTAAGGCTAAAGCAAGCCGACGTAAAAAAAACTGGGTGTGATTGCATCTTGTGTGCAAGGTTGAGCGTGTACGCTAGGCCTTTCTTGGCCACAGCCGTAAACGGCCCAATGAAGCGAGGCGCAACTTGGTTTCGCAGACTGCTGACATCACCTTGATAGGCAGATTTTTAGCGTTAAGCAACACTAGGTCTCCAACTTCATAAATATCAAAACACTTCTGCCTTTAGCATCAGCTTGTTTCTTTCTGTTTGTCCTAACTATCATCCATCGCATCATGTACATGTCGTAAGACGTTCAATTGCGTAGCGAATAAATCGCTTACCTGTTTCTGAACATTAGTTGGGCTGACATCAGCAAGCCGATTGGCTGCTACTCCCCCAACAAGCCCAGAAACTTGGAGGGGTAGCATTAACGGAACGCGTGGGTAAGTGAGACCATTCACGTAAAATGGAGTAAATTCCGTAGATGCATGAACAGCAATTTTAACGCAAACTCGACCACCGGGAGCGTAGAGCTCCAACGCCTAGGCGTACCGGCTCAAAAACTGCGCAAAATGTCACCAATGACACAGTTTGCGTGCTCAGTTTGACCATCGGTCTTCGGATGATCCGCTGCGGACACGTTTAACCTGGTGCCCAGCACCTTGAAGATGGACTTCCAAATTTTTCGGGAAACCGAGGGTCACCTTCTGAAGCAATTGCCACGAAAAAACCGTGTTGACGAACGACCCGATTAGTAAACAGCTGTACTGCACATTTACCATCGATCTAGTCCGGCACAGCCGCTTAATGAGCCATCTTGCTCAAACGGTAGTCAAAGACCAGAATACCAGTATTGCCGTCGTAATCCTTCGGTAGGTCAAACACAAAGTCCATACTGATGGAGTCCCGACACCCATTGGGTACAAAAAAACTAGCAAGCGGTGCAACCGCATGTGCTGAGGGTTTCACCCGTTGACATGTTTCACATGTATGCACATATGTACTCACCCATTTGTATAATTTGGGCCGCCAATGCGTCTGTCTAACTGAGTTAAATGTCTTCTTACCACCGAGATGACCGCTCAAAGCAGTGCCATGTACCTCAGTAAGGATCCGATAGTTTATATCCTCATTATGAGGAACAAAGATACGAGGCACATCCTCAACACCCGTGCGATAGCACAACAACCCACCATTGAGTAGATATCTATGTTGTCTCGCACGTAAACGTGCAGATAATTTGACGTCCGGGTCTACATCTCCTCTCTTCCAAGAGCATGTAGCAATGATACATACTGCTCATCACGTGCGTATGCCACACGAATTAAAAGTACAATGGGTGGCGACAGAGTCGTACCATGAGCAAACTCATAATCAGGTCTGCGTGACAAAGCATCAGCCAAATCGTTTTGCTTGCCCGGCCTATAGTTCACATCGAATTTATATTCTGCAAAGAATGAAAGCCAACGGGCCGTTCGATGTAAAAGGTGAGGCGACTGTGTAGCAGTGCGTAATGAATCATGAACTGTGAAGATCACAGAAGGATTTGAGCCAAGTAGGTGTACTTTGAACGAGACAAGAACATCATTCATTGTGAGTAACACTTTGTTGTAAAGTAGATAGTTCTATTCTGCATCTTCCAGCTGGCGCGACTCATACGCAATGACGCGCTTAAGCCCATCGATATCTGTCTGCAAAAATGCACAACCAATAGAAAATTAGACGCTTCACAGACGACACTGAAAGGCCACTTAGGGTAAGACAAAGCCAAAATTGAAGCATGAATAATACTGTCCTTCATAGCTTTAAAAGATTGAGCATGGACTGCGTCCCAACACCAAACTGCATCCTTCTTGAGGAGTTTAGTTAATGGCCTTGCCATGTCAGCGTAGTTCGCACTGTACTTGTGCAAGTAGTAAGCAAGGCCGAGCCATTTACGCAAAACCTTTCGGTCCGAAGGAACCGGTCAGTCAACAATTGACCTTAAATAAACGAGATCATTTCATAGGACACGCTTCTTAATGAAGCTACCTAGGAAAGGAATTTCTTCAGCACCAAAAAAGGATTTTAAATGCATTTGCATACAGCTTGTTCGTGCGTACGCACTTGAGCACTGCTCGTAAGTGGTCAATGTAATTATCCACATCTGATCTGCCATGTTCCTCATGACTATGGACAAACATGTCATTATAATAGCTTTGTGCATATCCTCAGTGAGGTCGGAACAATTGCTTCACAAGACAATTGAATGAAGTCGGGGCATTAGACAGCCCTTGAGGCATTAAAGCCACTTCCAAAGCATGCCTCTTATAGCACTAATCGCTGTGAGCGGAAAATCTCTTGCTCGCATAATCAATTGGTAATACACATCGACCAAGTCGAATGCACTGCACAGTGTACAACCTACCATATTGTTCTAAAGAACATCCTTTCTTGATATAGGCTTGTGTGCCGGTATAGTGGCTGCTTTTACCTATTTTCAGCATGCACAATGCGCCACTTGCCATTTGGCTTCCTGACACAAAATGTCGCTGTGGATTGGAGACACTTGCTCACGCACCATTTTAGCTGCGTTCTTTTCGCGAATCTAATTGTCATTGACATCACACTGTTCCTTATGTAAAGGCCAATGTTGTTTTAAGCAGTGTTCAGCTTCTGAAAATAGGTCAATTTCATGACGTACATCTCGATCAGGAGGCAGAGTGGAAGGTGGATCGTGACACACCGCATCCTAACATTCCTAAACCAAAGGATAAATTGGTCTCTAGGATCTTGTTAGATCTATGATCCACTTCGAGAACTCATTGCCTCTTTTGCATCTTCCAAGACAGCCCCATCGAGAAGTCAAGATGAGTTCAACTCACTTTCGTATCTAAAGACCACCACTTTAGATAAGTCACCTGACTTCGAGGTCAGTCCAAACTCATCGACAGACATTATCTCTAATTCTGACAGAGAATCAGTGAGGTAGAGTCTCAAGACTCACTGAGCCATCAAAGTCACCAGTCACTCCATTGACGAGTGTAGATAGCTGCTCGCTAGTATTACTCATTAACGTAATAGACGCCTTACGTTGCATAACATCACTCTGGCGTCACTGTCGTCTCTGTGCTGAGACTGAATGTCAAAGAAGCCGGAACTTTCTCGTCCCAAGGCTGATTGCATCATCATCCTTAACTTGCGCTGTAAAAGAGACAGTGTCACTATTGAAACCCGAGACATTAATGTCCCCAAGATTGACATGACCGTCAACCTTAAGATGCTCATTACCAGAGCTGATATTATTACCGACAACCGGGACTATACACGCCAAAGGTAACGGAGTGCGTCACACCTAATTTGCCCAGTAGCAGGACCTATGTCATTGCCGACATCTGGGTCCACACTGTCCCCAAGGTAACGAACGAAGTAAACTTTAAATTGATCTATTTTCGATCCGACGTCATCAACGACATCTGACGATGAGTCACGCCCAGTGAGATCACCACCCAGTGGGTACTTACATGACACTCCACGCTCATCAAATGGGCGTTGCCCTTGATGACTTAGTATTTCGCCAACAATGTCTTAAATGACATTTAGTGTGTTGCAATCACAGCCAACATCACTCAGTGGGTACTTACGTGCCACTCCACGCTCACCAGATGTAATCGACCCATGATGAATTGAATCTAGTCCAGCAATTCATTCATCAATCAGTGATTTGTTATCACCATGATTATCACTCGACAGAGTACTTGCCGTCTCACGAACAGTCATTATTGATCTTGGCCCATAACTAATGCTTTTGACATATTCCAACTCAACTAGTTCAGCCATACCGATAGCAAACTGACTGTCTCAGTAAGTGGCTCGTGTCAATAGCCTTTTTGCCTCCTAGCAGAGGTGATCTCGTGACCCTACAAAGCTCCCTTAGGAGTAGTTCGCGTTGTGCCTAAAGTATTTGACCTCCAACCAATCCGTAGTTCATGACGATCTAGTTAAACCATACCAAGGATAACATCATAACTCTCATTCAATTTAAGAAATAAACAGCGTTCAATACTGTCATAGTCCGCAAGCTTCAAGCCTAAGTTTACAAGAACTTTAGGCACAGTGACTATTGATCTGTCGCCAAGAGAACAGTGATAGTCTCGTTCTTTTGCGCTTTCAGCGCCTCAGCATACTGCTGACTATTCGTCAGGGATAAAACGCTGGACGTAATCTTATGACGCCCCGGAGTCGATCAATATCGACCATGGCTTATCATAGCCTTTACTGTTGCTTTCGCAACTAACAAGCCTGGTTGTACGCATGCTTTGTTGCATTGTGCACAAAGTCACTTGGGGATACGTCCTGCTCTCCATCACCTCCCAGAGGTACAACAGAGCCTAAATCCTCCCCAGCAGGGCGCCCCGCGCCTACTGGGACTCGACTTTTTCTCGCGCCTTACCGACTCGTTGTTATCGACGGGAGGTCGGCTCGAATGAGCCTGTCTGATCCTTCTCAACAGACAATTGGGGCGAAGGTGTTTGATGCTTCCGCACGTAAAAAATCTACGGATGTTCGAACGCTGTTCGACAGCGTGTTGCTCAGCTTCTTCGTACTCTCAGCGAGACTAAGGTCCATGGTCTCTGCACTATCCATAATATGACCATTGCTCAATGAGCTCTATTGGAACCAATGAGTTCCGTAGCGGGCAGCCATATATCGGAACTCTGCATTCAACGCTATGTCCACTGAAACCTCAAACGTCAAGGGTTATGTACGATACACTTCTGTTCTGGCAACGCCAGTGCGAAGACCCTCCGGATAAATGGTTATTACACTCGTCTCAGGTAAAGTGTCCAGTTGCATAGCAGCAATTAGAGCTTGCAACTCTTGGACATAATCGACTAAGTCCTTTTTACCTTGTCGGGTTGATAGGAAGCGCGATCGCACGCGATACGCCTGATTAGGCGAAACAAACACCTGAGATAGCTGGTGTTTTAGCATGTTCCAGGTGGGAAAAGCCTCGTCTATCGAGATGCTAGAACTGAACGCCCACTCCCTGGCTTGGCCACCTAACTTTGATAGGGCCATGTCCACCTTCTGCTGCTCTGACCGCAGCAAGGCCGAACCAATGGCAACTCCATCTCTCGAACCCACAAAAGGACTTCCCCTCTTTCCCCTCGAAAGTCTTGACACTTACGACTAGAGGATGATTCCTTGACTGAGTGTCCGGTATTGGATCATACCGAGTGGGTACGGCAGAAGCCAAATGGTCATGGACCTGTTCGAACAACGTGGACTCAAAGTTCGAGAAGGCCTCGAGACGTGCACGAAGTGCGTCCGGGCATACCGACATTATAAGAGCCACTTGCTCTTATGCACGATCAACGCCGTGAGCTAGCATAAATCGAGAAGTATCGCTTTTTTGCTGCACTCTTGTAAAAGCCGACTCGTTCCCCTAACACGTGAAGCTGGTACATGACTATATAGTCTGCTTGTTTCAGCGCTCGACCCGAACTGCAAGTGCACAAGTGAAAGAGTAACGCATGAGGGAAGGCGGGATCGAACCCCCGACCGCTGGGTCTGGCTGGAATCCAGCGCTCTACCACTGAGCTATTCCCCCACTTCTATGCCTTTACAACGGTGAGCTTCTCAAGAGCGATCTGCTAGGCCTCTGAGAAATTCATGGCCGTCTCCATCCTCGCAGAGGATCCAGTCTGTGAAGACTCAGGTGAAGATTGACTACAAGTGCTACCAAGTGTAGCGGAGCTACTTAGCGCTCCTTAGCAGAGGAATTCTTCGAGTCTCTCAGTTATAGACAACTAACAACGACGTACAGTCCTTCAAGCGTAAAAACTTATCAATCCCGGTTCCAAAGGGATTATAATTCACGAAATCACACACTTATCATTCACTACTAGTTAAACAAGAGTAAGCGCCTTCACAAGGCTCACACCCTTACAACACACTATGCCTTGACTAGGCACTAGCGTCCAACGATTCAGGAGTAGTGAACTTTAAGTATTCTTTAACTGCGGTAAGAAAACCATAAAACCTTGTCTGACTTCTACACAACAGACTTTTACTCATTAAGCCCAATGGTGTAAAACACCTGCAGGACTGACTCTAATTAAGATCCTATGTCAGAAGTCTTATCCTTTATCCCTAACCAAAGATGTGCGGTATTACCGTACGTATACCAAGACTGTACCACTCAGATCCACCGATCTTTACTTGATGTAGACACACAACATAATCGGTTCAATAACCGCGTGTAACCCCGTTACGCTCGTTCTTCATTGAGTGTTGTTGCATAGCGTTTTGCAACTTGTTTCAGTTCTCGGAATTGGATTACTTTTGTCAAAGTGCGAGCTCCAGAGCTTGCTCCCCTATCGAATTTACGTATATTTTAATTCTAGTTTATTGCCAGTCTCTCTTTTAGCGGGACCCTCTTTCGCTGTAGCTGAAGGGGCCAAAAAGGTGACTTAAGCATGTCATTCATTCGGCCTAAGTTGTGCATGCGCTTTTTTACCGCCCGTTCGATCAACCTTAACGACCAGCACCTCGGTCAGAGGCGTTCCCGTGCCACGCGTGGTCGCTCCGGCGACCTCTGGGTATTAGCTGCACACCGCCGTATCGTACCCTTTTTAGCTACACTGCATCATTCTATCTCTACACGCATAGCGTACTAGTGTAGACAGGTTCGAAATCCCTGGACTATGTCAATACACGTAACTCGTTTTAATGAGCTTGGAATGCACCTTCATCCATGCGTTGGGGACGGCGTTCACCGGTACATCGCCCATTCCACTTGCTTTCCGAGCCTGTTGCGACTTCGTGCTCAGCTCGTCGAATCACCTTGTCGACGTACGACTCGTGCGTTTGACCGTTTTACATATCAGACCCCGCAACCACATGACTCGCGCCGCGTCGGTTAGTTCGTCAGTTAGCAGCTTTATCTGCTCCAAGAGCGCAATAGAGAGTGCGCCGCAGCGTCCGTGTCGCTACTCGCGCAAACAAAGCCAGGACGAGCTCCTTCGTGGCGGAACATTTCTGGACCTTCAGCAGTCGCTTCCCCTTTCACGTAGCAAGAAACGCCTGGACAATGTATCGACTCAGACGGGGCATCATCAAGTCTCCACTTGCACGTAGCTCGCTCGTTTGCGGCACGCCAGTCGACGTAAAAAAGGCGCAATAACTCACGTGACTTGGTTTCAGTAGCCGTGCCGTTACTTCAGGACCACCCGGCCCGTCTCTGCCCACCTGCACTTCACCGTCTGCTACACACGCCAAAGTCGTCGCTGCCTCATTCTCTCTTTTGCCTCGCTCGAGTCAGTTCAAAAGACGGACGCGATCACTCGCTTCCTCTCGTGTGCGAACAGCTCCATCGTCGTCCACTCGCGAGTACCTTTCTCCCTTTCCCCCACCATGCACGTGCGACTCGTAGCGCTGTTGGCAGCTGCAGCTCTCACGTCCACGTCAATAGCCGTGACGACGTGTCCCGTGTCCGTCCAATCGCGGACGACGTCGACGTTGACGGACCCAATCACTGAAGTCGTCGTCTCGATCTCCAGTGGGAGCGGAAGCAGCAGCGTTGACGGTTCGTCGTCGTCACTTGGTTCGGGCTCGGGCTCTGGTATCGTAGATGCAGGCGGCAGTCAAGATGATCAGACGGCTGAGGTCGGGAGCAGTTCCGGCTCGTTTGGGGCGCCGCCTACGAACAGCTCGAGTGTGGACCAAGCGGGATCAAACAACACGACGGCACCAACGACGACCACGGACAATAGCAGCGGCAATGGCACTGACAAGACACAAGCTGACGAAGGGGGTACGGGGGGTGCGACAACTCCTTCCGGCAGTGGAAACCCCACGTCGCCGTCTACTACGACGAGTCTAACGACGACGACGGACCCCCCGTCATCACCATCAACGGAGGCACCGCCGTTGTCGACAGGTGACGCTCCGTCGACGACTGTGGCCGTTACGGTCGCGCCGGTCACGAGCACGGACAGTGCATCGTCTGTTGGAACGAGTACGACGACGGGGCCGACTCCTGAGGTGCCGGAGGCTGTGAGTGCAGCAGCAGATACGACGACGACGACACCTTCGGGGTCAAACACAGGGGCCGGATTGTCGCTGTCTCTTGGTATACGGAAGCTCCAGACGACGACGACGACAGCAACAACGACAGTAGATCCAGCTCTAGGGACGAGTGGGCTGGCGGGTTCGATGACTGGTGCCACAAGCACGACGGACAAAACAAATGTGACGACCACACCAGGCGCACCGACAAATGGTCCACCTGTGACTGCTGGGACGGCACCAACGACAGGCTCGAGCTCGACAAATACTTCGGTGGGCTCCAACTTGTCTTCAGGTTCGGACACGCTGTTATGTGACAGCACGTTCTACTCCAAGTGGGACGCCATGGGGCTGAAATGTGGAGGCGCAGGCATTGACGTCGCGTCGGCTGTTGCCGCGTCGAGCTGCGTGATTTACAGTGGCAGGGCAGGCAGCACCTCGGGCTCCTCGTGTGTTTCGATTTGCTCCTTCCCGGCGTGCACTGACGACGCGTGGGTGTACGGCGCCAACAACGGCATCTCGTCGTCGGTCTATGATGGGTTGGGTGTCGAGGCGTTCCTCCCGGGTGAGGTGGTGGCGGCGCTAGAGGAGCGCTCGCCAACTGTGTCGACGTTCCTGTCGGATTCCACCATATCGAACTCGGAGCAGTGCTCGTATTCATCAGAGAATTCGTTCTCGTCGTGCTCATGCTCCGCCATGCTGGTTGATCTCTCGAGCTCAGGAAGCGTTGCTGAAGGCGCGAGGAAGGAGCTGCGCCAGCAAAATGAGGCGAACGGAGTCATTACGAAAGACATAACTAGTACTACCGGCACCGTCGTGGCAGCCACGTCGAAAAGTGTGGCTGGCGTCACGGTTGCAGTCACGGGCATTGCTGCTATCGCTAGTGCAGCCGTTGGCGGTGTCAGCTCTGCCGGTGCTTCGTTCGCGGCGGCTGGTTCGACCATGGCCATTACGACGGTTGAGATCTGCCAGTTTGGCGTTCTTGTCAATCAGCTTCAGCTTGACGGCAAGTCGGCGGCGTTAGCGCAGTTTGGCAAGGCCATGGCCCCGGCTGCGTTCACGTTCTTGCCGTTTGGGACGCTGGACGAACCGGATGTAAACAGTGGCAAGTCGAGCAGCAGCACCTTGTCTGATGCTGTTGCCAACCGACGGCTGTCTAGCTCTAGCTCAAGTGGAAGCGACAGTTCCAAAGTCGCGAGTCAGCTCACTGGTATAGAGAAATACGCCCGTCAGCTGGACGTCAACGAAGACATGCTGTTTGTCGTGACGCTTGCGGGTGTGTTCTGCGTGATGGCCAGCGTAGTGGGTTTGTTCGGTATCGGCTACTTGCTCGCTGGTTTCGTCATGCCCCGCGAAACGTACTTGACTGCGTTTTTTGACAAGATGATTGGTCTTGAGGTTCTCGTGGCCATCCTGGCGCAGTACACAATCGGTGTGACAGCCACCTTTCAGATCTATTACTCGACGAAATATGAGAGCATTACGGACCCCAAGTGTCTGCTAGCGATTGCTGCCATCATATTCCTGGCTGCTGGCATTCTCGTGTACGGCTACGTCGTCATCAAGAAACATGAGGCTGAAATTGTGGATGTCGGGACGGTACAGCATTTGAAGAAGACTGTCAACATGCGTTATGGTCCTCTGTACGAGGAGTACAAGTTCAAGAACCGTTACTTCTTCGCCGCGAAGATGATGCTCGCCTTGACGACGGGTGTGATTACCGGCTGTGCAAACATGTCGGGCAAGATACAGGTAGCGCTCATTCTCGCGTTGAACGTGGTGTTCTTTTTCTACTTGGAGATTCAGTCGCCGCACCACTCGAAGTTCGTCCAGACTACCACGAGTTTCGTGTCCATCATGAAAATTGCCGTGCTCGTGCTGACGTTCTTTTTGGTGACCGCGGCAACGAGCGATGGCTTCCCGACCAGTCTGCAGAACGGCATTTCAGTCGCCATTGTGGGTCTCAACCTCTTTGTGCTGGCTCTGCTCATGATCCGGTCACTGTACGCATTTTGGCAGAAGCTCAAGCTGCAACGTGACGCCGCGTACGACCAAGAAGAGCAGACTGCGCAGGACTACTTTAAAGACGAGACGCCCGTTAGAACCAAGGATCACGCTCCCAGCAACGCTCAAGCCCCTGCTGGCCAGCCAGGTTCCCAGTCTCAGTTCGCGAACTTGAACAACAACGGCAGTAGCAGTCCATACGTCCAGGGTCACGCCACTGTAGACCATGCCAGCGCAGACGAGATCCGCTTACGCTCGGCCACGCACGAGAATGACGACCGGCATCAAACGTACGACGCAGGCCGGCGCTCGGCTGCCAACCACTACATTAAGGAAGACCAGAAGCCTCACGGCCACGTTCGGAACGACGTGGTGGAGCTGTAGACGTTTTTATCCGTTGGTGCTGCATGGAAAGCCTTGGTGTCGTCGACGAGAGGAATTGTATCAGCAGGTAGATTGGAATGCCACGACGTGATTGATGTGAGCTTGTAATCAAAAGCCTGCGTAGTTAGCAGTTTGATTCCTTCAGAATGTACTTTCGCTCTTCATTGTCCAAAAGAGTTGATCAATCAGTCAGTTGACGGATCGGTTCCCATCTCAAGCTTTTCTGAGCGAGAACAAAGAAGCTCAACGGTATGACAGGAGCGTCTCTACTGACACAAGGCCTCGAGTCCCTATTGCAACACAAGTCACCGGCGGCAATCCACGAGAAGCTAAGGGAGTTATATAGACTCGATGACGCGCTTCAGGCGGCACATCTTCAAGCCAAACGTGACCACGACCTCGGCGAGGACGTGGTCGCCAAGTACAAAGCCTTTCTGGCTTGTCGCGAGCGCCTGATCAGTGAGTTAAAGGAGCAACAGATTCCAATGCCATGGCAGCTTCGGACGACCATTAACGATCTAGAGCTGACGGTATGAACAACGTCGAAAGACAAAGTGCTGCAAGCTTGACAGTGGTGCTTCAGTGCTAACCATCCGTCTCTGCTCGGTGCAATCATCGATTGATGCTATTGATACACAGCTGAAGCAGCGGCAAAAAAACGTCTTGCTCTCGACCGAGAATCAAGACCCCGCTCAATCTCCCCAATCGATGCAAGTGGCCGTGGCGTTTATTGGACCGACACTCATTGCACTAGCTATTGCTGCGTTGTGGTACCATGTTAACACCTAACAACCAGGTTCACACCGAGGAGCAAACTGCCTTGAAGCCTCGTCTTCGCACTTTGCATTTGTATCCATTCAATGGGATCGATTCTGCTGTCCTCCACTTATCGGTCCGTCCGTTTCTTGTCGTCATCGACGAACAGTCTAGCAATGAAGGCGACAGCCTCATCCGTTCACCATCTCGTGCACGACTACCAACAAGCAGGTATTGGCGACTTGACTTCACTAGGGCCGCTCCACCGAGGAGCTCAAGTGTTGGTGGTCGGAGATGGCAACTTTTCCTACTCGCGTGCATTGCTGCGTGCCCAGAGCACACGTGCTGGAGCTTCTGAGATTATCGTGACGGCCACGTCGCTGGATACTGAACGTCAATTGCTCGAGATGTATCCAAACTCACGCCGTCTTCTAGCAGAGTTGCGAGACAGAGGTGTCCAGGTTCGACATGGTGTGGACGCTACAAAGCTGCCGAGTTATTTCACCCAGAACAGTGCTGACCCGGTCACGTTCGACCGGATCGTGTTCAACTTTCCACATTACGCAGGACAAGGACGTGTGGGTGACAAGACCGTACGCAACAAGATCCATCGACATCGACAACTTCTTGTCGACTTCTTTGCTAGTGCAAGTCAAGTGCTGGCAAGAGACGGACAGATTTGGGTCACGCTCTGTGCTGGACAAGGAGGAACAAAGCTGGAGCGCAGCCCTCGAGCAGCAGGAGATACGTGGCGCATTGTCCACTGTGCTGCCGCAGCAAAGTTGGTGCTGCAGGACGCGCATTTCAGTCCCGTGGACGCATTAACAGACTTGGGATACTACAGTGTCGGGTATCAAGCGCGAGAAAAGGCCTTCTGGACAAACGACAGCATCACGCACGTGTTCTGCCACGAAGGTCCTGGTCGCAAGGCGTGTTTTCCCATCGAGTGGACTCGTGACGTCAGCTTCTGGATCACGGACGAGTTGAGCTTTTCCGAAGCCCTTTTGCAGGACATTGTGCGGGACCACTTTGCTCCCGAGACAATGACCGTCGCAATGTCGCTGCAAGACGAGTATCGATGCAAACAAAGCTGTCAAAAGGCCGTGACGTATCGCCTCGCCATTTCGTCGTCCAAGCTTGCACTCACTCGTGCTCACGTCAATGTCTTGACAGAGAAAGCGCTTACAGCCATCGAGAGCTCGTGCTTCGGTGCTTCTCGGCGCACGACAGTAGTGTCGGACGTGGAATAGGACGGCTCTGGACCAGTCATTTCTGGTTTGTATCAAAATCATTTTTTTCTCTCGTTCATCTTCTACTGCAACATGGACACGCCAAGATAGAGCAACACATTGGCTGCATTACTCAACAAGTGCAGCCCGCAGTGCCAAGCTGAAGACACGTTCTGATCACGCGCCTTGCGAGCTTGTAGGTAGCAGTAGCCTGAATTGGCCACCACGAGCACGTACAGAACCTGCACGAGTGGCTTATGACACACTACGGCGCAATAGTAGACGTGGTAGGTAGCTGCACCAATGACCGACGCCATGTCGGCGGAACGGCGCCACCCTGTCACAGGGTCGCGCCAGTAATTGAGCGAAGTCAGTAGCACGATGAACGCGACGAATGCGCAGCCCCAGAGCCCGGTGCATAAGGCTCCAATCACGGAGAAACACGTGACGAACGACGATCGAAAGAGACGCGACGAGTAGGGCGGCAGTAAAACAGGATCCGATGTTGTCCGCCTGGGGGTACCATAATGCTTCGCCATGTTGCGATGATATGGCGAAAGAAGGGTGATGGGTCCGTCTTGTCGAAGAAGGTCTTGTTGACGAATGAATCGCATGTCTGGTGATGAAATAATGTAAAGTATGTAATCAGAGGCGATTATTAGCTATGATGGTTTGGAGAGCACGATGGAGTTTATCGAGTGGAGGGATGAAAATCCGACAACACTCGAGCAACAGTCAGGATCGCGATTAAGTGATGTTGAAAACCCAGGCGGAAGGTGGGTTTGCATATGCTGCCATCCCCGTCAAGCTGCACTGATTAAATATGGACTCATAGCCACAATATAGCAGAATCGATCTCGCTCGATTTCAATAACACGCTGATATGACACTTTCTGCGCGTGGGTCGGTCAGCATCACTTTATTACTTTCTCGACTTGCATTCTCGAACATAGAAAAGGGTGAGCCGGAAATAAAGCCAATAGGACGGGAGTCGGTTCTAGAAAACAGCCACCTCAAGTGTATGACGTTTGAATCGGACTTGTTCGAGCGCTACGTTCGACAACATTCGATCAAAGCACTTCAACATTACCATGATCGGTCTGCCTCTGCCTGCACGCCAAGAGAGCGGCGACTCACGTCCCCTTTCATTTCCTAATTTGCATCCAACAACACGATCGACCAGTAGCAACAACCCACACACGACAAAGTCACGCAACCATGTTGAGCTCGTGATATCTCGTGCGGCCGCGCTTCTGGTACCCCATGTCGTCACTCGAGCAGTCCATGATGGAGCTCGAACATATGAGCGACTGTATGATGCGACCACGGTTCCCGTTTGGGGTGCGTCGAGAGATGCTCGCCACTCCAACTCCAAAGCACGTCATGTACACCGGGAAGTCGACGGACGATGACGACTTCTTCGTCGACCTGTCTGTGGTGGCATACAAGTAAAATGTCGACGGCATTCCAACCGGTGCAAAATGCACCGCAACAGGATCAACAAGTGACCAGCACCAAGACATAGAAGGATGACGACTCGATGAGCGACTCGTTCTCGTCTTACTCGTTCAGCAACTCGTCTGTTGTGGACGAGAAGGGTCGACGAGTGGCAATGACGCGTCGCCGCTACGAAGACTCCACTGGTCATCTCAAAGCGGTGCATGAACGAGAGATCGACGGAAAGAAAATACGCATGACCTGGCGACAGCAAGGCAAGGAAGAGAATGGACAGCACGAGTCCATTTGCTCGAGCGGTAGTCCGGAGGAGTTCGAAGCACTGTGGCAGCAGACGCCGTTTGGTGCGGCACAGAAGAAGTCAGCGAAAGGCCAGCTGCAGGCTGAGTCGGACGTCGGTCAAGAGGCGATATCGTTGGCGACATCTGCTCCAATGGAGAACACTACTGTCCATGGAAAGTCAATGGAGATGACATCGACAGAGAACTGTGCGGAGGTAGAGACACAAAAGAAGCACAACGAGCAGCGTCCGATGGCATGACTGAGTAATGGAATGGAAGTTTGTTCTTGTGAAGAAGAAGCCTTCGGGTTGCAATGCTGTCGAATCGTTAGTAGCTCGTGTGCTTCATGAGTCCATAGCGTATGCAAGTGCGACGCAATCAAGTCGACCGTACATTACAATACACGACAAGAGCAATGTTCAGCATTTGCCGTCATCAATGAAGAAATGAATCATCGAAGAACTCGTCATTTGCTGCTAACCTCTAGTTGTTTCGGCTTTTGTGGAATCGCGTGATACAGGCAGTATGTCGACAACTTCGTTCGTGCAACGTGAAGCCGGTGGATCCTGAAGTCTTACTTACGACAACCTGTACTCGGTCTACCTTCTAATATGTTTGCTCCACTTAATGAGCGCTTCATACATAACGATGTGCTTGATCCCGCCAGTGTTTTTCGACAACAAAGCAAGTGTGTGTTTTACAACAAGCGTCCTTACGACGATTCAGTTATTACGATTTAGAAAGCGATGAGCGGCTTTTATGATTCAGCTCGCGATCGTTCTTGCGTAAATGCGGGAAAGCACCTTTGTTGCTCAACGTGCCATTACATGTCCGCTGCAGATTCGACTCGGAACGTCAATGGGCTCGACAGCCCACAGACGGTATACAGCGTGTCCTAGATTTAGTTACACCTGAACTAGTCATCGAACAGGCTGCAGTACTTTGGCTGCACAACTTTGATTCGCAGCGTATTCGACGCCAGTCAATCCCACGGCCTAACTATCCACCACTTGCTATCGATCCATGCGCAGAGCGACAGCGCCCTCGTCGCCGCTTCGCCGCAATGGCGCTCGGATTCGCAAGGCTCTAGAACATTGCCACCTTGCCGAGCACGTGCAGCAGCTCATGCACCACTTGCCCCCTCTCCGCGTGCTTGGACTCGATGTCAACACCAACAGCACCGGGTTCGCTGTTGTAACGGAACATGGTCGAGCGTGTCGCTGGGGCCATATCCCCACAGCGCACTTCGCCAGCGCTGACGTGCTCTCGATCGGCAGCGTCGTCGATAATGTCTTAGCGACTGTATACGATGCTGAACAGCAGCAAGAGCCAGGAGCTCAATGGCTCGTGGGTATTGAAGCGTTCATGCGGATGTTCTGCTCCGGACGCTTCCACAACGCTGGCATGTTCCAGCTCGCCCAGCTCAATGGCATCGTGTCGTTTGCCTGTTGGAAGCGCTTTCATGCTTTGCCGCTGCACACGCACCCGTCGGCTGCGCGCGGGTTCTTTGGTCTCAGTTCTTCACCCAAAAGCCGCACCAAGAGCAGCATCAAGCATCGAGTCATGGAATTTCTAGAGCAGCACGAACCCGAGGCGACGCGTCAACAGGTTGGAACTTCAACAGCTCTGCCTGGGCTAGAGCGTACGCGCACTGGCGCGCTTGCCGACTCGGCGTTCGACATTGCTGACGCTTACGTGACCGCATCGTACACGCGCTCCGTGCACTTGCAGAAGCAGCTGCTGGTGCAGTTCCCCCAACTTGTGCAGCACTTTTCGACCCGATACCTCGAGTTGACACGTGAAGCAGCTGGTAAGCGGAAGACGAACAAGGAGTCAGTCGAGAGGGAGACGCTAAAGACGATGGACGAAGGGCAGACGCTTGCGTACACGAGTGAATTGTTCACGTTCGGCTTGGGGAACTGGTTCAAACACCATAACATGTGCTTCATGCTGCAAGAAGACGACGAGGTTAGATGAACGCTGTGCTGAGATATGACTTGGTTCTTTCGTCGTGCTTTGATCGACATTACTTCCACGCATTAAGCCTGTATACACTGCTTTCACGTACATCAAGTCCCATGCTTTTTCTCCGATGCTTATGCGCTCAGTGGAACTCGTGCTCGTCAGTCCACACCTCGTCCTTCTTCTCGCGCTCGTAGTAGTCGAACAGACTGTCAGGCTCCAGGCCAAGCAGCGGCTGGTTCTTGTGGACAGTCATGGCCTCTACGAACAGCTGCACCAGGCTGATGTTCGTCAGCAGCGGGATGGAGAAGTCGACAGCCGTACGGCGGATGAGGTAGTTGTTCTTCGTCTGCTGGCTCTCGTTGTTGGGCAGGTTCACCACTAGATCGATCTTGCCGTCCCGGATCAGGTTCAGCACGTTGTTCTCGCTGTCGGCGTCCAACGGAAAATCCACCGCGGTCGACGGGATGTCGTATTTCTCCAGGTACGCGTGCGTCTTCTTCGTCGTGTACAGCTTGTATCCTAGCTCGTGCATCTGGTAGGCAGCGTGCACGAACTCTTCTGAGAACTTGTCTTGCATGGACAGCAAGATGTTTTTCTCCGGCAACTTGATGTTCGACGAGATCAGGGCCTTCAAGAATGCCTCGTGACGGTTCTTGCCAAAACAAGCCACCTCACCCGTCGAAGCCATCTCGACACCAAGCAATGGATCCGCGCCACCAAGACGCGTGTACGAGAACATCGGCGACTTGATGCCAACAAAGCCCTCTGGACGCTTGGGGCCGTAAAGGGCTGGCAAATTGTCGTTGTCCGTCGACTCGCCTACCATCACCTTGGTGGCAGCGTTGACGAAGTCCGCACCCGTCGTCTTTGACACGAACGGGAACGAACGCGAGGCACGCAGGTTGCACTCTATCACGCTAACCTCTGCGCCCTTAGCGAGGAACTGCGCGTTGAATGGCCCTGAGATGTTCAGCGCCTTCGCAATCTTCTCAGCGTTGCGCTTGATCTGGTTCGTGTAAAACGCACTGGCCTCCACGGGCGGTAGCACCAATGTAGCATCCCCGCTGTGCACACCGGCGTTCTCTACATGTTCCGAAATTGCAGCAGCGATCACCTTGCCATTCCTGGCCACAGCATCCAGCTCTAACTCCTTGGCGCCTTCAACGAACTTCGTGATCACGACGGGGTGCTCCGCAGACACAGCAACAGCTTGGTTCAGCACATTTTCGAGCTCCTCGAAGTTGTACGCTACATTCATGGCAGCACCACTTAGCACGTACGAAGGACGTACGAGCACAGGGTAGCCCACACGCTCAGCAAATTCACGAGCATCGGTGTGGTTCGTCAACTCCTTCCACGCAGGCTGGGGCACACCAGCCGCATCCATCAATTTGGAGAATTTGAAGCGGTCCTCAGCGCTGTCAATCATCGTCGGGTGTGTGCCCAAGATCTTTACGCCGGCCTTGTGCAGCGGGAGCGCAAGGTTGTTTGGAATCTGTCCACCCACAGACACTACAACGCCCCGAACGCCCTCACGATCGTTCACATCCATCACGCGCTCCTTCGACAGTTCCTCAAAGTACAGTTGATCGCATTCGTCGTAGTCCGTGCTGACCGTCTCGGGGTTGTAGTTAAGCATCACTGCGCGATGACCCAGCTTGCGCAAGGTACGGATGCAGCTCACGGCACACCAGTCGAACTCGACGGAGCTGCCGATGCGGTAGGCGCCGCTGCCTAGGACCATCACACCATCATTGGGTTCCAGTGCAGGCACGTCGTGCTCCGTGCCGTTGTACGTCATGTACAGGTAGTTGGTTTGAGCCGGGTACTCTGCAGCGAGAGTGTCGATCTGCTTCACCGACGGAACGATGCCAAGCTCCTTACGCTTAGCGCGCACCTCTTCATCAGAGCAGCTGAACATGCGGGCAAGCTGACGGTCCGAGAAACCAAGCTTCTTTGCACTAACGATCTCCGGACCCGTGATCTCGTGCAACTTCTTGCCAGTAAGGTTCACATCGCAATCACAAATGGCCTGCAGACGGCTAAGGAACCAAGTGTCAATCTTGGTGATCTCGTGAACTTGCTCGATAGACAGCTGGCCAGTCTTCAACGCCTGGGCGATCTGGTAGATGCGACGGTCCGTGGGCTTGCCCAGAGCCTTCACCAGCTCCTCATGCGAAAGTTCGTCGTATCGTGGCTCAAAGCCCTCGTTGGACGGCTCCACCATACGAATCGCCTTCTGAATCGCTTCCTCGAAAGTACGGGCGATTGACATCACCTCACCAACGCTCTTCATGGACGAACCAATCTCAGTGCTCACGTTCTCGAACTTGGCAAGATCCCAACGAGGCATCTTAGCGACACAGTAGTCGAGCGAAGGCTCGAAGCAAGCAGTAGTGCTCTTGGTCACGGAGTTCTTCAGGTCCGGCAGGTTCATACCCAGTGCAAGCTTAGCGGCAACAAAAGCAAGCGGGTAGCCCGTCGCCTTTGACGCTAGAGCACTTGAACGTGACAGACGTGCATTCACCTCGATGATGCAATACTCCTCCGACTCGGGATTTAGCGCGTACTGGATGTTGCACTCGCCGACAATGCCGAGATGACGCACCACCTTCAAAGCAGTCTCACGCAGGATGTGGTACTCGTTGTTCGACAAAGTCTGCGAAGGCGCGATTACAATCGACTCGCCCGTGTGAATGCCCAGCGGGTCGAAGTTCTCCATGTTACAGACGGTCAGACAGTTGTCCGCGGCATCCCGCACCACCTCATACTCGACTTCCTTCCAGCCCTTCATCGACCGCTCCACCAGAATCTGAGGACTGCCTGAAAAGGCCTGCTTTGCCATCGTGCGCAAATGAGCCTCGTCGTCGCAGATACCCGAGCCAAGACCACCGAGCGCAAACGCTGAGCGGATCATCACCGGAAAACCAATTTTGTACGCAGCCTTCACCGCAGCATCAACCGATTCGACCGCCTCACTCTGAGCAATGCACTCGTTGATCTCTGCCAGCTTGCCGTTGAACAACTCACGATCTTCGGTGTAGTTGATCACTTCAATTTGCGTACCAAGCACTTTGACGTCATACTTCTTGAACACACCACGCTTGTCGAGCTCCATACCACAATTCAATGCAGTTTGACCACCCATCGAGATGAGAATGCCATCGGGGCGTTCACGCTTAATAACTTGTTCTACAAAGTCAGGGTTGACCGGCAAATAATACACATTGCTGGCTTGAGCCTCGCTGGAGCGGTCAATGTTCGTCTGCACGGATGCAATGTTCGGGTTGATCAGGATTGTCTCAATGTTCTCCTCCTTCAACGCCTTGATAGCTTGCGAACCAGAGTAGTCAAATTCACCGGCTTGGCCAATCGACAGACCACCAGATCCAAGTACCAGCACCTTCTTCACCTTGACACGCTTCACTTCTGGGCGCTGCACCAAGCTCTTGATCGGTCCTTTTTCCTTCACGCGCACGGCATCGAGGAACGTATCAAACAGAAACTGCGTGTCAGTCGGACCACCTGCGTGTTCTGGGTGGAACTGCGCCGTGAAGTACGGCTTCGACTTATGGATAATGCCTTCGTTCGTGCCGTCGTTGAGGTTCACGAAAAGCTCCTCCCACTCGCTTGGCAACGTCTTCCCGTCCACTGCAAAGCCGTGGTTTTGGGCAGTAATGTAGCATCGCCCTGTTTTCAAATTGTGTACGGGCTGATTCTGGCCACGGTTGCCGTACGGTAGCTTGTACGTCTTAGCACCTGCCGCAAGACTGAGCAGCTGGTTGCCAAGACAGATGCCAAAGATAGGCTTGACATTGTCGCCTTGCAGTGCCATAGCTTTTTGAAGCTGCGCCGTCGTCTCCTTCATGATCGCTGGATTGCCAGGACCGTTCGAGATAAAGAGACCGTCGTACCAGCCAATCTCTGACGAGATGTCGTGGTTCCATGGCACGCGCTTGACTTCAGCGCCACGATTCACGAGTTCCCGGATGATATTGTACTTGATCCCACAGTCAACAGCCAAGATCTTGAGTGGGTTGCCCTTGCCGTACGTGACCACCTCCTTGGTCGACACGAGCGACGCGAGGTTCGTCTCGTTCACGTCCACGAGATGCGGCGTGTCGGAGCAGCCATCGATGAGAATGCGGCCAGCCATGGCGCCGTGGGCTCGGATCTTCTTGGTGATAGCCCGCGTGTCGACGCCAGCAATACCCGGGATGCCTTCGTTCTCGAGCCACTCCGAGAGCGACTGCGCAGCGTTCCAGTGACTATAGTGACTCGAGTAGTCTTGGACGATGACGCCTGCAGCGTGGATGCGGTCCGACTCGATGTACTTGTGCAGCCCAATGTCGTCCAGGGCGGTCGTGTCGGGCACGCCGTAGTTGCCAATCATCGGGAACGTCATGTTCAAGAGCTGGCCCTTGAACGACGGGTCCGTGAGCGCCTCGGGGTAGCCTACCATGCCCGTCGTGAAGACGACTTCCCCCGCCATGGACTTCTTGGCCCCGAACGAGACGCCGTGGAAGCGCGAGCCGTCTTCGAACTCGAGCACGGCAGGCGTCTCGAAGCGCGGGACGTTGCGGCGGTCCACTTGCATTGCCTTCTCCCGCGCCGACACGAGGAGACGGTGGCCGCTGGCCTTGTACAGCGGCACGCGACGGGTCTTGACGACCGACTGCGCGACGCGGAGCATTGCGTGTGTTTGTGGTGTTGGGCGGGCAACGGACGAGAGAAGCGCGGCAACAACGACGGAGGGACCAAAAGGCAACGCGTCAACTGCAACGAGGGCGGAGTGCGTGCGTCGCTTCCAGTTGGAATATGAGCCCAAACCGAAGGGAGGGCCGACGCGAAGATCGCGGGGGTGCATAGAAAGAGCAACCTGCGGATACGGTCCGCACGCAGCGTAGCTGCCCCATGATAAATTGCGGTCCAAACCACAGAAAAGGACCGTAAACACGCGGTCACTTCGTTTGTTCGGCGCCCGTGCGCCTTCCATGTTGAAGTACTGCGTCTTATGCGGTAGCTGGATTTCGTCCGCAGGTTGCAGTAGAATGATAGATACGTCGCGTTTCGTGATAAACACGTGCGCGCGAGACAGTAAAAAAACTGCATTGTCCAACTAAAGTCGTCATCATCATCGTCGGTTAGGCAGTAGTTTTGGACCCCGTCATTCCTTCTTTCTGGTCATGGCGTGACTGTCGTCACGGAAGTTGCATCTGAAAGCCGAAGCAGCGTCAAGCAGTTTACATCTCGTCACGCTTTTGCGCCACCTGGATCGATAAGATTCGAAAGCTGCTGGACCGAACCCGACCTGTCCGCCACCCATTCTTTCCAGGAAGGAGACGGGGAGCAGCGGCCAAAGTACGCAGGTGGGACTTTGCAGGCAGTGTCAACGCACCTATCGTCTGTCTCTCAGCAAATCACACGCCAGTATCTGTCACCTGCTTGCAAAAACCATAAACCAGCGAAAAGCCTCAAATCACGCTGAAACCAGGCAAAAACCGTTCTGACTGGTTTTACCCCAGCCACGAGCTCCCGACCCGCGATCTTGCGCTCCCCATTTTCCCGATCACTCGCTCTCTCTCCATCCCATGTGGCGCCCTGTCATCCCGCAGCTACCGGCGCTCACTCGCACCATCACGCGCAGCTCCCAGACGTGCATCCCCGCGGTCGCTTCGCTCTCCTCTCGCTCGTGCAACAGCAGCAGTAAAAGCCGCTTTACAGCTGCCGCGTCTCGCTTATCCCCGACGCTGTCGCACGGTCGGGCGCTCTCGTCCCGCACCATGAACGACTACGCGCTGAAGTTAGCGCAGGTCCTGGCGCCCGAGACGACGGTCCAAGAGCTCCAGGAGCTCTACTGCACACCCGGCGTGCAGCCCACGACTGTGATCAAAATTGGAGGCGACGTGATCATCCACGAGCTCGAGACGCTGCTGGAGTCGCTGCAATTCATGCGAGAGACGGGGCTGTTCCCGATCCTCGTGCACGGCGCAGGACCACAGATGAACGACGAGTTGGAGCGACAGGGCGTTGAGCCGCAGTACGTGGGTGGCAACCGCGTGACGGACCTCAAGACGCTCGAGATCGCTCGGAAGATCTTTCTGGAGACGAACGAGACGCTCGTGGGTGCACTGAATGGTGCGGGCGTGAACGCCCGAGGCATCACGAGTGGCGTGCTGCAAGCGGAGTTCAAGGACAAGGATGTGTACGGCTTTGTCGGGGAAGTGCACAACGTTTGCGCCGATGCGGTGCAACAGGCGATCAATGATGGCTACATTCCAGTGCTGTCGTGTCTTGGAGAGACTGCGGACGGCCAGACGCTGAATATTAACGCGGACGTAGCAGCTCGACAGCTGGCGTTGGCGATGCAGCCGCTGAAGACCATCTTTGTGAATGCCAAAGGAGGCTGGGTCGAACCCGATGGTGTGAAGCTCAAGACGATCAATATGGCGAAGGACTATGACCGCATGGCTGCTCGGGACTATACTGGTCGCCAAGGCACGCTCTTGAAGCTGAACGAGATCAACGCACTCCTGCAGGGCTTGCCATCGACCTCATCCGTGGTCCTCACGTCAGCATCACAGCTCATGCGTGAGATCGTGAGCAAGAAGAGTGCAGGAACAACGTGCGTTAAAGGCGAGAAACCTGCTGCTGCTGCTGCTACAAAGACGAGTGCCAAGGCGCTGGCGATTCCACGCGGTCCTAACGGAAAGTATCGCATCGGTCTTCTTGGTGCACGCGGATACGTGGGTGGCGAGCTTATTCGCGTGATTGGCCGCCATCCAGAGCTGGAGCTAGTGTGTGCCAGTTCTCGAGCTCTGGCTGGTGAGAAGATTGTGAAGGTTGCTGCTGCCCCACCCTTGAATCCGCATACTAAGCTACCAGCCAAGCCAGTTGAGGATGTGAAGCTGAATATTCATCCGGACTTGGAATTCTGCGAGCTTGGACTGGACGATATTGCAACGTCGCCATTTGGAGAGAGTGTAGACGTGTGGGTGCTAGCATTGCCCAACGGCTATTGCGAAGACTACGCGACGGCATTGGACGCACTGCACCGGAAGAACAAGGTCATCATTGATTTAAGTGCTGACCAGCGTTTCAACTCGGACTGGACCTATGGCCTGCCGGAGGCTCCAGGTGGGCGAATGCGTTTACAGGGTGCCACCCATATCGCGAATCCTGGCTGCTACGCTACTGGCGTGCAGCTTGGTCTGATGCCGCTTCTTGGGGGTAAGCCAGAAGTGAGTGGAAATCTGCTCGACAAGAGTGTTCCACCGCATGCATTTGGGGTTTCGGGCTACAGTGGTGCTGGCACGAATCCCTCCAAGGCCAACGATCTGGATGTGCTCAATGACAACATCATTGCGTACAAGTCTGTGCAGCATATCCACGAGCACGAAGTCAGCCACCAGCTTGGCACGCCCGTTCGGTTCATGCCTCACGTGGCGCCGTACTTCCAAGGCATTCACCTCACATTGTCCGCCCAGCTAGCTGACAATGGGATCATCACGTCAGCAAAACAGGCAGAGGAACTCTACCATGAGTTTTTCGCCAATGAGGCTCTGGTGAAAGTTACGCCGGACATTCCGTTGGTCAAGGACAACGCATTCCATGCGCACGCGACTGTAGGTGGCTTCCAATTGGACCAAGACACGGGTCGACTCGTGGTAGTCGTCACCATTGATAATCTTCTCAAGGGGGCAGCTACACAGGCAGTACAGAACATCAACGTCGCACTTGGAATCGACGAGTATGTTGGCATCGACCTTGAGTAAGGTCTTTTGCCTCTTCGCGCTGTTGACAATTCGGTTTCGTCGTCACAAGGAGGAGCAGCACTATTCACGTGTGCCGATCCGCCCGCTAAACGTATGAAGCCTGATTGTGGACAACACCGATAAAGACAACGGTTAGTACGACATGAAGTACTCGAGATGCTTGTGGTTGCTGCTCGTGATGAATAGTGAGATTACAGATGTGCTGGAAATAGGTCGATGCCTTGGTACTATGGTGCAATAACGCAAGCAAAGTATTGTCTCTTACACATACAACGATCCAAAGAGCGAGAAGCTCACGATGTCTACAAGTCGAGGTGGTAGCAGGACCCAACTAGTACTGCAAGATCGGATCTCCAACGCGATCGATAATCGGGACCGTGCACTTAAGATCAAACACTTTGCTGAGCACTACCTTGAACACTTTTTGCACATTGATCGAGTGCGACGCAGACGTGAAGATAAGAGGCGCTTTCATAGCCTTGGCAAACTTGCGAGCCTGTTGCCCACCACCAGCAGCACCAGTAGCAACGTCAACTTTGCTCGAAAAGAGCACGACCCACAGCTACCTGTCCTATCGGCACGCACCTGTTTTGTAATTTCCTCTTGTTCTTCCATGGCAAAGTTGGCAAAGTGGTCGTACTTCATCCCGACTAGGAACGGAAACGCATTCTATCAACAAGAACGATAACGTCAATAACGTCAGTACCGGACACACCAGATAGAGTCGGAGCAATGCACAAATAGAGCACCTTATTGATCGAGCGTACTTGGCGGTACCACTCCTTAATACTCGTGAGCGTCGCCTTTCGGGAGAGGTCAAACATGAACAAAATCGCGACGGCGTCGTTACACACGAGCGGGAGCATGCTAATGAACTCGCGGTGGCCGCCCAAGTCCCAGATACTGAAAGTGATTTCCGTATTACGCAGCGCAATGGTCTTTTCCATGAAATTGACGCCCAGCGTGTGGATATAATCCTCGTCGAACTTGCCCTCCACGTACTTCACCATGAGACTCGTCTTGCCCACTTGGGCGTCCCCCACCATACCGACTTTCACCACCACGTTGTTGCGACTGGACCCGCTGCCACCGACAGAAGAGCCGCCTGCTGGGCCGACGCCTCGAGACGCTCGCTCGACACGCGCGCCAGTCGTGCTTGGACTCGAAGCGTCGACTCGCTTTTCAGCCATTTCAACGCGACTGCACGAGCGAAAACTCGCAACAACACAAACGGATAAAAGCAGGAGAGTTTGGGCGCTATCAGATTTGACTTTTTCTCTGCGGGATCAGACGGTGATGATCGATCGCGAATAATCCGGCTTTTTCTTCACCCACGTCGTCGACGACCTCGTGCACGGGTTGGGTCTTTTTGTTTTGCTACCTCCTTTTTGGGACACAGTTTGTTGTAGCGCAGGGGCTGGCTGGCCGTCAGTCCGCCTTGGATACGTTGTCGACCACGTTGACTCCAGCGTTTGGCTCGCGTACTGAACACCTGTTTCATCGACTTCAATGACAGCGTCTACCTGGCGAATCTCCACAGTGAAAACTCAGAGCAAAAGAAGATGGTCAGAACTCGTCCACACAAGACACAAACACCACGTCTGTCCATTCCTGTGGCCCGATTTTAGCTTCCTCTCTCTCTCTTTCTCTAGTGACACGCGCGAAAGAAGTGCCATGAACTACGCGTTTTGTGACTTAAACTTGCTCGCCGCACGCAATCACCAAGCCGCAAAATCTAGACTGCAGGTACTAAGCTATCGAACGTGTAGGATACATCCACTTACCCGTACGTAGCCCGTGGTATGACGATTTCCACGGGGCCGTAATCGCTCACTGCAACCAGAAAATGTCTCTACATTGCACTTGTTTCGCGTCTCAATTCATACGTGCAAGCAAACAGCTACGCAGCAGCTGTGGCCTCCGTTGATGTACTGGTCGAGTCGCCTCAATTTCTCCGCCTTTATCGTCAAGATTCAACGCACAAAAGCTTGCAGTCGACCAGCTGCACAGGAACGTTGACACGATCCTTGCTGTTCCTGACAGTTGCAGCTGGAGACTGACTCACCGTAGCGCAGCCAGATGAGTCACGAGGTGTACGAGGTTCAACATGACGAAACGATATCATGCAGCACATGTACAGGCGAACCTGCAGATGTTATCGAAGTGGTCCTTGTTTACGCCTTATCAGCAATCCATCGGGTCGCGCTAGGCGCCAGACTAAATGTTAATGACTAGCAGTGTGAGCGAGGGATGACATCTATTGGAAGCAGCTACATATCTAGCTCGAAGGTACGGTCTTCATTTGTGACACTGATTATGGTGTGCAGACAACCTCTAGTCTGCAGGTCGTCAAGGTCAGGTGTGTTGCAACACCGGGCACTCGTGGTTGGAAGAATCGAATTTCCTCTATCTTTGGCCACAAAGCGTTCTCGCGGGGACAGCTTTTGAGGCTGCGAAGTCATTTGAAGCAGGTGATGTTGTCGGACTTGTGGTACTGGTGATTTTGTCACGCGGAGGACTAATTTGATATGGAAGAAGGAAACTGTTGGGCTGCCATGCCGCCGCTATTGTCGTTCTACTCCACAACCAAAGAAGTGAAAGCTGTCGACACAAGATGATCTTTGTAGCGAGCGCATACTGTAAATGCACAAGATATACGGGTGCGACTAATAGTTGGAGGCGGGGTGAGGCAAGAAGGGTAAGAATGCAATCAATGTCGGTGGGTGCTCAACGAACCGCGTTATAGCAGTCACAGACTGATGCTGCTCATGTGCCAGTGTCACGATGCAACGCAAATCGTACTGATTTTTGTCGTGCTGCTCCTTTGAAACCATGTGGCGATACGAGCATGGACTAGGTAGATCTCTTGGAGTTTACACAGAATAGGTCTCGCCTACCCGTCCACTCAACTGCCGCTCGACTGTGAATACGTAACGGAGGCGCTGAGGATCAACTACTTTCGTTGTAAAGTATCATGTAGCTCTAGCGAAGAGAGACGGAGGCTGTGCTTTAACTTCAAGAAATGGATAATGAGCACGTTTGCGCTCATTCAGTACAGGAATGGCGGCAGTCCGGATCGAGGACTTGAAATGAAGCGGCCTTGGTTCAACAAAGCATCTGCATTGGGATCAAAGTAGATGGGAATGCAGCGAAGCAAGTATGGTACCAGCAACGTGGCACGTACAAGAAGTACCGACATACTAGTGCTCTAAAAGGTCGCACCTTTGATGCATCGACGCATCAAGTGTGATTTGATCGGCGATGTCCATAATGTCTTACAGCGGTTTAGTTTTTCCCATGTCATGTAATCTAAAGTCTTCGATACAATAGACCGGACGAGGAGATCTCAACTCGAATCGAGCGTTGTGGCTCGTCGTACTTCTTCGAAAGAGTGATGCAAAATTCACGACTACTACAATCGGAAGTTGTCGTTAACTCGCTTCATCTCATGCAGCAGCAACAGCCCGGATCCCCCTTGCCTACATTCCTGATAATTTACAAGCTTCTCGTGGCATCAGGTGCTGACATTTTGACATCAGTGACAACACGAAGATGATACGACTCTCATTCTCACCCCGTTAAGACACGTCCGTGTGACGATAGCTTGTCAAGTTTTTCATGATTGTGAACGGCCAGTTGCTGTACTCACTTTCTTCACCGCTTGCGAGCCAAAAGCATGACATATGGTAAGCATACAACTACGTACAGATGATATGATCGGAACCATGGCTGAAATAGCTTATAAAATGATACCCATGGCCTCGCTCGTTTGGAATTACTTATCTGAATCATGCGCTTTAAGCAGAAAGCATTGCAAACATACGCACGAGATGGTCATTGATGCAGGTAAAAAGTTACGATTAACATCGAGGCAACATCCGAATAGCAATTGGGTCCTACGACAACAAACGCGACGTCTAGAAAGTGATGCTGATCCACAAATTTGCCTCGAGGTTTGAAAGCTCGGATTTCTGCCAATGTTGTACCTTTGCATACGTGTCGTCTCTGTGCCTCAGTAACGTCGCTGAAATTGCTGCACGAAAGCAGCTTACAAGTCATATGTGCTCGCACTATTTCGCGTCGCCTTCCAATCCGTGCTTACACGTTTAGGAGCAAACGTACCATGGCACCGTTGCCTGCAGCATTTTGACGCATATAACTACCATATCTTCCACCAACTGCAACGAATATCGATCCAAAATTGAAGGACTGATTGCTCGTTGCCGTCGACCTTGCGTGGCCTCGAGATATCTCAAACCCGTGACAATCTCCGAATAATTCTGCATTCCACTATCCACATGAGTTGTGAGCTCTACCGTTTCTTGCCTTTGCTCTTTCGTCTTGTCGAAGAAGTCGTGGCACTTTTCTCGCTAGCTACCGTCTTGGATTCGATTTCAACCGTGCCACCCTATAGTACATACAACAGCGTGTCAACCTGATTGCACTCGCTGGCAGCACCGATGCAGAACCACCCAAAGACGTACCACAATATCCTCTCGATGTGCACTATGTTCAACCTTATTCTGCGTGTCAAGATAGAACATCAGATCGCGGACCTGGCCCTCCAAATCACCAACCCGCAATGCTGTCTCCTGCTCAACACGTGCGTTGTGCTCCTCGAGCTGACACACGCGCTCCTTCCACTGCTTCTGGTTCTCGATCAACGACTTGTTCAGCTCTCTAACACGCGACAACATGTACCCATTCGCGTCGATTTTCAAGCTATCGCCAACAATATCCTCTACTTCTTTCCACGCACCTTACAAACGCCAGCTCCTCCTCGAGCTTCTTGGTCTTTTCAGCTAGCGTCGTATTTGCTTTCTTGAGATGCTTGCATTCGTGCTCGTGTGCATTCAGCAGCTGTCGGCTCTCGCCTTCCTCAACTCGTGCAAGCAGCCGTTCGTAATAGAGACGCTGTTCCTCCAATTGACTAGTGCGCAACGAGCAGCAAAGACATCAGACCAACTACAAGGTTCAACAGCAAACGAGCAAGTACTGCTCACCTCTTGAGCAAAAAGTTGTACTCGACGGCAAGCTTTTCAAGCTTCCGATGTTCGCCTTCTTCTTCCTCTGCTGAAGTAGTCGGAGGATGCTGCGAGCGCTCGCTGCTAAGATTGTTCGGGCTTGGGAACTCCACAAACTTCCCATCCTGCTTGTTCAAAATCAGTCGATGGACATAGCCATCCCCGGCATAGTCCCACACGCGCTGAGTCTCCAACTCTAACGAGTACGTGTGTAGTGTGTCCTGATAGTGCTCTTTAGCATGCTCACCCGAGTAGCGTCCACAGCCAACATGGCCACAGATCAGACAGATCCAGAGGTGCTCAGCTGTACCGCACACCTCGCACGACGACCCAATGTCGCCATGACTATATCGACATACTGGACAGCTCGATCCTTCCCATCGGAAGAGACAGTCACAGTGGAAAGAGTGGTTGCACAGCGTCGTCAGAATGCCCGACGCCGAAGCATCGAGGCGATCTAGACAGACCGCACACGTCGGGATCTCCGTCATTCCAGCTGGTGGCAACGGGAACAGTTTACGCATCTGCATTCTACTAGTTCTCGACTCTGCCTGGGAGCTCATCAACCCACTCGCGACAATCTTGTCGCCACCTGCATCTTTCTCTTCCAGTGCGTCGCAGGTCAATTGATCTTCACCAGCTACAAGGTCAAACTCGATGCTTCGCACAAACACAATCTTGCACCGTTCCTGCTCGATCGAGTTAAAGTACTTGCCCGTATGCTCCTACGTATCTCACAATACAACGGGCGCATCCGACACAAAAGACAAAACAGAACAAACAAAACAGAACACAACAGAACAAAAAAAGAAGAGACCAAGAGACCATAATTGGGCCACGAATAAGCATGCGACCAATAATTGCAATGCAGCAGTGACCCTCCGTACCAAAAAGAATTGGTCCGCTCGGTCTTGGGTCTGGAATTGCACGAGCACCATACAATTATTTCGCTCCGAGTCCTTGAGAACCCGCACAAGCGCAATGTTTTCTCGAAAACTCGACAGGAACTCGAGGATCTCGACCGGCGACATGTGCGACGGGACTGTTACGACGCACACCAATGCACTGCGTTCACTCGGCAGTTGCTGCGTTAGTACCGCGCTGCTAGTGGTGCTTGTACCACTGAAACTGCTTGAGCTATTCGCTTGGTTCGAGATCGACACCGTCGAGGTGGTGTACGTCTCGTCTGCTCGGTAGAACCGCAACTTGCCCGTGATGACGCGGACCTGCGGGTTGCCAGTGAGGAAGGAAGCGCTGTCGTTGATTGAGTGGATTGCGTCATCAGCCGTGACGTGCGCAGCGTCGGCTTCGACGCGGATCTGGAACATGGTTCGAGACCGAAAGGATGGAGGTCACAAGTGGAGTTTCGGGGTTTGGAGAATCAATTAATTAATTGATCAATTGAATTCAAAGCGTTGTGACGGAAATTCATTTACGCTGAGACGCAAACTTTTAGTGTCCTGAGTTGGTATCGGATTTTAAATGTGCGGAGCAAGGCCATATGGCGAAGGAGCGCCCCTGTTTAGTGACTTGTGGTTTTGAGCCAATAGAGGCCGCAGAGAATGCGATAGCGTCGGATTTAAAATAGAGCTGCGCCGTTGTTGTCGCAGCTGAAGAGACTTTCATTGGATGTTCCTGTCGTGTCCTCGCATTGTCGTGGTCTTTTTCTGTCCCGCTCTCTCACTTCCCACGCACCCCTTTTTTTCTGTCGCATAAGTCAACGTACACTTTTGTATACACACGTACACGCCACAACTGGAGAAAAGCTCAAGTCAAGTCGCAAAAGCCAATTAGAGCGATAGTCGCGCCATGTTCACCCAGTCGTACGTCTCTCTGCGCTCTTGCGCTTGCTGTTGCTGCTATCATTGAACGATGGATGAAGCGGCTGACCATTCTGTGCCCCACTCTCTCTCTCTCTTGTTACAGGTATACGGATCCGAGCGTCCAGAGCGTTCCGGACGTGACCCCTATCAAACCGTACGCGAGTTTTTTCGTTTTTTTGCCGTCGTGAATATCGAGATGTTCGTATATCGTTTTGTATACACATATACACCGTATTTGTATACGACTTGGTTTTATCGATGAAAAAAGCGCTCATTTCGTGGCTCACTTGTCGATTTTGTTGTCCAATAGCGAGCAAAAGACGGTCGAGACAAGCACGAAGTGCCAAGACTGGCCGTTTGCGCTGCTTTTCGTGCTCAATGTCGGTACCATTCTCGCCCTGATGCTCGTGTGGGGTGTCCAGACCGTCACGGACCCAGAAAACCACGCGAGTGAGCTGCTCCCGGGCAACGACACCCAAGTCGTGCTGGCGATTGCCACCGCTATGGCCGTCTTGTCAATGGTCTTGGCTCTTGTGATGGTTAAGCTCTTTGTGGCCCACGCACGGGTCATGATCCTGTTTGTGCTGTGGTTCAACGTGGGCATTTCGTTTGCCTTTGCTGCTTATGGAGTCGTCCTGGGCAATATTTTCATTGCCATTATTGGTTTCATGATTGCGCTGCTGAATCTTTGCTACGCCCGTGCGGTGCAGCATCGCATTCCGTTTGCCGTTGCCAACTTGCGTGTGGCGGAAGGAGCGATTCGCAAGCACTCGTCCACGTACATTGTGTCGATTGTGTTTACAATTGTGCAGATCGTGTGGGTGATCATCTGGGCATTGGCTTTGCTGGGTGTTGCCAACAAGATTGCGAAAGCGAACCCGAGCTCGACAACCACTACGACCACGACATCCACTCGATCTGCGTATCGACAGTCGGGAGCGTCCTACATCGCGTTCTTCTTCCTGCTGCTCTCTTTCTATTGGGGGCTCCAGGTTTTCAAGAACGTTGCACACACGACTGTTGCAGGCACCGTCGCGACGTTCTGGTACAACACCGAGTCAGCAGGTGCTACAGGTGCCTCGTTAAAGCGCAGCACGACGTCGTCGTTTGGTTCCATCTGCTTTGGCTCGTTGATTGTCGCCTTCTTGCAGGCGCTTCGCTCGGTACGTGATTGGGATCATCCAGAGCGTTGAGGTGCTATTTTGTTCGTATACTCACTGGAGGATGTGTGCCGATTGCAGTTGGCAGAGAGCGGACGTCAAGACGGCAGCGCGTTGGCGTGTTTTGCAGAGTGTATCTTGGGCTGTCTGCAGTCGCTCATGGAGTATTTCAACCGCTGGGCGTATGTGTACGTTGGCATCTACGGCTACAACTTCACGCGGGCAGGCAAGGCCGTGTTCGAGCTCTTCAAGCAGCGTGGTTTCGATGCCATCATCAATGACGATCTGATCGGCAATGTGCTTGGGTTCGCAGCCCTCGGAATCGGTACGGTCTGCTCATTGACCTGGTTGCGCTATAGACATGATGGATGTGGCTGACCTTGTGCCCTACCTCGCAGGCCTCATTTGCGCTGCTGCCGGAGCAGTGATCGCCGAGACGACCGACGCCATTACTTTCCAGAACAGCACTGCGTTCCTGGCGATTTTGGGTCTCATTGTCGGCATCGGCGTCGCAGTCACGCCTCTCGCTGTCATTGACAGTTCAGTCGCCACGATCTTCGTCTGCTTTGCCGAGGACCCCGCGGCGTTCCAGCAGTCACATCCCGAGCTGTACGCGCCGCTCGTGCAGGAATGGCACAATCTCTACCCGGACGTCATGGTACAGGCAGGTTACTCGTACGCGTAACAACGCGTCCTGGTCGGACTTGCAACTTGTAGTCACTGGTGCTAATGTCGATGTATACAGCTCTTCGATATCCGCTCTCCATCGCCATGGTGTTGTTTTCGTTCCCAGTCGACCTCTGTGGGCCGTTTCAAAGCAGTCGAGCCATTTGCCATGTTCAGTTAACAACAGCCGTCTCTTGGATCGTGATTACGCTTGACTGACGCTCGTGCTCTAGTAGGTTCCAATCTCGTCTCGTCGTAGCGTCCAAGTCGCAACGTGGTTTTGTGCCAGCCATTTGCTCTCTTGTCGATACGAACAGAGCCAACTCGAGCTGCTTGAATGACCCTGTCCAAGGTACTCGACGCAGTCTCGGACACTCTCGTCGCGCGACACTTTTCAACTATCGCAGCGGCACACGGAGGAGCCACTGGATCGGCGAATGCTGCAGCTGCAGGTCCGAAGGATGATGATGTCCTGATGTTGAGCCAAGCCGCAGCAGATCCAAGTGCATGGATCGTCGTGCTCCACTACGGCGCGATTCTCCTACTCATCGTCTTGTCGGCTATTTCATCAGGACTTACGCTCGGGCTCATGTCGCTCGATAAAGTGAGTCTCGACGTGATCGTGCGAGCAGGAGCTCGTCCAGAAGCGACGGTCGAGGAACGAACGAAAGCTCAAGCAGCTCGACGGATCCTACCTGTCCGTGCTGACAGCAATTTACTGCTCACGACCCTCGTGCTCACGACGGTCGCTGTCAACTCTCTCCTCTCGATCCTCCTGGTCGACTTGACAAGTGGCGTCGTAGGCTTCTTCGCCTCGACGGCGCTCATCCTCGTGTTTGGCGAGATCTTGCCGCAGTCGATCTGTTCAAGACACGCGCTGTCCATTGGATCGACGTTCGTCCCGGTCGTGAAAGGGCTGCGACTTGTGCTGTATCCGCTTACGAAACCTGTGAGCTACACGCTCGACCGGGTGGTTGGGGAAGATGTAGGCACGATGTTTACCAAGCGAGAGCTGCAGAAACTCGTGGAGATTCATGTGAGACAGCAGATTGTGCACCCGGAAGAAGGGTGTATTGTACGCGGAGCAATGAGCTACAAGAACAAGGTCGTGAGCGACATTATGATGCCAGCCGACAAGCTCTTCTCGCTTTCGATATCCTTTCTACGCTCTGTACTTGTTCCCATTGTGTTTGCTGCACGTATGGAGCCTACGACGTCATGAAGGGGTTGGTTTGCTTAACTTTGCTCGGTTGATATGCTGTGCTATGTTTGCTGTTTCGTTCAGCACACGAGTACAAGACTTGATCTCGAGATGCTCAAGGTGATCTACAATAGCGGGTACAGCCGCATCCCAGTGTGGAAGAAGGACCCGAATGACGTCGTGGGCATTGTCTTTACCAAAGACTTGATCTACGTGGATCCGAATGAAAACGTGCCACTCATCGCCTTTGCCCGCGTCTTCGCGGTGGCAGCACATCGCATCTGGCTGGACGCCGAGTTGGGCGAAGTCCTCAGTGTCTTCAAAATGGGCAGTACCCACATGGCACTCGTCTACGATGTCAACAACTGGGGTTTGGTAAGCTTGACGGAGACTGCTGCTTGATGTCACACAAATACGAACGGTGCGGTAGATCCTGACGTTCTGGTCTGCCCGATAGAGTGATCCGTTCTACGAACTCATGGGCTTCGTGACACTCGAGGATATAGTCGAAGAAATTCTGCAGTCCAAGATCATGGACGAAACCGACTCGCCAAAGGCCAAGAAGGAGCGCCAGAACTGCACGGACCAGATCGGGTTTTCTGACAGGGGTGAGTTTGGCACTTGCGCTATGGTTAGCTTGGTAATCTCTCACACCAGCGCCCCTCACAGCTCGCTAGAAGTGCTGACCCGTCATGTGTATCTGCTCCTGTCCAGAATACTCGGATGAAGACGCACTACTACTTGCAGAGACCCAACCGACCTTCGGCACCGCACTTTGAAGCGAAGGCAGCGATATGAGGCAGAGTGCGTGCACTCGATGAGACAGCAGTGAGGGAGCCCACCACTTGAATAAGAGTGCGGAATCGAATGATGCTGGACCGGGTTGCAATAACTCGCGTCTGCGTCCACCTGCAGCTCGGTCTTCCGCTGACGTACGAGAGTTAGCGCGCTCCCTATCCTCGTTATCTAGTGTGCCGATCAACCGAATGTGCGATGCTCAGGTGCATGTCTAATGGTGGTCGTTCCCAGACAGGGCTGGGACAGCTTCGTTTTATCGTGTAACATAGGAATCGTCGTTGTAGGCAAGCGCTTAAAGCTGCCACGCACCACCTCTACATACACCTTGACGACCTGCAAGGAAGCGGTCTTTCTGTCTTGCCTCGTGGGCATCGAGGTCGGGGGGGGCGCTTTACGACTGTCTTATCTAGCGAAAAAAACTCTGATGTTTTGTGTGACTCGTACGCGTTTCCCCGTCCCCCAGCACACACGCAGGTAAAAATCTAGTACGAATGTTGTGTTAGGACGAACAGAATGTTCTCATAATGCTGACTGAATAAGTAATATTGTGCTGCAGAAGTAATACACTGCTCATTGGTTGACATAGATTAGCTAAATCAACCGATAAAGTCAAGCCACGACTGAAGAACGCGATGAGTGGTGAGCAGATCGTTACAATACATGTTCGTATCTCAGTATAGTTTAATGAAGACAAAATTGGACTTGTGGACAGGTAACCAACTGTACTAAGTGCAGTTCCAATTTGCCTTCTCTTATGTTGAACCCTTCCTTTGCACGATGCGTGTACGTGAAGTCTCGACGCATCACCTTACTCTGTGTTCAGTGTAAGTAGATTCTGCTGTGACAGTACAAGTTACCGGTGCCCCTTTACACCAGGTAGCACTCCAAAGTCCGTCCAACGGCTATGAGCATGTTAAAAGGTGAAGTGGAAGAATTCCATCCAACGCACGAGAGCTACTCCCATTTGAGTCAAATTGAATGTTTTGCTGTCGAACGCTTGAGTCCGACGATAGAGCATATAGTCGTAGGCGCAATACTGTCCGCTCTGGGTCCATACGGGTAACACGCCGCATTGCCAAGCTCATTCAGAATGAACTTGACGCTGAACGGGAAAAGGTAGCCGTGCTTCACCAACAAGGGTCTCAACAGACAGAGCTGTTCAGAGAACCGAGTAATTAACAGTTCGAGTTGTTGAGACAGCTGCAGGCTGCTGCCATCGGGCCGACACACTCACGTCGAACCGAATCACTGAAGATTGACATCTCCAAATACAAAGTAGCCGAAGAAGACTCTCTGCTAAGATGGTTTGTTGAGTTAGATGACGCCATAATGGCTCCTCACATCGTCGATGAGAAAATGCAGATAGCATTCACTCGGTTAGACTTGGCAGAGCGTGCGAAGACCTGGGCCTTGGGCCTCGAGCTACACAAAGCATTTGTCTTTGGGCCGTTAGAAGTATTCAAGTACCTGCTTTAGCAAACATTCGAACCACCGCGAGCTGAGTTCAGGGCTCGACCTGATCTTATGAAACTCAAACAAGGCAAACGTGAAAATACACTCGTTCATTCACTACATAAGTCGTCTTATGAGTCGCATCACGTCTAATCCGCCGAATGAACAAACGTTGATCACGTTGTTCATGCAGGATCTCACAGACGATCGAGTCAGGATCTATCTCTTCCGGCTGGAATTTGATACCCAGGAAGAGGCAATATGAGTTGCGGAACAAGAAGGTTTTAATGAAACAAGCTAACGTGAGCTCAATCCTACCTTACCCTGAAGCAACAGGAAAGCGGAGGCCTAGAGCAGATGGGCCTCTACAACGCTGAGAGTGAAATCTCTCGCGTTAACAATTATAAGATATTGCAGACATGCAGTAAATGCCAAAAGCCAGGCCATTATGCAAAAGAATGCAGTTCCCCGAACACTGTACCACGTACCGCAGGAAACAGTACTCGTAAAGCAGCCAAGAAGGGTCGGAGTCGTGGGTCCGACGCTGTTGCAAAAACGCAACACCGTAATTGGACGACAAAAAAACTGTCAGGTACAGTAGGTATGGAGCACCATAATGATTAAGCAACGTCATACGAGTTTTCAGGCCTCTCGACGAATAATGATTCGAACACGAAATTATTATGTGTTACTGTCAATGGTGTTGAGGTTTCCCTTATTACATTGAAACTTGAAATAGAATAAGGACATGTCACTACGAGCCCTAGTCGATTGTGGAGCTTCAAACAACTTGGTGCCACGCCATTCGCTAAATAAAAACAAGCTTACGTTTATTATCTCGAGATCCCATTGCCAAGATGACAGGTCGCCTCGAGGTAGGCGTATCCGTAACAGTGACAAACATGTAGCAGGACTTTTCAGTACACTAGAAAGAAGTCTAATACGATGATGACTCCATCGGCTTGAACTTGGATGACTAGCTTGATGATATCATTGGTTTGTGTGGCTCACAAGGTACAATCCACAAATTAGCTGACATCAACGAAGTATCGATATGCCCGCCACTTTTTCACCAGACGCCCACCTGATGAACGTCTTGGAGCGTCCACCATCGTGTGGATGTACTACGATTTAGTGAGATATCCTCGCGTGAGTTCGATCGTGAGTACGACTGCACACGATCACGAAATGACTGATTATCATAATGCAAGGTAAGTTTCCGGCGACTGCGTAGCATTTCAGGAAGTGCCGAAGGTCCACCTCTCGACTAAGCTGTGCGGACCGGGACATGATTTCTCCTCTACAGACAACACCTGGATCATGACCAATCGATTGCCAATGATAACCAACACGGAGATGGAATATCCTAAGAGGCCAGAGTTGAGAATTTAATTCCCCGAAAACAGTGGAATGAATTCTTTTGATCTGAAAGAGACTATGCATGTTTTAATAAACGACGGATTAAGCGTAGGTAGCCATTGCATGATCTGGTATTGCCCCCAGAATTAAAATTGAAGATCACTTAGTTTCCCCCGCTGTGCCAAAAGAGGATTTTACGTGACCTACGTAGTGAGAAAGTGAAGCAGATCTGTGTACTAGTGGACGAGAATAAGTACGTCAGTGATATAAAATCGGTAACGATCTTTGCCGAAGGTGTACGCATTCTCATTGTCTCACGAATTGATGAGAGTGTCCTTGTTGAGAAGACTCGAATCAAGCGGCAAACATTCAAATTGTAAAAATCTCTCAAAACAAATCCTCTCTACGATAATTTGATGAAAATTAGGGACGTATTCTAGCAGCAGTCCCGAGCTAGTTACCTAAGGACAAATGAAATTGTCACAAAATAGACATTAAACCGGTATCGAAGTACTGTATCATGAAGCAATCGCCACTGCCTTGTGAAAGAGTACTAGCGATCAACAAAAAATTCCTTGCAGATCACTAAACAGCCCGCCATGTCAGATGATCGACCTCTCCACATGGATCTCTTACCTGCTATGTGCGAAAGACCACAAGAGGGTGGCGGATAGTGCACGCCTTTAACAAGTTGAGCGCTGCCACTGTATCGGTTTTAACACAAAAACCAAGGGAGTGTGTCATCATAGAGGGTACAGCCAGAAGTACCATCTTTTCAATATGTTATTTGGTGGATGGATTCATCAGATTCGTATGCGCGAAAGGGACATTCTCTATACTGCTGTGAACATCCCAAGCGGTGTGATTTGGAAGTGGTTAGTAATTCCACAGAGGCTAAGTAATGCCTCTGCCACATTGGTCAGATGCGTAACAAATACATAAAGATCCGTAAGAGAGTTCGCGCTTAATTACTTCGACAAAGTGCTCGTCCATAGCTGTACTATGGATGGAAGTCCATCGAATCCACGTCCAACAAGTTTTTACGCTGATGCTCAATCATAAGTTGTACGCAAATCTCAAAAAGTGTATTTTGCTGCTAGCAATAAACAACTTCTTGGGTGCATCGTGGCAAGCACGGTTTCCAATCCAATCCAGAAAAGATCAATGCGATCGCCGGCTGGCTGGTGCCTAAATATGTCAAGGGATTCCAAAGGGTTCTTGGCCTAGCGGTGTATTTGCACGAATACTCGCACAGTTACGCCGAATTACTTTTTATCTTTCTCGTATATTTAAAAATAATGAGAAGTTGGAACGGAGTGCCGAACGCCTGCGCTCTTTTCAAGATAATAATCAAGCTAGACACGATCGCCAGTTTTAGCAATTGCAGACCATATCATGTGATCCTCGATGCAGGTGGTCTTCCATTGAATGTGCATAAGTGGAGTACGATACAGAAGGTGCTAAACGCATCGTCTGCTATCAGTCACTTCAGCTGCAAATGGGTGAACATAACTACCCGTTACATGACAAAAAAAACCATGTTACGAAATGCGTTTGGTAAAATATAGGCTCTACCTTTTAGATAGTAGACCCTTTATCGTTTCCAATGATCAGGCGTCCTTACGCATCGCTGTGAACAGTCTGCACCTCTCAAAGCGGATGGCGAGGTGGCTGTCGTTATTTGTGGGGTATAACTTCTTCGTCGAGTATTAGACAGGACGACTTACGTCGTCGCCGACGCACTCTCAAGTCGGCGTGTCATCGAGCCGTCTGCGCCACTCCACACTGATCCGACCACTGTCGCGGTACTGACCTCGCGTGGCCCGCCGTTAGCCTTATTTAAAGACGTACGCAAGGAGTAAATATCGGGAATGCTGCGACTGATGCATCGTCTTTTAAGTCCATCCGAAAATATTTTTCAAAACGTTGTCGTCTGCATATCGATCCTCTACGGATAGACACACAGATCGAAATGGCTAACTGTAATATTTGACCGTCTTCGGCGACATATTTCGTGTCGTCAAACTAGATCATGGTGATCTGCAATCGTGTTTCATGTATGAGTACCACAACGCATCTGTTGGTGGACATCGTGGTCGTAAGCGACCATGTCTCACAATAAGCCACTTTTACTGTCCCTCCAGTATCTGTTCGTGTGAAAGTACTTTCGGGCTTGTAAGATCTGTCAGCGGGTAAAGCTTACTCTTTCCCTTCAATCCCCATTGCAGCCTCTACCCGTCCCGGCTGAGTGACGGGAATTTGTATCGATGGACGTTGTCTTTGGAGTTCTTGCAAAATCTCACAAGAATACTTGTATTCTTATGTTCGGAAATATTCAGTAAGATGATTCATCTGTATCTTGTACCCGAATTGATCAACGTACTGACCCGTGCCCGTGTCTTTATCGAACTGTTTCGCCTTGTCCTATTGGAACCGTGATTTACAGCTGAGCTCTGAAATTCTATGTTCAAAACACTAGAAATTCGCTTAAAGATGTCCACGTCTGACCACCCTGAAACAAATGGTTAAATCGAACGCGCCAATCGCGTCTTCGAGGAGATCCTTCGCGGATTCGTTAATTTCTTCCGAATTTGGGCGAGTTCCTGCAAAATTGTGCAAAATGACAGTGCGGTTTCCACACTCGACGCTAATGTAAATCATTAAATAAGACGAAATTTTGAGAAAATATGCTCTAACTGGCCACGATAATGATTAAATTAGTATTACGCCTAATGCTTCCAAAGACGCACTCACAGAGGAGACAAGTAATTATGCTACAGTACGCTCAACGAGCACTGCGGCGAAAGACAGCGAGTCAGCAAATATATTCATACTGGCTCGCAAAACGGTTGTCCGTTCGTACAAGACTCTATCGCAGAGGCGGTAGATCGACAAACACGAAACGCTGAAAACAATGATATATCAATTGTTCTTTTTTTACTTTAGGCGACCTAGAAATCTAATATACGGTAAGCCTACCTTGACACATAGTGACATTTTTTGGAAAAAAATTACAACTAAAGTTAATCGGTCTATTTCGTGTGCTGCGCCGTTTAAAAAAACGCATGCATGATAAGACTACAACGTAATATGCGCAAACATTTTACGAACTAAATCGGTTGCCTTAGGCCGCAATATCGGTACATAATTCTTCCTTTGAAGAAAGCCCTTGCCCTTAATGATCTCCAATTGATACCTGTGCTTACGATCGCGGCTCAAAGCCCGCCTTTGAATTTCGAATATCCATCGCGAAGCCAAGAAATATCCTGATGAGCCTCGGTCAGCTCATCGCGGATATAACGCTGTTCCCACTGATATGAAAGCTAAGCAAGGGCAAACTCTGCCCTGTCCTTTTCCCGATCTGAGCTCAGACGGTTCAAAATTCCACGACAATCGAGACTCCTGCATCTATCGTGTTCAAAGTCCCCGCACAGCTCAAACGTTACACGGTCGAGATAACTCACTGCATTAGATTGGCCCTGCGAATCCATTGTAGGATGTGTTTTCTCCTTCACCTCATTTGTTTGTTTGTACTTGCGGCGGTCACCACTTTTTAGTGGAACACACATTGAACCACCTTAATGTGAAAGGACGTCGAACGAGATACTTCGTTCGGTGGCGTGGTTATCTGCCCTAGGAGGATAGTTCGGAATCTCGCTCGTTACAGATGGTGGACGTGCTAGGCCTTGTCGAGCAGTATGACAAGGCACATTCGATACCGAAGAAGGTCCGTCGCGAAATAGAGGCCCAGCGCGTTTGTACGTAACTTGCAAATTAGCCATTTAATCGCACATCTCCCACAAGACGCAAGCTCGACACCAGGAATCGGTCATAAAGTAAGCTTCTATCGGAGCTCGTATCAAGTCGTTCACACAAAAGTGGCACGCATCACACCGGGAGAGGCCTGACATTTCAGCCTCTGTCGATAAGCGATGTAGTTTGAAGCGCACACCACTAGAAATTTGCTTCTCGAATCTATTACGCTATGGAGTCAGCTTTTCCAGCAAGGAATTGCGCCCAAATCCCCAACGTTGAAGGTGAAGGCGTTCCATGCCTGGATTATCGAGTCACTATCACGTTTATGGCTCCTGCTGTAATATCGATGATTGAGGAACACGTCAATGTAGAACCTCATGCTCAGTGCGAAAATTACCCGCACTCGAGTCAAAACCATCAAGCCTTGATGAATCTGACAGCCTCATTCGATAACGACCGCTTATCGTGTCGGAAAAGCGATCCAACACTCTATGAAGAGGCAATTACGTCGTCTTCTCCACAGCAGCACGCAATACATCGCGATCCCTGATTTCCTGAGCGGTGCTAATAGAAGTACCGACACCACTTACAGCACGGTCGTCTTTATATTGACGCATTAGTGCGGCCCCGTCATAATTGTAAGAATGAATCTTGCTACCACCTTGATTGCTCTCACAAGAACGTCTCCGCGGCGGAGATGGAGATGCTGACTCATTGGACGATCAGAAGATTTCACGGCGCTCAAAATGGCTCATGTCTTTTCGCAAGGCCGAATTATTCGGCTTTTTCGTCGCCTCTTTCGGCTCCGTCTTTCTAGCAGCCTTCGTCGGCTCGTTGTAGCCAATAGAATTGCCAAAGTAAACCAGCTTGAGGTCGTACTCATCAATGCCACACGGTTCGTCACTGCGTGAGCCTGCACCAGAAGAGGCAGCAGGTAATTTTTCTCCTGCTGCGTTTACGGACTATAAGTTATCTGCCGCAGCGGACCTAGTCTCATTGCTGCATTTATAGCAGCTTTGGCTACACATCGCGTGGACTTGTTAACCGTACAGGGAAAAGCAGGATGGTCGGAATAACACACAAGTACTCCCCTTTCCCAAACTCACTCAAAAGGGGCACTTAGGTATCAATTAGTACTTAATGTGGCTTGTAGTTAAGGGAAGGTATTAGACCAGTGTGCCTCTGTTACATGACAATTCATACAAGGCAAACATAAAGTGCGAATATTGTGTTAGGACGAACAGAATGTTCTCATAATGCTGACTGAATAAGTAATATTGTGCTGCAGAAGTAATACACTGCTCATTGTTTGACATAGATTAGCTAAATCAACCAGTAAAGCCTAGCCACGACTGAAGAACGCGATGAGTGGTGAGCAGATTGTTACAATACTTGTTTTATCTCAGTGTAGTTCAATGAAGACAAAATTGGACTTATGGACAGGTAATTAACTATACTTAGTACAATTCCAATTTGCCCTTCTCTTATGTTGAACCCTTCCTTTGCACGATGCGTGTACGTGAAGTATCGACGCATCACCTTACTCTGTGTTCAGTGTAAGTAGATTCTGCTGTGACAGTACAAGTTACCGGTCCCCCGTTACACAACAGGTAGGTTGCGAAAATAAGACTGGTACATATTAAGTGAATCAAGCAGGTACCCTAATGGCTGATAGATGAAATACAAAAGGTTAGACTCGCCTTCCGATGATACGCAAATTCTTATGCGCGCTTTAAATATATTTGAGCGCTTCGAGGATGTGCTCCAACGACATCAAAATAAGACTACAAGTAGAGACGTCATCTGTGTGTATGACATGCTTTGTTGTAGGTGCAATGATGGTATGCCTCAACCACAGGAACTGCCGACGTGTGTACCGCATCCCGGATCTTCCTTAGGCCCTAACGTGTTGTTACAAGTAAGTCTTGTGCGATGGTTACACCCTGTTACAAACTACCACATAAAGAGCGAGATGATTAGTATCCGCCTCTACAAATTCAAAACTTGTTGAAACACAATGAATGGCACGATACGTCAATCTCCCGGACTTATATACTCAAATTAAAATTGGTCGGTATTTGCATCTTGTTCAAGCTAGATCAATCCAGCGTACGTCGATCAAAAAGTTCACGTTTCCTGCTGCATAAAAGGAGGTTAAAGTAAATTGTTAGGAACTGGTTTCCCTCTAGCTTTACACAACGGGGTTTCCGTATCAGTCAGTATCAGGGTGTCCAACCGTTTGTTGCGTTTTAAAGACAACGCACCTACAAAATACACACAGCTGGGATCAAAGATGCTTGACATTTATCAAACGAGCTCCATAAAATGACTGATACCTGCTTGGCTAGCACGATCATGCGCTCAAATATGAAAAATGCTAACAAGTAATCTGTGGGAGATTCTGCGGGAAAGTTTTAATGGATTCGTCTTTAGTAACGATGTACGCACAGCGTGCAACGTATTATAAAGTACAGATTTCAATCAACCGAGCACCAAATCAGCGTCAGAAAAAGGCAGCGTACACCATTTGAGATCCTGGACGACTTGTTATAATAGCAACCGTATCGTCAACTTTATCGATACCCATAACAGTAGTCCCGTAGGCCCTCAGTAGTGGTCCAAAAAATATTGCATTTTTACTTCAGAGCGCTGCAGGTCCGTTGATGTAGCATCAAATGTATGAATAAGTTTCATGTTGATCATATAGGCATATGTAAACACCTGTTCTATGACCAGACTTTATCGGAGAATGGCAACCTAAAATACAAATCAGTCAAAGGTAGGCATACCATTTTTGAAAAACGCCATGACGTGAGCTCAAATTATACTAAAATTCGTTCTCTTACTAGATTGCATCATCGATAATTACCTGTCGATAGCTACTTTCGACAGCAAAAAACGATGACAGTTTCAGCACCATGGATGGAAGGGACGACCTCTTCAGGTTTCCAAAAAAGCGCACAAGTATCGAGTACGGCGTGGCAAACTACGTGTTTTATCTGTCCTACGTGATTGTCCTGTTTGGTAACAGGCAACGAGAAGGCTATTAAGATGCTCGTAGAAGTCAGTTTACTTGGTGTATACTAAGTCTACCACTGCGATGGTAGAAGTGTAGCCATAACATCTAATTTTGATTTCCGCTCCATGAAGCGTACCAAGCTGCTAAGGCTATGGTGACATTTCAACGTATGTAACCTTTTAATGCCGAAAACATCAGCTTTGTAATTTGAACCCCTCAAATGCTGCTTATAAGTGAGCACCTTGACAACAGACATTAGCAACTCGAAGCTTGCATACAGATTGGCCCCTGGAACTGTCAGTAATATTGTATTCATCAGCTAAGCCTTAGACAGCTCTGCAAATCACTAGAAGCTTACAGAGACAAGAACAGCAGTGGCAGTTTGATCGATGCCGATAGGTAATAAGACAGCGTAAACAATTTATACAGATTGTTGACATATCCGACTTTATAATCACAGTTTTTACAGACAAAATCGTTTATTAATTGTGATACTGAATAAATCATATCCTTGTTGATCATTTCCCCTTTCAAATTTCATTAACCCACTCCCTATTCGAGTAGCGACTGCGGCCTCTTTCTATTAATTGAGCACTGTACATAATTAATTTCGATCGGTCGTTACTATATCTATGTTCATCCATTTTAGCGTTCGGATGCTCCCAAATGCGGGCTGTACGATTCCTACAATGTTAATGACATCTCCTCCAGCTAAGCAGCTACAACAACAATCAAGAGTTCAAACCGCGGGGATGCAAGTGATACAGCATTGACAATGGGAACGTTGATGTCATCCGCGCTAAATTAAAACTGAAATTTTATGTGAAGTAGCACTGTAGAGGCTTCTGGGTAAAGAAGTATCTGTACATTTTCTAATGTCTTACAGAAAGGTCTTATGGCAAAAATCGATTTTTCAAGAAAAGCTCACCGTCAGATGATTGGTAACAAAAATACGTATGATTACTGAGACCAAGAAGGTCGCTGGCGGCTTTGGACGATATTAAGAAAAGCAAAAGGTACGGAAGCAGCAGCTATTTAAATTAATAACAGAGAGAGAGAATACAAGGTGATGAGGATGATGACTGTGGTTTTAGCTGGAGGAATGAAATTTGCAGAATCCTATCCGATAACGTGGACGACTGTTTCGCCAAACACATTCTAAAAGCAAGTTTTTAAGACTTACTGAAACGGGGCATCCTTTGTTTGGGGTGCCACGAAACTTCACGTACACTAGACGTGCAGAGGAAGCTAATCTACTTGAACGATTCGTTTAAGTAAAGGTAAAAAGAGAACTGTATATAAAATAGTTAAGCTATCAATGTAACTTCAGCCTTATTTAACTACAATAAACTACGTCGTCGTATGACGACTACCTGCTCACCACTAATTGCGCGCGTCTAGCAGCGATTGGTGGCAATCTATGGCTGACATGTCTTTTATCAATCAATCATGGAGCAGCGCATGAGTATTATCTAAAAGGGATAAGATTCCCTCAATATTATCAATCCCGGATAATCTTGGTAGAATGTTGTCGTGCTAGACAATATTCCTATTGACACCGTTTGGTGTCAATTTCATGTAACAGGCTACCCCATTACATCACCCCCCCCCTTAGCCATCAATCACCCGTTGGTTGAATTAAAATTGATCGGGACAGGGTGATTACCGTTGGATCACCCTGGGAAAGGGATCACTTGTTGGTCAAATTCCATTCATTTGCCAATTCAACGCATGGTTACGAAAACCACGCGAGTTGCTACTGCAGCAGCAAGAAGGGCGGCTGTAAGCATCCGTGCAGCCGCGGAAAGTGCCTCTCTCACACCTCAGCAGAAGGTGATTCGTCGCCTGTTGCTATGAATCCTCTACGTGGTGAGTCATCACATGCGACAGGTACATCCGTTGCGTCTGCAGCGGGTACCATGAGTCGTAATCAAGATGAGTCTGAGATAGAGCTCAATTATTCCGGCGAGTCGGATGCGTCATCCGACTCGAAGGAGACTCCTCACGCCTCCGGATCACCCGGGACGGACACTGCTAGAGCCAGACTGACTGGCTCTGGTCAACGCGGCGGTATCATGTACGAGATCTTCGGATCGAGTGATTATTTCGATATAATTCCGCCTCACGCAAGTCCACCAACGATAGGACGCGTGGGGATGGTGGTGATGCACCTATACATCACCACGAGCGAAGTAACTCAGGGAATCGAGGTGTCACTGGTGTCAGTGCTCATGCTGGCACCAATCAAGAGGCCAGGGACCGATATGTCCTGCACCACGCTCCCCAAGTGGAGTCTCCGTGGATGCCGCCATTCAGAGAGTTGGACCGGTTGGCCGGCACGACCACCAAAAAACGGGATCGAATCCCGTTTTTCGATTGCAGGAAGATTTGCCCACCTGATTCCGGCACGGAAACTATCCGTGCTGAGGAAGATTTCTTCACCGATGCATTTTTCAAACAGTGGTGGTACAATGGTAGCCGTGTTCGAGACGGCACAGCCTTGGTACAAGGATGGAATGCCCTCATCCACAACATCGAGTGCATTGGCCGTAAGGCTTGGCTCGCCAAACTTGATGCAGCTCGCACCAGGTTTGTGAAACGCAACCCAGTCGGGGCACGATACAAGTTGCACCGGCTTTCAAGAGAGGCAGGATTACCTTGTCTCTCGTGGGGTGATTCGTGTCCAGGTTGCCTAGAAAATTCGAATCGTGCCCCTAGGGAAACCTACATCCCTAATTTATCCCTACTGGAGGGCGCGCATCTCTTCCGAGATGGCTGAAGGGATCGACACCTTGCAATCCCTGTACTCGCGTTCGGACAGGTCGTTTTCCGACGGCCCTTCTTCAAACGCAGAGGGCAGGTCTCGTCGTACTTCTCGACGAGACCCTGAACATCAACAATCAGCTGGACACGAGGCTCCCAGCTGTCCGAGGCCGGAGGATAGCCAAGCCAGCGGACGAGGTACCTCTTCCGGACGCCATTCACATCGCGGTGCCTCAAAATACGCTCCACTAGGAAGCGTTGACCACCGCTTGAGTCGACCAAAGGATGTGTTAATGGCAAGAACAACTGATTCGTCTCGAGGGTCAGATCAGCTTGATGTTCAAATGCTGAACCGTGTAACGGAACAGTTGCAAGATGACCTGGCTCACGATTGGACTCGGCGTTACGAGATCCATGATCTTGTAAGGGATAATTAAAATTCCCTAACGTCTGATCGTTAGATTGATCTTGCCGCGTTTGCGTTCGCGCAAATTGTGAGCAAACGTTCTACTCGTTCTCTTCGTGACGAGCTGGCTGTAGCTCGTCGAGACATCGCTGAACTGCGTTAACAGGTCGCTTCGCTAGTCGACCAGACTGGCTCGTTGAAATGGGACCACTCAAAGGTGGTCTCGGCCCTCGACCGCGGAGGTATTCTTCGCATCTCCTAACGGTCTCGTACTGATAGTACGGGCGGAGAAGACCGACGTAAAACGTAGGATGCGAACGCATCTTACAGGGCAGTTCAATCGTGTATGCATTGCCCATTCGGCGCAACACACAAAATGGACCAATTTAACTGGGCAGTAATTTACTGCTGCCCACGTTTGTCACTGCGTGCTTCGGTAAGTTTACTGTAGACAGTAAAACAAGGTCTTCTTCATCAAATGAAACAACATTTGCTCTTCCATGTTTGTCTGCATTTCTCTTCTGTCTTTCTAGTGCATCTGCAATAGAGACTTGAACGAAGTGTACAACCGCTTCGCGAGTCAACAGAAATTCCTCTGCTGATTCGTCTTTGTCAACAGCAGCGCGCTTCGTGTGCACTGCTGAAAGAACGTTGTCTGCACAAGTGAGGGTGTCATCGTCCTCACTGTGGCATTCATTGGTGATGCTGGATATACTACCATCGTCGTCATCATCATCATCGATATCGATATCGATATCGATTGCATCGACATCGGCATCCATCACGTCGACACCATTGTCGACGTGTGATGAGCACGAACCCGATCGGTTTTGTTTTGAGCGATTCCAACCCCCCCTTAAACTAGAGTCACACTCTAAGAAGGCGGGTAAACGTGGATGGCGTAGGCCATTCACGAAGAACGGTGTATGCGTCGTCGACGCATGCACCGAGTTGTTGATGGCGAATTCCGCCATCGGCAAGAATTCACTTCAACTCGTGAACGAGTGGACATACCCTCGAAGTATCTCTACGAGGACGCGTTTGACGCGTTCCGTCTGACCATCTGTTTCTAGATGGTCAGATATAGACATCTTTAAACGTGGCCCAAGTGAACGGAACGCGGATTGCCAGAACTTCGCAATGAAGCGGAGGTCCCTATCAGACACAATTTTACTGAGTAACCCGTGAAGTCGGAAGTTAGAATCGATGAAGACACGCGCACAGCCTTGGCCTGTGATTGACTTGAGCATAAAGATGTACCATCTTGCTGAACCCATCAACAAATACAAGAATATGAGAATTCTTGTAACTTTCTTGTGAAACCCAAAGACGAAGTCCATCGATACGGACTGCCAACATTCTGCCGGATTTGGTAAAGGCGGCAAGTGTGCACGGGATGAAGAATCAGGCTTCAGCCGTAGGCAAGCTTCGCAAGTGCGGATTAATTTGCGCTCAGACTCATACTGGCAAGGCCAGTAGAAGTCAGGTCTTACCGTGAGGTAAGTCTTTTCTCTACCGTGATGCCCACTTGTTGGGGCATCGTGACACTCATACATGATGCGCAATCGAAAATCACTATAAGCGAGAACGACGACACAAGGTGTGTCGCCGGTGGCTGCTGTATGGTACAGCAGACCATCACGAACAGAATACCGTTCGGTTGAAGAGCGGTATCGAGACGTCAAGATTTTCAAAGCTTGAATGCACGGACTGGATACGTAATCCATCAATCTCGGAAGAGACTCATCTTCTGCGTATGCTTTTCGCACGTCGTTGCGTAAAATTCGACGACGAAAAACTTACCGATAGTGTTGCAACAGTGGGATCAACCCTACTGTTGTGCTGAGCAGTCGGCTCGAAATCGGGCCGACGCAAAAGAGCATCAGCGAAGACATTAAGTCTTCCTGGTTTATAATTGACGGAGAAGTTGTACTCCGCGAAGAAAGAAAGCCACCTCTCCATTCGTTGCAAGAGATGTGGACTGTTTACGGCTGTGCGTACTGACGCATGGTCGATATAAACGACGAAAGGCCTATCTCCTAAGTGATAAAACGAAAACTTAGCCAGTGCATATTCATAAGAAGGAGTTCCTTGTCATACACTGGGTAGTTACGCTCAGCTGCTTGCAGTTGACGCGATTGATAACAGACTTTGCGCTAAACACCGTCTGAGTCGTACTGCATTTACTCGCAGCCGATCGCAAAATCGCTGGCGTCGCAGACCAAGTGAAATGTTCTGTCCTGGTCTGCAATCGCCACCGCAAGCGATTATATCAAGCTTTATTTGGAGCCTTCGAAGGAGTGCTGACACTCAGCGCTTCATGAACACCTATCGTTTTTCTTTTGTAGATGAGAAAGATTTACGGTCATCGCGGCATAGTTGTACGAGTACTTGTGCAAGTACGCCGCCAAGCCAAGGAACTTTCGAAGTCTCTTGACGTCGACTGGCACGGGCCAGTCGCTAATCGCCTTGATCTTTTCCGGATCAGGGCGTACACCGTTTTTACCATTGATGCAGCCAAGAAGTGTTTTTTCGTTCGCTGCGATTATACACTTCTTGAGATTCGCGAACAACTTACGCTCTCGCAATAGAGTAAGAGCCTTCCGGACATAAATTCTACGAGCCTCCACGTCCGTCTTTCCATCCATAGCCCGGCTGTGGACGAAGACATCGTCCAAGTAACTCGGTGTAAAATCGTGCACCGATCGCAACAGATTCGTAACCCATCCGTGTGGCGTTGCGGGGCGTTACTTAGCCCCTGTGGCATCACTGTATACTCCAGAGCATATTACTGGGGGTGCTCACTGCTGTGTACGAAATGTCATGTTCACGCATGAGGATCTGATAGAATTCATCCATCAGATCCATAAACGAAAAGATGGTACTCTTTGCCACACCATCTAGGATGACGTCCTTCCTCGGTATCGGCGTTTAATTCGGTACCGTTACAGCATTCAATTTGTTAAACGCGTGCACTATCCGCCACCCTCCTGTGGCGTTTCGCACACAGAAGTTCGGAGAGCTGTGTGGGGATGCTGATTCCCTCACATGACCAGCCGCTAATCGATCGGCAAAGAATTTGTCGAATGCTGTGACCTGTTCTCGAGGCAGTGGCCACCGCTTCGTGACACAGTACTTCGAACTAGATTTCAGTCCGATCTCATGCCAAGTGCCTGTGTCCTTCGGCAGCTCGCATGGCACGGATTAAGGGTGAACATCTCTACATTTGACCAAATCCTTATACAAAGAATTTGTCTTCAAAGACTACCAAGATTGAGACGTGTATCGCTCAATCCGAGTCTTTTCATCGTGGACACTATCGTCCATCGAAGAGCTACTGAGCACCCGTCCGTTCTCAGCAAACACTTGTGCTGGCCGAATATTGGCGACGTAGTCGTCCTCTGTGACGAGTACGAAAATCTGCTTGATCCTGTCACAACGCAGATCTCGCAAGAATCGCTTAGATTCTAGCGTTGGCAACTTGATTACCTCCGAAGCTGACTTTAGAGGTGTGATCAGATCAATTGCATAAGCGCCCACACTTGATCCACCATTCACGAAGACGTTCACCGTCTTGGTGCTTTCCCGGGGAAAATACATCCGCAGGTGGTTGGGGATCCACACCCTCAACATAACTCTCTCGGATGTTATTGATCTCAGGAACACCGGAGTTCTCTTCCGTTACGGGTACTATCATGGTCATGTCCTCTTCGATCGACTCTCTCTCAGTCGATCGGGCTTGATCTACGATCGTCTCTCTAGTAGTCGATCTTGCTTCAACGTGTTGTTCATCCTGAACAACACTAATCTCTCTTCTCGGATGCACCCTTCTTGGTGTGCATCCGTGTTCCAGTCCACTCGATCTCTTCGAGTAGTGAACCTACGGCGCAGCCTGTGTCTCTACACAGGTACCGGAAGCTGGTTCCACAGTGCAGTGGCCTTCTACACCGTGATCTTGTGCAATCGTACTAACGACCGTACCACAGTGAGGCCATCGCACTCACTCGTAGTACAAACACACGCTTGTGGACGCTCCAAGACGTTCATCAGATGTCCATCTGATGAACAAACGGCAGGCATCTTTACAGATCGATGCTGCCAGATAAACCATGGCTGGTATTTTCTAAGCCATGGCAGACCAAGGATGACATCAAATTTGTCATCCAAATCTAATACGATAAAGTCAACATCGTAATGCTTTCCTTCTAGCGTGTAGTGGATTCACACTACACGTATGTTCACAGTTACGGATGCGCCTATAGCAAGGCACACCGTCATCCTCATTGGAGGGCTGAAATTATAAAAAGATAAAAAAAGTAATTAAAAGAATTAAAAGATTCTACTACGCCAGACAAAAGCCCAACGGTTCGTCATGATGAGGTTCACTTTGGTGGTCTATTTTGTTGGTTTGCACACCAGGGTAATGATTAATAGGGACAGTTGGGGGTATTCATATTTCAACATAGTTGAGCCTATTATCCCCTAGCGACTGACGTCGAATAAAACTGTTCGAAGCCCCACAGTCAACTAAGGCTCGAAGTGACATTCAACTTGTCACTTCGATCTTCAAAGTGATGAGAGACTCCTCATCACTAGGGGCAGTAACACACAGAGACTGCGTGTTGGGAGCAATAATCGTCAAGAGTCCTGCAAATTCTCTTGACGTTGCTGGATCAGCAGGGTGCTCCGCCCCTTCTGACCCTGACCGTTTTTGGTTAGTCCGACTTGCTGTCGCGGTTTAACGTAAAAGTCGGACCCTCGACTTGGACCTTGCTTTGGTTAACAAAGATCATCACGTCCTGTATTTAAACGTGATCGGGGTGCTTAGGACACTACACTCATGAGCTTAGTGTCCAATCTTCTGAAAGCGATGGCACCTTGCCGATCGCTTGTGACTTAGAGAGCGAGAGTTCTCACTCTCGACATAACAGAGATCCATTGGTTCGGAACTTCCACTTTCCTGTCGTCTAGTCGATAGTTAGATGAGTTAGCCTGTGACTGTCTCAGGCTGAAGTCTTCTTGTTCCGCAGACACTATCGCTTTTTACAGCGTATGAAGGTCCTCTCGGAACATGCAGGGCTTCACCGGCCCTTCTGCAAGATTGTAGATGAACACGTTGATGAGTGTGTGCTCATCAACAGGGTATTCCGTGACGCTACTCGCAAGGAAGCGGACGTGTTGTATGTTAGCATGCACATCACACTTACCTAGCTTGAGCCTCAGGAGTGCAGAGCGTGCTCTGAACTCGGTTCTTGGCGTCTCAAAATTGTTTTGGCCGAGACTTCAAGATCTCTAACGGCTCGAACACGTTTGGGTCGTGAAGCTTGAGCCCTAAGGCCCAAGTCTTTGCTCGTCCCGTCAAATTTGACAGGGCGAAGGTGACTTGCATCTCGTCACACTCGATGTGACAGGTCCTGATGGCATCGTCTAACTCGACGAACCATCTCAATAGGGAATCTTCATCGGTTCCCGAAACCTTGAGATATCAATCTACAAGGTTTCGGGTCGACGCATGTGCGTCGGTCCGCCCATCGACTGATGAGAGCCTTGCTGTTGTATCAAGGCTGTCTTATGTCTTTCGACGGCAAGTTCCCCTTGTAGGAACTTGTTGATAGCAGCATGTTGATAGCAGCATGTTGCTGGTCTCTGCTTAGAGACTCCAACATACCGCTGATGGCGGGTTCGCCCATGAGCACACTCATGCGGCCGACTACCTCCCATTCTGAGTCACTCAGACAGGAGTAGCCTTCACGTGTGACGTGAAATATGTGGTTTTCAACGTCCAACATGTTCATGTTGAACGGACACTAAGTAGTCGTTGGAAGGACTACAAAGTGCTACCAGGTGTAACGGGGCACCCTTTGTTTGGGTGCCACGAATCTTCACGTACACTAGACGTGCAGAGGAAGCTATTCTACTTGAACAACTAGGTTGAGTAAAGAGTAAAAATAGGACTGTATTTAATATAGTTAAGCTATCAATATAACTTTAATCTTTATCTAACTATATTAAACTACGTCGTCGTATGACGACAACCTGCTCACTACTAATTGCGCGCGTCTAGCAGCGATTGGCGGCAATCTATGGTTGATTTGTCTTTTATTTACTAATCTTTTAGCAGCACATGACTATTATCCTAAAAGGGGATGATGCTCCTTCAATATTATCCACCTCGGATAGTATTGGTAGAATATTGTCATGCTGGACAATATTCCTATTGACACCGTTTGGTGTCAAATTCATGTAACGGGCTACCCCGTTACACAACCCATTCGAACCCAGAAAACGCGATCCGCAGCGGTCACATCAGCAACAACAAGGCGCCTTCGTTGGACTTTGAGAGTTCAAAGAGGCGGCATGAGAAAGTGCTGTCAGTGATGTATCAGGTCAAGGCAGAAACTAGAGTTTCTCTTGTGTCTTCATTATTCCTGCAACGATATGGAAAAGTTTGCCCTATCAAATACATGGCAAATGTCCACGCTGCAATTCTCGCTCCGTGACGCGTGAAGCACCAACGCGTGTACCGCTTTAGACGTGTCAAAAGGTCAGATTCAGCCTATGTAACCCGTGTGGTATTCGCCTCCTCCCGTGGAGATACCGACTTCACCGTGTTGATCATTGCAAAAGCCGCTTATCTACCCTGTGGCACGACAGGAATGTGCCGATGATCATTGTATCATATTAAGATCATTACTCATGAGAACAGCACTGAAGGTTAGCGATCATGGGTCGTGAAACTATCGCTGGTTTCGAAACAATATCTAAATTAGTGCGCCGGTATGTCGTGAGAGAAAATTGCATGTGTTTTACAGTCACTCGTGAATAAGTGTCAGTAGTGGCTGTACTGTGGATGCCAAGGTCGTGGCAAGCTCGTTCGATCATAAAACGATGGTGATGTCTAGCTTGACAGGCGTTGTATGGCATGCGCATTTGAGACTGTAGACAATGAGATTGAGTCCTGAAAATGTATTCGTTGTGTGGTGTGTAATCTTCATATTCCAGTGAATCTAACAAAGTAAGTTCTGTTTGAGACTCCGTCTTGACTCACGATACAGCTTCTCTAGCTGCTTAGGTTGGCTATTGTGGTGTGAAGTTGCTCGTCGTTTATGCTGTTACAGGCGTGATCGAGGCGATGATGATGGAGCTGCAAAAAAAGGAAGCCGAGACAGGTCGCTCACTGACAGCTTCCCATCGGCTTGCATTCTTTTGCCACTTTTCTCTAGTAGCGCTGCATCACAAAAAATGTAGTCATCAGTTTACCAGCAACTGTCCACTACGCGTACGTAGAAATCCCAATAGACCCTTGTCGTCAATCTACTCCCGTCGATGTTTCGAACACATTTACATTCAAGTGCCAGTATCGTCAGTCCACCTAAGAAACATCGATACAATGCGTTTTTGCTCGTTAAATAGTGCAGAACAATTTCTGTACTATGAAGGAGCAAAACGCATCGTCTTCCACCACCCGGATCCGTCCAGGTGCGCGTCCTGGTGGACTCATTGACGGGTGTTGCGTGAAAAGCAAAGAAGCGCTCACCCTACTCAGCCTTTACACTGTCAACAGCTGAGGGCGAGGATGATTGGGCCTTCTTCGTTCGTGCAGAAGTTGTGGCAAACTGTACGCTACTGATCGATGTGTGATTGATGGCTATAATTGGGGCGCCGCTGGCTCCTCATACATTCTTTAGCACATTATCTGTCAAAATGCCCGACAAATTCCAGCGAGCCTTGATATCCTCTAATCCGTTCCAGTTGCTTAGTCATTTCAACGACAGGGCAGCTTGTTTGAGCTGCGGTTCCGGTCACGACAACCCGAAGTACCTATCGATTCGGTGGTATTGAAGCCGTTAGCAACGCGTCGCACGACGTTTTGTGGTTGTCTTGCCGAGAGTCCACAATGCTAACGACGGGTTTGTGCACCTGGCATTGGTCGGCTTTGCTTGCTCGCCTTTTCGGGCAGCTTCAAATCGCGGACCCGGCGAGCCACATATCCCCACCGAATAAAGAGCTGGAAAGCATAGCTCACGCAGGATGCGTATTTCTTGAAGCAACGACAGCGCAACGCAAAGCACCCAGAGTGTCGAGATGGAGCAGCCTGTATTTTCGGTGCTTCCTTCTGTTATGGATAACCTCAAGCTTTTTCGTACAAATCAACGACCGGATCAACCTTCATAGGCTACGCCGCTACAATAAGTAAAGATGCGGTAGCGTACGATGCAGGTCACGGTGTAGGCTTATCGCCTCGAGCACAACGCTACAATATCATGTAATGGCGCACTCGCCGTGATCGCCGGTTGTATGGGAATCCAGTAATAGATGCGGAGAATTCTACTCGTCCCGTGATTTTGGGAAGCGTAGTAATTCTCACGTGAAATCGTTACAATGTCGGTCCCATCCAGTTCTGACAAGCTGAGATCATTTAGGAGGAACATCTACCTGCTACGCCACACATAATCCGTAGCGAGTAATGGACGTTACGTATCCAGCGAGAGCGACAACGTACAGCAACAACAACAACAAATGATACGAACCACAGACAAGACATTCCTTTCTACAAATGTACTAACGTACTTGAAGGATCAGAAGCACCGACACCCTGTTGTCGTGCAAATGCATGTTCTGGTTTTGACGTCGCTGTACGTGCAGAATACAGCTAAGACCCGATTCTCGCTATGGCGTGCCACACTTGAGCTAGTATTCGCTTTACGCAGCATAGGTGCAGCGTAGTGGTGTCGTTGTCTTAGGCTTCGTCAAGATGTCGTGATGTTGTTTCCACGGCACTGTAACGCATGCATAAGATCAGTGAGACTGTCGTGCAGTGAAAGCGCGGGACAGCCGCTGCTACAAAGCATTATCCTGGCGATCCCGGTGTTTGTTACAACGTGCTCTAGAAGCAGATGGTACCACGCGCCAAGGCTGCGGACAAGCGGACGAGAAGACATCCGTAGCTGCAGAAAGAAACCTTATCCATCTTAACCTGTCCCCTTACCTGATTGACCTCATCTGCTGGATTCAAGGCGAGACCAGGTGGGCCGAAGTAATTCCGATACACGGGCTCATTGGCCACAGCACCGCTTCTCCCGAAGCGAAAGACGGCAAGTCGAAATTCGGGCGAAGAAAACCGGATGTTGGCCGACTGCGATCGACACGATCCTGAGCTGGAAAGTTGCAGGGGACGAGTCTGGATCTTGTCGTGCACGTCGTGAAAGTAGCCGCTTTTGCTTCGCCTGTCCAATCTTCGGCAGTGGCGGCAGCAACCACGAAGGGTCAACTGCTGCAAAGCTCTTTATTGTCTCGTTCCGCAACGTCTTATCACAAACATACGGCACTGGTGCTTGTGGGCTGGAGAAGCCACACGGTATGTCCAGCTGAATTTGAGACGACACAAAGCACGGTTTCACGAATGCTGAAGCACTTGTCCAGCTGTCCACCTGTTGATGAAGGTCATACTGACATCGAGTAAAACGTGTTGGATAATAAAACGGCCATTCCAAGCAAGTAATGCGTCCAGTCCAAACCCACGCACGTTCGGCGCAACCTGCTGGAAAGGCATAGTCTCCGTGCGCGTGACAAGCGACGAGACCCGGTAAAACGTCGGCTGAAGCGGTGACCGAACAGCATTGGAACTAGACTCGCAGTGTGCAATTTACCGTCTACATCCAATTTGACCGTCTCACGACCACCCAACCTCACTTCACCTCATCTCGACCAGAAAGCTCGACCTCTTCAATCATGCTAGGCAAGCGATGCGCATCGGAAATGGAGGCTAGCCTCACTGAGTACTATCGCCAAGAGTGTCTGCGTGCCCTGTACGCCAAACAAGAGCGGCCACGCTATTGTGCTTGGGTCAACAAGGACATGATGGCCAAAGCTCCACGACGACCGCGCAAGCGCGTGACTTTCGCCACGGTCCTGGAGATCGTTGGCACCGCCGACGCCAGTGTGGATCGCCGTCCCATTGACGTGTCTCCAATTTCGAGGCTTGAGATCATGGAGTTGCTGTCTCAGCGCATATTTCCCGGCCAAGCTTGCAACTGAAGTCTCCGGTAGCAGACCTGCTTAAAAGACGACGAACACGCCGTATACGAGATAGCAGTCGACAACCATGTTGCAGTGCGACGTTGTCAGCGCAGCGTAGTGTATGTTCTCCGTTGCTCCCACTCCATGTGCAGAGTGGGCTCCAGAGACCAGAAAACGCGGTACTTTTCAAGAACGGACGCTGGTCCCTTCCCACGCGGTCGGGAGAGTGTAGAGTGTGTAACTTAAGAGCCGGGGGCACCCTGACTCGCTATTTAAAGTCCAATTCTAACGTCAACACTTTTTCCATCTCTCTCTTTCGCTGCTTGTGCATTGTCGTTGCCACAACGTGTCAAAAACCAGTTTATAGCATCAAGTGCCTTTCCAGCACATCACGCAAATGTCGTAACATGTAGCTAGCAAGTGAGTGAGTCCCTTCTTTGCACCTACGATGACTGGAGACAGAGACAGCACAAGGTAGTCGATTTCCTCGAGCTGCAAAGAAAAACACAACCAAGCGAGCCAAATAGCAACAGAAGGATACACGCGCCTTGCAACGAGTATGCGCGGGCTTACCAAGACATTTGGTCCCGTCGCTGCAGTACAAACAAGCACGATCTCCTGCAAGGCAAGCTGCTTGCTAGAGCATATATCCGCCACGTTAGTCGTTCTTTTCCTCTTTTAATCGATCGACACATTTGATCCCGTTGTCCGTCTGCCCGACTCGCGTGCGTCGCTTCGGCTGGATCCAGCCTCGACCCTGTGTTGCTAGAACGATCATCGTGTCGATTGATGGACAGCAGCTGCGCCGTCTCCTGCTCAAACAGTCGCAAACGATCGCAAACCGTCGCTGTCTCGAGCGTCGACGCCCATCGCGAGCAGCTCTCCGTCCGTTCAAGATCGTACTCGTCTTTTCAGCCAATCAACAGCACGTCATCGATTTCTGCACTCTTATTCGTTAAAACGTTTTCATTTGATAACGTAGCCAAGTCGTCGTCGTGATCGAGATAATGCACGGCGTCTGCAGCTCGCCGCTGTCGTCTATAGACGGAGAAGAGGACGCAGCGAGTGCGACTGGATTTGGCTTCGTACCGTCTCCTGAATCAAAGCAAAGCACGCGTCGATTGGCGGGCAAGAAGTCGCGAGCGAAAGCCAGGAAGACGATCGTACCTAGCAGGAAAAGACGAAAACCTACCGCGGCGGGCAAGAAAAGTACCCAAACGTTGGTACAAGCCGCACCTCGCGACTTTGTTGCGTACTTAGTCGAGCAATTGACTACCGAGCAGCAGAATACGTACGCAACTGAGTTTGGCACGACACAGGACGCGCTTGTACAGCTGCCAGCAATCGAGCAATGGCCAAACAAACGCCAGCGCGCCGCGCTCTCCCGCTGGCTGCGAGCGCTTGGCTTTGTGTCGAGTGCGACGTTGAAAGAAAGCGTTTTTTGTGTGGATAAGACCGTGGCCGACTCGGTGCGGGCTGCGCTGATGGAGGACGCGTCTACTGCAAGGTATGTCCTCGAAAAAGATGCCGCAATCGAAAAATGAAACGGAAATGTGATGTTCTGGTTGAAGGGCTGCTGATTGACTTATTTCTGCTGTTCTGTGATCATTTCATGCTACTTTCTTGTTTTTGTTGTCTTTTTGTGATGCGTTGTTATTTTCGTTTGATTTTCTTGTTTGTTTTTCTGACGCGGTCTCAGTAGATCAAGCGATGCTCATAACGAAGCTGTTTTTGGTAGCGACGGTTGTTTACTTGGTAATGGAAGCGCGCACCAGAGAGAAAAGCGCGAATCAGATGCAGAGATGGTCCGATTACAAAAGCACTATGAGAAGATGGAAGCGATGACGGTAGAGATCTTGTCGTTTTCCGAGTATCGAATGCTGTCGTCGCTGCATCACGAGGTGATTGCTGATGCGATGGAGAGCGTGCTGGCACGGTCATCTGTCCGTCGGGATCGTCGACTTGCGCGACGACGATCAATGCTTGGGAGGACATCGGCTCGCCGGTTATCTATTGGTCGTGCATCGCCGTGTCGTACTCATCAGCCATTGGTTGCGGATCGGGTCCGGGATCGAGAAAAAACCGATACGAGGATGTCGCTGACTGCGGTCAAATGTCGTGTCTCGCCAGGCGACAGAGGACTAGCTGGGAAGAAGACGTTTCAGGGAGAACGTGTGTTGTGTCTCATTCTTTACTCTGGTCTGATTGACGTGAAGTCGTTCAAGGAAGTGCTTCGCAAAGTCTCAATACGGTACGTTTTTGAGCAGTGTACTTGTTCTGACGCTTCTAAAACTGCTCGCATGTGTTTGCTGCAACTAGGGCATACGCTTGGATTATCGCGGACTACTCAAAGTGCGTTAGAATGATTAGTTGTGGGTCATCATCGCTTCGCATTGAGCTCTGACGACTTCATGCTCTTTGTGTATGCAGGAAAGCGAATTTTTGCTCGATGGCTGAACTCTATAGACGCCATCCGCGAGGCCATCATCACGCAAGTGGGGCTTACAAAGAAGTGTACAAGGTGTTTTCATTCGAGCAGAACCGGCTCGAGGCCATAAGCATGATGGATATTAGCGCACTTGAAGACATCGGCAATCAGGTAACAACGTATACAGCATCGCGATGGAAGTGGGGTATTTGTACGCACTTACGAGTTTTCGGTGGTACTTGCTGATCTATAGAGTGTGATTCGTCAAGAGGTGGCCCACTCGGTATTGCTGTCACACGCGACCGAGGACGGCATCTGCCCAAACTTCCTTCGAGTGTACGATGTTTTTCTTGCGCCTGATCAACCTCGGCCTGATCTATGGGGAAACAGAGCGCACCGCAAGCCGGTTAAGTTGTTAGCGGAAGCGCATGCAAATCCTGGTGCTGAGGTTTGCGAGAAAGACGTACCGGTGTGTCCAAGTAACGAAAGCGAGCGGTTGTTTCAATATATCCGGATGGAATTCTGCGACGGTGGCGATCTGGAGAACTTTGTCGGACTGCAGAAAGATAAAGCCTTGCCTGTGGCTTGTGTTGCTGTGCCATTTTTCTTCCAAATGGTATACAGTATGTACTGCGCCCGGGAAAGATTTAGCCTTCGGCATTGTGATATCAAGGTTTGTCTCGTTCAGTTTCTGCGAATGGGGTGTATCATGTTGTGAGCTGACTTGACCACATTGCGTTGACGCAGCTTCTCAACTTCTTTCTGAAGGACATTGGCTGCACTAATCGCCACAAGGATTCAGGGTCTGACGTCACACTGCACTATCTATTGGAAGATATGTGCTTTGTTCTCCGTATGCCTGCGTCTTTCTCGTACTGGGTCAAACTCGCGGACTATGGTGCAGCCGACTCAAACCCGGAAAATCTGGGAAAACCTGTGACAATTGACCAGTTCACGACTCTTGAAAACTCGCCGATCGAACACTTATTAGAAGGTGATGCAGCTGAGCAGTCGTATGCAGCAGACACATTCTGTCTGGGTTTGTGCATGCTACACTTGTTTACTGGAAGGTGTGTGATGTGTGTACTTTGTTGTGGCTGAGATGGTTGCCTTCTGACTTTGTGTGCTACTGCACCGTGCGTTACGTCAGCGGACCATACGAAGAACTTATGGAAGACGTGCGTTGTCCCACGGAACTCTTGAAGGGGTTAACCAGCATTTGGATGGTACGCGCTGTTATCATGAGCGTGTGTTCGCCGCGACTACCACGACAATTTAACCATCTCTCTGAATGCAATGATTAGAGTTCACGAAAGAACTCGGGGTTTTCTGTGATAAAGAAAGTGGCGCGCGGTGACGATGTTGACACGCTCTGCCACACTCTTTACCGCTTCATTGTACTATTTGGACTGCCAGGGCAAAATCCAAGCGAAAGTAAAGGAATCAACAAGGTGTGGCAGCTGTTGTTAACACATTTGCGGCCAGAGGATCCGGCGCTGACTCGCTTTCAGCGACGATCTCGACGAACAAAAGGTGTGTGCGAAGCTCAAGTGCTCGCAAAGTCGCAGTTTGACAAGGACAAGTCATTATACTCTATCGCTAGTGGATCAAACGATATTATTCGTCGAGGCCGCGAAAGACTGCAGTCTGTCTCGGGTGCAATGGAGCTGCTGAATAAGCTGGTTGACTTTGACCCCGCGAAGCGTCCTACACTGAAGCAAGTGATGTACCACCCGGTGTTTTCGGGCTACCGCATGTGCGACGACGCCACCTCGCCAGACTATGTAATTAGTTACTATAAGAACCGCCATCAGGGTGGTCACATGATCTCGGACGTGTAGAGCAGACAGCGAAACAAGGTGATGGTGCTGGCAACGTTTTGATACTAACATGAGTTCTGTAAATACTTACACGGTCTACCTAATTCGACAGCGTCCCACGATGACTACATACTCCAGCAAGCTGTAAGCGACTGCAGCAATTACTTCGCCATCGATTGGTCGTGACGTTTTCACGCAGTAGTTCAACGGTTGTAGCCGCCTTCAGCCTCGCCATCCTCGCATCAGGCCTTCAACTCGCTGCACCGTTATTTGAATGGGACGAGGGGCTGTGCAGATATGATGGATCAAATCCTCCGGCTTCAAGTACTTCAGGCCATTCACGGCAACAACCCTCGACCCAACTAGAATGCCATGGCGTCTAGCAATGCACTTTTCATCGACGCTACGCACGACGCAGCAAATGTCGTTCGAAGACAATAGACAGCCGAGCTCCTCCTTATCATGCAGCGTCACGTTTATTTCGAGGGTCCTGGGATTCGGGACGGATGAGCTCACGTTTTCTGGTCCATTCGTCAACTTCTGAGAGCGCAAAGCAAAGTGGAACAACGTCGGTCGTGGCACCGTTCGGAGCAAGTCCACGATCCCGTCGAATTTCAAGTTGGTGTCGTTGTTGAGACCGATCAGGAAACTACCGACAATCACATTGGCTTGTTCTGCAGCTCCGCCTGACATAATCCGGGATACTTCGGCAAACCCGCTGCTAGTCTTCGCCGCCGTGAAACCTAGCGGCTCACCACCAGCTCCAAACGTTCGCTCATACAATTTCCACTCAGTTGCGTGCTGATGATGGCGTGGTAGGAACAGACCGACAGGCAACAACAACAAGAGCGTAACTTACTCAGCCTTGCACACATCACCATACAAAAACGATTTGCTGGACCTACCGACGTGCTGACAACGGTACATGTCTTTGAGTGCAAGTCCAGTTGGTCCAGCGGAACCAATACGCAGCACGTCGTGCACTTGACACCAGTGCTGTAAGCGTCATTTCCCGAATTTAACAGTGCCTTCGACGTTATTGCTAGTGGCAAAACCACGTTCTCCATTCTCCTTGCTAAGATCGCATGATCACGGGGACACAACGTCGCAGTAGCAACCAGTGCGAGAAACGACGTGGTCGTGAACTCAACACACTCCTCTCCCGACAGCTCTTTTGCTGCAGCTAGCAACGCCACTTGGTTCCTGTAGACTCGTGCCACATTCCACGAGTACTTGTCCACCATCGTAAAATCCACGATTCGAGCCCCAGCACACACAGCAGTCCACTTTGCATTGCCACCTATGGCCATTGCGCGCGTCTCGTGTACGGACCACGCATCCATGACCTGGGATTTTACAACGCTCGTTTGCACACCGAGTGATCGGTGTTTTCCAGCACAGACTAGACAGAGCAAGACACCGAAGGAGACGCCAGCCCATTGCGGGAAAACGGCTTGACAGTCCATACAGCGCTAGTCAACGTCAAACAATATTTTACCAAGTGCACTGCATCAACCCCTTCCACCCCTTTCAAGCGACTGCACAGTCAGGAACGATTAAAAGATGAAAAGTACATAAATAATCAACAACGTACGTCGTTGCCGGGCAAGAGACGGATCGCCGTCTCCGTGGCACGTGACAGGCGCATCATCGCCTTTTGGCTCAAGCTAGACACTCGTTCTAAGCTCGACGGAATTCCAGACACTTGAAGTCTCAGCAGCTACAAAGAATTACGGAGCTACTCGTCCAGGTCGTGGATTCCGAGCCGACGAACGGACTTTCAAAGGTCTCGACCTGATTTCGATTGGACGGACACATGGACGGGCGCGTACTGTCTCCATGTGTCCGTCCGTCCGTCCGTCACGCACGAGACGTGACTTGAGTGACATCCAAAAAAACGTTTAACGTGGCATGTCAAAGTCGTTCGGGTCTCGAGATAGAGTAGGGCCGATCTGGGTGTCGAGGAAGCGCTATCACACATAATGGACAGCAACCACGCAAGCGACATGATCAGTCACCTTCCTTTTGAGCTGTTTCGATCATGCGAGTGTCTGTGTCACCTCTGAGGGGGAGTTAGAACTCGTACGGAGTTGCTATCTCGACCATTTTACCGATCCCAGCCACCTTACTGGCAGCGATGTTGTAGATAGCGACGACTTGTACTTTACAACATAGAAACCTACTCTGCCCCCCTCCAGCACGCAGAGTCATGTTACAGCATGTATGTCATGTACTCCGCATGTGTGTAGCGCAATTCAGTCCAAGCTGTTCCCGTGAGTTTCTTGATAATCGATTGCGACAATAATCTACGTCTCTACTTCCTCATTTTGGTCGGGTCGACTGCACCTACGCTAATGGCGTGCACCGCATTATTGCTGCACGCTTTTTACAAGCACTTTCCCCACATGCTTGCCCAAAACATGCGAGCTCCTCGATCCGATGCGCAGTATGCAACAAATGCTATCATCATCGCACGGATGACTTCAAATGCATGTACCTCGATGCTACCGTGTGCGAAAATGTTCGTCCACCACCGCAGAACTCGCCAGGTATTCGCCTTAGTATCACGGTTCCAGTACTCGATTTAGAATCCTGTTGTGTTCCAAAACAGTTGCAATGTCGATAGCGCATATTACATCCTGAACGCTTCCTGGTTCTCGTCACGAGCTCGCATTCGTCCTTGCCAGAGTCCAAGCTTTTCGCTGCAGCATCGGTTGGTCATCTTCTCAGGAAGCTCTCAACAAACACCATCATACATACCATAGCAGGGCATCGCAGACTGACGGAACGACTTGTTTGTCGACACAACAGCCCACGTCATTTACAATGATCTGACACAAATCGCCTCGGGTTGTCAAGATCATTCCTATAAACAATCAATCGCAAGATCTGTTGACGTCGATCCGATCCCGATAGACTCCTTGCATCGGTGACGCTGGTTGTCACACTGCTCCGCGTCAACACTTGGCATTCGCACTTGCTCTGGTACTGCTCACACTTACCCAAACATGATTGTTTACATCGACGATCGTGCTTTTATTTCCTTACGATCCGCAATCATCACAGCAGGTGCTCGACTCTATGTGACGTAGTTGGTAAAGCTGATCGAGAACAACTTGAGCAACATCCTTCGTATTCACTGAGCTCATGCTTCCACATTGCCACATAACACAGCTTTTATGTAGCTTGTGAAGCGACAGATGAAAGTTATCGTGTTATCTACTGCATCACCACGTCACAGAAGAAGTGTGGCTGATTGTCTTGAGCTTTTGCTTCCAATTCATTCGACTTGATGTGCTCGACTTCTAGCACTAGTCGGATAGGTAAAGCTATCGAATGGACCACGTTCTACAGTGCAAATACGTACATCTCATCTCGTCCATGTTTGTTCGATCGCAAAAAGACTGACACGGCAGTAGAACCGGCTCACGATAGGCTCCCATCAGTGTACGATTTCACGCAGCATTCTGATCATCCTAAAATCGATTTTTCCTGCCATAGCACAATTTATTGACGCCAAAAGATAATGACTTTTAATTTTTCATGATCGTACGACCCCAAGCAACGATCCAACCTCCCACGAGAGCTCCAGACACAATAGCATAGTCTCAAAATGAGCAATAGTGCCTGCATTCTGAAGAAAAACCTTGTGCGCCGATGAAAATGAGTGTACTTCTATATCTTACAAATGCTTCGTCTGCTACACCGTTGATGTGGACAATGGACGTCCTAGTGATTTTCATGATGCAGCGTTGAGTAAGCTAATACATCAGGCATTCGCAGAGCAATATCGCACACACATCAGCGCTTCCGCGATGCAACGACTGATAGTGCTCCAGATCTGCTTACCATTGGCCTCGTGAAAATACAGACGTATAGAGAAGAACCTCGATTGCTATGGAGAATTGACACAGCAGCTGAGAGTGCTTGACTCGTGAGGCAAATCAGGCTGACGTCGATTGGTTTTGAGTCATGATTTTTACAGCGGTATCCTCGTATTAAAGGTCGAGCAACATCGAAACTTTCCGTTGTTTGCCGTCCAGTTTGTACTCGCACACCAAACAAAAACGGTTACAAGATCACGGCAGGTGTGATACGGGAATCTTCGTGCAACAGTCCTCGTCGCGTTTGTGATCGTCCTAGGTCTCTACGATCTTGTTTTGAGATCGCATTTCTTCGGATATCGATACACTACGGTCTCGCTTCATTAGCCTTGTCACCGCACGATCCACTTCATTAGTATAAAAAAATAATCATCCTTTTTTTTATCTCTTGACTTGTCTTGCATCTGTTACGTCCATGCACGTCTTCAACCAATTAATTTAATTGCATTATTTTATTGTAGCTTGATCGCTACAGCACTGGCCCTGGCTTGACAATCTAGTGCACAGGTTTGTCCAGTTTCGTTATGCGGGCGTGTATGAAGATGATGTTACACGGCCCAACATAGCTATAGAGCATAGTGGAAAGCGGCAGACAGCGTCGGCATTTGCTATTTGTTTATTAAACATGTGTCACGACACAGGCTGCAAGGAGACACGCCAAAGATGGAGTAAGGCCAGCAGTGAGCGTAAGAAGAGCTTATCCGTACGAAATTTACGAACGTTGATTATCGATACGCAAGTTGCAGCTGGTCAAAGGAGGCCTGACGTGACATTACAGATTCAACTTGAGCGCAACAAACGAAAGGTATGTTTTTAGAAACCTTCTTACAAAACGATTTACTATTGTTTTTCGATTATTCCCTCTTTTAATTTATTATTTAAATAGTTATAGGCTGTTTGGATAATTAACATGAGTCTATTTTGTGTGTGAGCGTCAGTCTGTAGCTTACCAGTGTACACGAATCACCCACAGATTCTTGGTAGCGTGATGAGGGTAGCCCACAAGCGATGTAGATACGAAAAGGTACGTCTATTTACACTAACTCCAGACCGCTTCATATGAACGTTCCTCGCTTTTTCATGCGTTCATATCGGTGATATACATGAAGTGTTCCTACCCGAGGTCGCAACCACTTGTAGGAGATGGTTGACAATGTGCTTCTCATTCAAGTGGACAACAGTTATGGATTGCGCTTTCCTTGATAAGGTTGACACACTACACAGTTGGAAGGCGGCGGGTGCCACGCGTAGCTCGCGGCGATTGCTGGAGAGCAAAACTGCAGCAGAGAATTGAGCCGCCGCGATCCACAATGTCGGGATGAGTTCACTTTTCACATTGTATTACTATAAGGACTGCCAATAAAGCTACCATGAGAGTCACGCATCTTACTATGCTGTTAATGTTGCGAGGAGCACTAGTCTTTCGATATACGAGTTGGGTCACCATCTAGTAAAAAAAACTCGCGCATTGCGCTTAAAGCACACCTCATAAAGATCCGGAAATTCACAAACTAAATTTATTTCGCTAATTTATTGATTTTACGCCACCCCGGTTTATAGATTTGCATAGGTCGACCGGTATTGGCGCGATAACTGCTCGAGAAGGGCACACTTCTTCTGATAGATGTGTGCCCTCGAGCAACAGGTGCACCAGGGAGGTGTAGTTAGGTTCCTCTCTCACTTGAGGACAAAAAACATGACCCGGCTGAGGTATTGTTGGCGAACGCGCTCCCCAGGCCGCCACAGAATGAGCGGATCAATGCGAATCGACCGGAAACGACATCCCTAGGGTAGTCAAAAGAAAGCACAGTGGTCATACTGGCCGATTGCAGCGCGGAGAGCGTCATTCTTGGAGTAAGTCTTGCAGAGCAGACGATGGTCATCCTCCATTTGGTTGACCGACCCCTCCGGCTAGAACTTGGTGACGTGCACGCGACACAGCTCGAGGATGGTTCGGACGAATGCGCTGGGGTGAAGCGTGACGAGCCGCTCGGGGAGAATTTGCGAGGTACTTGTCTTGAGTGAGAGGCGAATTGGAGTGGTCACGCTCTGCCTTTACAGTTCGGAGCCCGGTGACAGCTTGATCGCACAGGACGCAATCTACACGAGGACGACGTTCTTGTCGTGTTGCCCGGGAGCTTTAGGCCCTGGGTGGTGAACGATCCATGATCCTCGATATGGACGAGGAAAGAAGCACGCAGAACTCGGTGGGCACCAGATACCACGGTCATGCTCATTCGTGTACTCGGCATCCTCTTCAATGTCGTCCAGGTCTGGGTTGAGCTCGACGCTGGGACATATCGATGAGCTCTGCCAGCAGAAACCAAATTTGCACCTCCTGTTGCGAGATCAGCAGATGCCTGTGATGATGAACGACAAAAGCGGCGTTGAACCTGTCGATGGCGGGCGAGACGGCGTATATCACGATCCACTAGATGTCCATCGGAAGGCTGGAAGCACGGATCTCTGCCGTGTAGGCGATCATATTGAAGCGGTACGTCTTGTAAAACATGAGAAGGCAACCCAGACGAACTCAGCGGGTGGCTTTTGTGGGGCACTTGACGTTCATGCGGTGATCAGAGTGTTCTGAGCTTGCATGAAGACACCGAGTGTGTACGCGAAGTTGACCTAATGCCGCTGCTGGTACACTCCACTCGGCTTCTAGCTCGGTTACTGAACCGATTTGGTACGACGGGCGCCAGATAAGCAGCACGTCATGATTGGCAGCGGAACACATGCGTTTGACCAGGCCTGAGCGGCGGTCGGTCATGGTGTTCTCCCCGTCATACGAGACGCTGATATGCTTAGCGCACTGCAAGGAGTACAGCGCGTCAAGGAACTCGATAATAATGTCAAAGATGGCGAGGTACGTGTGAAGGTCATCATAGAAATGGTGACGAGGTGATAATTGACGATGGTGCCTCGGTAACAGTACCACACGCGCGTGTCGAAGAATGACTGGCTACGATGAGTGCTGCCGTCACCAGCAAATGAGTGAGGTTATGCCGACTGGTTGTCCATTACGTCCGAGCTGCGCTAAATGTTAGACTCGACCGAGAAGAGGACGAATTGACGTACCATTAAGTCATTAACGCCGGTGAGCTTCACCATTACTGTGCGGCGCTTGAAATGCTCGAAGTCCCTGGCCATCTGCCAGAAGGTCATGCCGCTGCCGACGTGGTCCATGGCCAGCTCATAGTGCATGAGGTGCTTGATCTGCACCACGTATTTTTAGTCTCGTCGTCCTTGACGAGCCATCGCAGCACCACCCGCCACCTCGTCGTCTCTGACGAGCAATTTTGATGCTGGCGTCGATGACGGCCGGCTGCACGCTAAAAACCATCGTGTGTGCTGCAAGATCTAGACGATGGTGTAGTGTGTTCACGCGCTTTATCTTACCACTGAAGTAGACCGGCTTGTCGGCCGGAGCCGACGTAGCATAGGTGGACCATGACGCGGCATGCAGCGATGTGTTGCGGCTGCGATAGTTCTACGGAGCGAATGGCCTGCGGCTTTACTGGATGTCGACACGATACTTTCGCTTGCGCCCCTCATTGCTCCCGACTTGGACCGTGTCACGGCCTCTAAAGACGCAGAAGAGGCAGCGGACGATTTACACTCCATGCTTCTTCTGCTTCTTGATCAACTCTACGCCATATTCCAGAGCATGCTTCGCGTGTAACGTCTTCTGGCACTTCGACTTTGGCTTTTTTTAATGTGACGCAGCCCTGATACGCCACACTTTTTGAGTAGGTTTTATTTTAAGGCCTCCCGACCCGCTTAGTTAATGAAAATCGGGGCTATTTTTAGATATTCTATAATTTAGTAAGACTTTGCTTAGAGGGAAACGTTGCCACGAACCACTTTTCATGTTTAAACTGTTTTAGATAAATTCAACTCAAGAAAAAATTGTCGGATACTTTATTGGAAATATAGAGCGTTTTTTCCTTTTTTTAAATGAATGCCAATCTTTTTGCAAATACTGCACCTTTCCCCGTGCACGCTATGGTACATCCAGGGAGCAATAAAACTGGATGAGAACGATTGGTGTGTTTTGGCGAGTGATGCGCGTAACATGGTGACGACGAGGGTAAATGAGCCGTGCTAGGAGTAGCTGGCACGAAAAGAGGTTACGACGATAAATATCAATTATAAGACGTGAAAGAGCTTGGCAGCCGATAAATGGTTGCTGCGCAGGACTGTTGAAACGTTGCCAAAAAGAAACTGACAGCAGGAGTAGAAAAAGTGAGGAAAGAAGATGAGGTTAACCATTCGTCTATCTATTCATTGCTTTCGACAATACACTGCCGAGCTACGATCGCTTTCGATGTTACCAGCCGAATATAACGTGCTTGCTCCCACCACATTTGCGAAATGTAAAAATTGATGGCGGCAACTTGATCCTGGTTGATGTGCTCGTCGATCTCCCACTGGCTTCCGACACCGGCCTCAACAATTCTAGGCCTGGTGTGGCTCTAAACAGCAGGTTTAAAAAGAAAACAAATCGATGTGGAGAGCGACTAAAAGAGTGATAATTCTTTGTGTGAAGGCTGGCGGCAATCAAGAGCGAGTAATACGTGTGAGATGTCGGGCATTACAGTCTTTCGTGGCGACAAGAAACGTATTTTTATCTGCAACATATGCCTGTAATACATGTATTTATTCAAGTCACCTTGAAGTGATATATTGTTTTATCTTGTGGAATTATATTTTGAAGTCCTTAAACTTAATCAACGTTAGATTTTTTATCTCGTGTGCTAACTTTAAAGATTGTCAAAGGGTGTACCACAAGGTGAGAAAACAATAACTAAAAATCAGTACTTTTATAATTCACTTTACGAGATGGTAGAGATCAGTTTATCAAAATAAAAATCATACTAAATATTGTGATTGCTAGTGCCCTAGATGGAGCAATTCTTGTTTCATGATGCTGGTACATTTCAGCAAGATGAATTGATCAGACGAAATGTTGCCCATTTTTGCCAGTCATTGTAACGGGTAGCCCGTTACATGATATTGACACTAAACGGTGTCAATAGGGAGATTGTCTAGCGTGACAATCTTCTCCCGTTTATCCGAGATGGATGGTTTTGAAGGAATACTATCCCCTTTCAGGATAATCTTCATGCGCTGCTCAAAGATTGGTTGATAAAGACATTTCAACCATAGATTATCACCAATCGCTGCTAGACGCGGGCAAAGAGTGGTGAGCAGGTTATCGTCATACGACGACGTAGATTACTACAGTTAGATAAAGATTAAAGTAATATTGATAGCCTAACTTTATTAGACAAAGTCCTTTTTTTAATCTTTACTCAACATAGTTGTTCAAGTAGAATAGCTTCCTCTGCACGTACGAGTGTACATGAAGTTTCGAGGCATCCAAACAAAGGGTGCCCCGTTACACCTGGTAGCACTTTGTAGTCCGTTCAACGATTACTTAGTGCCCGTCCAACATGAACATGTTGGACGTAGAAGACGACAGCTTTCACGTCACACGTGAAGGTTACTCCCATCTGAGTGGCTCAGAGTGGGAGGTAGTCGGCCGCATGAGTGTGCTCATGGGCGAACCCGCCATCAGTGGTACGTTCGAGCCTCTAAGCAGAGACCAGCAACATGCTGCTATCAACAAGTTCCTACAAGGGGAACTTGCCGTCGAAAGACAGAAGACAGCCTTGATACAACAGCAAGGCTCTCATCAGTCGATGGGCGGACCGACGCACATGCGTCGACCCGAACCTTGGAGATTGATATCTTAAGGTTTCGGATACCGATGAAGATTCCCTATTGAGATGGTTCGTCGAGTTAGACGATGCCATCAGGACCTGTCACATCGAGTGTGACGAGATGCAAGTCACCTTCGCCCTGTCAAATTTGACGGGACGAGCAAAGACTTGGGCCTTAGGGCTCAAGCTTCACGACCCAAACGTGTTTGAGCCGTTAGAGATCTTGAAGTCTCGGCCAAAACAATTTTGAGACGCCAAGAACCGAGTTCAGAGCACGCTCTGCACTCCTGAGGCTCAAGCTAGGTAAGTGTGATGTGCATGCTAACATACAACACGTCCGCTTCCTTGCGAGTAGCGTCACGGAATACCCTGTTGATGAGCACACACTCATCAACGTGTTCATCTACAATCTTGCAGAAGGGCCGGTGAAGCCCTGCATGTTCCGAGAGGACCTTCATACGCTGTAAAAAGCGATAGTGTCTGCGGAACAAGAAGACTTCAGCCTGAGACAGTCACAGGCTAACTCATCTAACTATCGACTAGACGACAGGAAAGTGGAAGTTCCGAACCAATGGATCTCTGTTATGTCGAGAGTGAGAACTCTCGCTCTCTAAGTCACAAGCGATCGGCAAGGTGCCATCGCTTTCAGAAGATTGGACACTAAGCTCATGAGTGTAGTGTCCTAAGCACCCCGATCACGTTTAAATACAGGACGTGATGATCTTTGTTAACCAAAGCAAGGTCCAAGTCGAGGGTCCGACTTTTACGTTAAACCGCGACAGCAAGTCGGACTAACCAAAAACGGTCAGGGTCAGAAGGGGCGGAGCACCCTGCTGATCCAGCAACGTCAAGAGAATTTGCAGGACTCTTGACGATTATTGCTCCCAACACGCAGTCTCTGTGTGTTACTGCCCCTAGTGATGAGGAGTCTCTCATCACTTTGAAGATCGAAGTGACAAGTTGAATGTCACTTCGAGCCTTAGTTGACTGTGGGGCTTCGAACAGTTTTATTCGACGTCAGTCGCTAGGGGATAATAGGCTCAACTATGTTGAAATATGAATACCCCCAACTGTCCCTATTAATCATTACCCTGGTGTGCAAACCAACAAAATAGACCACCAAAGTGAACCTCATCATGACGAACCGTTGGGCTTTTGTCTGGCGTAGTAGAATCTTTTAATTCTTTTAATTACTTTTTTTATCTTTTTATAATTTCAGCCCTCCAATGAGGATGACGGTGTGCCTTGCTATAGGCGCATCCGTAACTGTGAACATACGTGTAGTGTGAATCCACTACAGGCTAGAAGATACCCAATATGATGATGACTTCATCGTATAAGATTTGGATGACAAATTTGATGTCACCCTTGGTCTGTCATGGCTTATAAAATATCAGCCATGGTTTATCTGGCAGCATCGATTTGTGAAGATGCCTGCCGTTTGTTCATCATATGGCCATCTGATGAACGTCTTGGAGCGTCCACCAGCGTGTGGATGTACTACGAGTGAGTGCGATGACCTCACTTGTGAAACGGTCGTTAGTACGATTGCACAAGATCACAGTGTAGAAGGCCACTACACTGTGGAACCAGCTTCCGTCACCTGTGTAGAGACACAGGCTGCGCCGAAGGTTCACCACTTAAAGAGATCGACCGGAACACGGATGCACACCAAAAAATGTGGATCACAGAAGGGAATTCAGTATTGTTTAGGATAAACAACACGTTACAGCGAGATCGACTAACGGAGAGTCGATCGCAAATCAAGCCCGATCGGCTGAAAGATACATTTCGAACGACACGTTACAACGAGAACGACTAACAGAGAGGCAATCAAAGAGGACGTGACTGTGGTAGTGCACTTACATTCAGAACACGTATTGGAAGAAATTTTGTAGCGTTACTAAGAGTGATAAATCACGAGAAGTTTATGTCAAGGGTGCGGATACCCAACCACTTGAGGATGTGTTTTCCCAGGAAATCACCGAGCCAGTTAATGTCTTGGTGAATGACAAATCAAGTGTAGGCGCTTACACACTTGATCTGGATACACCTGTAAAGTCAGCTTCGGGGGTAATGAAGTCGCCAACGCTAGAATCTAAGCGATCATTGCGAAATCTGCGTTTTGACAGGATCAAGCAGATTTGCGAACTTGTCACAGAGGACGAGCACGTCGCCGACTTTCGGGCGGCTCAAGTGTTTACTGAGAACGAAAGGGTTTTCATTATACCATTGATGGATGAGAGTATTATGGATGAGAAGACCCGGATTGAGCGATACACTCCTCAATCTTGGGAGTCTTTGAAGACAAAACCTTTGTATAAGGATTTGGTCGAATTCAGGGATGTTTCCCCGAATCCGTGCAATGCGAGCTGCCTTAGGACAAAGACACTCGGCATGAGATCGAGCTACATCCCGGTTCGAAGTAATGTGTCATGAAGCAGTCGCCAATGCCTCGTGAACAGGTCCCAGCGATCGACAATTCTTTGCCGATCGATTAGCGGCTGGTCATGTGAGGGAACCAACTTACCCACACAGCTCTCCGACCTTCTGTGTGCGAAAGGCCACAGAAGGGTGGCGGATAGTGCACGCGCTCAACAACTTGAATGCTGCAACGGTACCGGCTCAAACGCCGATACCAAGAAAGGACGTCATCATAGATGGTATGGCAAAGAGTACCATCTTTCCATCCATGGATCTGATGGATGGATTCTATCATATCCTCATATGTGAACGGGATATCCCTTACACAGCAGTGATCACCCCCAGTGGTATTCTCTGGGAGTGGCTAGTAATGCCACAGGGGCTAAGTAACGCCCCTGCAACGTTCAAAAGATGTGTTACGAATCTGTTGCAATCGGTGCGCGACTTCGCACCGAGTTTTTTTGACGATGTCTTCGTCCATAGCCGGTCTATGGATGGAAAGACGGACGTGGAGGTTCATAAAATCCACGTCCGGAAGGTTCTTACACTAATGCGAGAGCACAAGATGTTCTCGAACCTCAAGAAGTGCATATTCGCAGCAAACGAAATACTACTTTTTGGCTTCATCATGGGTAAAAACGGTGTACGCCCTGATCCTGAAAAGGTCAAGGCGATTAGCGACTGGCCTGTACCAGGCGACGTCAAGTGACTTCAAAAGTCCTTGGCTTAGCGGCGTACTTGCACAATTACTCGCGCAACCACTCCGAGATGACCGTACATCTCTCTCGTCGCTAAAGAAAACGAGAGGTAGTCATGGAGCGCTGAGTGCCAGCACTCTTTTGAAGTTATCAAGTGAAACTTGGTGCAATTGCCTGTGTTGGCGATTGCAGACCAGGACAGACCATTCCTTGTGGTCTGTGACGTCAGCGATTTTGCAATCGGCTGCGCGTTAATGCAGTACGACTGAGACGGCGTTGAGCGCGTCGTCTGTTATCAGCTGCAAGCAGCTGAGCGTAAATACCCAGTGTATGACAAGGAACTCCTTGCCATGAAATATGCACTGGTTAAGTTTCGGGTATATCTCTTAATAGATAGTATTCTCATCGTTTATTCCGACCGTGCGTCATTACGCAAGGCCGTAAACAGTCCACACCTCTCGCAACGAATGGCAAGGTGGCTGTCTTTCTGCGCGGAGTACAACTTCTCCGTCGATTACAAACCAGTAAGACTTAATGTCGTCGCTGATGCTCTTTCGCGTCGGCCCGATTTCGAGCCGACTGCTCAACACAACAGTAGGGGTGATCCCAATGTAGCAACACTAACAGTGGGTGTTCCGTCGTCGAATATGCTCGAAGACGTGCGAAAAGCACACGCAGAAGATGAGTCTCTTCTGCGGTTGATGTATTACGTATCCAATTCGTGTAATCAAGCTTTGAAAATCTTGTCGTCTCGATACCGCTCTTCAACCGAACGGTATTCTGTTCGTGATGGACTACTGTACGATCCAGCAGTCAACGGCGACACACCTCGTGTCGTCGTTACGGCTCACAATGATTTGCGATTGCGCATCGTGTATGAGCGTCACGATGCCCTAACAAGTGGGCATCGCGGTAGAGGAAAGACTTACCTCATGATAAGTCGCGAGTTCTACTGGCCCCGTCAGTATGAGTTTGTGCGGAAACACATTCGCGCTTGCGAAGTTTGTCAACGGGTGAAGCCTAGTCCTTAATTTCACGCACCCTTACAGCCTCTTTCGGTTCCGGCAGGGTGTTGGCAGTCCGTATCGATGGACTTCGTCTTCGGATTTCCCAATGACGTTCATACGAATACGGGTATTCTTGTGTTTGTCGATCGGTTCAGCAAGATGGTACATCTTGTTGCTGTACCGGAGTCAATCACAGCCCAGTGCTGTGCGCGTGTCTTCATCGATACTATCTTCTGACTTCACGGGTTACCCCGTGAACTCCTGTCTGATAGGGACCCCCTCTTGACAGCGGAGTTATGGCAATTCGTGTTCCGTTCACTTGAAACAAGGTTGAAGACGTCAACTTCTGACGATTATGAAGCAGATGTTCCGACGGAACGCATTAACTGCGTCCTCAAAGAGATACTTCGAGGGTACGTCCACTCGTTTATGAGTTGCAGTGAACTCTTGCCGATGGCGGAATTTTCCATCAACAACTCGGTGCACACGTCGACAACGTATACACCATTCTTCGTGAATGTCCTACGCCACCCACGTTTACCCGCCTTCTTAGAGTGTGACGCTAGTTTAAGGGGGGAGTGTACTCGCTCGAACAAAATCGATCTGGTTCTTGCCCATCACCCGTCGACAATGGTGTCGTCGTGATGGATGCCAATGTCGACGCGATCAACATCGATGATGATGATGACGACGATGCTGGTATATTCAGCATCGCACATGACTGCCAAAGTGAGGATGATGTTACCCTCACTAGTGAAGAAAACGTTTTCTTCACCAGTGCACACGAAGCGCACTGGTGTTGACAAGGATGAATCTGCAGAGGAATTTCTGCTGACTCGCGAAGCGGTTGTCCACTTCTTTAAGACTCTATTGCAGATGAAATATCTAAGCAGAAAAGAAATGCAGACAAACATGCAAATGCAAATGCACTTAATGAAGGAGACTTAGTTTTACTGTTTACAGTAAATCTACCGAAACACGCAGTGACAAACGTGGGCAGCCGTAAATTACTGCCCGAGTACATCGGTCCATTTCGTGTGCTGAGCCGTGTGGGCAACGCATACACGATTGAACTGTCTCGTAGGATGCCTACGCATCCTACGTTTTATGCCAGTCGTCTCCGCCCGTACTATCAGCACGAGCCCGTTTCGAGAGGCGAAGTACACCTTCGCGGTCATGAGTCGAGAGGACCTTCGAGTGGTACCGTTTCAACGAGCCTGTCTGGTCGACTAGCGAAGCAACATGCTTATGCATTTGAGCGAGGTATTGACAAGCTGCTGTCAGCTCGTCACGAAAAAAACAAATAGAACGTTCGTTTTCAAGTCGTGCAAACGCAAACGCGGCACTATCTTCCGAACGATCGTGCGCTAAGGAATCGTAATTATCCTTTACAATTGTTATGAAGCTCATAGCGTGGAGTTCGTTAGTGAGCTCAGTCGTCGTGTGACTGTTCCGTTACACGGGTTAGTTCCTGAACATCAAGATGATCCGACCATCGATCCGGAACAGGTGTTTCTACCACAACATCCTTCGGTGGATTCTCTCGGTGGTCAACGCGTTCTAGTGGAGCGCATTTTAAACAAAACGCGACATGAATGGCGTGAATGGCGTCAAGACGAGTTACCTCATCCGCTGGCGTGGCTATCCATCGGCGTGGGACAGCTGGGAGCCTAGTGCCCAGCTGATTGTTGATGTCCTGGGTCTCGTCGAGCAATTTGACGAGACTCACCCGCTACGTTCGAAGAAGGTGCGTCGGAAAATGACCTCCCCGAACGCGATTACAGGGATTGCTAAGTGTGAATCCCTTCGGCCATCTCAGACGAGATGTGCGCCCTCCAGTAGGGATCATTAGGTAGGTAGGCCTTTCTTAAGGCACGATAAGCATTTTCCAGGCACCCTGGATAAGGAATGCCCCATTAAAGACAAGTTTCCCCTGCTTTCTTGACAGTCGATGCAACTTGTATCGTATACTGGATGGGTAACGCTTTCAACCTGATGCGAGCTGCAACAAGTTTATCGATCCAGGCCTTACGGCCAATGAACTCGATGTTATGAATGAGGGCATATCATCCCTGAACCAAGGCCTTACCGTCGCGTCCACGGTTGCCATTGGTTCACTCATGTTTGACGAGCACATCGATGTTGACTTCTTCCTCAGCTCGAAAAGTTTTCGAGCTGGAATTGGGAGGAGAGATCCTCCTACGGTCGAACAAGTGGATTCGATCTCGTTCGATGGTCAACCCGGCCACTAGATCTCATATCCATGGATGATGGCATCCAATGAGACTCCACTTGAAAAGTATGGCGCAAGTCCTTGCGGTCTTTGGCCTCTTGAGTGGTATCTTCATTAGCACTAACACCAGTAGCAGCTCGATCCCCCGTGTTGCTTCTCTCGTGGTGACGCATGGGTGCGTCACCACTATCATCACACGTCCTAGAGTCAGATGGACTCTCGTGAGACTATACTTATTTCAGACGAATCGCTCGGTCCGAAGATCTCGGAAATGATAGCCCGTGTTCCCTAGAGCCAGTCAACCTGGCTCTGGCAGTGTACGACCCGGTTGACCCGGGTGACCTGGAGGCAGGAGGCGCCGCCTTCGAGTTGGAAGCATCATCCGACTCGCCAGAACAGAAGAGATTTATTTCAGGCTTATCCGTATTGCAAGTCGTAGCACCCGCTGAAGACGCAGCGGATGCAATTGTCGCACGTGGTGACTCACGAAGTGGACTATATCTAATAGGCACTGCCTGTTGCTCACTTAAAACAGCAGGTGAAAGATCATTTGCTACTAAGGCTTAAGAAGTACTCTCTCCGGCAGCACGCCTGCGCCAACCTCACATCTTTGGCAGCGCACCGCATGGACTTCGAAATTATGCAAAGAATTTTCAAATGAGTTAAGTTTGACAAACAAGTGCTTCCTTTTTCCTAAGTAATCAAACGTTGATCTCCCTGTCTCCAATCAACTTAATTCAATCACTGGTGAAATCGATGGTTACGGGAAATGTGAAGGGGTGGACCTTTAAATGATATTGACACTGGACGATTTTATTCGGGAGATTGTCTAGCGTCAAATCTCCTTCCAATGTTAACTGAGATATCTAACATAGAAGAAATATTATCTATCACGATAAAATTCACGTGCTGCTCGCAGGTTGGTTTGTGAAAGACATATCAACCAAAATTACTACCACTTACTGCTAGATACGCGCAATGGGCAATGAGCAGGTTGTCTTCAAACGATAATGTAGATTAACAAAGTTAGATAAAGACTGAAGTTGTATTCATAGCTTAACTATATTACAAAACAGTTATCTTTTTACCTTTACGTAGACTATTAATTTAAATAGATTAAGCTTCCTCTGCACGTACGAGCGTACGTAAATCTTCGTGACACCCAATATAAGGGTGCCTCGTTACAGAGATCGGCTCTTTCTCGACCCCAAACTGTGCGAAAAGGTCCTTGTGAAGGCCTATAGCGATGTCGGTGGATACGGGAAAGGAAGGTTAAGAGGAGGAGAAGCACATAAACTGAAGGTGGGCTACCAATCTTCTGTTTAAGTTGAAATTTAGCGGTGACAACTGTAACGCGTGACTGTGCTGCATTCGTGAATCATTAGATTCGAGTCATGCGCTATTAATCGACCGAGCAAGGTACCGTAGCTATGAGACTTTACAGATGTGCTAAGCTATTGCTACTATTCTCACTTTAAATGATTAACTAATGTGTGAATCGATGATGTTGTGTGCATCGTGAATTTCCTTAGGTCGACTAATTTATCGTTGTTTCCTAGGTGAAGCCACGACTGCCACGTGCCTCGTCACACAATGACGCTTAGATGGTTGCGCAGCGCATCAGACTTGCCGGGGTAGAGGTAATTGAGAACATAGACCACGGCACGCGTTCATGCTATGGATATCGCGCAGTTAGAATCAGTAAGCGTCTCGCATGCTGCGTAAATACCAGCTAATGGGGATAAGTGTAGTGCTATCTTCAGCAATTTTGCATGACCATTCAGTGCGCCGCTGACTTATTTAGCATTGTACAATTGCAGGACATAACCGGATACCGAGTTTATTATACAGGCTTAGGCTACAGAGACATCGATCAGCGTTTATACCTTTCATTAACTTACTAAACTCTCTCGTCTGTTTCAATCATACCCTTTCTCAATTGCTGTCGCCATGATCCATGACCTGCAATTTTGGTTTTGTTAAACGGAAACTGATCCTCGCTTGCGGTATGTTTCGTAAGGATGTAGGACACGGGGTCGCAGTCTTGACATAACAAAGCCAGAAATGGAGCATACACATAACCCATGCAATTATTGTCTCAGCAAACATTTGACAGTGGACAGCTGGGGTCGATTTAGTCTAGTGGTACCATGAACTCGCCTGAGTCGGTCGCTGCTGTTTGTCTAACATCTTAATGCAATGATAGTATTTATTCTATGTCGATTCTACTCTTGGCACCTGGAGCCTTATATTATTCAATCATCCATAGAATAGCGTGGTGCACATTAAATCGGTCACGAAGTGGTATTAGTTTTGCAACTGGTGCGGGTTTTGCAATTTTTGCATCTGGATAGAGCTGGGTTTGCAATTTACTCTTTCGTTAATCTTCCAGTCACCTGTTCAAAGTTGTGCACTAAAGACGGTCGAAACCTCTCCTTTTCAATAAAGGTCATTCACCTTCGGCAAAGAAAACGCCTTGCTATAACTTAAATGTTGAGGGAAATTTTCATAGGAAGGCCTCCCTGGAAATTGCAGGAATAGCAGATGGGTGTTCAGGAAGATGTCGAAGATACAAAATGGGCAGTAAGCCACTTAATTGTTGTATGGGTCAATCAATTTATATTTGCAACCATAATGTGACTCGGCATTCAACACTTCAAAAAAAGGATTTCTTCTTATTCGAACGATGAAGTTAAACGAACACAATCATGTGCCCATATAATGCACAAAGGTATCCGGACTGAACTTATTTTATTTGATGGACGTGTGCGTAAAACAGATGTGTTTAAAGTATGGTACATTTGTTTAGGTCGACAAGTTTTACTTCAACCTTCGTATTGTAAGGGAAGATATCACGGCTAGTCGCGTATTCTCGCCACTCTAAGACGCTTCGACAGCTAACAAACGAATTCGACGGGTCGTGCAAGAGTTGTATGACACCCCATGCTGCACCAAGACATCTTTACTGCCTACAGCTTATCTTATGTACGTGTGTAAAAAGGAACCTTTTGATTTCTTGTATTTGCTTAGGTCAAATACTTCAGTTTTGTGTCATAGGTGGAGATGCCGCGGCTGACCAAGTATCTTCGCTGATCTGGGACACTTTGATGTTCGCACAAGCCATTTGGACCAACCAGAAGCCTATTTATAAGGCGATTGCATACCACGAAGCGCTGCGGATTCAGCAACTATGTACCGAAAAGAAGTAAGCGTTTCATTCGTTCCGTAAGCCAAAAATTAAAGGTGCAGGCGAATTGATTTTATGCGGCAGAGCAGCATAAATTTTTTGTTTAAATCACACAACGCTTATAAAATTGCTTAATCACCGGACATGATTGTGTACCGAGTCTGATATCCAGGCTTAGCAACAGCATACATCCAGCAGCATTTAAATGTTTGTCAGACACAGGTTTCTCTCCCTATAGTAGTTTAAGTCAAAGATATGATCTAGAATACTTACGAAGAGCTATGAAGTGGAACTGACTTTGTAACATGTGAATGAAATCTCGCGTGTGGTTTTAGTTTGAAATGATGCCGGGCATTGCGGCCGCAGTCGTGACAAATGGCAAAAACATTAAAGGACAAGGCACATCACTCAGGCAAAAAAGCAATTCACAGCGCCTTTTTTTGTTTTTTTTGAAGGCGGACTTTGCATAGCGGTAATTTGGTTGTCTTAATGTGCCCTACTTGTGCAAAAAGCGGAATTAATTTCATTCTATGTTTTGTGATTCCTAGATATTTACTCTTTCTTTTTGCTGGATTTCAGCCTTCTTGTAGTATGGTGGTAGGTCAATAGATACTGCAGGGGTTCTTGTGCTGACCATCACTTCAATAGCCTTCCACATGTAGCTCTAATTGACAGTAATAACAAGGTACAACCAATAAATATCATACGTCACATAGTTCTTAAACCCTGCATCATAATGCAAAGCGACGAGGAAGTGGTAAAGCAATTTTTTATGAGCAAAATATAAAGTTTTAGCGCTTCAGCTTCGAATTCGACGCGCCGATACTTAGGAAACCCCTCATCTTGTGGTAAACCATACAACTGGCAACTATTAAAACACTTCATAAATATCTATTCCAGTCTTCTTTTATCGCCAAAGCACTCGATCATGTGAATCATCTATAAGCTCGTGCGCTGTCCACTTCTCGATCTAATCTGGACGCTTACCTTACACGCACATGGCGATCTTAGTCAATACTGCCATCGCCTATAAATAGGGTGCATCTTAAAAGCATTTTAACAGTGGATAATTGTTGTCACTCACACAAAATGAGTCGTGAGAAACCTAAAAAACGGTCATGGTGTCACTGGCGGTACAAGGATATCTTACTGGCGCCTGTTTGTTCTCTCGTTTGTTTATGAGGTCGTATTTTTACTTTGTCTTGTACCTGAATAACCGGTATTAGCCTAAATTTTGCATGCCGTTTCCAGTAAATCGGTTCAGTCTCTATAAGACATTCGGTGGCATCATTTCCAATCTTAGTCCGTATCTTTGTAAGCGCAGCGCTGTAGTCGATGCGAAAAGAAAACCTATACGGCCTCTTGTAACTCTGTCTACAAAACTTTAAGGTGTTTCTTCGCAATGCGCGTAAACTGCATCATACCAAACTTAGTTTAAACAATTTTACCCGTTTTAAATCACAGCGAATTTATAGTACTTAGACGTGTTCATGATCGCACATGACTGCGACACAACGAGGTCGAATCCGTTGTCATTACCACAATAAATGAGCTATGATGTCATTGTTTTACGCGTGCACACAAGCCGTACAAGTGTGACGTTGTTACCGTATTAAAAACGTCCCACTAGACAAGAAATCACGCCCTCTTACTTTTCAGGTGGTGAATGATTGCCATAAAGCCTGCTACCTGCACTTTGAAACAGTTACTGTTGATGGACGCGTCGAAGGCTTCAAAATTTGAAAGAAGCCGTTGTCCTGGCCTCATTTCGTTCAATAGCGCACAAGTTTACTGACGCGCCTCAAATCCCGAAGTTAGGAGCTATGAACGAGAGAGATGATGTCCACAGCCCGTCCATCCTATCTACCACCGCTCCTTAGCTACGTAAAAATGTCACAGTGTGTTAGTATTGTTTCAATCACGAATTTGAAAGATCTCCACAATCGACTTACTCTTGATGCCCTTGTAGCATCGTAAAGCTTCCCTACAAGGTTGGCAGCAGCCGAATAGCCGTGCTGGTTTTGGCGATGGACATCACCATGTCGTTGCGTGTCTTATATTTAGTGTAGAAACGCAGTGCTCAAAAATCCGGTTCATTTTCTTTTGCTTCATCGTGTAACCTTTCCCAGGACTCCATTCTGTTAACACGCGAACGTCTTGCTATTTCGGCTAATCTTTTTCACCTTCTACTGCCGGTTCTATTTAGAAAAAGAGATTATAAATACGTCGTTGCGGCAACCCCGGTCTGGGATTACTGTCCCCGAACATTTTCAGTGACACCATGAACCGCTTCAAAGTCGACATCTGCACTATCGCCAAACACCTTAGCGCAATAACAGTATTTCTTCTTTGTAAATTATACTCTTATCACATTATGTGCCAGATTAGCCAGTCACAGGATTATAACCAGAGTGTTTACCATTTAAGTGTGGATACCACTGGGGCTTATTTTGCTACCAATGCAAATTTTGCAATGTTCACCTCAGGTTAGTACTGATTTTGTAGTTTATTTCTGGGCAAAGCTGCTAAGAGGCGCCTTCTCAACAGTAAAGTACACCCCACGTTTTCCTAAATATCTCAGTGAATAATAGTAATCAAGGGCTGCTATTAGACCATGGTAGATCTGTAAGTGTGCTATTATTGGGGTGCATGTATAATTGACCCGTGTTCAGCAGTTTGTAAGGGTCTCCCATACACGTGTCGAAAAAAAGACATGACCAAAAGATATGTCGCCTTTATCCAAGCAATGGTCAAGTTTTATACAAGAAAAAGGCTGATTTATCCGATATGGGTTCAGTTACCCCGCAGCTCTATGACTCTAATACATCGTTTTGGCATTGAATTAACGAGGAGTGCTCTTTTTTCTCGACACCTGACTACTCAGACAAAATTATCGATGTATCTCGTTGACATTGTAATTTTGCTTACTTTTAGCTTGCACTTTCATTACCAAGGTTGACCACAAATTTATAATCGGGTTCAGATCAGGTCAGCGTGCTGGCCATTTTATAAACTTCACTCTTCTCTTTAAAAAGATCGCTGTCAACTCCGACGGATGATGCGATGCGTCGTCTTGTTGAAGGACGTAGTCGGCACCGTAGTGTAAATGTGCAAATGAAAGCAGGAACTACGATAGCTTTTACACATAATAACTGGATGCTTGCTTCCCAGTGAGAACTGCTATCTCATATCTTCCCTTCGCGCTGAATGCAACCTGAAACATTTGTACTACCACTTTTTTGTCTACGGACGGTCTGTAACGGGGTGAATCGTTACATAACAATTTATAAGAAATTGTTAATAGAATATAACTATAAGAGTTATATTCTCAGAATATTGTCATAAGGACAAATATTCTGTAGCACTTCCAAGTAGTTCCTAATTGGTTGATATAGGCCATTATATCAACCAACGAAGACGCGCCACGACAGACGCACGCAATGAGTGGTGAGCAGATAACTGATTTACACATTTGTATTTAGACATAGTTAGATGAAGATAAATAGGGATTTATTGCAGACATTAACTATTATAAATACAGTTCTACTTTTTACTTTAACCAAGTACTCGCTTCTTCTTACCGTCTTCCTCTGCACGTACGAGTGTACGTGAAGTTACGAGGCACCGCCTTATTCTGTTATCAGAATAAGTAGCTTGTACTGTCACCAGTACAAGCTTCAGGGTGCCCCGTTACACCTGGTAGCACTTCGTAGTCCGTCCAAGGACCACGTTCACATCTAACATGAATATGTTGGATGATGAAGATGACCAAAGCTTTCACGCTACGCGTGACGGCTACTCCCATTTGAGCGATGTCGAATGGGATGCGGTTGAACGAATGGGTTCGACCATGGGCATCCATGCTGTTAGCGTCATGCTAGAGGCTCTCAATAGAGATGCCCAACATGCTACTATCGCCAAGTTCATTCAAAATGAACTTGACGCAGAACGCGAGAAAGTAGCCTTGCTTCACCAACAAGGTTCTCAACAAGCAGAGTTGTTGAGAGAACAAGGTGCTCAACAGTTTGAACTGTTGAGACAGCAGCAAGCTGCTGCTGGCGGGTCGATGCACTCGCGTCGACCCGAGACTTTGAAGATTGACATCTCAAAGTATAGAGGGGTCGAAGAAGACTCCCTCTTGAGATGGTTCGTCGAATTGGATGACGCCATAAGGGCGCGTCGCATCGACGACGGGGATATGCAAGTTGCATTTGCCCAATCAAATCTGGCAGGACGTGCCAAGACTTGGGCACTGGGGCTCAAGCTGCACGACCCATATGCGTTTGGGTCGTTGGAAGTCTTCAAGTCGCGGCTCAGACAAACGTTTGAACCGCCTAGAGCTGAGTTCAGAGCTCGAACCGAACTCTTGAAGCTCAAGCAGGGTAAGCGTGATGTGCACGCTTACGCTCAACATATACGACATCTCACGAGTTGTATAAGTTCCAATCCAGTGGATGAACACACGTTGGTTTCGGTGTTCATGCAGGGTCTTGCGGATGGTCCCGTCAAGACTCACCTGTTCCGGCTTGAACTAGATTCACTAGAACAAGCCATTTCCATTGCGGAGCAGGAAGACTTCAGTCTGAGACAGGCTCGCGCCAGCTCGACATCATATCGTCAACCGAGACGATATGACAACGGAGGTCCAGAGCCGATGGAACTCTGTTATGTAGAGAGCGAGAAGGTTCGCTCTACAGGCTACAAGAAGTTGCAGAGATGCAACAGATGTCAGAAGACAGGACACTACGCTTACGAGTGTAGTGCCCCTCGTCCAGTGTCTCGCGACACTGGGCGTAGTGACCGTCCACCCATGAGAAAGGGGCAGGGACGAGGGTCCGCAGTTGGTGCAAAGACGCAACAACGGGATGGACCGTCAAAAAACGGACAGGATCAGTAGGTGCGGAGCACCCTACTGATCCAGCAACGTCAAGAGAATTTGTAGGCCTCTTGATGAAGGTTGCTCCCAACACACAGACGTTGTGCGTTGCTGCTCTAGGTAATGAGATCTCACTCATTACCTTGAAACTCGAAGTGACGAATAAGTTGTCCCTTCGAGCTCTAGTCGATTGTGGGGCGTCCAACAATTTTGTGCGACGCCAATCGCTAGAAGATGGTCACTTTAAATTCAGTGAATGTGACACACCTCCTACGAGGATGACGGTACGTCTTGCGACAGGCGCATCCGTAACCGTCATGAAGCGTATAGTGAAGATTCACTATACGCTAGAAGATACCCAATACGACGATGACTTTATCGTATTGGATTTGGATGACAAATTTGATGTCATCCTTGGAATACCGTGGCTCAGAAGGTACGAACCACGGGTAAACTGGCAACATCGGACAGTAACGATGCCTGCCGCTTGTTCATCAGATGGCCATCTGATGAACGTTTTGGAGCGTCCACAAGCGTGTGGATGTACTACGAGTGAGTGCGATGGCCTCACTTGTGGTACGGTCGTTAGTACGACTGCACAAAACCTTAGTGTACCAAACGGTTACACTTCGGAGCCAAGTTCCGGCGGCTGTGAGGAAACACAGGCTGCGCCGAAGGTCCACCACTCGAATAAGTCGGGTGGACTGGGACAAAGATGTATCCCTAGAGGGGAACATCTAGAAGAGAAACAATCGATCGCTCAGGTTAAGCGAAACGATAATCCTAGATCGACTGGAGAGTCTTTCGTAGAGGATCTCGCTGTGGTTGCGCAACCCCAGCTAGAGGAAGTAAAGGGAATAAGTCCCAAGATTACAAATACGGCGGAAATAAGTTCCCCGAAACCCGCGGGAATAAGTCCCCGGGAAGACGAAGGAATAAGTCCTTCGAAGCCTGAGGGAATAAGTCCCCAGGAAATGACAGAGACATTGAATGTCATAGTCAATAACGGATCATGTGTAGGCGCTTATACACTTGATCTGATTGCGCCTCCGAAGTTAACTTCGGAGATCACTCAGTTGCCAACGCTCGAACATAAAAGGTTCTTGCGTGATCTGCGTAGTGGCAAAGTCAAGCAGATCTGCGTACTCGTCGCTGATGACGAATGTGTAGCCGACATAAGGTCAGCAACAATGTTTACTGAGAACGAGAGAGTTCTCAGTAGTTCATCGATGGACGAGAGTGTCCTAGATGAAAAGACACGAACTGAGCGATATGACTCCCGATCGTGGGAATCGCTCAAGACAAATCCTCTCTACGAAGATTTGGTTGAATTCAAGGACGTATTCCCTGAAACTGTTCCGTGCGAATTACCGAAGGATAAAGGTATTCGACACGAAGTCGAGCTTAAACCAGGCTCGAAGTACTGTGTCATGAAGCAGTGGCCACTGCCTCGTGAACAAGTACTTGCGATCGACAAGTTCTTTGCCGATCGTTTAGCAGCGGGCCATGTGAGGGAATCAACTTCCCCACATAGCTCTCCGACCTTCTGTGTGCGAAAAGCAACAGGAGGGTGGCGGATAGTGCACGCGTTTAACAAATTGAACGCTGCAACGGTACCGGCTCAGACGCCGATACCGAGGAAGGACGTAATCATTGATGGTATGTCAAAGAGTACCATCTTTTCGTCCATGGATTTGATGGATGGCTTCTATCAAATCCTAATGCGGGAACGGGATATACCCTATACCGCAGTTAGCACGCCTAGCGGCATGCTCTGGGAATGGCTAGTAATGCCACAAGGGCTTAGTAATGCCCCTGCCACGTTCAACAGATGTGTATCACATCTGTTGAGGCCAGTACGAGAATTCGCGCCGAGTTATTTCGATGACGTATTCATCCATAGTCGAGCTATGGATGGAAAGTCGGACGTTGAGGTTCACAGGTACCACGTCCGACAGGTTCTTACAATCATGCGAAAGCATCAATTGTATGCAAACCTCAAGAAGTGTATATTTGCAGCAAGCGAAATACCACTTCTTGGGTGCATCGTTGGTAAGAACGGTGTACGTCCTGATCCCGAAAAGATCAAGGCGATCACCGACTGGCCTGTGCCGGTCGATGTCAAAGGTCTTCGAAAATTCCTTGGGCTAGCGGCGTATTTGCATAAGTATTCACGCAATTACGCCGAGATGACTGTACACCTCTCTCGTTTGTTGAAAAAGAACGAGAGGTGGTTATGGAACGCTGAATGTCAACGCTCCTTTGAGGGTATCAAGCAGAGCTTGATACAATCCCCAGTCCTAGCAATAGCCGATCAGGACAGGCCATTTCATGTGGTCTGTGACGCCAGCGATTTCGCAATCGGCTGTGCATTAATGCAGTACGATCTTGAAGGCGTTGAACGCGTCGTCTGCTATCAGTCGCGTCAGCTGCAACCAGCTGAGCGGAACTATCCAGTGCATGACAAGGAACTCCTTGCCATGAAGTATGCACTCGCGAAGTTCAGAGTCTATCTATTAGGAGATAGACCCTTCGTTGTTTACACTGACCATGCGTCATTACGCACGGCAGTGAACAGCCCGCACCTTTCACAACGAATGGCGCGGTGGTTGTCATTCTTTGCAGAATACAACTTTACGGTCGAGTACAAACCAGGACGACTTAATGTCGTCGCTGATGCACTCTCACGTCGTCCCGACTTTGAAACAGTCGCGAAACCCAACAGTGAGACAGTCACTGTTGCGGTTATGGCGTCCTCAGTTCCATCTACAATGTTGTATGATGATGTGAGGCGGGCATACGCCCAAGATGGTGAGATTGTGAAGTTGTTGTCACATCTCTCCCAACCATCCCGAGAATCGTTGAAACGATTGTCGTCTGCGTATCGATCAGCATCAGATCGATACACTACTCGTAACGGGTTACTGTACTATACAGCCGTTTCTGGTGACACACCACGTGTTGATATTCCAGATGATACTGATCTGCGTTTGCGGATCATGTTCGAGTATCACGATGCTCCTATAGGAGGACATCGTGGCCGAGAGAAAACATATCTCACGGTAAGTCGAGACTTTTACTGGCCCCGCCAGTATCAGTTTGTGCGAAAGTATGTTCGCGCATGCGAAGTCTGCCAACGAGTGAAGTCAAGTCCTTCACTGCGTGCACCTTTACAGCCTCTACCGGTTCCGGCTGAGTGCTGGGAATCCATCTCAATGAATTTCGTCTTCGGGTTACCCAAAGACGCACGCGGGAATACGGGTATTCTCGTATTTGTTGACAGATTCAGCAAAATGGTACACCTTGTGGCTGTACCAGAGACAATCACGGCAAGTGGCTGTGCTTGTGTCTTTATTGACACCATCTTCCGACTTCATGGGTTGCCCCGTGAACTCGTATCAGACAGAGATCCACGATTCACTGCTGATTTCTGGCGTTCCGTGTTCAAATCACTCGGAACGCGCTTGAAGATGTCAACATCTGATCATCCAGAGTCGGATGGTCAGACGGAACGTGCCAACCGTGTCCTCGAAGAGATACTTCGAGGATACGTACACTCCTTTACAAGTTGGAGTGAGTTTTTGCCAATGGTAGAGTTTGCCATCAACAACTCGGTGCATGCGTCCACGACGCATACACCGTTTTACGTGAATGGCTTGCGCCATCCGCGTGTACCCACCTTACTAGAGTGTAACTCTGGTTTAAGGGGGGGAGGGACTCGCGCGAGCAAAAACCGATTTCGTTCACGCTCATCACGCTCTGACGAAGAAGTCATTGCGTTTGATGCCGATATCGATAACATCGATATCGAAGAAGATGATGCCAGTGAGAGTGCGGAAGCCCTCACTGAAGACAATGATCCCAGTGAGAGTGCGGAAGCCCTCACTGAAGAAAAGGTTGTTGTTGCTGCAGTGCGCTCACAGCACACTGAAGCTAACGAGTCATCAGATGAGTTCATACTGGCTCGTGAAACGGTAGTCCGTTTTGTGCAAGACTCCATCGCCGAAGCGGTGGATAAGCAAAAGCAAAACGCTGACAAGAATGGAAGGGCAAACAATATTTTATTTAATAAAGGTGACTTAGTCCTACTGTCTACGGTTAATCTACCAAAGCATGTAGTGACTAACTTGGGTAGCAGTAAACTACTACCCAAGTACATCGGCCCATTTCGTGTATTGCACCGCCTAGGCAATGCATACACGATCGAGTTACCACGTAAGATGCGAACGCATCCCACGTTTTACGTTGGTCGGCTTAAGCCGTACCATCAGTACGCTGCTTCTTCCGATGAAGAACGCCCTTGCGCTCAAGCATCTCGCAGAGAGCCTTGTGCTCCCGATGGTGGGCATCAACAAGGGTCTGAAGAGCAGTTATCTCAGCCCGAGACCGATCAACTATCCCACGAGCTACCCTTAGCTCGTCACGAAGAGATGTCAGAGATCTCTCGTTCTCAAGCTGAGCAAAGGCAAACTCAGCTCGATGCTTCAAGGCAGTGTCCGCCATTTGGAGACGCCTATTCCGCTCATGTTCGAGATCGCCGCGTAAAGCTTGCGTTACGCGATCAAAGAGGCTCTCGGAGACACACGCTCTGTCATGATAGTTTGTAGAGCGTCTTCTCTCCTCCTCCACCTCCATTAGAGGACTCTCGCGGTGGCCAGCGCTATCTAGTTGAGCAGCTGTTGAACCACCGCGACGTGAACGGACGTCGGACGAGTTATCTCGTCCGGTGGCGCGGCTATCCCCCGTCCTGGGATTCTTGGGAGCCCCGCTCCCAACTGATGATCGACGTACTGGGTCTGGTCGAGCAGTACGACGCGACACATCCTGTGCCGCAGAAGGACCGCCGGAGAAAGTCTTCCCGGCACGGTCGTAAAGGGATTTCAGGTTGTCAATCCCTTCGTACATCTCAGTAGAGACACGTACGCGCCACCACGGGCTGGTAAGGAGGTAAGCCTCCTTAGGTGCTCGTGCAGAGTTGTTCACACAACATGGGCACGAGTCTCCCCAAGAGAGGCAGGGTAATCCTTTCTCCCTTGACAGACGATGCAGCTTGTAGCGTGCACCTGTCGGGGTTCGCTTTTCAAACTTATCACGAGCTTTGATAAGTTTGTCGTTCCAAGCGTCACGACCTACATCCTCGAGATTATGGATGTAGGCGTTCCACGCCTGAAGTAGTGAGGGACCATCACGTTTGTGATTCCCACTGTACCATCGATGTCTGAAGAAAGCATCGATGAAGAACTCATGTTCAGCGCGATAGTCTTTCGCGCTGGGGTCAAGGTGATGAATCCTTGACGAATCGAACAATCGTGTTCGATAACGATCACTCGTCGTCGCCGACAAGTGATCCATGACGGATTTAGGAGGCATCCATGCCTTCTTTTCTGGAGCGAGACGCAACACATTGCGGTCCCGCTCTTCCTGCGACGTGCCGACAGAAGTACTGGCACCTCGCTGCGAAGTGGTGTCCATTGGAGAACCGACACCACTATTAGCGCCCGAGTCTCGCGACCTCGAGCGCCTTCGCTTCGGCGATGGTTCATCTGATTCGTCAGATGAACCAAAGATGCTGCGACGCAAAGCATCGTCCATGCCACGCTTGGCAGGCGGCTTGGATTCAATTGCCGTCGATACGGATCCGTCATCCGTATCAGGAGAGTACGAGACACCGAGCTCGTACTCTGTGAAGACACGAGTGTCTTCATGACCAGCGCCTGCGTCACCAAGTGACACAGGCTGGGTCTCTTCAGCAACCGATGGGACATCAGTTGCTGTTGTCTCTGCTTCGGCGTCCGCACAGAGACGTGCAGACGCGCTCTCGGCGGCCTTGCTCGCGCATCGCATGGGCTTGTTTACCATGCGATGAGATGTTGGAAAGTGGACGCGGACCAACAAGTGCAAACCCCGTCCCAAATGATTTGGGACGAGTATCCATTTAGTCAATCAGTCACTAAAGTGACTGATGGTTAAGGGGGTGATGTAACGGGGTGAATCGTTACATAACAATTTATAAGAAATTGTTAATAGAATATAACTATAAGAGTTATATTCTCAGAATATTGTCATAAGGACAAATATTCTGTAGCACTTCCAAGTAGTTCCTAATTGGTTGATATAGGCCATTATATCAACCAACGAAGACGCGCCACGACAGACGCACGCAATGAGTGGTGAGCAGATAACTGATTTACACATTTGTATTTAGACATAGTTAGATGAAGATAAATAGGGATTTATTGCAGACATTAACTATTATAAATACAGTTCTACTTTTTACTTTAACCAAGTACTCGCTTCTTCTTACCGTCTTCCTCTGCACGTACGAGTGTACGTGAAGTTACGAGGCACCGCCTTATTCTGTTATCAGAATAAGTAGCTTGTACTGTCACCAGTACAAGCTTCAGGGTGCCCCGTTACACGGTCTCACTAGGCAAGGAGCGCAGGTCACACCAGCAGTTCTTCAAACTATCTAGGCCGTCGAAATTAAGTTTTGGCATGGACCGAAAAATAACTGCGTCCCAATCCGTTCTTTTCATCTCGTGGCTCTTTGTTCCGAAGCTGTATCGCTTTCTTCTGCTCTTTTGTGAGAGGTAGAGCGTAGTCCAGGGTGCAGTGCATATCGATCCATTTTACACCAAGGAGGATGCGGCGGACAATCCGCGCGGAGCGTTTAAGCTTCAGCATGTCAGACAGTTTGATGATAGATTAACTTCCCATCGCCGCCTCTCGCACGACACGCTGCAATTTGCGGCTTGTAAGAATAGTGGGAAGGCCTGTCGCGCTATTAACTTGCTGAAGCTACAACACAGCTCGCACATACGGGTGGGTGCGAGCGCTCAGACGTCTCGCAACGTCTTTGTAAGAGTACCTGACCTCATGGAGATAGCGAATAAATCCCCGCTCTTCATCAGACAGCTCTTTTCCCTTCCAAACATTGCAGATTAATATTAAACAGGCATATCTCTTGTATAAAAACTTGACCATTGCTTGGATAAAGGCGACATATCTTTTGGTCATGTCTATTTTTCGACACGTGTATGGGAGACCCTTACAAACTGCTGAACACGGGTTAAATATACATGCACCCCAATAATAGCACACTTACAGATCTACCATGGTCTAATAGCAGCCCTTAATTACTAATATTCACTGAGATATTTAGGAAAACGTGGGGTGTACTTTGCTGTTGGCCTCGAGCGTAGCGAACAGATTTTTTTTCCGTGGGCCTGTTTATCGTTTGAGGATACACGAATCACAAAATCTTGGTTTTTAGTCATAATTTACACTTAATTATGTCTTAATACGTCAATTGTTCGCAATAGTATGTTCGACCGGTTTATTTATCCAGAGGTATGCTTAACGTAAAAACTGTGTTGTGGGTTCATTTTCCGGTTAAATGACATATGCATGTATCAGTATACTTGTATCTCATTTTGTGGTATGTACTCTTTAAGGGCCGCTAATGAGCCTTCAGTTTTTCGTTAATGAGCCTTAAACCCAAAATAATCAACAAATTAAATTTGAGTCCTCGTGAATTGTCAAATTGTCTTTTGTTGTTGTACTTTGGTGCTTCTAATTTTTTGAATCTTTCAGTCAAGACTAGTCCAGTCATATCCAAAGCTCCACACTAAGCAACACTTTTTGACGGGTATTGTCCCTAGCAGGAGCCGTAGCGGGTAAAGACATGTACTGGGTATGCTGCAATGCAGCCACCATCTGCGCCAGCAGAAGACCGGGAAAATAACATGGCTGACTGACGTCCCCACACCTTGAACTAGCTTCAGCGACTGCACATACATTCTTTACTGTATGTCCAGTCGCTGAAGCTACTTCAAGGTCGATGATTCTAACAAATACATCATTGATGGTATAGCGCTCCTTCTTCTAATAGCGTTGCCTGGCATCTCACAAGTCTTCTTAATTGGACATGCTTGTGGTCGTCACTACAACGACGCGTTTTCTTAGCATAGCCTATCCACACTTCTTGCTGCATAGGACAGCAGAACTACTAAGAGCACTTTTACATAGGCTCGCACTGCCTTTGTTAAGATGGATAAAATTGCGCCCTACACCAAGTCTCTACTATCTTAAGAGAAGCACTCCAATTATTTCGACGAAGGCAATTCTATTATGGTACACACGAAGTCAGAACATCTTTAACATTAACATGTGAACAGACTATCGTGATAAACAAAACACATTTTGCATGCAGCTCACCCCCGAGCAAGGATTGAGTGCTCTAGCTAAACTTTCTGGATAAATCGCCTGTAGTGGACTGCGTTGCACGAGCTTTGCAGATTGACTGCTCTAACCTCAGTGTGTTCGCTGTCCCCACCCCTTTTGCAGTTTAGTTGTCGTAAGATAGCCTTCCGTAATTTACAGATCTTCAAGCGTATGAAAACCTCCACCAATACAAGCAACAGCTCTTCTGTGATCTTGTTAAGGCCTTTCATGTTGCTATTAAAAAAGGAGAGGACAGGCACAATATAGTAGGTGGTATGAGACCAATTGACACTATTTCTTGTACGTACAACAAAATAAATAAATCATGTAGGTTTTTAATCAAATTTTACTACTTGTTCAATGTCTGACGTGAAGGCTCATGAACGAAACTGAACGCTCATTAGCGGATCCCTAATTATTGCTAATTAAAAATGGGCTCTTCATTTTCTCACATTGTGATATCATTTTGATTTTCCGATTGTGTTTTTCAATTTCATATACAATGAATTTATCCTTTTTTTGCTTAAAATAATCAGTTTTTCCTAAAATCTTTGTTTGATATAATGTATTTGTTCATCTCGTCGTATTTATCTAGGCAAACGCTATGCAAAAAAATTCGTTTTAAAATAACGGCTGGGTCGTTACATTAGGTGTGGGGTGCGAAGATCGTTGTTTAAATTGAAATTATTGAAGACTGTTGAATTATCAATTTTCCTCCTAATTGACTTGTGATGATTCCTTTCTCGATGGAGTTTCTCGTGAAAGCTTTCGCGTTTCAGCTACGATGTACGATTTGTTAAAGATTACATTTTTGTAATGTTAGATAGTCGTCTCAAATAATTACAAACCAGTTTAAAGAGGCAAGCTAGCGCAGTTGAGATAGCGTTATAGACTTAGATCTTGTAGATTTATTAGCATCGGTCGGCTGTTTAGTGCAGATATCTGCTTGGGTGGACAAAACACGATTGATAGAAAAGACCAATATCTCAGGCACAACAAAGACGAATTTTTTCACCACAGCACTCTTAATTTTTCTTTTTGCCTTCAGAATGGATATCAAACACGGCTGCCTCCTATTTGGGTAAGTGTTGGTATTCTATTCCGTTCGTCCACTCCCGACTCTAGCGGGGATAATTCGCGAGTTCGCAAACGCCATAATTGCATGTGTTTGACTTAGCTACGTTCTCTTACCTCCCTGTCCGATTTTATAATACCAACTTGCTGCTTATACATACAACACCGGCAATCTAAACGGTTTCTGAATTCGGGGCTAGCAATTGAAGTTGAAAATTACGTGAGAGCGCGCTACTAACAGTATTTCTAGGTGATACATACCGCCACACAATAATTATTCGCGGTCGCGCAGATGCATCATGTTCTGATAATATATTAACTACCTAATCATGATGGCGTCAAAAAGCGACATCTTCTGCATTATGGAACGCAAACAGCAAAGGGAATGACTGGAGTAGTATTTAGCCTGTTTACACCGATTTTATCATTATGAACTTTGAACGAGCAATTGAGTGTACAGTGATAGTGATTTGAGTATATGGGATTTACTGTTGACGAAGTTAAGCTTACTATTGCGTTACTTTATAAATTACTTATTAGGGCTTTTAGAATGACCCAGCCAAATGAAAATTAGACCTACCCTTCAAGTATTTGCTATTTTTATGTTTGCAATACTGTAATATGTATTTAATGCATCCTTTAAATGATTAAAATATGCTCGTACGCGAAAATTACACGTTGTTACTAGATCGAGTAGGATTTACCTATTACAACATCACATCTAATACCAACAGCCTTATTCGTTACAAAAGAATAGTAAAAGATACTTTTATTCGAATAATCTCTTATAAAAAATCTGAAAATGAAATCGCGAGAAACCACACTTGCATATAAGAATCCATGGCGCATGAACATATGTTGTGTCGTAACCTAGCTGTGTCATTCATTCGACTATCCTGGAGAAATGCGTTTCCCACAAACATTTGCTATGTTGTAACCCAGCTGTGCCAGTAATTCGATGAACCTGGAGAATAGTTCCCTTAATATGGATTTAAAAACCGTCTGTGCCGGGATCGATCGAGCCAAAGTCGACATTCATGAAAAGGATGTCATCATCGAAACTGTTTTACCGCTCGTTCTACCGCCCGATACACGACCGTGGTGCGATATTACACTTCCCACGTGAGTAGGAAATCAACATGGCGTAATCAACTGATCCTGTAAAGGGAAGATCCGGAGGCCAAAAGGATTGTTGATGACCGTATTGATCGCACTGTATCTATTTCTGACAAGTATATGGTGATCAAGAAGGTACTGAAGGATGCTTGCAAGAAGTGCGAATCAACACAAGTACTCCGACCTCAGCTGCTTGCGAGGAGACACCTCGACTCTGACATAATGTAGTTGCCGGTCAGTCACCGGAGCTCACTTTGATCGTGTTTGTGTAATCAAATTTGATACAATGTACAGAATAGGGACAATGCAAATATTCTTGCTCCCCAACATGAAGACATCGTGGCCAGTGGTCTTTGTACTTTAATAAGAAAACCCGATTTTTCCACGTGTGTTCGTCACTGCAATTTTTTGAGACGCCTGCAAGGTTGCAGCTTACGATATCTTAGAAGCAAAACAATGCACAATACCGTTAAGAGGCTAACTATCTCATCAATGCAGCATAGTCTTCGATTCGAATTAAAATTTTATAACCGAAAGCTACTTGTAACAAGGTTACACGCGGTTATTAAACCGGTGATATTGTGTGTCTAGACCAAGTAAAGATCGGTGGATCTGAGTGGTACAGGATTGATAACACCTACTTACGGTAACAACACATCTAATCTAGTAAGTATAAGGGATGAGACTTCTGTCATAGGATCGTAATGTAGAAGTCAGTCAGACATAGTTTTAGGGTTTTATTACTGTAGTTAAAGAATAAATGTAGTTCAGTTGCCCTTTTGAATCGTTGGACGATAGCGCCTAGACAAGGCATAGTGTGTCGTAAGAGTGTTAGCCTTGTGAAGGCGCTTACTCTTGTTTAAATAGTAGTGATAAGTTAGTGTTTGATTCTGTGAATCGCAATCCTTTTGGAACCGGGATTGTTAAGCTTGCACGCTTGAACGACTGTACATCGTTATTAGTTTGATGTAACTACGAGACTCTCTGAGTCTAAGACTTCCTCTGCTAAGGAGCGCTAATTATCTCCAATACACTTGGTAGCTCGCTTGGTCAATCTACACCTTAGTCTTCACAGACGGAATCCTCTGCGAGGATGGAAACATAAATCTCTTTGAGGTCCAGTAGATCACGCTTGAGAAGCTTTAAACGCAGATCGGGCACGAGTAAGTGGATCTTACAGTGGCGTAAGGCACGGACGCACTTCGTGCATGTCTCGAGGCCTTCTCGAACTTTGATTCCATGTTAATCGGAAAGGTCCATGATCATTTGGCTTCTGCCATGCCCACACGGTATGTTTCGGAACCGGAAAATGAGTCCAGGACTTGCCTTCTGGTCTTAATCGTCAAGGCTTTAAAAAGTGAAAGGGGGAGAAAATCTTATTTTGTGGGTTAGAGGGGTGGAGGTTGCCAACAGTTCGGCTCTGCTGCGGTCAGAGCAGCAAAGGTGGGTCTGTCCCTATCGGAGTTAGTTGAGCGAGCCAGGGAGTGGGCCTTCGCTTCTGGCACATCGATAGAAGAGGCTTTTCCCACCTGTGACGTGCTAATACAGCAGCCATCGCGGATGTTTGCCCTGCCTAATCAAGAAAATCGCGTGAGATCACGCTTCCATTTAACCCGACAGGGTAAAAAAACTTTCTCTTTATGTTAAGGAGTTGGAACTCTAATTGCTGCTATGGAACTTGACCATTTACCGAAGACGGTTTTGATTTTGATATTTATGGAGGGTCTTCGCACTGGCGTTGCAAGAACAGAAGTGTTTCGTGCACAACCCATGACATCTAAGGGTGCAGTGGACACAGTTTTAAACGTATATTTAACTTGAAGGCTGCCCGTAATAGGACTCATGGGTTTCAATCAAAATCGTCAAGAAATGCTCATTTCATGGATAGGGCAGAACCCAAGGATTTTAGTCTCACTGAGAGAAACGAAGAAGAGGAGCTTTAAGCTGTCGAACAGCGTTCGAACATCCGTGGATGTTCTGCCTGTGGAAGCAATAAACACCTTCGCCCTGATTGTCCTTTGAAAAGAACCGGACAGGCTCATTCTAGCTGACCTCTTGACGCTACCCAACGAGTCGGAAAGTCGTGGAAAAACGTTGAGTCCAAGTAGGCGCGAGGCGCCCTGCTGGGGACGATTTAGGCTTTGTTGTACCTCTGGGAGGTGATGGAGAACAGGGCCTAGGCCCAAGTGGCTTCGTGAGCAATGTCATAAAGCATGAGTACAAGCCAGAATTTCTAGCTGCGAAGCAACGATAAAAAGCTTTGATAAGCCATGGTCGATATTGATCTACTCCTGGGCATCCTAAAATAATGTCCAACGTTGTTCCCTGGAAGGAAGTCAATAGAATGCTGAGGCGATGAAAGCGCGAAAGTATGAGGCTATCACTGTTCGCTTAACGACAGTTGCATCAGTCACTGTGCCTAAAGTTCCCGTGAATTTAGGCGTGAGGTTTTCTGACTTTGACATTTTCGAACGCTGTATAGTCCTTGACTTGGATGAGAGATATGATGTTATCCTTGGTATGGATTGGCTAGAGTGCCGTGAACCATAAATTGATTGGAGGTCAAAGACATTAGGCGCAACGCGCACTGTTCTTAGTGGACCTGTAGGGTGTCGTGAACCCACCTCTGCTAGGGGACAGAAACGCTTTTGGCGCTCGCCACGGACTGAGACAGTCCGTGTGCTAGATACGGTGTGTTCAAACTCATTGAGTTAAACGATGTAAAAAGGATTAGTAACAAGCCAAGCTCAATCAATGTTCGTAAGACGCACGTACTTCGTTGAGTCATAATCGTTGTTATGACAAAACACTGAATGCTGATGGCTTTATTGGCCTAGAGCCAATTCATCATGGGTTGAATCCATCTGTTGATCGTGCAGTGGCACGTAAATACCCACAGAGTGATGTTGGTCAAGATAGCGACATACTGAATGTCAGTCAATACATTGTTGGCGACATACCAATTCATCGAAGGCAACGCTTATTTGATGAGAGTGGAGTGGCACGTAAGTACCCACTGGGTAATAATATAACTGGAAGTGACTTATCGCCAGATATCGGTATTGAGATCGGTTCTGATATTAAGAAAATTAAGGTTGACACAGTTCGTCTCCTTGGGGAAAGTGTATTCCCGGATGTCGGTAATGACATCGATCCTGATATTGGGCAAATTGAGGTGGACGCACTCCGTCACCTTGGGGTCCGTATAGTCTATTATGTTAGTAGTGACATCGGATCCAGTAATGAGCATTTTAAGGCTGATGAGTATATTAATTTTGCGGACATCGATGTCTTGGGTGTCGGTAATGACACCGGCTCTTGTACAGACCAATTTGAGGATGAGGATAATACCGAACTTGAAAACGAGAAAGTTTCAGTCTCGTTGAGACGTTCAGTCTCGACACAGATACGACAGCGATGCCAGAGTGATGTTATGAAACGTAATGCGTCTGAAAAAGTCAATGAGTAATACTAGCGAGAGTCTAAGTACACTCGTTAATGTAGAAACTGGTGACGTAGGTGGATCGGTGAGTCTCGAGACTTAACCCTTAACCCTTACTGAATATCGGTTAGAGATAGACGAGGTGTCTGTCGATGAGTTTGGCGTGACCTTTGAGTCGGGTCAATTATCTGAAGTGGTGGTCATTAGACACGATAGTTGGTTGAAACTCATCGTCACTTCTTGAAGAGAATGTCTTGAAAGACACAAAGGTACCACTGAGTGCTCGAGGGGGTCATTGATCGTAAATTTTTTTCCTAAAGACCCGTTGTATCCTTAAGTTAAGGAGTTTCAGGATATGGTGTGTCACGATCCACCTTCCACTCTGCCTCCTGATCGAGACGTACGTCATAAAATTGACCTAGTTCATGGAAACAAGTACTGGATGACACGGCAATGGCCCCTACCAAAGGAGCAGTGTGACGTCATTGGCCATTTTTTTTGCGCACAGCACGCGGCTGGCATGGTGCGTGAGAGCAAGTCTCCGCACTCGACACCTACATTTTGTGTCAGGAAGCCAATGGAAAGTGGCGTATAGTGCATGCTTACTATAAGCTTAACGCAGCCACTATACCAGCACAGACGCCTATCCCTGAAAAAAGGTTCTATAGAACCCCATAAATAAGGTTGTACCATGTTCAGTGCACTCAATTCTATCGATGGGTATTATAATTGCTCATGCGAGCGAGTGATATTTCTCTCGCAGCGGTTAGCATTTCCAAGCGTTTTGCTATGAAGGGGCTTTTTATGCCCGAAGGGCTGTCTAATGCCCGGCTTTATTCAATCGTCCTGTGAAGCAATTGTTTCGACCTCACCGAGAATACGCACAAACATTTTTCGATGACACCTTTTTCCATAGCCGGCAGAACATGGCAGATCAGATATGGACAACCACGTTGACAATTTACTAGCAGCGCTCGATTGCACGCGCACGATCAAGCTATATGCAAATGCATCGAGATGCATTTTTGGTGCACCAAAAAAATTCCCTGTCTCGAGTGCTTCAATAAAAAAATTGGCTTCGAGCGGATCACGCACGCTTGTGTAAAGTCAAACGTTGACCGGCATACCAAATCAACTTGCAAAAATGGCTCGGCCTTGCTAATTACTTGCACAAGCACAGTGCAAACCGCTCTGACATGGCAAAGCTATTAACAAATATCCTTTAAAAGGATGCAATTTGATGCTAGAACGCAGTCCATGCTCAATCTTTTGAAGCTACAAAAACAGTCAAACTCACGCTCCAATTTTGGCTTTGCCTGACCCTGACCGGCCCTTCAGTCTCGTCTGTGACGCCGTTGATTTTGCTATTGCTTGTGCATTATTGCAGACAGATGTCAATAGACAAAAGAGCGTCATTGCGTACAAATCTCTTCGGCTCAGAGCTGCAGAGAAGAACTATTTAGTACACGACAACGATAAAACTCGCAGTGAAATATGCTCTTGTCATCTTCATAGTTTACTCGTTTTAAGACCCTTGTGCAACATTTACCGATCATGCATCGTTACGCACTGCGATACAGTCGCCTCATTTCTTACAGCTTGTGGACCGTTACCTTTAATTCTCTGCTGTATGCAACTTCGAGGTGAAGTATGAGCCGGGCGATCAAAACGCTTTGGCTGATGCGTTGTCACGCAGATCTGATTACGAGCTTTCTCATAAAACGACTCTTTCGTCATCTCTTGTGGATTTATGTCTTGCGGCATATGCACGTGATGAGAGATGTGTAGCATTGCTAAATGTTCTTGGGAGTAAGGAGTTTAGAGCCTTGGAATTTTGATCGTCGGCACGTCTACGTGCGAGCCTACATCGATATGTCATCGATGGTGGGTTGTTGTGCTATTGCAAGGGTGGTGAGGATGTCTATCGCATCGTTGTTCCTCATGATGAGGACACAAAGTATGTTATCCTCTTTGAGGCTCATGATACCGCTGTGAGCGATCATCTCGGTCATGAGAAGACATTTAGCTCAGTTAGACTGACGTATTGGTGGTCCAAGTTGTACAAAAGAGTGAGCAAATGTCTCCATGTGAAACGTGTCAATGGGTCAAACCCTCAGCACATGCGGTTTCACCGCTTGCTAGTCTACCTGTACACACTGGGTGTTGGGATTCCATCAGTAGGGACTTTTTGTTTGGCCTACCGAAGTATTCTGACGGCAACACTGGTATTTTGGTCTTTGTCCACCGTTTGAGCAAGATGGCTCATTTACCAGCTGTGCCTGCTTCCATCGACGGCGAAGGTACAGCAAAGCTTTTTATTGACCGTGTGTTTCGTCAAAACGATTTGCCTGAAGTAATTGTCTCGAATCGTGATCCACGTTTCACTGGCAAGTTTTGGACTTCCATCTTCAAGGTGCTGGGCACCAGGTTGGAAATGTCCGCAGCGGACCATCCGAAGACCGATGGTCAAAACGATCGTGTCAACCGTGTCATTGGTGACATTTTGCGCAGTGTTCGTTCTGATACGCCTGGGAGTTGGAGCTCTATGCTCCCGGTGGTTGAGTTTGCGTTAAATAACGCTGTTCATACCTCTACTGGATTTACTACATTCTACGTGAATGGTCTCACTCACCCACGCATTACGTTAACGCTTCCACTACGTGTTGACGAAACACACGGTCAATAAAAAGCTTTGCTGTACGACGTTCTGGGCTTCGTGGGTGAGGAATAGCCGATTGGCTTGTTAGTGTCAGCCCTAATACTGTTCAGATATAGGTGAAAGAGTTTATCGCTACGCAATTGAATGTCTGACGACATGTACGTTATGCAATGGCTGATAGCCCGGACAAAAGAAGTAAAAACCTGATGATAAAGGGAGATATAGTATTGAGAGGTATAAAGTTAAAGATCTATTTTTGCTCCACGCTATTATCTACCTACCAAGGTGGTTTAGCGGTCTGTGGGACCAAGTTGCGTTTTTTCTTCATTGAACCGTTTCCGGTTGTGGCCAATAAGGGCCTAGCGAATACGCTGAACTTTCCACGCAAAATGCGAACACACTCAATGATTTACGTCAGCTTGCTATAGCCTTAACTTATTTCGTCGCTGGTGGATCACTAGGCGCTTGCGCCGAAAGAGTTGGTGATGTCACAAGTCGAGTGACCTTCTAGATAAGTTCCAGTCTTCCTTCAAGGCGCCCCACTTGCTCACGCAGACCGTGCACCTCGTGCACTAACTCTTCCACGATTTACCAACCACCAACTACTCTCGTTGACGTGGAAGAAGATCAATAGCACCATTTTGAACGAATCCTGCAGCAACTTCATCGCGACGGTCAGTACCAGTACTTGGTACAGTGTCGAGAGTATCCGGAGTCGAAGAACTCATGGGAGTACGAAGCGCCACTGCGGCCTAATTGTCCGTATGCCGTTGAAGTTTTTGAACGTCAACTTCAAGGTCATTTCACCTATTTCGCTTCCCACTAGTCGGTGCGGGAGTGGAGGGGCTGCAGCTGCTGCAGGTGCGCTGATGCGCAGGTTTGTAACTGCCGCAGCATAGTGGTTGCGATATGACGATCGCCTTTGGGATTTCTCTTTTGAGAAATTAAAGCGCATCTTATGTTAAAGCCGATCGTTGGCAGGTAAAACGCCCTTTAGGAGATATAACAGGCTTGGCAGACGGCGATCTCGGTGAGCTAAACGCTTAAAATATCATCATTCTCGCTTCTGTCTCACCAATGAAGAGAACTACGGGTACTGTTTGGATGGCGGACACTGATGCACCTTGTGCTTGCAAATTCAGCCTGTCAAAGTACTCTTAAGCGGTCGTGCTCTCAACCCCTAAGTAACTCGCTCTAGAAGCCTCCCTCTCCGCATGTGGTGTGACTGTGACAGCCTTGGTCTCGTGATCCATGCTGCGAGTGACTGCCCGGCAGTCCGGCGAATGCGTTCATCCATAGTCGGTGGCGTAAAGCGGTGACAACTGCGATCACGCGCTGTGGACACACATTGTACTTGATGCCGAGGTCGTCGACCGGGCTGAAGACATTGAGCTTGATCTTAATCGAGCTTGTTGTGCAACACACCCAACGCAGGGTCGACGGCTGTGCGCCGTGCAAGGGGTGAAGGTAAATCCTCGTGCTCCACAAATGGATTAGGCGCGAGGCGGGCGCTGCCACGCGTCGGTGGCGTAGCCGGAGGATGGCCGTAGATCCTCGACGCAGTGGTGTCACTCTCATAGTCCAGCATACCCTCTTCGAGGAACAACTCCAGGGTGTTATACGAAGGCTTTGACTCAGTCATTTTGAGATGTATTGTGAACACGATGGTCAGGGCCATATCTTTACGACCCTAAAAGGCAGTAGAATTATTGGTGGCACAAGTGTGTCAACAGTCGGTTGGGGAAGCGTGTCACATACTTACACGCGGTTATTAAACCGGTGATATTGTGTGTCTAGACCAAGTAAAGATCGGTGGATCTGAGTGGTACAGGATTGATAACACCTACTTACGGTAACAACACATCTAATCTAGTAAGTATAAGGGATGAGACTTCTGTCATAGGATCGTAATGTAGAAGTCAGTCAGACATAGTTTTAGGGTTTTATTACTGTAGTTAAAGAATAAATATAGTTCAGTTGCCCTTTTGAATCGTTGGACGATAGCGCCTAGACAAGGCATAGTGTGTCGTAAGAGTGTTAGCCTTGTGAAGGCGCTTACTCTTGTTTAAATAGTAGTGATAAGTTAGTGTTTGATTCTGTGAATCGCAATCCTTTTGGAACCGGGATTGTTAAGCTTGCACGCTTGAACGACTGTACATCGTTATTAGTTTGATGTAACTACGAGACTCTCTGAGTCTAAGACTTCCTCTGCTAAGGAGCAATAATTATCTCCAATACACAACTGATTGGATAGGTTCCTAACGTTCCTTAACTAATAATTTACATGCCGTACTACTCTGTTTCGTGTGTCAATGTATATTTATTCCTTTTATGTGTATTTTTGACCAAGTCATTATTTAAGGGAAAAAAACGACCAGCGTGATAGTTTTTTACCAGGCGTTTACACAAATTACGGAGCCCAACTACGTGCGATCCCTAAACAAGCAACTGTAAAATCAGTCCAATCGTATTGTAAATGTCTCAGGCTATATAAAGCATTCAAGTTATAAGAAGAACAAGAAGTTTTTATTATCTAAAATTATTGTGTCAATTGAATCAACAGTTTTCATACTAAATACTGCTGAATTGATGTAAATTGAAGTGATATTTATCATCATATTTCCGCGATTGTGTCAAGAAACAATTTACCTATACGTATCATCGTTTTATTTGTACTAGAGGCTCAAATCAGCCATGTGTCCAAGGAAGAGAATCCTCCACAAACGAGCTCAGAAGCGATAGGAAACGAAGAGGGATGCGCTCCACGCGTAAATGATTGTCAAAGCATGCGGCGGATTATTTTTGTCACTCTCGTCTTTTGCTAGCTAGCGCTCACTGCAAACACCTAAAAACAGCTTGTCTGTCATGAATTTTTTTTGAGCGCAAACTCGAGAGTTTAAGAATGCGAGCATGTAGCAAATATGTTTATTGTATGTAGATCAAACACAGCCTTTCCTCCGAATAGCGGACCAAATTGTGTGGCATGCTTGCCTCTAATTTTATATAAAGCGCTCACACATGGAGGGTCAATCTGTCCCCCTTTTAGGAAATGCATCCGTGGTACAATAAGTTTTTCGCATCAAGCACTGATTACTACTTCGCTCGTTTATACTTGCCAGCTTTTTTGGTCAATTCGTCACTTTCTTGCTGTAGCGAAATAATTAAATGACAGACGGAGACAACAGTCTAGATCCTTGAATGGCCCAATCGTCACCTCAACGTCACTGTCTCCATTTTTATCGCTCTTAATCGCTTCATGATCTATTATAACGACTGAATCACACTCGATCTGCTCGTCGTCATCCGTGCCGATGTACTCGCCGAAACTGATGCCGCAGGTCAAAACTTGCATGTGCTTCGTCAGCTCGTCCTCAACAGGTCGATAAATACGTATGTCATTTTTTTAAAGCTGGGTGAGATCGGCCGTCATCACCGCCCACACTATAACACACTTTCTCCAGCAGTTGTGAATCACTTACTCGGGCACCTCCCTTCAGCTCGATATAGCAAACTTCACAACCCACCGGGTACCCATTTTTGTCGATTTTGATGTGAATTGCACCCAGAATCCATCGTAGACATTTCTTTCGATAACGCAGGCGCATTATCGAAAGAAATGTCTACGATGGATTCATGATCTTTTTAAAAAAATAACGCGAGATATCGCTGCTCAAGAGATAGATTTTTCCAAACTTATTGACCTAGAGAGGCTACTAGCTTTCTGTCATGTTTGGCGGTAGAAATGCCACTTGATATTGTGGAATTTAGCGGCGCCAAAGTGACACGACACTTTTGCCAACAAGAAGCACTTGCCTTTAGTGTATCTTGGCATCGCTATGCCAGATCCAATCAGCAAATGTTGACCTGCTTTGCCACGAATTCCAATTTCGCAGTACGACACTTCATCTTTTTGCGTTTGCTTTGCGAAATGCTCGTGATTGCTTCAGCTTGCCTATGAAAACGAAATACATCTTCTCGGTGCCGGTCATGTCGTAGCACATTGCGACTGTAATACGATCCTTCTATAACTTCTCTGCGTAGAGCTTGACCGTTGCCAGTGTCATGTTCAGAGATAGGCAATAAGAAAAATCTAATTTGTCAAAATTGAATTCATATTATGGTGAACATTGTTTAATCAGCTCTGTAAGCTCCATTCGGTTCACTGCTGGTTGAGCGCGATAAACTGAGTCTGCCTCGCTGAATCAAAAGATGATGGATGACGTGTCGAGTCTTTAATTCATACAGTCATACATTCCTAATCCTCAGATCGTTCTCGCTTATCCCTTAAGCGGCTCGGATAGAGTGAGCTTATTCTAGTAGTAGCTCGTCTGTGGAAATCGCTTTGACGTCATTGAGACGATGAATGCGAGAATCACAGATGCAAACCCCGGAAAAAGCACCATTCGATTGCGCTACCTTCCCGTGGTAAGGAATGCGTTAGTTTACTCCTGAAGAAACCGTTCTGCTGCCGATGAGAAGATCCGAAGGCCGAGCTTCTCATTGACCAGTATTCTATTTGAGCCAGTTTTATGCCCGATGTGCGTGTGATGTGCACCTGTAACTGAAGCTTTTGCTCCATCTTCGAAATTGTTCGCTTTATCGATGTTTGAGGTGGTAAGGAAGCGATTGTGTAAAATTGCAGGCAATGTGAGACTGTGGCAAGTCCAACAGAGATGAAAAACTGGTAATTGGTACGTGCTGCTTAAGTATCATATTTCTTAAGAATCTAAAATAGAGTTAACATACAAAAACGATTGACGCAGCATTGTTCGGGAAAGAGAGTTTCTTGAACAGAACTATAACCTTCGATAGAGGTTTTTACCTGGAAAGAAGACAGTACTAAAAAAATTTATGAAAAATGGGACAGAGTAGTAGTCCTTTTTACAAAAGGGATGTTTTTGTCCGAATAAACATGTAAATCACAAAGAAATTGTAGTAAAGCTACACAACTAATAAGTCGGAGGAAAACTTACGACTCTAGAAGTCACTTAGTTTATGGATCTAAGCTCAGTTTTAGGAGACTTGAGCTTACAGAAATATTGAACAAAGAATCGGAGAGGCTTTAAACTTAAAGACCTTCTAGTCCTGGACCTGCCCGATTAACGTGTTCTCAAATCCCATAGTAGTAGCCGCTCCTTGAGCACTTCCATGCCTTGCAACACAGCAGGGTCGATTTGTTCGACAATAATTAACGCCCTAATATTGACAAGCGCGAGGCGTTGAGCCTGGGAGAGATAGACTAGTCTTTCCAATTCAACAAAGGTCTTGTAGATTGCAACTAAGGTGTAGGATTGGCTACAGGTGCTTATAAGTTTAGTGGAGCTACTCAGCTCCTAGTCAGAGGAAGACTTACTAATCCAAAAGGTGCTTATTTCTACGGAGCTAAGTTCAATTTAAGGAGACTTTAGCTCACTGGAATAGTCAACAAAGACTAGGAGAGTCTTTAAGCTTGTAGACCTTCTAGTCCTGGTTCAGGAGACGATTATTGACTTTAGGAATTGTGCTAAAAATGTGACCTCGAGTATACGCCTTAAGCTGGCCCTTACTCGTAACAATCTGCTGACATCTAGAATAGACACGTGTCAATCTGAGATCAAAGGGGAACTTGACATTTGTTACATTCCCCCCTCCATAAGTTGTCCTTCCGCCTATGGTATAACCTCTGCTAAGTTATACGATTTCGGGTCCACCGACGCCGTTCTACGGCGACTATGGAATACGGAATATGTAATACCCGCCCAGGCCCAATGTAACGAACTGGGGGGAGCAATTTTTCTCTAAGGAGTAGATGAATATTGTTTAGAGCATCCTGGAGCCTATTTAAGCCATGAATTCAGTGCGGTTTGGATTGTATTAGCACTACGAAGTTGGGCTTGAATGCGACGAAGTGCGCGGAGGGAGGCGCGTCTCGATCCTGAGAGATCAAGGAGGGAAATGAACAAAGCAAGAGCAGCGAGCTTCTCAGCTATGCAATATGTCACCACCTCCTTCTCAGATACTCCTTCCTCCTCCACCTCCTCAGCATCCTGGACGAGCTTGATGATCTCGGCGTCGCTTAACTCCGCATGCACCGTCGGCTCCTCATCAACTGGACTGAGAAGTGACGCAACAGACATCGGATTGCGCAAAGGCAGGCTTTGCAGAGCTGACTTCAGATCCTTCTCCACTTCCTGCTCCTCCTGGTCAACCAGATCTGCATCCTGTTGCACAGGCTGCTGAGTGTCCCATGCTGAAGCACCTCCTTCGACTTCTGGTGAAGTCGGCCCATTCATGAGTCCAGTGTGATTGAAGCAGTTCGCAATGGAGGAGCTCGAAATCTCGCTCCACGCCATAAGTGACCAACACTTGGCTGTAACTTGATCAAATTTGTAGAGATAGGCCGATCCCGCATCATCGTGATCCAAAGCGTTCTGTAGGTGCAGACGTAGTTAGTGGCGCTCGAATGCAGCAACGATACCGGCGTCCATTGGCTGCACCTTGGATGTGGTATTGGGCGGCAGAGCCTGAACTGTGACGTTGGTGAGCACAAGATTTAAAGTTACGTGCGAAGGTGCATTGTCCACAAGCAGAAGGTTTTTTTATCATGGCGCTAGAATCTGGGTAAGTGCTTTGTTTTGCAGCTGATATCTCCTGAATGGGCAAATGTTCAGTTTCTTTCATGTCTCTCTCCAGGTTTTTAAGCCGTTCCTGGAAAAAGACCCCAGTCATGCAGGCTTTCTTGTTGTAGCGAAAAAGAAACCCGAGCTCTTCTACTGAATTCCGTTGGAAGCAACGAGGCTTCTTTGAACGGTCGATGAAGAATGGAGGGAGCTTATCCGATCCATCAGCATTTGCGGTCAGAGCCACTGTGATGCGAGTCTGACAAACATGTCAACTATTCCATTGATCCCACGGATTCCAACAAGCCAAATGCAACTCACCTTGCATTTTTTGAAGATTGCAACTTCCTTCTGGGCAATGGTTTATCCGGTGTCATGCTGTAAAATAATCCTAAAAATCGTCTCGGCATTTGTGATACAGAGCATAAAAGACTTCAGGAGAACATACCAGTTTCGTCCATGTTGTACACAGCACGGGGAGCAAACTTGGCGACGGCTGCTTGCAACTCTGGTAGAGCTGCTTCAAGTCCAGCCACATTGGCTGAACTGCTCTCGCCATGGATACGGACGGCCCTTAGATTGTGGCGCTGCTGGAATTTGTAGAGCCACCCATGGGCAAACTTGGTTGATCCATCCGGAGTATCCATGGACGTTGCTGAGCTTGCAGCTTTGGCACGGATCAGGTCTACGGTGAGGGCGACTCCACGATGATGGCACTGCGAAATTCAGAGAACCACTGCTTCTTTCAAGGCAGAATGTTGAACTGAGCGGGGACGCTTAGCAGAGAGATCTGATGGACTCATTGCTTCAAGCTCCTTCCTCTTGCTGATTAAGGCCTGCGTCATAGGTTTGGGGAGGCCAAATGCCTCTTTCGTCCAGTTTCCAAGCTCTGTCTGGGTGAGGCTCGAATGATCATCCTCATGTATGATGATCCTCAGCTTCTGGTCGTTGGTTAGACATATCTGAGACATCTCTGATGTGTGGGTAGGTAAGTGGGTGGAATATTGGGTAGGTGTGGGTTCTGGGATTTTGAGGGAATTCGTTGGTTTGGGAGAGGAATGGAAGTGGACAGGAAGCTAGAGAGGGAAAGCGAGAGGGAAGGTGAGGTGTGGATGTAGGAATGTAGGGATGTTTGTTTGGTCGGGGGAGAAAAAGTTTGCCTTTTTATACCCAGACCCCCGGTGGCCAGCCCGCCAGGCGAGTAGCGAAAGGTTGCGCAATCGCGCTCAAAATGTAAACAAGGTACAGTACTTTAACTGTGTACGAAGGATTGTAACTGTGTCTAGTTCAATGACTCAGTTGAGTGTGATGCAATCAATTAATTGTGTTTAATGAAACGTGTTCAAGTTATTTTGGTGCACTCACAAAGACAATGCATTGTACGCACAAGGACTCCATTATTTTCATAGGCGGTGCCCAGACGTGTCCCCCACCAGAAGGGTTAAAGAAAGTGTTCTGTGGTCCGCTATTTTGATCAATAAATGACAATCGTGATACTAGTAGTTATGCATATATTGTACTGTATTGATAAGTTGTAAAATAATAAATGGTCAGCTTTTTTGATCGTTAATTAATTGATTATTCCCAAATGGAATAACCCCGGATGAGTTATAGGGTCTGGTCTCCACCAAGGCTATAACTTATAGGGGGGAGGACTGAACTGAGTTCTACCCGTAATAAACCTCATCCAGCTAATCTATACTAAGGTTAAACTAATTTGCATAGTAATCTTTAGCTCATCAAATATCAAGTATGGAGCTTCAATCTGTCATCAATGGATGACTGAGGTCATCAACCACACCAATTATCGCAGAGAACACTTGCGATTGTACATCACTATACAAGGTATGTCCCTTTAGGACGATAACGGACGTGTGAATCCGTTGCAGAAATAGTCCTATGGGTTGTTTTATTAGTTGAATCTTACGTCGTCATCACTATGGCATTGTTCAATCAATGTCGATCTCAGAGAATCACGACTAAATTTTTGCAGTGGCATTTATAAATATATAAGATGTGGGGGTCGATGAAGGGACTCGATCTTGCACCTCTGTGACAAGACAGGTTCGAACATTTGCGGTACGAAGTAGCATTGCGTCACCCGGAGCGCCAATGGATAGCGGATGTAGTTCTGCAAATCGCCACCAACTTCAAGTTAAATGTCTCGTTCTTCTATTCGCGCAAGACGGATCCATGTCTGGACAAGACGAATTCATACCGTTCGTCACAGTCGCCCACAATTGATGGCACTAGTTGTGTCAGCCATCAATGCATCTTCTCCAGGATTCGAACATTCATTTGCTTCCTTTTCTTCCGCAATCGAAGGCCGGCGGTCCACGGCTCTCTACGACTCCCCAAGTCGTCTTAGTCGCCTGCAGCACTTTCAATCGCTCGTCGCGTGGTTGTCATCTTGCCACGTCTTTTGCCGCGGGCGCACGCATTGGATGACGCCATGTGGTGTAAGCAGACGATTCGCTCCACTGTCATCTGCTGGCGTGTTTTTACCGAGTTCATCGTTCACGCACACAAATATGTACTTACAGAGGTCCAAAATGAACAGGACCGGGTTGCGGTCACGTGAATCCTCACGCCAACGACAAATCTTTGAGACAAAAGCTGTCTGTCTATGCACTAGGTACAACTCACTCTTGAGTGATAGTGATCAAATCCTCATCGAAAACATCTTGAACGAAGTATGAGCAGAAAACGAGACCATCAACCACATTCTGATGTGACACCACAGGTGTGACACAAAGGTCGATTGCTGCACTGCCTAGTAACTGACGATAGGCTGGTCCACACGTGCCGGCATTTTGTAGCTGCCAGCTCTTGCTTCTGTATTGACCTCACTTCTTTTTTTGCACGGTTCGGATGAAGCACTTGGCTATCGTCGCTCTCCAGCTTTACGCTAACTTCATTAGCCAGCCATCTCGTAGCGTGATCTGGGTGCTCAAGGTCAAGAATGTCGACTTTAACCTCGTGGAAATGAACCCTGGCGCTGACTTCTTCAAGTCCGATGAATTCGGGGCCCTGAACCCCAACCGCTTTGTGCCGGTCATCAAGGACGAGGATTTTGTGCTGACTGAGGGCATGGCCATCCTTCAGTACCTGGGTGATCGGTTCAACTGGACCGGCCCTGCAGACCTTTATCCGAACGACATCAGGGTGCGCGCCAAGATCGACGAGTACTTGCACTGGCATCACACCAACACGCGTCTCTTTACAATCAACATCTTCCGCCCAGCGACCGCCCAGAGAAACAACAGCGCGACAGGGAAGGACTTGGAAGCTTTGGGGGGCACGGACGATCTCATTGCCAAGGTGTTTGGCCTACTCGAGGTGTTCTTGGTGAACGACTACATCGCCCATACAAACTTCCCGACCATTGCCGACTTTGCTGCTTACTGCGAGATTGACCAACTGGGAATGATGGGCTTTCAGTTTTCACAGTACCCCAAGGTGTCAGCCTGGATTGGTCGAATGAAGAAAACTGCGTATAATGAAGAAGTCCACCAGAAGCTGGAGGTGTACGTCGACGAGCGCGGTCTACGAAACTTTCATTCGTAGGGAGCTTGCACTCGGGTCCCGCTTAACTGTGTCTGTCGATCTTCACTGCATGGCACACCCGCTGAGGCATCGAGTGAGCTAAACTCAATGCCCAACTCGAATATATGTTGCTTTCCTTTTAGCTCTGCCTACAGTAGGAGCGTTTTACTGGTATGAACTATTCCACGATTCACAGGTTTCCATGTATCGTTGACGACCTACATGATCAACGTCTTGACCAATTAGCTGTGCATCCTTTTCTTAACGCGCATTGTTTGCAAAAACCCTGTGAACAAATAACATGTTTACGATCCGGTGAAGACGACATGGTGTAAGAAATCGCAAATACCTCCCTGTCACGTCCAACAACGCCAGTAATTTGCTGTTGCGTTTTGTACACACCGTTTGTCGTGTGCATCTCAGCATAAATGTACTTTTAGAGATGCTGCAGTGGAAACAAGTGCAAAAACATGACAAGCTGTTTAATAAAGATCCCGTTCATGTCGACGCCTGTTTTCACTTCGGGCCACAAAAGCCGAATCCACACTACGATGCGATATTTAAAACGTGACATTCTGGATACGTCTGCGGACGTATGTCAGGCGACTAAGCTACTGCTTCCCACTACGAACGTACCGTTTGATGGCTTTCGAAACGATGTCGTTGTCGAACTCGAGACATGTGAGGAGCGGTAGCGATCAGCAAGATCGTGTCCAGATATTTCAAGCTGTCGGTGGCGCTATCCATTGCAGCTCATAGTGCGACAACGCGAACGGCAGCCGATCTTCGCTGGCAGAGGGTGAGTCAGTTGGTCTGCCGCGCGCTAGCGAGGCCACCTGGGTAGTTCAAGGTAGAGGTAGGACGTCTATGATGCAGGCCCATCAGCACTTTGCCGCTAGTGTTAAATGGAACAAGAAAAAAAACCTAGCAAGCTTGTTTGTAACGACCTTCTTCTTGACATTGTTGCTGCAGTACTATCGTCCGTCAGATACGACGACGTCACCGAATTGATTTAAGGATTCTGGGCGTTTTGTGTCATACGCTTTCGACATGAAGAAGTGAGGCTGCCATTTAGACATTACATGTAACGGGGTGAATCGTTACATAACAATTTATAAGAAATTGTTAATAGAATATAACTATAAGAGTTACATTCTCAGAATATTGTCATAAGGACAAATATTCTGTTGCACTTACAAGTAGTTCCTAATTGGTTGATATAGGCCATTATATCAACCAACGAAGACGCGCCACGACAGACGCACGCAATGAGTGGTGAGTAGATAACTGATTTACACATTTGTATTTAGACATGGTTAGATGAAGATAAATAGTGATTTATTGCAGACATTAACTATTATAAATACAGTTCTACTTTTTACTTTAACCAAGTACTCGCTTCTTCTTACCGTCTTCCTCTGCACGTACGAGTGTACGTGAAGTTACGAGGCACCGCCTTATTCTGTCATCAGAATAAGTAGCTTGTACTGTCACCAGTACAAGCTTCAGGGTGCCCCGTTACACCTGGTAGCACTTCGTAGTCCGTCCAAGGACCACGTTCACATCCAACATGAATATGTTGGATGATGAAGATGACCAAAGCTTTCACGCTACGCGTGACGGCTACTCCCATTTGAGCGATGTCGAATGGGATGCGGTTGAACGAATGGGTTCGACCATGGGCATCCATGCTGTTAGCGTCATGCTAGAGGCTCTCAATAGAGATGCCCAACATGCTACCATCGCCAAGTTCATTCAAAATGAACTTGACGCAGAACGCGAGAAAGTAGCCTTGCTTCACCAACAAGGTTCTCAACAAGCAGTGTTGTTGAGAGAACAGGGTGCTCAACAGTTTGAACTGTTGAGACAGCAGCAGGCTGCTGCTGGTGGGTTGATGCATTCGCGTCGACCCGAGACTTTAAAGATTGACATCTCCAAGAATAGGGGAGTCGAAGAAGACCCCCTCTTGAGATAGTTCGTCGAATTGGATGACGCCATGAGGGCGCGTCGCATCGACGACGGGGATATGCAAGTTGCATTTGCCCAGTCAAATCTGGCAGGACGTGCCAAGACTTGGGCACTGGGGCTCAAGTTGCACGACCCATATGCGTTTGGGTCGTTCGAAGTCTTCAAGTCGCGGCTCAGACAAACGTTTGAACCGCCTAGAGCTGAGTTCAGGGCTCGAACTGAACTCTTGAAGCTCAAACAAGGTAAGCGTAATGTGCACGCTTACGCGCAACATGTACGACATCTCACGAGTTGTATAAGTTCCAATCCGGTGGATGAACACACGTTGGTTTCGGTGTTCATGCAGGGTCTTGCGGATGGTCCCGTCAAGACTCACCTGTTCCGGCTTGAACTAGATTCACTAGAATAAGCCATTTCCATTGCGGAACAGGAAGACTTCAGTCTGAGACAGGCTCGCGCCAGCTCGACATCATATCGTCAACCGAGACGATATGACAACGGAGGTCCAGAGCCGATGGAACTCTGTTATGTAGAGAGCGAGAAGGCTCGCTCTACAGGCTACAAGAAGTTGCAGAGATGCCACAAATGTCAAAAAAAGACTGGACACTACGCTTACGAGTGTAGTGCCCCTCGTCCAGTGTCTCGCGACACTGGGCGTAGTGACCGTCCACCCATGAGAAAGGGGCAGGGACGAGGGTCCGCAGTTGGTGCAAAGACGCAACAACGGGATGGACCGTCAAAAAACGGACAGGATCAGTAGGTGCGGAGCACCCTACTGGTCTAGCAACGTCAAGAGAATTTGTAGGCCTCTTGATGAAGGTTGCTCCCAACACACAAACGTTGTGCGTTGCTGCTCTAGGTAATGAGGTCTCACTCATTATCTCGAAACTCGAAGTGACGAATAAGTTGTCCCTTCGAGCTCTAGTCGATTGTGGGGCGTCCAACAATTTTGTGCGACGCCAATCGCTAGAAGATGGTCACTTTAAGTTCAGTGAATGTGACACACCTCCTACGAGGATGAAGGTACGTCTTGCGACAGGCGCATCCGTAACCGTCATGAAGCGTATAGTGAAGATCCACTATACGCTAGAAGATACCCAATATGATGATGACTTTATCGTATTCGATTTAGATGACAAATTTGATGTCATCCTTAGAATACCGTGGCTCAGAAGGTACGAACCACGAGTAAACTGGCAACATCGAACAGTAACGATGCCTGCCGCTTGTTCATCAGATGGCCATCTGATGAACGTTTTGGAGCGTCCACAAGCGCGTGGATGTACTACGAGTGAGTGCGATGGCCTCACTTGTGGTACGGTCGTTAGTACGACTGCACAAAACCTTAGTGTACCAAACGGTTACACTTCGGAGCAAAGTTCCGGCGGCTGTGAGGAAACACAGGCTGCGCCGAAGGTCCACCACTCGAATAAGTCGGGTGGACTGGGACAAAGATGTATCCCTAGCGGGGACCATCTAGAAGAGAAACAATCGATCGCTCAGGTTAAGCGAAACGATAATCCTAGATCGACTGGAGAGTCTTTCGTAGAGGATCTCGCTGTGGTTGCGTAACCCCAGCTAGAGGAAGTAAAGGGAATAAGTCCCGATATTGCAATACGGTGGAAATAAGTTCCCCGAAACCCGCGGGAATAAGTCCCCGGGAAGACGAAGGAATAAGTCCTTCGAAGCCTGAGGGAATAAGTCCCCAGGAAATGACAGTGACATTGAATGTTATATTCAATAACGGATCAAGTGTAGGCGCTTATACACTTGATCTGATTGCGCCTCCGAAGTTAACTTCGGAGATCACTCAGTTTCCAACGCTCGAACATCAAAGGTTCTTGCGTGATCTGCGTAGTGGCAAAGTCAAGCAGATCTGCGTACTCGTCGCTGACGACGAGTGTGTAACCGACATAAGGTCAGCAACAGTGTTCACTGAGAACGAGAGAGTTCTCAGTAGTTCATCTATGGACGAGAGTGTCCTAGATGAAAAGACACGAATTGAGCGATGTGACTCCCAATCATGGGAATCGCTCAAGAAAAATCCTCTCTATGAAGATTTGGTTGAATTCAAGGATGTATTCCCTGAAACTGTTCCGTGCGAATTACCGAAGGATAAAGGTATTCGACACGAAGTCGAGCTCAAACCAGGCTCGAAGTACTGTGTCATGAAGCAGTGGCCACTGCCTCGTGAACAAGTACTTGCGATCGACAAGTTCTTTGCCGATCGTTTAGCTGCGGGCCATGTGAGGGAATCAACTTCCCCACATAGCTCTCCGACCTTCTGTGTGCGAAAAGCAACAGGAAGGTGGCGGATAGTGCACGCGTTCAACAAATTGAACGCTGCAACGGTACCGGCTCAGACGCCGATACCGAGGAAGGACGTAATCATTGATGGTATGTCAAAGAGTACCATCTTTTCGTCCATGGATTTGATGGATGGCTTCTATCAGATCCTTATGCGTGAACGGGATATACCCTATACCGCAGTTAGCACGCCTAGCGGCATGCTCTGGGAATGGCCAGTAATGCCACAAGGGCTTAGTAATGCCCCTGCCACGTTCAACAGATGTGTATCACATCTGTTGAGACCAGTACGAGAATTCGCGCCGAGTTATTTCGATGACGTATTCATCCATAGTCGAGCTATGGATGGAAAGTCGGACGTTGAGGTCCACAGGTACCACGTTCGACAAGTTCTTACAATCATGCGAAAGCATCAATTGTATGCAAACCTCAAGAAGTGTATATTTGCAGCAAGCGAAATACCACTTCTTGGGTGCACCGTTGGTAAGAACGGTGTACGTCCTGATCCTGAAAAGATCAAGGCGATCACCGACTGGCCTGTGCAAGTTGATGTCAAAGGTCTTCGAAAATTCCTTGGGCTAGCGGCGCATTTGCAAAAGTATTCACGCAATTACGCCGAAATGACTGTACACCTCTCTCGTTTGTTTAAAAATAACGAGAGGTGGTTATGGAACGCTGAATTTCAGCGCTCCTTTGATGATATCAAGCAGAGCTTGATACAATCCCCAGTCCTCGCAATTGCCGATCAGGACAGGCCATTTCATGTGGTCTGTGATGCCAGCGATTTCGCAATCGGCTGTGCCTTCATGCAGTACGATCTTGAAGGCGTTGAACGCGTTGTCTGCTATCAGTCGCGTCAGCTGCGACCAGCTAAGCGGAACTATCCATTGCATGACAAGTAACTCCTTGCCATGAAGTATGCACTCGCGAAGTTCATAGTCTATCTATTAGGAGATAGACCCTTCATTGTTTACACTGACCATGCGTCATTACGCACGGCAGTGAACAGCCCGCACCTTTCACAACGAATGGCGCGGTGGTTGTCATTCTTTGCGGAATACAACTTTACGGTCGAGTACAAACCAGGAAGACTCAATGTCGTCGCTGATGCACTCTCACGTCGTCCCGACTTTGAAACAGTCGCGAAACCCAACAGTGAGACAGTCACTGTTGCGGATATGACGTCCACCATACCATCTACAACGTTGCACGATGATGTGCGGCGGGCGTATGCCCAAGATGGAGAGATTGTGAAGTTGTTGGCACATCTCTCACAACCATCTCGAGAATCGTTGAGCCGATTATCGTCTGCGTATCGATCTGCATTAAATCGATACACTACTCGCAACGGTTTACTGTATTGTACAGCAGTTACTGGTGACACACCACGTGTTGTCATTCCAGATGATACTGATCTGCGTTTGCGGATCATTTTCGAGTATCACGATGCTCCTGTAGGAGGACATCGTGGCCGAGAGAAAACATATCTCACGGTAAGTCGAGACTTTTACTGGCCCCGCCAGTATCAGTTTGTGCGAAAGTATGTTCGCGCATGCGAAGTCTGCCAACGAGTGAAGTCAAGTCCTTCACTGCGTGCACCTTTACAGCCTCTACCGGTTCCGGCTGAGTGCTGGGAATCCATCTCAATGGATTTCGTCTTCGGGTTACCCAAAGACGCTCGCGGGAATACGGGTATTCTCGTATTTGTTGACAGATTCAGCAAAATGGTACACCTTGTGGCTGTACCAGAGACAATCACGGCAAGTGGCTGTGCTTGTGTCTTTATTGACACCATCTTCCGACTTCATGGGTTGCCCCGTGAACTCGTGTCAGACAGATATCCACGATTCACTGCTGATTTCTGGCGTTCCGTGTTCAAATCACTCGGAACGCGCTTAAAGATGTCAACATCTGATCATCCAGAGTCAGATGGTCAGACGGAACGTGCCAATCGTGTCCTTGAAGAGATACTTCGAGGATACGTACACTCCTTTAAGAGATGGAGTGAGTTTTTGCGAATGGTAGAGTTTGCCATTAGCAACTCGGTGCATGCGTCCACGACACATACACCGTTTTACGTGAATGGCTTGCGCCATCCGCGTGTACCCACATTACTAGAGTGTAACTCTGGTTTAAGGGGGGGAGGGACTCGCGCGAGCAATAACCGATTTGGTTCACGCTCATCACGCTCTGACGAAGAAGTCATTGCGTTTGATGCCGATATCGATAACATCGATATCGAAGAAGATGATGCCAGTGAGAGTGCGGAAGCCCTCACTGAAGACAATGATCCCAGTGAGAGTGCGGAAGCCCTCGCTGAAGAAAAGGTTGTTGTTGCTGCAGTGCGCTCACAGCACACTGAAGCTAACGAGTCATCAGATGAGTTCATACTGGCTCGTGAAACGGTAGTCCGTTTTGTGCAAGACTCCATCGCCGAAGCGGTGGACAAGCAAAAGCAAAACGCTGACAAGAATGGAAGGGCAAACACTCTTTTATTTAACAAAGGCGACTTAGTCCTACTGTCTACGGTTAATCTAACAAAGCATGTAGTGACTAACTTGGGTAGCAGTAAACTAATACCCAAGTACGTTGGCCCTTTTCGTGTATTGCACCGCCTAGGCAATGCATACACGATCGAGTTGCCACGTAAGATGCGAACGCATCCCACGTTTTACGTTGGTCGGCTTAAGCCGTACCATCAGTACGCTGCTTCTTCCGATGAAGAACGCCCTTGCGCTCAAGCATCTCGCAGAGAGCCTTGTGCTCCCGATGGTGGACATCGACAAGGGTATGAAGAGCAGTTATCTCAGCCCGAGACCGATCAGCAATCCCACGAGCTACCCTTAGCTCGTCACGAAGAGATGTCAGAGATCTCTCGTTCTCAAGCTGAGCAAAGGCAAACTCAGCTCGATGCTTCGAGGCAGTGTCCGCCATTTGGAGACGCCTATTCCGCTCATGCTCGAGATCGTCGCGTAACCCTTGCGTTACGCGATCAAAGAAGCTCTCGGGAACACACCGATCCACATGATCGTGTGGAGAGCGTCTTTCCTCCTCCTCCACCTCCATTAGAGGACTCTTGCGGTGGCCAGCGCTATCTAGTTGAGCAGCTGTTGAACCACCGCGACGTGAACGGACGTCGGACGAGTTATCTCGTCCGGTGGCGCGGTTATCCCCCGTCCTGGGATTCTTGGGAGCCCCGCTCCCAACTGATGATCGACGTACTGGGTCTGGTTGAGCAGTACGACGCGGCACATCCTGTGCCGCAGAAGGACCGCCGGAGAAAGTCTTCCCGGCACGGTCGTAAAGGGATTTCAGGTTGTCAATCCCTTCGTACATCTCAGTAGAGACACGTACGCGCCACCACGGGCTGGTAAGGAGGTAAGCCTCCTTAGGTGCTCGTGCAGAGTTGTTCACACAACATGGGCACGGGTCTCCCCAAGAGAGGCAGGGTAATCCTTTCTCCCTTGACAGACGATGCAGCTTGTAGCGTGCACCTGTCGGGGTTCGCTTTTCAAACTTATTACGAGCTTTGATAAGTTTGTCGTTCCAAGCGTCACGACCTACATCCTCGAGGTTATGGATGTAGGCGTTCCACGCTTGAAGTAGTGAGGGACCATCACGCTTGTGATTCCCACTGTACCATCGATGTTTAACCAAGGAAAGGATCGATGAAGAAATCATTCTCAGCGCGATAGTTTTTCTCACTGGGGTCAAGGTGATGGATCCTTGATGAATCGAACAATCGTGTTCGATAGCGATCACTCGTCGTCGCCGACAAGTGATCCATGACGGATTTTGGAGGCATCCATGCCTTCTTCTCAGGAGTGAGACGCGAGACACTGTGGTCCCGCTCTTCCTGCGACGTGCCGACAGAAGTACTGGCACCTCGCTGTGAAGTGGTGTCCATTGGAGAACCGACACCACTATTAGCGCCCGAGTCTCGCGACCTCTAGCGCCTTCGCTTTGGCGATGGTTCATCTGATTCATCAGATGAACCAAAGATTCTACGACGCATAGCATCGTCCATGCCGTGCTTGGCAGGCGGCTTGGATTCGATCGCCGTCGATACGGATCCGTCTTCCGTATCAGGAGAGTATGAGAATCCGAGCTCATACTCTGTGAAGACATGAGTGTCTTCATGACGAGCGCCTGCCTCACCAAGTGACACAGGCTAAGTCGCTTCAGCAACCGATGAGACATCAGTTGCTGCGATTTCTGCTTCGATGTCCGCACAGAGACGTGCGGACGCGCTCTCGGTGGCCTTGCTCGCGCACCGCATGGGCTTGTTAACCATGCGATGAAATGTTGGAAAGTGGACGCGGACCAACAAGTGCAAACCCTGTCCCAAATGATTTGGGACGAGTATCCATTTAGTCAATCAGTCACTAAAGTGACTGATGGTTAAGGGGGGGGGTGATGTAACGGGGGAATCGTTACATAACAATTTATAAGAAATTGTTAATAGAATATAACTATAAGAGTTACATTCTCAGAATATTGTCATAAGGACAAATATTCTGTTGCACTTACAAGTAGTTCCTAATTGGTTGATATAGGCCATTATATCAACCAACGAAGACGCGCCACGACAGACGCACGCAATGAGTGGTGAGCAGATATTTGATTTACACATTTGTATTTAGACATGGTTAGATGAAGATAAATAGTGATTTATTGCAGACATTAACTATTATAAATACAGTTCTACTTTTTACTTTAACCAAGTACTCGCTTCTTCTTACCGTCTTCCTCTGCACGTACGAGTGTACGTGAAGTTACGAGGCACCGCCTTATTCTGTCATCAGAATAAGTAGCTTGTACTGTCACCAGTACAAGCTTCAGGGTGCCCCGTTACATTACACAATGCCACCCTGCTGCATCGTCGATCCTTTATTTGTGAGCGTGCCGTAGTTTGTGTACCCTTTTGATGACATGTGGCCCAATAACTATAGCCTTCATCTTAGCTTGATCCTGTCCGAGAACACGAAGATTTTCATGGTCGCCGTCATTGTAGAAGTACGTTACCCGCTTGTCATTTTTTACGACTACTGACCGCGAAAATTACGTCGAATCGTCAGGTAAAGGAATCATCTAGTTTTCTTTAGGTAAGCTGAATCGACGATAAATTCATTCAGTATACAGCCCTCCTCCCTCTTCTGACTTTTTATCTTGGTGGATATACTTTTATATCATTTAACAGAGGTTGTTTTTCAAAACGGATCAGGGGTGCGTCCTAAATTAGGGAATGGCAAGGTAGAAACTCCTTGCTCACTACGCGGACACCCCCTGGATTAGGAAATTGCGATAATTTATAAAACCCGTACCTCTACTTATAACGCGAACACCCCTTTAATGAAGATGTAGCAAACTGACGGTACCGGTGCCCACTGAAATTATATAAAAAAAGAGAATCGATGCAATTCAGAATGTTAGACCCTCCTCCACTCCTCTCTCCATCTCACAACACCTCACGTTTTTCATATTAAATTTTTTGTGCTCGCCTTAATTTAGCACATTCTCCTTCCTAAGATCATGTTTCGGCAGTGTCCCAGAGACGATCACGGTTAAAACTACGTGGTCATGAAAAGCTGATAGGGAAGAGCAAAAGGTAGCCAGTGACAAAAACGATGAAAAAAAAGGAAAAAACAGCGCTCTGCACCTTTGCGGAGGATCCAGTACTGGCTATTCAACCATACGTTTCGTCCTCTATAAACCTTCTCTGTACGTACTGCATATTTATGAGCTCCGGCCAACCGACACTGTCACTTTAAAGGGTGCAGAAGATGCAATTATCTCACATGGTCGTGTCCAAGGATCCGCAATGCAGCGGTTGAGATCGCATTTGTCAAAGTGGATTGGAGAATGCGCACAGGGAGGTCAGAGCTTACAGGGCAGCACTGTAAATCACTTTTTATGCCCGCTGTGCTCTGTACGAGGAGATGCTATAGCAGCGTACCATACCACATCGGCGAAACATCTACATGAGTATAATGAAAGCAAATTACGTGGCAAATTAGTTGAATAGCCACATCAGCGTAAAGCTTCTCATCAATTTATCGTACCAAATACCTGGCGTTAGTAAGGCAGCCGATGCAGCAGTGAAACCTGCGACAAACCGAACGACAACACTACGTTGTACACATATGATAAAGTTGTGTGTACCATTGCACGAAGAACGACAACGAAAACGTACACTGGACGCGCCGGTGCTGTCTCTGTGGCTTGCACGGGAAATTGTAATGTTTATCAATGATAAAAATTACGCATTGAGTTTCATGGGCACCGGGTTCATAAAAAATTCGTATCTTTCATCGAGGGGTGTCCAAGTAGAAAGTAGGGGTGTCTACTTAGTTGGTGCCTAAATAAACTGCAGAAAAGTCAATAATTGAAGGATAAAAGGGCAAATCCTCCACCAGTATCACCCACTTCACTTCCACCCCACCCTGGGATCTCCACAAATCAGCAGAATAAGGTCTCCAGGACCTCACCTTTCGATTTTAACTAAGAATCAGGTTGTCCCTTCACTTTAAAGACATGTAGTCAACCTGTTCGTTTGCTGGATTGATGTAATTTGTGGGGAGAAATGTGCCTTTTTTTTGGTAGACTCTACATATATAAGCTTCTCGTCTCTACAAAAAAGACGCGAGCAATTGTCCAGAGATTAATGATCAAGATACTGCGAAAGCCGGAATTTGAGGAGGAGGCAGTTACAGACAGATTGAATAAGTGCGAGAAAATTAACATCTTAGATAGTGAAAGTACCTTGCATTATATGTCTCAGTAAATTCACCGTTCTGCTACAAATTACTCTGTAGCCTTCTGGCTGACATGCGCAGTACCAACGCCACAAACTACCCTCGATGCTTGGCTTGAATAGATTTCCCCCCCATTTTTGGTACAGATTGCCCCTTTATAAACTTATACTAACCTTATAGGCTATACGCTACGAGTATAAGTTTTATATTAACGACCATAAAAAGGCCACTGTGGCGGTCCAAACCGTTTAGCTTGTGGAGGTTATAATTTTTTAATGGTAAAATTATCAGCGGCCAGACTTCATTGCAACAGCTTGCCGTACTACAAAATCATTATCAAGGATGGCCCTTTTAAATTGGCGTCAACTTGCTTGAAGGAGGTATTTAGAATCTCGCAATAATCTTGCTCAGGAATGACATTCGCCTGCGGACAAATTGACATCGTTTGTAATGTTTGATCTCAATGGTTCGCACCACTACTTACAATCTCAATTCAAACTGTTGGATCAGGGTCACGATCCCTCAAGCCAGTCGCGGGCACCGATATTCTCTCCGCGGTCAAGTTAAAATAGGTCAAGCAGAGGCTTTAAGCCATTGTGTATTTTATGGGTCATGATCGATCACCGCAAGACCGTGGAAGCCGTAATTCGCACCGATAAAAGATCGAAATAAGCTATATCCCATGGGATGGCCGATAAACGAGATTGCAACAGCAATCAGCCATACTCCTGCTCACACGGTATGCCTTGGGCCACCGACAGGTCAAGTAGCGCGTAATGAATTCAGAGATTAATACTCTAAGTGGTCCATTACACTCGATGACTGTCGCAGCGTTTCGTACTAACGACAAGGGTCACGGGTGCTCATGGATTTAGTGATGCTAGTTGAAGATATCTTTTTGGGGACTGTTTAAAATTTTGTTTCTACCTTGACACACGACGATTGTGAACCCAAATAGAGGGAAAGCCTCCATTTAACGTTTAAGGAGCCATTTATAGCAACCACCCTTTCGTTATCCAGCCACCGATAATTAATATCATTTATCTTCAATTTGAAAAAGGTTCAATTGATTGGTCACGAAGATATACGACATCATAAACACCATTGGATAGATTATTTGTATTCATTGAGTTTAATTATTAAACCAGGCGCGCTTCTTGCGTTATATCTAATGATGGTGGCGCTATGCATTAGAATTTATGTATGCATAAGAGAAACGTTAACCACCCACCAGATTTTTCCTGTCCACCCACCACTTCTGTATACAATCGTAATGACCTCGATTATGCCCTCTGATTGGTAGGATTGAGATAGTCGCCGTAGGAATTATATATAACCGTAACTTGCTCGATTCATGTCTTCTGATTGGTAATATCATTATGTAACCGTCATATTTTTTGTCTTATCTAAGCTCATTACACACCGCAACATCATACAAATAATCTCCTACATCCCCCAACTCGTCAACATTTCCACGAAATTTTTTGTTATTGTATAGCGGAATAAGCCTACAATCGGAAAGCCACGTAAGGGTGTAACCCTGTCGACCTCCTGCGCTTGGATGCCAGTACAAATTTCTCACTCGTTGCTCGTAATGGTAGCCTTGCTGAAGCCACGATTCTTATATCTTTAACCCATTAGCGGCATCACTAGTCGAGGTATATTACTTCATAAGTGTCGAGCATTTTCACACTTAATGCTTTTGTAATACGTACGCCGTCAAGTCACATAACAGAGCACCACTACAAAGTTCCCTTATCGTGACGAACACACATTAGCACCGTAGTAACGACCCTCACGTACTTCTTTTCCTCTTGACAATGCTTTCTTCTTCCATGACACGTGAACTGGAGTCTTGCAATGATTACGTCTTGGCCTCGCCTCCATCGTTTTGGAATCTGAAGACAAGTACCGTACGGTGATTTACGCGAGCAGGTTCAATAGAACTAGGTAATTGTACTTTCTTATATCGGGGGTCGTCCTTAACCGTAGGTTGCCGCCACTACTTGCTGCTCGGGTTACAGTGTATAGTGGAGGAAGAATTCGCACAATAAATTGCCACATGTTACTGATTGAAGAAATGCATGAAAAATTCAGATCTAACATTTATCACTTGTTAATTAGATTGCAAATTGCTTCGAAGATGGTGATTATCTCAATCCTTTCAATCAGAAGGCGTAAATCGAGTAATCACGGTAATATGTATGTGTGGTGGATAATCAACGAAATTTTGGTGGGCGTTGTAACGTTTCACAAAGAGGTCCATATATTTACACGTGCATTTGTACATATTAATGTATTTCACGGATAGGAAAAACTAAAATGAACGTGAAGTGGATATTTGTGTTGATCATAAAGACCTTTACGATGTAAGTGCAATAAAAACGTGTATATGCGGACGAGGAATCGATAAGATAGATAATTTAAGAGATGGACGGTATTGTGAATTTTTAAGCATAAATACATTAGTTTGAAATGAATCTTTGAGCTATCACGAAGCCATCTTTTCTACTTCTTACCTTTATCAATTGTAAACGACGACATAGCTAGTTTCTTTGAAAGGACTACGATTGACGCCTTTCCCCTTCAGATAATCGTGCACAACCTTGGGCTGTAATTAAAAAACTTTCTATAGTGGTAAGCAACGTATAAAGAGGTTTGCAATTTATATTAAATAAAAAAATGAATTATTGACCTCTGTGTGGTTATATAGATATTTGAGTTTAACAACACTCAGCCTTTCATCTCTATTCTATAAGATGCAAAGTTTTCCAAATAACTATAAACGATCGTGATCCCAAAGGGTGAATCCATAAGTGACTGTGCACAAGATTGATGCCGATTTTGCCAAAACAAAATTCTGAGCATGTGTATTTCTATGCCTGTCTGTGAATAACGCGGCTAGCTGTACTTTACGCATAGTGCAATCTAGAAAATGAACGAGACGCGGGAATAGATTGCCGACCGCTAACGCTCTTTCGAAAGTATTATTTAAAGCTTGATAGGATCGCCATTTTTCCATCTGCAAACGGAGACAGGCTATTCCGCGTGGTCTGTAATATCAGCGACTTTTCTATTGGCTGTACATCAATTCATGAAGATGCCGACAATTCAGAGTGTGTCGTCTGTTACCAGTCACGCCAGAAGCAACCAGCCAATCGTAATACCCCATTCATGACAAGGAAACACCTTGCCATGGAGTACGCGCTGGCTAAATTTAAATTCTATCTGATATGTGATAGACCCTTCACTGTTTGTATGGACCATGCGTATTAACTCACGATCGTAAACAGTCCACACCTCTCGCAGCAGATGTCAGGGTAACTGCCATTATTTGCGCATTATAACTTCTACGTCGGGTTTCAGCCACGATCACTAATCGTCGTCTCAGACGCACTCTCGCGCCAAAGAGCCGTCTGCGCAACCCTACATCGGTCCGACCACTGTCGCGGTAATTATTTTAAGGGCTACGTCGTCAAACGTTTTGGAAGACATACAAGAAGCTTGTGATCCGGTAATGGTGCGATTGGTGCATCATCTCTTGCAAACATTTAATCAGCATCTTGTAGTAGTCGTTAATATAGTAATTCTCTACGGGTAGATGTACAATTCGCAACAAATCACTTTATCATCCCGCTGTTTCCGGCGACTCACCTTGTGTCGTCGTACCAGATCGTTGTGATCTGCGATTGCTTAGTATGTTGGAAACCACAACGCACCTGTTAGTATACATAATGTCTGTAATAAAACTTACCTCACAGCGAGCCGCGACTTTTTCTGGCTCCGCCAGTACCAGTTCATGCAATAATATGCTCAGGCCTGTGAGGTTTGCCAACAGGTGGAGTCCAGTCCTTCCCTTCAAGACCCGTTGCAGCCTCTGCCCGTCCCGGCCTAGTCCTCAAAATCTATTTTAGTGGACTTTGTCTTTATATTTCCTGCAGAGCCTCACAAGAATACTGGTATTCTTGTGCTCGTTGACAGGTTTATCAAGGCATTGCTCGTGGACAGGTTTCAGCAAGGTAATACAAGATTTGATGTAATCAAATCAATTAAAGCATCGGTATGTGCTCGTGCCTTTATCGACATTTTCTTTGGCCTTCATAGGTCGTCTCGTGAAGTCGTCCAATCAGGACCCGCAATACACAGCTGAGTTCTGGCGTTCCGTGTTCAAAATACTCGGAACGTGCTTAAGTATTTCCACGTCTGACTATCCTAAAACAGATAGGTAAACCGGAGGCGCCAATTTTGTCCTCGAGGAGATACTTCGAGGATACGTCGATTCCTTTACGAATTTAGGCGAATACCTGCCGATGGTGGATTTTGTTATAAACCACCCAGTCCATGCGTCGACAACGCACACGCCGATCTTCGTGAATGGCTTACGCCATCCGCGTCTTCCAGTCTTTCTAGAGTATGACGCTCACTTTAGAGTAAAGGGAATAATTCGAGCGACCGACAATCTGACTCTCAGTCTTTATTTGCTGTAAATGCGGTCATCATGTAAATAGAGATAGCGATCACATCAGTTTCGTGAAGAAGACCAATACGAGATCGAAGATAACCTTACTGGTCACGCTACTGATCAAATTGGCATCACGCCTAGTGCGTCCAACGTCACACTCACAGAGGCGAATTGTCATTTTGCTATAACACGCTCCAAGAGCACTGCGACTAAAAACGGCTGGTGAGCAGATAAATTTATGCTGGCTCACGAAACGGCTTTTTTTTCGTACAAGACTCTATCACAGAGACGGTAATTTCACAAAACGAACGCTGACTAGAATAATAGGGCAAGTGTTATCCATTATGAAATGGCGTCCTACTATCTAAAGTAAAATTCCTGGACACAGTGGCCGAATTTAAAGGTAATAAGTTACTACCCAAGTTCGCCGGTTCATTTTGTGTGCTCCACCGCTTAGGCAAAAAAATACATGATTAGATTGCCATGTAATATACGCAATCATCCTACATTCGACAACAATTGACTTAGGCAGTACTATCAGTACAAGGTTTCTTTTGGTAAAGAATACGTTGCCCTCAAGCACCTCCAACCGATGCTTGTGCTCATGATCGTGGCTTTAAGACCTCATATAAAATTCAAATAACTCCTTGTGAAGCCTAGATATACCCCAATGAGCTTCCGTCAGCTAATCGCGGAGATGACGCTGTTCCAGCTAATTTGCCAGCTGGGAAAGGCAAGCTCTACCCTAACCTTCTCCTGATCTGAGCTCAGACGGTCCACGATTATAAGCAAATTCTGACTTCTGCCTCTATCGTGTTTAAATTCCTCGCGCCATTCAAACGTTACGCGGTGAGATGAATCGCTGCATCGGAGTGGCCCCGCTATTCCATCCGGGAAACTGTTCCCTCCTCTACCTCATTCCTTTGATAATACTCGCTGTAATCAACGTTTTTTGGAACGATTGTTGTACCACCACGTTGTAAAAGGACGTCGGACGAGATACCTCAACCGGTCGCGTGGCTATCCGCATTTGGATGATAGTTGGGAACCTCGCTCGCAACTTTTTTTTCGATGGACGTGTCGGGTCTTGCCGAGCACTAAGACAAGGCACATTCGATGCTGAAGAAGATCCAATGGAGGATGGATGCCCAGCGCTCTTGTTTAGGGTAAAATAATTATCTCTTTATCGTACATTTTCATCGAGACGCAAGCACACCAGTAGGGATCGGTCATTAATCAAAGCATCTTTTGGAGCTCGTGTTTAAGTGTTACACAGAATTGGCACGCATCACCCCAGGCAAGGCAGGGTAATCTTTCCTCTCTCGGTAAGCGATGTAGTTTGATACTCGCAACACTGAAAATCAGCTTCTTGGATCTAAAACGAGATAGGGTCAGCTTGTCCAGCCAGGTATCTCGCCCAATCCCCCTAACATTGTGGATGGAGACGTTTCATGCCTGGATTAGCGAGGCTTCATCACGTTTATGTTTCCCTCTGTATTATCGATTTCTGAGGAACACTTGAATGTAGAACGCCATAATCAGTGCGAAAGTTTTCCGCACTAGAATCAAAGCCATTAAGCCTTGATGAACCGAGCAGCACTATTTGATAACGATCGCCCACTTTGTCGGAATAGCGTTCAAACACTTAATGAAGAGTCGATTATGTCTTCTTCTTAATAGCAACACGCAATACGTAGCAGTCTCTGGCTTTCTGCCTGGAGCCAATAAACTACCGACACCGATGTCAGCACGGTGGTCTTGACTGTGACGCAAAAGTGCATCAACGTCATAATTGATCGACTGACTCCTCGGACGATCTGAGACGTCACGGCGCTTGGAGAGGCTCACATCGCTTTGCAAGGCCGGCTTGCTCGGCTCTGTCATCGCAGCTTTCAGATCCGTCTTCTTGAAATCCTTCATCGACTCGTTTTTGCCGTCCGACTCACCAGCGTAAATCAACTCGAGGTAGTAATCATTAAGGGCAAGCGGTGCATCACCGAGTGAGATTGCATCAGATGGTGCAGAAGGCGAGTTATCTCCTGCTGCGTTCACGGCATTTGCCTTATCCGTCGCAGCGAATCTTGTTGTGATTGCTGCATATCCAACTGCTTTAACTGCACACCGCATGGACTAATAAACATGCGGGGGAACAAAGAAACATATCATAAAGATCAAAAAGTGCTTCCCTTTCCCAAAATTACTCAGAGGAGTCAATTATTTATCAATTATAACCTAATGTGACTGATGGTTTTGGGGGGGGGGGTGATGTAACGGTGTGCCCCCATCACATGATAGTTTACATCAGGTAAATATCAAGACGAATATCCGGTTCGGACAAGCAGAATGTTCTCACAATATTGGCTTACTAAGTAGTGTTGTGTTGCGGAAGTAACACACTGCTCATTAGATGACGTAGGACCAAGATATCTATGAAGCCGAGCCACGACAGAAGAACCCAATGGGTGGTGAGTAGATGGTTACAATACATGTTTGTAATTAGATGTTATAAAAATACACACAAATAGGATTTTATTGATAGGATAAAATTTACCTAATACACTTCAATTTTACCCTTCTATTTTCGTGTTGAACCCTTCAACTGCACGACGCGTGTACTTGAAGTCTCAATGCACCACCTAACTCTTTGTTCATTGTATGTAGCTTGTACTATGACAGTACGAGCGACCGGTGCCCCGTTACACACGTCCCATACGCAAAGTTACTAATATCCCCACTATTAAGGATTGCAAAATTCGTGAAGGAGAGTTATAGTCTAAATTAGACAGTTGCAAAGAACATTGTCGATGACCAACGCGTACGACGTCGTTGTAAAGATCAAAGTGCGTGTCCAAAAAAAAGCGATATTTTACTCGCGTAATAAAAACCTGCTGTTACTTGTTTAAGTATGTTCTGGTTGCAAATCACTACATCACAACAGCACTCACTGAATAATGAGTAGTATGCGGTTAATTTATGCATCAATTTATTACAGTATACTCGAGCACGCAATCGTCCTGTGCTATGATCGTCCAGCACTTGCATAAGTAATCAAATTTACCTTTGGTTAATTTATAAGCTAATTTTGTGCGTGTGTCACAAGTAGTCACATAACCAGATAGTTACTTCGGATTGCCGATATGCACTCGTCCCACTCAACTAGAGAAAAAATTGTGCCAAATTCTAACAGCGTGTCTTATAAAAAGTCTCTTGCGAAGAATATGAGAAAACTAGTTGTGTGACCTTAAAATGAATGATCGATTATGTATTGGAGCACTTACGCAACGCTACAGACACGTACCCATGTGAAATGATATGTAGCGTTTGTCTAGAAAATGAAGTCTCTCGTGTCGAACTTACTTGCTTTAGCGTGCCATCTTTTGCATATACTTGATAACATTTCATGGAGATCCGACTGAATGACACGGGTGTCACTTTATGAGAGTACGAAGTACGGCCACAAAGAAATAAAGTTTTATTAATGCATTTTTGGCACTGACAGGCGCTTGATATCTGTCGTATTAAAATTACGCGAGCTTTGTTTCACTTCAATAAGCGCCTCTTATTCTTTTTGAATGTAATCGCGGTCCAGGATATCAACTTATTCTTACACGCAAAGGCTTATTCCTAGATCCATTTTTTCATCAGCCAGACTGCAGCAGTTTTGTTGGAAGAAGAGGCTGGACTTTTGATAATCATTTTGTGCATGCAGCAATCTGCGGTGCTTCAATTGTCCCACCCTTGATCCAGCAAATACGAATGATCAATCTCCTAAAAATGTTACAGCTTCCAGCTGCGAACTCATCCAATTTCAGGACACAGAGTATGCGCTCAACATCTGCTTCTAATAGATCCATGTGCCATTGCATATGAAAATTCTTGTAGCGAGAGTTTAACGAACAAAAGATATTAATACCATTAGATTTCTTTGATTGATCGGTCTAAATTCTTAAATGATGGCCACTGTCACATGGCCGACAAAGTGACCCAACGCGATCCTAAGAAAACTCGCCTTTATCTAATACAATGTTTTTCAAGTTGGTGCTTCTTAATTTACGCACGCACAAATTCGACGGGCACTAATTATTAATACTATGGTTGCAACACTACGTCCGAAAAAATATAATTTATTCAATCTTAACTTTTGACTTGTGTATTACAGCTAGATAATAAAATGCAAAGGAAATCTAATGATATGCGGCTTGCTGGTGCTGGGCAGACGCGCTGAACGTAGGCTAAACGAAAGCGGTCAAACAGCAGCAAAGGCGCTTAAAATATCCTGTTTTGCTGCGCCTTCACTGTAATATGTTCTGCTATGTGCCTTTGTTGTTGATGTAATTGTTGATGCTATTAGTGCAGATACGGCATGCGTTCAGCCCCCTCTGAAATCTCAAAGAGATAAAATACATCAAAGTTCATTCTACATTGGGGTGAACAACTAGATATTTTGTAAAAAAAGATGACGGCAAAACATCCTTTGATATAGCATCCTCTCTCGATGAGATCCAAACATACGGTTGAAGAAAAGGGGTTGTGTAGAGGGGCTGTCTGTACTAGAAAGCATACGGAGAACGCTGGGGCTAATTTTAAGCAGAAGACGCTGCCACACAAGCAACTTAAACAACCGCAAAGCCAAGCATTTCATACGACAAATTCGACAAGATCATCAGTATCGTGCAGGACAAACAGTGCTTAATTAACTGTTTTTGTGCTGCTGCGCCTTTGACTCTAATTTTGCTGCCGTTTTAATTTGCATTCGTTTGTGGTTGTATTTCTTGTTGTTGTCGCTGCGTTAGTTTTGCTGTATTGACTGCTGTCAGTACATCCATTTGCGTACAAGCACCTCAACCTAATGAAAAGAAAAGTTTTTCATACGAAGAAGTTGCCAAGGTCGCGTGTTTTTTTTAATTGCATGTGGGGATATAAAATCTGTGTCTGTGGCCTTAGCAGTACCTCTACTATTTTTTCAGCCATATTTACGGCTTCGTAATACAATATTTGATCTTACCATTAATCATTAAAAATTTTGTCCGCGCTTTTAAACCTCTATTACGATTTCTTCTAGTCGTTTATTACTTTGAACACATATCACAATTCCGTGTCAACCACAGATTATGTTGGCGACCATAGATAGCACTTTTACCATAGAATATCGATGTTGACCTTCAACTGGCCACGGAAAAAGCGTTTTTTAATTCCAGCAGACATGGAATGTTTTAACTGTGTTAATCCCTGTAAACCTATTTCCTAATACACGCTAAAATCCACCTCCTGCTATCAGCATTACAATCACTATTTACGTGATCAAAAGATTTACATTCCTCCTCAATAAACGCACCATCACACAAAAAGCTCATCCCGGCAACTTCGTCGGCACGATAGCTGCAAGAATTGCAGTCACGAAAACACTTATATTGTCGTATTCATGAGATTATCAGACGCGACATTTGACAGTGCATCTTGAAAAAAACAATACACTGTCCATCTATATACTCCAGCTGTTATGCTTCAAACTCGGTCTGGCTTCAAGAATCACCACCTTTTCTGATGCCAGTCTCTTTAGAAAATGCCAATCCAATAGTTTCGTTTTACACAATTCTAGGTAGCTGAATTTCACCTTGCTGGGCCTCTGTATCCACTAATTCTTGGCTCTATCGACTTATCATACCTCAGTATTATTGCTCTTGCACCGAGTAAAAGGGTTTTCTTCCATAATAAAAATTTAGCGTAAATTGCTTCAACATCATTCGGCTGAGGCTGTAGCGGAGCTACACATCTCTTTAAGTCAGAGGAAGACTTATTTTACAAGCCAAAGGCTTATGTCTAACAGCCTATGAATTCTACGGAACTAATCTATCAAGTTAAAGAGTCACCCAGCTCTACGGAACATGGGTCGACCCGACGAGCTAACAACTCAACTACTGTGTAGCTCTAGAGAACCACAAGCACAATGTGCAGGGGAGTAGAGTCTAAGGACTCTCTAAGCTACGGAAGTTCTAAGGAACTGCAGGGCACAATGTGCGAGGGGGGGGAGTCTAGGGACTTCTGCTCAAAATGAGAACTGAACTATCTTTAGATTTTGTATCAAGGAAATTCCTACTTTAAGTACCATATATTAAACTAAACTTGAACTAATACAAATACTAGTATTCGAACTAAATGGATGGTTGGCACATCACTCAGTCATCAAATGATGATGGTACAAAGTACGTACACGGTAAGTACCGTAAACCTGGAAATATCAATCAATTGATATTCTCTTGCTGATATAAAATCAAAGGTTACACACATTCATCCGTATCATTTATGGGAGGGCTTTGACCAATTTAGCCAATAGCTAGTGTGACCCCGTTACAACCTCCCCCACCAGACTGACGTTACCATAAACGTCATTCGATTCATTATCCCAATAGGACGTATTTCAAAAGTGACGCACTCACATTGACCGACCTGAACAACCTCCTGGAAGATAAGGCTCTAGCCGAATTCCTTGGTGTCGAGGACGTAGACTTTGACAGTGGTAGTGATACCAAAGTCGAGGGGGAGGAGCAATCCAAACCCAACACGCCTGTGCGTGGGGACATTCCCCATCCGGCACCTAATCTGCTACCCGAACGTAGTGCCGCGACTGCGCTAACAGCGCTGGGAGCAATGTCCCCCATGGATACATCCATTATCACTAACCTGCTTGATAAGGAGCAACAACGCACGCTCGATCAAGCGGCAAGCGCACGGCGCAAGTCAAAAGTTCAGAAAAAGTTGCAACGACACAGTGAATGTGCATTTACAACACCTGGCGTGGAAGAACTAATTCGTCAAGTGCCACGGCATACTTTGGCAACCTGGGCCACCGGCCCCGAGGCGAAAACGCCAACTGAAATCGAATGTCGCAAGCTCTTCGAGGGAGGAACTTGAAACCTACTGTGTTGACTTTAAGTCAATACAGATAACGGCTACAAAGGCAGGTTCAAGGAACTCCAGTTCCACAAATAAGGAGTAGATCCATCATTATGTCAGAAGATGGGGACGAAATCACGGAGGACAATATGTTCATCCACTGGGTGTATGGCGTTCGACACCTCAGTAGCATGCACGCACTACGCGAAAGTGCCAATGTAGCAGACGTTCTTATAAAGCGAAAGCTTCGCTATGACTTCGCGAAGTTAAAGACCAGAGGCCGTCTGCGGGGAGTATCACGCTCCCGCTATGCTTCGGCTACCTTTGCAGCCGCAAGTTTACGTCAGTATTTTGACACGAACTCGCCCGATCTCACTACGACGAGTGAGAAGCGTGACGCTCGTCAAGACAAGCTCGGCCGTGGCGCTCAAAAACGTCATCGGCGGTTGGGCAGCCTTGCCGAAGGAAAATCTCATACTCCCATGAGTTTTCAGACTCAGGGTTCTTACGCCACTTCACCAAATATTAGTAGTGACCGTGACGACGACGTCGTTGAAGTACCCGCTCCACATGGAACTGTAAGTTCCCTTGCTTGTCATGCAACACCGGTGGCGGTCGGAGCATCGGCTAAAAGCCATGCTGAGCTGGTAAAGAAAGTGGAGGATCTTCGTGATACTTAGGTTCAGACTCAGAACGCCCTGGGCGAAGCCCGATCTCGTCTGGTGACGTTACAATGCGATTGCACCCGTCTTCAGATGATGGAGATACGTCAGACTCGTGTCGAGGCTCAACTTGACATCTTAAATCGGATCCTGTGGCAACGCCAATGTACGCGGCGCAAGCGCCTTCAAGTCAACATGGGACGGGTCCCGGTATGGCTTAAGCAGGCCGACAGAAAAGACGGGATGTGTACGCAATTTGCGCGGCAAGTTGATCGCATACGCAAGGCCCTTCTTGGCCACAACCGTAAAGGTCCAACGAAGCGCGGACGCAACTTCGTTTTAAAAGCAGCTGACACCTCATTTGTAGGTATATTGTTAGGGTTAATCAAAACTTTGTCTCCGACCTCATTACTTTTATTACAATTGATTCCTTTGGCATATGCTTGTTTCTTTTGCTTACCTTGGATATCAGCCATTGCATCTCGCACATGTCGTAAGACATTCTACATTGTTGCAAGGAACTCACCAACCTGTTTCTGAACAGTGGCAGGGCTGACATCAGCAAGCCTATCGGCAATCCCTTCCCCACCAAGCTCTAAACCACGGAGTGGTAGAGTCAATGGGACGCGCGGATGGGTGAAGCCGTTAACATAAAACGGGGTGTAGCCAGTTGAGGCATGGACCAAATTGTTCATGGCAAATTCGACCACCGGATACATAGAGCTCCAACGACGAGGCGTATCTGCGAAAACACAGCGCAAATTGTCACCAATGACACCACTAACACGTTCAACTTGACCATCGGTCTGCGGATAATCCGCTGTGGACGTGTCCAATCTGGTGCCAAGCACCTTGAAATTATAAATCCAAAACTTCCCCGTAAAGCGAGGATCGCAATCTGAAACAATTGCCAAAGGCAAACTGTGTTGACGAAACACGCGATCGATATACAGCTTTGCTGTGCGTTCACCATCAATTGAAGTCGGCACAGCCGCTAAATGAGTCATCTTACTCAAACGGTCAACAAAGACCACAATACCAGTGTTGCCGTCCAAATCTGTTGGCAAATCAATTACAAAGTCCATACTGATGGATTCCCAGCAGCTCGTGGGTATAGGCAAACTCGCTAAAGGCGCAGCCGCATGAGCGGAGGATTTTATCCATTGACACGTTTCACACGTACGCACATATGTGCTCAACCATTTTTATAATTTTAGCCACCAATAGTGTTGGCTGACCGAGCCATAGGTCTTCTCTCGACCGAGATCACCGCTCAGAGCTGTTATATGCGTCTTGAAGAGGATACGATACTTCAATTTCACATCATGAGGTACGATGATGCGCGGATTATCCACCGCATCCGTGCTATAGCACAAGAGGCCATTATCGAAAGAATGTCGATGTAGCCCTTTACTCGAGCGTGCCGACAATTAATGTCCGAGTCTTTAACTCATCACAACCGAGTGCGCGTAACAACGCGACACACTGATCATCCTTGGCATAAGACGCACGGATTAAATCAGGGATAGAAGATGACAGAGTCGTTGCATGAGCAAGATCATAATCCAGCCTGCGTGATAACGCATCGGCCAAAGCATTTTGCTTTCCTGGTTTACACTTCACCTCGAAGTTATACTCAGCAAAGAATGAAAGCATACGGGCAATCAGTTGCGAGATAAGAGGCGATTGGGTCGCAGTGCGCAACGACGCATGATCCGTGTAGATTACAAACGGCTTGGAGCCAAGTAGATGTACTCTGAACTTGACAAGAGCATACTTCGCTGCAAGTAACTATTTGTCATGAAATGGATAGTTCTTTTTAGCAGCTTTTATCTGGAGAGACTCATTCACAATGATGGCTCATGTCCATCGACATCAGTTTGCAACAATGCACTGCCAATGGCAAAATTAGATGCGTCACAGAAGACAGTGAAAGGTCGCTCCGGATCAAGAAAAGCCAAAATTGAAGCAGAAGGAGACTCACCTAAACAGCATGAAAAGATTGTGCCTGAATTAAGTCCCAACATCTAACTGCGTCCTTTTAAAGGAGGTAAGTGAATGGCCCTGCCATGTCAGCATATTTTGCACTAACGTATGTAAGTAATTGGCTCAACCAAGCCATTTACGCAAGTCTTTCGGGTTAGACGGAACCGTTTAATCCACAATGGATTTTACCTTAGCAGGATCTGCCCGTAGGCCGCGCTTTCCAATGAAGCACCCTATAAAAGAAATTTTGTCAGCACCAAAAATGCATTTAGATGCATTTGCAAACAGCTTGTTGGTGCGCATGCATCCGAGCACTGCTCGTAAATGGTCAATGTGATTCTCCACATCTGACCTTCCCTTTTCCGCACGGCTATGAACTAAGATGTCATCAAATTAGCTTCTTGCATATCCTCGATGGGGTCAAAGTCATTGCGTCACATGACGATTAAACGTTGCAGGGGCGTTAGATCGCCCTTAAGGCATAACTAGCCACTCCCAAGCATGCCACTCAGCGTTCTAACCACTGTGAGCGGAATATCCTCGCTCGCATGGGCAATTGATGATACCCATCGACCACGTCGAGTGCGCTGAACATGGTACATCCCACCATAGCATTCTGAAGAGCATCCTTTTTAGGAATAGGTGTCTGCATGCCTGCCACGCGCTTTGCACGAAAGAACTCGTCAATGACGTCAAACTGTTCGTTAGGAAATGACCAGTGCCTTGTCTCACAGTATTTTGTTCCAGGAACCAGGTCAATTTCATGACGCACATCTCTGTACGGAGGTAGGTTAGATGGTGGATCATTACACACCACATCCTAAAATTTTCGAATTAATAAGTAGAAAGGATCCGGAGGATCCTCTAAATTGGCAGACTCACTGCGAGCACAGAGTGCAACTTTATTGTCCTTAAGGAATGTCTCATCTACATGGAATGACGAGTTCAACAAAAGATCAGGTCTACGGGCCACCAGATCGGACAAAGCACCAGCCTTTAAGGCTTGATAAAATTCGTTTACATACATTTCGTCTAGCTCTAGCAGAGCGTTAATCGATGGGAGGGCCTCGAGGACTACTGCTCCATCGGTTGCACTTGACAACCCATTGACTAACGTGTACGACTGTACACTAGTGTCCTTATGGGTCATGGCAGAAGTCTTTCTTTTCACAGCCGCCATCTGGCGTCGCTGTCATCTCTGTGCAGTGACTGAACACTTCAACGTGTTAGGAACATCCGGTTCCTCGAGGTGAAGATTGTCTTTAACCTCAAACTGCTCTCTCAGAGAGCCAATGTCATTATCAACATTAAGTGTGGTGCCCTCACGACAGACCTCACTCTATGGAAAGTTATCCACTATATTCGCATCTGTTGAGCGTAGCTCTTGATGCCTTGGCGAATCGCCAATGATTTCAGTACCGACATTTAGTGGGGTGCCATCACGGCCGACCTCACTCTGTGCAAGTTTACGTGCCACTCCACGCGCATCACAGGGATCACACCCAGGATTACTCGGCTTTAAGCCATTAATGCTTCCAGCATTCAGTGCTTTACTGTTATTACTAGTGTCACTATACGGAATATGTGCCGATTTACTTTTTTTAATGGCATCAGAGTTGACTAGCTCAGACACTCCAGTATCCAGCACACTGACTGACCTCGTCAGTGGCTCACGCCAAGAGCGCTTTTGTTGCCTAGCAAAGTTGGGTTTTAGGCTCTCCAAAGCTTCTCTAGTAACATTGCGCGTTGCGCCTAAGTTCTTCGACCTTTAATCAATCCATAGTTCATGGCGTTCCAATTCAGCCATCCCAAGGATGAGATCATATCTCGAGTCCAAATCCAGGACAAGACAACGTTCGATACTATTGAAATCTAAAATTGCACACCTAAGTTCAACGGAACTTAAATGATGGTGACACGAGTACCTGTCGCTAAGCGAACAGTGATGCCATCACCCTCATGCTCTTTCAGCGCCTCAGCATATTGCTGACATCCCTCTAAGCATCGAAGTCGATCATAGTTGCCTGACGCTCCAGATTCAATTAATATTGACCACGGCTCTTCAAAGCCCTCAATTGTAGCCGAGGCCACACACAAGCCTCGCTTATACTCACGTCTTGTGGAAAATTCCACAAGATCGTCTGAGGCTAAGCCCTGTCTATCTTAACCACCTAAAGATTCGGCAGAACCTAGTTCCTCCCCAGTAGGGCGCCCCACGCCTACTGGGAGTTGCCGTTTTCCCTCTCCGTACCCACTTTCGGGTTAATAGGCGGATTGCAGCTTGGCCGACTTTGAGGCGGCTTCCGCAGTGGGCACTGAGGGCGCAAGTGCTTATTGCTCCCGCACATGTAACATCTAAGGATGTTACATTGCTGCTCAACAGCTAGAAGATCTCTCTTCTTCTTCTTCAGCATGGCTGAGGTCCATGAACTCAGCCCCGTCAAATAATCTTTGTGCATGCCCGTACGTGCCATAGCAAGCGGCTTTAAAGCTGAACTCAGCATTCAACGCTATGTATACAGCCTCTTCCAACGTTGAGGGGTGGACGCGGAAGACTTCCGTCCTCGCGATCCCTGTACGAAGGCCCTCCATAAAAATGGTGACACGGAATTGCTCTGGAGAGGGTCCAGCTGCATAGCAGCTATGAGAGCTCGCAACTCTTGGAAAAAGTCCGATAATTCTTTCTTTCCCTTCCTGGTGGCCAGGAATTCGAGAACGAACACGATAAGCTTTATTAGGTGGCGCGAACACTCGATACATCTCTCGTTTAAGTAAATCATACGTGGGAAACGCAGTGCTAACCGACGTTTCACAGGTAAAAGCCCATTCTTTGGCTCTATCATTGAGCTTAGAAATGGCTAGGCCAACTTTCTATCGCTCCGATTGAAGCAAGGCGGCTTCGATAGCCATAACGATTTCTCTAATCCAGAGGAGAAAAAGTTTCCTCCTCTTTCCCCTCGAAAGGTTTAACGCTAAGAGTGAGCGGACGAGTCTTTGACTCACTGTCAGGTACTGGAAAGTACCGTGTAGGTATGGTTGAGGCTAAATGATCGTGTACCTGCCCTATCAGCGTAGCCTTAAACTGCGTAAATGCATCAAGACGTACATTAAGCACTTCTGGGCCTTGGGCCACAATGTGGTCAACCTGCTCGACCCCTATCAACGATCTCAGCTTACCAAGCGCGATACGTTGAGCCTCCGAGAGGTAGTCAAGACCCTCCATCTCTCACAGAGGATTAGTCGCAACGACTCGGGTGTAAAATTGACTGCAAGTAATACCAAGTGTAGCGGAGCTACCCAGCTCTTTAAGTCAGAGGAAGACTTATTTTACAAGCCAAAGGCTTACGTCTCACAGCCTATGAGTTCTACGGAACTAATCTATCGAGTTAAAGAGTCACCCAGCTCTACGGAACATGGGTCGACCCGACGAGCTAACAACTCAACTAGTGTAGCTCTAGAGAACCACAAGCACAATGTGCAGGGGAGTAGAGTCTAAGGACTCTCTAAGCTACGGCAGTTCTAAGGAACGGCAGGGAACAATGTGCGAGGGGGGAAGTCTAGGGACTTCTGCTCGAAATGAGAACTGAACTATCTTTAGATTTTGTATCAAGGAAATTCCTACTTTAAGTACCATACATTATACTAAACTTGAACTAATACAAATACTAGTATTCGAACTAAATGGATGGTTGGCACATCACTCAGTCATCAAATGATGATGGTACAAAGTACGTACACGGTAAGTACCGTAAACCTGGAAATATCAATCAATTGATATTCTCTTGCTGATATAAAAATCAAAGGTTACACACATTCATCCGTATCATTTATGGGAGGTCTTTGACCAATTTAGCCAGTAGCTAGTGTGACCCCGTTACAGAGGCGTTGGCGCATGTTATGCATAAGAGCTGCAACCTGCATAAAAAGAAAGTAACTGTTAACAATATCAGACAATGTAAAATGTTGGGTTAGAAAGCAGGTTTAATTCCGATCTTGACATTTGTTTGTGAGTCACCTTGGTCACATTCACTTTTACGATAATATTAATATCGGGGTCACTTTGAATAAGTAATCAGGTCAGCTGACCTGGTCAATTGACATCGGTCGGTCCCATATTTCCCTAATTACCGTATATGTAGGTGCGCACATCTAAATCATGACATGCATGCGTAACTTCATCAAGCGGCTGGATGGTGGAATTCATGTTAGGCGGAAAAATGCCGCAGTGAAGTTGTTAAGTTCTCGTCGGACAATTAAGATTGAAGCGTAATAGAAAAAATCAGTAGTTATCTGGACGTTTGAGTTTGCAATGATTGCGATGCCACGCTTTTGGATCTTAACACCCTTCACGCACCTTGTTTTTATATTTTCCGACAATCATGGACTTTATAAATTTGGAAAAAAAATGCGTTGCGGCACCAAGAACCGTCTCATGTGAATGAATGTACGGCTTTTCTCGCCATCATTTTGAACCATGCAGAGTATTCTTGTTTGGTGTAAGTTCGCACAAAATAATTTTATTATCGATGAACACATCAATCAGATTTATTACACTATCAACTATCGCATTCCAGGCTATTCTGCTTGCATTTCCCTAGTAGAAAGGCTCTGGCGCTCGCCGGTCAACGCGCAGAACTTGATAATATAAAGTTTCTTAACACTCTGCATCCAGCCTTGGAAAACACAAAATCCTGTTTTTTAATATCGTGGGAAGTCCGAGTCACTCTGCTTCTCCAGGATCATATCTCTGGATACCTTGTCACTATTGCGAATATCATCAGCCCCTTCTCGAAATTACGATGCTACACACGTCTCTACTTTTACAAGTAAAGCTTGATTTATCAAGCCGGTTTAATTCATGGCCATAAGCCAGTGCCACGTTTATTTACTGATAATGTGCTACAACGGAATGATAGCATACGTCTGCACTTCGTTTGAACATTAAATTGGCATTCTTTGCTTTATTAAACGACCAAGCACTTCTGCTCTAGTGACAAGACACTGGCTTAGTTGAACTTGGTGATTGCACGAGCCTAGTGTCACCAAACTGTAAGATTTCTTGGGTGGACTAGTTGGATCAGCGACTCAGTGGTGTAGTCATTAAAACTACATTGTAATTCTTTCTATCTTTTGCCTTACGATACTATCCATTTCGTCTGCTTTACTTGTCGTCATGAATTTATCAGAAAATAGTGCGTCACAAGCCCGCCCATTACGATACGCTTTACGTCACGTCCGAGGTCCTATAACGTTGCGATATCGGCTTAAGTTTCTGGCAAATCTTTGGCTGAAACAACTGTTACACCGAATAGCACGTGTTTCTTATAAGCAGCAGAAGTAAGGATAGTGAGTCATATAAAGAGGGTGTCCACCTAAATGGGCGAGTAAGTTTCGTGTCCAATATCTTCCTCGCTATTAAAGATGACAACATTTAAATTCCTACATAGTCTGAAAGCTCGGCGATAATGTGACTCTTGTAAAGAAGCTGTCTCTTGGAAAAAGTCTTTTTTACAGAAGCCGCAGTCTACCCAAAGGGTGGGCAGACTATATCGCACTTAGTACGCTTTAAGGTACACCTAGCCACGGTATTTACAGACACGCACAGATCAGTACAATTAAAAAGCTCGGCACTTACCTTACGCATCGTCTACAGTAGCTTCACCCTTTTAATCTTACGTTAATTTATTGCGGAAATAGATAAAGAACACTATCATACGCACCACATCACTCTGCTACATTTACCACAGTCCGCCTTATATTAGGATCTCAGCAGTTTTTTTGCTCTGTGATTATTTCTTATCAGTTCTTCTTTATCTAATGACTGGTGTATCAACCATGCGGACGATACAATGCGTTTATTCCAAACATTCTCGTTCGTCTAGGTCTCTATTTCCCGTAAGTAGTCAGCCCGTGGGGACCATAGCTCCTCCTGGTGCATCGGACTGTACGTTTAATGAGGTGGAGCATCTATATGCATTGCTTGATGCAACCTCTTATGCATATTCCCCCTTTGTTTACAGTTAGACCTTATGAGAGTCCAACTGTACCTGGTAGTAGCTGCAAATTGTCTCTTCGTATGCTCAAAATGGTCTAGAACAAAGGTTTAATTGAGTTACCAATCGATACCAATCGTCGTATTTTTTAATTTTAAAGTGAAAATCCAAAGTGAAAAAATATCTATTTGAATTAAAATCGGCCTCAAAATTAACGTCAACAATGCGAACAGTACACAAATATACATAATTACAGAAAATGGGTTGGCCGACATGCCCAAATTTCATGATATTGATATAAAAGAATTACACTACGAGACGAAGAGATTCGAAATATTTATAACTTGATCTAGTGATGGATCTGCACATCTTTATGCGACAAAGTGTTAATGAGAAATAAATATCATCACTTATAACTATTGCGTCGAAAAGGAGTATTATGTGACGATGAAGTTGACGTTGATACTACAAAAATTCTGCCAGTTTCGTGGTCGACGTGATTCTTAATGAGATCTTTTTAGCTGATGTTGCATCAGTGTCGGATATTGCTTTTAAATGAAAACAAATGGGCTAATGACAGCAGTAGAAGCGAACATGATGCATGTCTATTGAGGCACATATTGAAGAATAGTCGTTTTGGTTTTAGATTTAGTCACAGTAGTTTCACATAGAAAACGTTAAAAGGTAAATAAAAACGTTTGTGGAACATCTTGCTGAACTACCAATTGAATATTGATATTGCCAAAGTATTTTCACTCGGTGCTTAAATTAACCTCGATAAAATCTTTGTAATAAGGACCAGACGCTTTTATGCACCCGGTTATTTCAAGTATCACGAGTGGCATTATACCCCTCCTGCTATCATAACAGCTCTCTACTCTCAAGGCACGCGTGTCACGCACTCGCTTAACGCTTTACCAGGAGTGAGACTTCCCGAGGTACACGGAAATCATTTTGTTGAGTTCTGTGTCGGTCGTAGCCTACTTCCTGGCATTTTTGAATGATTAAATGTGATCAATAGCGGGTGGTGGCAAGCCCGGTAAAGGTTTTTGCAATCTGCTATGACGCATTGATGCAAAATCTTGTTTAGCTGCATAGTCTTCGACGAACCTTTAGAGGTTTCTAAAGCATCACGATTGCATAGTGTCGATGGGTGAACGGTGCAGTTTCCGGACCGTTTCTTGTTTTTATGTAGTTGTGAGAACAATCAGGAAATATTGGTGTAACTGCTTAGCTAATATCATTTTCAAACAATTAAATAAAAGGTAGTACGATTTCAGCGCTTATGATCTCACTCGATGAAACATATTTGCTGATGAGTTTGAAAGGCATCGTTAAATAATACCTTTAGAAGGTGCCATAAGAGAAACTCACCTTAACATTCGATAATCTGCTGGCGAAGCTTTGCACAATGCGTGCAATAATCGTGAAGGCTTTGCCATTATCGCACTTCAAGCAATAATTGATCTGGATGAACTTTTCATAGCGTGAGTGTATAGTTAGCCTCAAAACAATGTATCTTAATTTTTACTGATCTAATTGTGTCTGAGTATACGCTGGCTGGCCTGGGAGCGTACGTGAAAGGCGTTGCTACGTAACTCGCCACTTTTTGGAAAGAAAATGAGGAAATATTGGTGCCCGCTGTATACGTCTAGTCCAGCGATTATCGATACGAATTGTCAGAATGAATAATGTTGCCGTATCCGTATTCTTTACTCTCAAGGCCGATCGAAAAAAGCCCGACTCTGCATTTTCGTCCACTCGAATTGTTCTTTAGCAGTCTTTTAGAAGGCTAAAAATGCAAGAGTGTGTATTTTCCTGCATAAACTAGCGATTGACATTTTCAAAGTGCATTACGCATCTCGTAGTCATACCAGTTGTCATAGTAGGTTATCGGAAACATAGATATGCGTAAAAATGTATAGACCGCTGCTCGCCGCATAAAAGTGTACAAGAGACGCATAAAAAGAATACAATAGAATCATTCGATAAAAATAGCTACAATTTGTTTAAAAAAGCTAGACAAACATCGTGCTGTTCCACCCTTGGTTCAAACAGAGGTGCAAAATAGCTACAGCACGCAAAAAAAACTCTGTACGCTTTCGGTATCGACAGTCTAATGCGGCATTGTCTTAAGCTCTACGGCACTCAATTGCAGCTTTGTATCTAATTACGTTATAAGTGATCTCCTCGAAAATCTTCCATGCTAATCTCGAACAATGGTGCTATTTCTTTATCTTTTGAAAGAATTGAACTCATCTTCGTTAACATAGCCCTTGGTGGTGCGTAGGCCTTTCATGGTGTTGGTGCAGTGCGGTGCGATAATACAGATTCGTCTTTTTCTATAACTTAGGTGAAAAATGGATTATCGTTAATATGTGAGATTCCTCTATAATTAACCGTGTCTACCTCAATAGCTGCCACGTCTCCTAGGATATCAAGTTTTTTTTATCTCCTGACGTGGACTTTACCAAACCATCATCGAAAAATTGTTCCGGTTTCAAAGAGGCCGTATTTTTATGTAGAGGCGCTAAGACATTCAATCATGAATGCTCAAGCTGATATGCCTCAAGACACCCCTAACCGTCGATTCTGGTATTTCAAATCATTTACGTTAGTAAAAAAGCAAGTTTCTGTACTTGTCCGTGGCTATTTTTAACGTTTACTGACCCAAGCAACGCAGTCCTGTTTCATGTGGAACAAAATGCTCACGTTCCTTTTTAACAGCAATAAACGATATGTCTAATGAAGAGCAAAAAGGACAAAAGTGAGTGTAATTATGAAACTACAGAAATTTAATAAACGTACTGCTTGACGCTTCTTTGCTTCAATTATTAAACGAGCTGTCTTTTAGCAATTTAGAAGTGCTGCGATATTGGTTTCCTTCCTGTATTTTGGCTTCACATTTAAATGGAAATAGGAACACATGCACTGAGTAACGCTGATACAAATAGCTGAGAAAATTAATGACATACACTGAGAACTACCGGTAACTAAATACTTAAGCTATTTAGACTAGCTGTAGGCCGCGGAATTTCCTATAATATACTCTGTATTGGCGCTTAGCCTGAGTTATCATCCGTTGTTGGAGCATCCATGATGGCCGAGCTCGGCTAGGGGAAAGATCTGGTAGCGGCGTCGCTGACGGCGATCCTGAACACAAAGTGTTGGTGGGACCGCCATTGATCCGATCTGGATTTTCGTGTCGTTTGGGTTGCATATTAGGATCACCAGAACAAAATGAAGATAAGTGTGTAAACAAAAAGGTTTAAAATGTACCTATAAACAGCTCCGTTAGTTGACCTCTCGTCGAACCTCTCGCTGAAACATTATTTTAAGTATTAGCTGAAAGTCCGCTCAATTACCCTTACTATAGCGCTCTCTATAATTCTAACGACCGTCGACTATTCTCCTAGGTCGGTCCAGCACATTAACTACCGAACAGCCACAATTAATGGATTCTCTGGGGTCCAGCCAGTACAGGTCCCCCTACTTCTCTCTGTCGGGGTCTCACGCTTTTACGAACAGCCGAGATCATTGGTGTTAAGGTTCCCGGCTAGTACCATTGCGACTTATTGTCAAACAATTTCCGTAACTTATGTCGGTCCTACGGAAGATCGAGTCTGCAGTCAAGTTATATGAACGGCATTGCTTACCAATGCAAACAGGGGGCATTAATCCGCACCGTATGCAAGTGTATAGATAAATGTATACGTCAGCAACTCTAGATAGCTATGCGCCTTCTGCTACTCAGCATAGCGCAGATGTGCGTACTTCTCAGTGTAGCTTGGGCTCGATGTGTGAGAGCGGCGGCTACAGCATCGATAAGCTTACTATAATGATCTAAATGTATGCGAAGAAGAGCGAGCGACACCACAACTCTACAGGTTAGCCATCTGACTCATCAGAACACACAGTTACTATACGCTCGACTGGACAGCAGCTTCATGCGCGCGGTTTGTACTAGCTGCGATGCACCGCTGGCTGTGTAGTAGCATCAACAGCTCACAGGAAGTTAATCGCTCATTGACTTTTACTGTATTGACACCTTTTCGTGCTGATGCTGCAAAATACATTTCCAAAGCGCTCTCTTACACTTTTCTGTGCACTATTGTTGTTGTTGATGCGGTGTGACAGAGACAACGTTTTACGGATCTCGTCGATAGGTAACACTATATCGTTTTTGAGCAGATTAGCGTAAAAAGGATAATATTGAAGTACAATTCTGAAAATTCTATAAATGAGACTACAGCCCACAAATCCGATAAATGGATGGGTCAATCGTTTATTTGATTAGTGCGTGCTATTCTAATGTATCGAGTCCATTTGTATATTTGCATGATCTTCCAATGAAATACAGAATAGGCCTTAAGCAATGCTAGATACATCGCATCATGATACCTATACGCTATTTTCCAATGGTCTGAGCAAGCTTAAGTAATTACACTAGTGATTAAGATAACCATGCCGAGTGTCCATATTTTCAGCATTTGAACAGCTCAACAGACACTACGCCTTTGCACAGAGGTGTCACGGTCGGCTACAAACTCAGCTGATCCAACGAGCTGACGCTCGCGAACAAGATTGCGATCATATTATAAGTATCGTAATGTTAAGCTGAATCGACTCTGGCAACAAATGATACTCTTTTGACATGTGTGGCAACGTTTAGGGGCTTGGCTTATGTACCTTTAGCAGAAACTTACATAACCGCAAAAGTTACGGCATCTCCAGACCCGCAGTAACGGTGAACAGACTAAAACTAATTTTTCGTCATCTTTCAATACATCTGGTGTCCCACAGTGGAGTACCCGTTTGACAACGCCGCTAAGGGATAAAAAAATTCAGTACAATTGGCGTTGGTACAGTGCTGAAGGCTTAAGAAACGTGGTGTCTATAGAGCGTAAGACGAGCTTAGATTGTGTTCGAATACATATGAAGTATGAGAAGGGTATAATACTGTACGTTTAAGAAGTGTATGATGTTGATCTGCTGAGGCCGTTATGCGATGACACGATGTGCCACAACTATGCTGAAGAATCAAGTAAACACCGAATCGTTTTCTGATCTGTTAGAACATATTTGTGAAGGCAAATCATCTAAGTCAACTTCTACACACTGCTTTAAAATGACTGAACTGACGCAAAGTACTATTACGTGGTACGATTACGACCAAAAAGGTGAACCGTAGAACGATGAATGATATAAGAAAGCGTTTGCAAAGACTGAAAGCGAGAAAGCATCCATATTAAAGTATTTCAGTGGTGACTGGTTGATGCGTAGATGCAGATGATTGACAATTTTTCATTTTGTTAAGGTCAAATTGGACATGGCTTCTTATTTCAGATCTCCAACCACCACAGGCACAATAGAAGGAGGTAAAACGATCGATTAATTGATCAACATTGAGGATTGTGATTGGTAAATAAATGGTCATGGTCTACAACTTTCAACCTCTTTTTTATGTTGAAGAGGGCAAGTTTGTTTGTGTGACCTGGTTAACCGCACCACCCACAATTTCTTGGATCTGACAATATGCCCTTTCGACGTGCTAGGCTTGGATGAGTATCGTTTTATGCTACATTTCGGAAGGTTACGGGAGCCATGAGGATTATCGCGAGTCTCACTGTATGATTGTGGATCTTTCAGATACACCGATGTGCTGCGGCCTTCCAACATTAAGTCACTCCGGCGACGAATAGTTTCTCCTGGTCATCTAAAAGTGCCCTTTTTGTTTTCCAAGCATTTTTAATTTCACGTTAACAGCCTTAACTTTATCGCTTGCTTACCTATTACACAACATAACCACATCTGTAAACGCTAAAAAGATTCACACACTAAAAGATGAATACCATACCGTTATGTTGCGTCGCCAGTCCAGATGCCGTTGCTCATGTATATCCCTTTTGCCCAATGCACGCTGGTTTTTCTCATTTTTTGTTTGCTTGTAAGCAAGGAATGCTCATTATCGAGGTGAAAAACATTGTGCAGCAAGATTATCTTTTGTTTTTCTCTTGAAAATTCTGGGACAACTTTTGCGTGCAAAGGCTGAAATTACCCCGGATGTGAAAATTGACGGCGACCTGATCAAGTGACGTAACTTGTCTCTCTTTCGATGTGTGGATTTGCGGTTCTAACTGGATGGTCTTTAGCAATTTTCACTTTGATTAGCCAGGACAGGAAGTATCTTTTTGGTAATTGCAGGGATTTTTTTGCGCACGCATGGGCTCATTCGACTCATAATGTAGATTTGTTGCACAAATGGAGATGCATCGATGTCCAGGCAGTTACAAAGCGTTCCTTGTATATAAGCTACGTATTCTAGAAATTTAGTCTTACTTAAAATTGATGTCGATAGCTTTAAACTGTACTTTAAATTTGCTTCCGTGTTAGCAGCCGCCAGAATACACCACTGCTAACGAAACAAGTTCCGTTTCTTGCTCGTCTCACATTACCATTCGCTTTTGGAAATAATATTTTGTTGATGTAGCACATGCACAGCAGGTGAAATGAAGCTGGTTATACTGTATCTACATCTGTCATCAGCGACATTTCACGGTCTGTCACAAATCGGCTGGGCGTGCTTCAGATGTCAGGATCTTGCAAGCTTTGATGATGCCTACATGTGATTGTTTTGCTTCTCTTGTGTTATAAAGAAGAAGCCTCATGTTATTTTGCTATCGAAGCTTGCCATACCTACAATGCAAAGTAAGGGGAGTCGGTAATTTTGTGTCTTTTGTGCGCAGTCGATAGGCACGGCATGAAGGTATACTCAAGCAAGCCGAACACTTCATTTGTGAGCAAAAAAAGGGGGGGGTGATTGCTCCATCATCATCGCATCTGTGAAAGTGCGTAAGTAGCTTGCTTGAAATATAATATAAAGAGCTTGCATCCGAGTTCTTCCATTTTGCTTGTACTTCAGAAAATTCGTACGCTTATTGTCAATGTAGAGACGTTTGCTAGGTCTCATTAATTCCCTATATAAAGAAATAGATTAATCGCTGACGGTTTAACACCAGCCAATATTTTTATGACAGTAACGGCCTACTCGATATTCATCTTTCTGAAAGTCGAATGACCAGACGGATATAGTGACGTCTCACGATTGTGGCAGCCTTTAGAACGTTTGATTTTCAATCACCAAGTTTCTGTAATTTTTCACTTTAAAGAAGCGGGCAATCAATTTGGCGCAGTCTGATCTGAAGTTGGCGTCTAATTAAAGTATTTGACAGTATAACGGGACCTCAATTACATTTTGGGTATACACGCTTTCCTGCATATAACATTATAATTATAACAGCACTTGCCTGTCTACGCTTTCCTGACAATAACATTAAAATTATACTAGCACTTGCCTGTATACGTGCGACCGTTTGCACAGGTTTTTTTAAGTTGCTCGCTGAAAGTCGGGAGGAGGGAGCATGTTCTCGCGTGACGTTCTACTAGGAAACGCTGAAAAGCTACAACACAAGTGTGAGTAGTATTTCAAGTAATTCGTATGCAATACTCAATGGCAAAATCATTTCTAATGGAAACGAATATCGATTTATGTCTTTGTTAAATAAAACATTTTTTAAGCAATTGGATTTAACGGTATTTAAGGCTGAAGTGAATTCAGGGGAAAGAGGTGTAAATTTAGCAGTTCTCTTTTGAAAATACGAACACAATAATGGTAGCAAATTTATAGTTTTATGGATTTACATTAGGGAATTATAGCAAAAGCGGTCGTTGATCCTACGACGACTGCAGCGCAAATTGCACGTGTCATGCACCAATGAAGTGTGCAAGAATGCTACAGATCATCTAGTCTAGAGAGCGAAATCAGAACCCGCAGGCTTATGACATGCTGAACTTTTGGCGTTGAACACCTTATTTAGATTGTAAGCGGCGCTTATGTCTCTATGTGTAAATGGGTGCGGTGAACGAAAAGATAGGGAAGCACGCTCTGCAGTTCGACCTCTGTTATAGTAATTTAGTTTGAGCTGAATCGAAATTAAAAACACTACACAACAGTAGGCATTGAAGAAAGAGCATGCTACTTTTAACATATGTATCGACCCAGAAAAGTAAACTCGAGAAACGCGATCAGCATCTACTTGTAATCGCACAGCATTTGCAAATGTGATTCGGTTTACGATTAATTGAGTTTTAGCCATTTACGTGCGCGCGTCACAATAGATACTCATTCAGAAATTGTAATCGGATGTATTTATATACCTTCGAGAGGGACTCTCGATAACTGAGTGAGGTGAACAATCAGCTCGGCGTAATTATGTGATCATACACGCAAACTCGCCGTTATGCCAAGAAACTTCTAAAGGAGATTAACATCTGTAGGCACCGGTAAGTCGGTGATCGTCTTTTTTTTGTGGATGGTACAGGACGCCACGCTTGCCCACAATGCACCCAAAAAGGAGCATCTTGCTAGCAGCAAATATGTACTTCTTGGGGTTGGCGCACAATTATGCTCGCGCAGTAGTGTAAGATTTTTGGACGTGAATTTTTTTGCAGTTCCACATCAGTCTGGACGTCTATGGCTACATGATCGAAGGCATCATCGAAGTAGCTAAGTGCCACTTTATTTAAAGATCTCTAGATTAATTCACACATCTGTATTTGTTAAAGGGGCTTAAATTAGACCTTGTGGGGGCATCACTAGACACTTTCAAAGCGTACCTTTTGGGATTTTCAATGCAGTATGAGGAATGCCCTTTCGGGCATAAGGATGTGATATAACCGATCCATCAGATCCTTAGATGAAAAGCAAATCGAAATCTAAGCCATACCATTTGTGATGACATCTTTTCTCAAAATAGGTATTTGATCTGGTGAAGTGTCAGCTTACAGCTTGTTAAAAGCTTTTATTGTCCGCCACACTGCTGTGGCCGTTCGCAATTAAAAGGTCGGATAGCTATAAGGAAAAGAGGAATTCCTCACACGGCCGGATGCTAAGCGATCTACCAATGATTTTTCGATTGCTAGTATTTGTTCACGAGGCAGTGGTCATTGCATCGTGACGCAGCACTACAAAACCGGTTACAGGTCGATTTCGTGACGGGCGTTTTTGTCTTTGGGTAACGCGCACAAGAATGCTTCTAGAAAACATCCCTGAAATCCATTACATCACCGTATAGAGGATTTGTATAAAAGCGTTTAACAATTAATTTTAAAATATTTTTTATCAATAAAAATTATTAATAATTTTGATTATCATTGGCGATCGCTTGGTCATGATCTGGGTGTGATTTATTAAGGTGGCAACCATTCTCTGGTCCGCTCGACTTATCTATAGGTGGACCTTCGACGCCTCCTGCAATGTTATACAGTCTCCGAGAATTTTTCCGCTACATGATATTTATCCTTGTTGTGATCTTGTGCACGAGTTCTAATGACAGAACCACCCTAGACGTCACTTCACTCACTCTTCGTACATCCACATACAAGTGGACGCTTCGAGACGGTTACTAAATAGGAATCCAGTAAAAGAGCGGCGAGCGTATCTACACCACGTCTATGTTAGCTGAGGCGTGACACGTAACTTCTAAGTCACTTTAAACCAAGTATAAAATCAATGTTTTATCTTTTTCCAAGTCTAAGACAACATACCATCATTGTATTCGACTTCTTTCAGTGTAAAAAATGTATACTACATGTTTCATCGCTGGTACAGATGCGCCTATAGCGAGGCATACCGTTATCCTCGTTGAAGGGATCTCTCGCTCGAAATGTTTGAGCTTACAATTATCTTGCGATTGGCGCCATGCAAAGTTATTTGACGCCCCACGATCGACTAGAGCTCGTATTGAAATTTTCTTTTCCAATTCGAGCTTCAAGCAATGAGGAATGCTCATCACCAGATGCAGAAACACACAAAACCGCGTGTTAGGAGCAATTCTGGTTTAAAAAATGCAAATTCACTTGACGTTGCTGGTTCATCAGAGTAATTTGCACATACTGACCCTAGCGTATTCAGAACACCGTGTCCTTTACGGTGTTGCTTTTTTCTACAGCATCGGACCGACGCCTTGGACCCTTCTTGGACGCTTGGCGGTTACTATTTCCTGAGGTACGTGGTGACGCGTTTGGGACACTGCATTCGTATGCATAATGCTCTGGATTTTGACACCGATTGCATGTCTCCATTTTTATTACTGGCACCACGAGAGCTTTCGCTCTCACCGCAACAGAGGTCCATTGGTTCTCGGCCTCCGCTTTCATGTAGTCTCGAGGGGTGATAGAAATTTGTGTTTACATAAGCTTGTTTTACGCCAAAATCCTACTGTTTCGCAACTCGGATTGCTCCTTTCAGGATGACAAACAAGAGTCGAAACATGCATGTCTTGACTGGACCGTCTGCGAGATCCTGCATAAACAACATGATCAACAATTGTTTCTTCGGTGGATTGGCCATGATTCAACTCGTTAGACGACAAAAGCACTGAATATACAACTTTGCATTAAGTGTGTGTAACGGGGTGAATCGTTACATAACAATTTATAAGAAATTGTTAATAGAATATAACTATAAGAGTTATATTCTCAGAATATTGTCATAAGGACAATATTCTGTAGCACTTCCAAGTAGTTCCTAATTGGTTGATATAGGCCATTATATCAACCAACGAAGACGCGCCACGACAGACGCACGCAATGAGTGGTGAGCAGATAACTGATTTACACATTTGTATTTAGACATAGTTAGATGAAGATAAATAGTGATTTATTGCAGACATTAACTATTATAAATACAGTTCTACTTTTTACTCTAACCGAGTACTCGCTTCTTCTTACCGTCTTCCTCTGCACGTACGAGTGTACGTGAAGTTACGAGGCACCGCCTTATTCTGTTATCAGAATAAGTAGCTTGTACTGTCACCAGTACAAGCTTCAGGGTGCCCCGTTACACCTGGTAGCACTTCGTAGTCCGTCCAAGGACCGCGTTCACATCCAACATGAATATGTTGGATGATGAAGATGACCAAAGCTTTCACGCTACGCGTGACGGCTACTCCCATTTGAGCGATGTCGAATGGGATGCGGTTGAACGAATGGGTTCGACCATGGGCATCCATGCTGTTAGCGTCATGCTAGAGGCTCTCAATAGAGATGCCCAACATGCTACTATCGCCAAGTTCATTCAAAATGAACTTGACGCAGAACGCGAGAAAGTAGCCTTGCTTCACCAACAAGGTTCTCAACAAGCAGAGTTGTTGAGAGAACAAGGTGCTCAACAGTTTGAACTGTTGAGACAGCAGCAGGCTGCTACTGGCGGGTCGATGCACTCGCGTCGGCCCGAGACTTTGAAGATTGACATCTCAAAGTATAGAGGGGTCGAAGAAGACTCCCTCTTGAGATGGTTCGTCGAATTGGATGACGCCATAAGGGCGCGTCGCATCGACGACGGGGATATGCAAGTTGCATTTGCCCAGTCAAATCTGGCAGGACGTGCCAAGACTTGGGCACTGGGGCTCAAGCTGCACGACCCATACGCGTTTGGGTCGTTGGAAGTCTTCAAGTCGCGGCTCAGACAAACGTTTGAACCGCCTAGAGCTGAGTTCAGAGCTCGAACCGAACTCTTGAAGCTCAAGCAGGGTAAGCGTGATGTGCACGCTTACGCTCAACATATACGACATCTCACGAGTTGTATAAGTTCCAATCCGGTGGATGAACACACGTTGGTTTCGGTGTTCATGCAGGGTCTTGCGGATGGTCCCGTCAAGACTCACCTGTTCCGGCTTGAACTAGATTCACTAGAACAAGCCATTTCCATTGCGGAGCAGGAAGACTTCAGTCTGAGACAGGCTCGCGCCAGCTCGACATCATATCGTCAACCGAGACGATATGACAACGGAGGTCCAGAGCCGATGGAACTCTGTTATGTAGAGAGCGAGAAGGTTCGCTCTACAGGCTACAAGAAGTTGCAGAGATGCAACAGATGTCAGAAGACAGGACACTACGCTTACGAGTGTAGTGCCCCTCGTCCAGTGTCTCGCGACACTGGGCGTAGTGACCGTCCACCCATGAGAAAGGGGCAGGGACGAGGGTCCGCAGTTGGTGCAAAGACGCAACAACGGGATGGACCGTCAAAAAACGGACAGGATCAGTAGGTGCGGAGCACCCTACTGATCCAGCAACGTCAAGAGAATTTGTAGGCCTCTTGATGAAGGTTGCTCCCAACACACAGACATTGTGCGTTGCTGCTCTAGGTAATGAGATCTCACTCATTACCTTGAAACTCGAAGTGACGAATAAGTTGTCCCTTCGAGCTCTAGTCGATTGTGGGGCGTCCAACAATTTTGTGCGACGCCAATCGCTAGAAGATGGTCACTTTAAATTCAGTGAATGTGACACACCTCCTACGAGGATGACGGTACGTCTTGCGACAGGCGCATCCGTAACCGTCATGAAGCGTATAGTGAAGATTCACTATACGCTAGAAGATACCCAATATGACGATGACTTTATCGTATTGGATTTGGATGACAAATTTGATGTCATCCTTGGAATACCGTGGCTCAGAAGGTACGAACCACGGGTAAACTGGCAACATCGGACAGTAACGATGCCTGCCGCTTGTTCATCAGATGGCCATCTGATGAACGTTTTGGAGCGTCCACAAGCGTGTGGATGTACTACGAGTGAGTGCGATGGCCTCACTTGTGGTACGGTCGTTAGTACGACTGCACAAAACCTTAGTGTACCAAACGGTTACACTTCGGAGCAAAGTTCCGGCGGCTGTGAGGAAACACAGGCTGCGCCGAAGGTCCACCACTCGAATAAGTCGGGTGGACTGGGACAAAGATGTATCCCTAGAGGGGAACATCTAGAAGAGAAACAATCGATCGCTCAGGTTAAGCGAAACGATAATCCTAGATCGACTGGAGAGTCTTTCGTAGAGGATCTCGCTGTGGTTGCGCAACCCCAGCTAGAGGAAGTAAAGGGAATAAGTCCCAAGATTACAAATACGGCGGAAATAAGTTCCCCGAAACCCGCGGGAATAAGTCCCCGGGAAGACGAAGGAATAAGTCCTTCGAAGCCTGAGGGAATAAGTCCCCAGGAAATGACAGAGACATTGAATGTCATAGTCAATAACGGATCATGTGTAGGCGCTTATACACTTGATCTGATTGCGCCTCCGAAGTTAACTTCGGAGATCACTCAGTTGCCAACGCTCGAACATAAAAAGATTCTTGCGTGATCTGCGTAGTGGCAAAGTCAAGCAGATCTGCATACTCGTCGCTGACGACGAGTATGTAACCGACATAAGGTCAGCAACAGTGTTTACTGAGAACGAGAGAGTTCTCAGTAGTTCATCTATGGACGAGAGTGTCCTAGATGAAAAGACACGAATTGAGCGATATGAGTCCCAATCATGGGAATCGCTCAAGGAAAATCCTCTCTATGAAGATTTGGTTGAATTCAAGGATGTATTCCCTGAAACTGTTCCGTGCGAATTACCGAAGGATAAAGGTATTCGACACGAAGTCGAGCTTAAACCAGGCTCGAAGTACTGTGTCATGAAGCAGTGGCCACTGCCTCGTGAACAAGTACTTGCGATCGACAAGTTCTTTGCCGATCGTTTAGCAGCGGGCCATGTGAGGGAATCAACTTCCCCACATAGCTCTCCGACCTTCTGTGTGCGAAAAGCAACAGGAGGGTGGCGGATAGTGCACGTGTTTAACAAATTGAACGCTGCAACGGTACCGGCTCAGACGCCGATACCGAGGAAGGACGTAATCATTGATGGTATGTCAAAGAGTACCATCTTTTCGTCCATGGATTTGATGGATGGCTTCTATCAAATCCTAATGCGGGAACGGGATATACCCTATACCGCAGTTAGCACGCCTAGCGGCATGCTCTGGGAATGGCTAGTAATGCCACAAGGGCTCAGTAATGCCCCTGCCACGTTCAACAGATGTGTATCACATCTGTTGAGACCAGTACGAGAGTTCGCGCCGAGTTATTTCGATGACGTATTCATCCATAGTCGAGCTATGGATGGAAAGTCGGACGTTGAGGTTCACAAGTACCACGTCCGACAAGTTCTTACAATCATGCGAAAGCATCAATTGTATGCTAACCTCAAGAAGTGTATATTTGCAGCAAGCGAAATACCACTTCTTGGGTGCATCGTTGGTAAGAACGGTGTACGTCCTGATCCCGAAAAGATCAAGGCGATCACCGACTGGCCTGTGCCGGTCGATGTCAAAGGTCTTCGAAAATTCCTTGGGCTAGCGGCGTATTTGCATAAGTATTCACGCAATTACGCCGAGATGACTGTGCACCTCTCTCGTTTGTTGAAAAAGAACGAGAGGTGGTTATGGAACGCTGAATGTCAACGCTCCTTTGAGGGTATCAAGCAGAGCTTGATACAATCCCCAGTCCTAGCAATAGCCGATCAGGACAGGCCATTTCATGTGGTCTGTGATGCCAGCGATTTCGCAATCGGCTGTGCATTAATGCAGTACGACCTTGAAGGCGTTGAACGCGTCGTCTGCTATCAGTCGCGTCAGCTGCAACCAGCTGAGCGGAACTATCCAGTGCATGACAAGGAACTCCTTGCCATGAAGTATGCACTCGCGAAGTTCAGAGTCTATCTATTAGGAGATAGACCCTTCGTTGTTTACACTGACCATGCGTCCTTACGCACGGCAGTGAACAGCCCGCACCTTTCACAACGAATGGCGCGGTGGTTGTCATTCTTTGCAGAATACAACTTTACGGTCGAGTACAAACCAGGACGACTTAATGTCGTCGCTGATGCACTCTCACGTCGTCCCGACTTTGAAACAGTCGCGAAACCCAACAGTGAGACAGTCACTGTTGCGGTTATGACGTCCTCAGTTCCACCTACAACGTTGTATGATGATGTGAGGCGGGCATACGCCCAAGATGGTGAGATAGTGAAGTTGTTGTCACATCTCTCCCAACCATCTCGAGAATCGTTGAAACGATTGTCGTCTGCGTATCGATCTGCATCAGATCGATACACTACTCGTAACGGTTTACTGTACTATACAGCCGTTTCTGGTGACACACCACGTGTTGTCATTCCAGATGATACTGATCTGCGTTTGCGGATCATGTTCGAGTATCACGATGCTCCTATAGGAGGACATCGTGGCCGAGAGAAAACATATCTCACGGTAAGTCGAGACTTTTACTGGCCCCGCCAGTATCAGTTTGTGCGAAAGTATGTTCGCGCATGCGAAGTCTGCCAACGAGTGAAGTCAAGTCCTTCACTGCGTGCACCTTTACAGCCTCTACCGGTTCCGGCTGAGTGCTGGGAATCCATCTCAATGGATTTCGTCTTCGGGTTACCCAAAGACGCACGCGGGAATACGGGTATTCTCGTATTTGTTGACAGATTCAGCAAAATGGTACACCTTGTGGCTGTACCAGAGACAATCACGGCAAGTGGCTGTGCTTGTGTCTTTATTGACACCATCTTCCGACTTCATGGGTTGCCCCGTGAACTCGTATCAGACAGAGATCCACGATTCACTGCTGATTTCTGGCGTTCCGTGTTCAAATCACTCGGAACGCGCTTGAAGATGTCAACATCTGATCATCCAGAGTCAGATGGTCAGACGGAACGTGCCAACCGTGTCCTCGAAGAGATACTTCGAGGATACGTACACTCCTTTAAAAGTTGGAGTGAGTTTTTGCCAATGGTAGAGTTTGCCATCAACAACTCGGTGCATGCGTCCACGACACATACACCGTTTTACGTGAATGGCTTGCGCCATCCGCGTGTACCCACCTTACTAGAGTGTAACTCTGGTTTAAGGGGGGGAGGGACTCGCGCGAGCAAAAACCGATTTGGTTCACGCTCATCACGCTCTGACGAAGAAGTCATTGCGTTTGATGCCGATATCGATAACATCAATATCGAAGAAGATGATGCCAGTGAGAGTGCGGAAGCCCTCACTGAAGACAATGATCCCAGTGAGAGTGCGGAAGCCCTCACTGAAGAAAAGGTTGTTGTCGCTGCAGTGCGCTCACAGCACACTGAAGCTAACGAGTCATCAGATGAGTTCATACTGGCTCGTGAAACGGTAGTCCGTTTTGTGCAAGACTCCATCGCCGAAGCGGTGGATAAGCAAAAGCAAAACGCTGACAAGAATGGAAGGGCAAACACTCTTTTATTTAATAAAGGTGACTTAGTCCTACTGTCTACGGTTAATCTACCAAAACATGTAGTGACTAACTTGGGTAGCAGTAAACTACTACCCAAGTACATTGGCCCATTTCGTGTATTGCACCGCCTAGGCAATGCATACACGATCGAGTTACCACGTAAGATGCGAACGCATCCCACGTTTTACGTTGGTCGGCTTAAGCCGTACCATCAGTACGCTGCTTCTTCCGATGAAGAACGCCCTTGCGCTCAAGCATCTCGCAGAGAGCCTTGTGCTCCCGATGGTGGGCATCAACAAGGGTCTGAAGAGCAGTTATCTCAGCCCGAGACCGATCAACAATCCCACGAGCTACCCTTAGCTCGTCACGAAGAGATGTCAGAGATCTCTCGTTCTCAAGCTGAGCAAAGGCAAACTCAGCTCGATGCTTCGAGGCAGTGTCCACCATCTGGAGACGCCTATTCCGCTCATGCTCGAGATCGTCGCGTAACCCTTGCGTTACGCGATCAAAGAAGCTCTCGGGAACACACCGATCCACATGATCGTGTGGAGAGCGTCTTTCCTCCTCCTCCACCTCCATTAGAGGACTCTCGCGGTGGCCAGCGCTATCTAGTAGAGCAGCTGTTGAACCACCGCGACGTGAACGGACGTCGGACGAGTTACCTCGTCCGGTGGCGCGGCTATCCCCCGTCCTGGGATTCTTGGGAGCCCCGCTCCCAATTGATGGTTGACGTACTGGGTCTGGTCGAGCAGTACGACGCGACACATCCTGTGCCGCAGAAGGACCGCCGGAGAAAGTCTTCCCGGCACGGTCGTAAAGGGATTTCAGGTTGTCAATCCCTTCGTACATCTCAGTAGAGACACGTACGCGCCACCACGGGCTGGTAAGGAGGTAAGCCTCCTTAGGTGCTCGTGCAGAGTTGTTCACACAACATGGGCACGAGTCTCCCCAAGAGAGGCAGGGTAATCCTTTCTCCCTTGACAGACGATGCAGCTTATAGCGTGCACCTGTCGGGGTTCGCTTTTCAAACTTATCACGAGCTTTGATAAGTTTGTCGTTCCAAGCGTCACGACCTACATCCTCGAGATTATGGATGTAGGCGTTCCACGCCTGAAGTAGTGAGGGACCATCACGTTTGTGATTCCCACTGTACCATCGATGTCTGAAGAAAGCATCGATGAAGAACTCATGTTCAGCGCGATAGTCTTTCGCGCTGGGGTCAAGGTGATGGATCCTTGACGAATCGAACAATCGTGTTCGATAACGATCACTCGTCGTCGCCGACAAGTGATCCATGACAGATTTAGGAGGCATCCATGCCTTCTTTTCTGGAGCGAGACGCAACACATTGCGGTCCCGCTCTTCCTGCGACGTGCCGACAGAAGTACTGGCACCTCGCTGTGAAGTGGTGTCCATTGGAGAAACGACACCACTATTAGCGCCCGAGTCTCGCGACCTCGAGCGCCTTCGCTTCGGCGATGGTTCATCTGACTCATCAGATGAACCAAAGATGCTGCGACGCAAAGCATCGTCCATGCCACGCTTGGCAGGCGGCTTGGATTCAATTGCCGTCGATACGGATCCGTCATCCGTATCAGGAGAGTACGAGACACCGAGCTCGTACTCTGTGAAGACACGAGTGTCTTCATGACCAGCGCCTGCATCACCAGGTGATACAGGCTGAGTCGATTCAGCAACCGATGGGATATCAGTTGCTGTAGTTTCTGCTTCGGCGTCCGCACAGAGACGTGCAGACGCGCTCTCGGCGGCCTTGCTCGCGCATCGCATGGGCTTGTTACCATGCGATGAGATGTTGGAAAGTGGACGCGGACCAACAAGTGCAAACCCCGTCCCAAACGATTTGGGACGAGTATCCATTTAGTCAATCAGTCACTAAAGTGACTGATGGTTAAGGGGGGGGTGATGTAACGGGGTGAATCGTTACATAACAATTTATAAGAAATTGTTAATAGAATATAACTATAAGAGTTATATTCTCAGAATATTGTCATAAGGACAATATTCGGTAGCACTTCCAAGTAGTTCCTAATTGGTTGATATAGGCCATTATATCAACCAACGAAGACGCGCCACGACAGACGCACGCAATGAGTGGTGAGCAGATAACTGATTTACACATTTGTATTTAGACATAGTTAGATGAAGATAAATAGTGATTTATTGCAGACATTAACTATTATAAATACAGTTCTACTTTTTACTCTAACCGAGTACTCGCTTCTTCTTACCGTCTTCCTCTGCACGTACGAGTGTACGTGAAGTTACGAGGCACCGCCTTATTCTGTTATCAGAATAAGTAGCTTGTACTGTCACCAGTACAAGCTTCAGGGTGCCCCGTTACAGTGTGCCTCGCTTGAGTTTCAGGAGTTTTGATGGAGCCATGGGCTCGTCTCGAGGCGGTTCGAATGTTTCCCTAAGCAGCGACTTGAAGACTTCTATCGACCCGAAGACTAGTGGGTCGGGTAGCATGAGGCCCATGTCCCAAGTCTTCGCACGTACCACTAATTTCAACTGATCAAATGCAACCTGCATTTGCTCATCGAAATTGAGACGAGCCATTGTGTCATTTGATTCGACAAACAGTTTAAGCAGAGATTCTTCCACAGCTGCTTTTACCTTGACGTTTTAAATTGTAGTAATTCGAGAACAAGTGTGCGTGTCAATCCGACAACAGCAGCCTACTGCTGGTCTCTAAGCAGCTCGAACTGTTGAGCACTATGTTCTCTTAACAGCTCTGTCTGTTGAGTCCCTTGCTAGTGAAGCAAGGATACCTTTACCCATGCAGCGTCGAGTTCATTTCGGATAAACTTGCCGATGGTGGCGTGTTGCCCGTCTGGACACAGAGCGGACAGCATTGCGCCTACGGCTTCTTGCCCAATCTTCAAACTCAAGCGTTCGAAGGTATCTCATTTGATCTAAATTAGATGGGAGTAGCTCTCGTGCGTTGGATGGAAGTCTTCCACTTCATCATCTAACATAGTCAGAGTCGTTGGACGTAATGCAATGTGCTACCAGGTGTAACATGGCACCGGTCGCTTGTACTGTCATAGTACAAGCTACATACACTGAACACAGAGTTAGGTTGTGCCTTGAGACTTCACGTACACGCGCGGTGCAAAAGAAGGGTTCTACACGATAGAAGGGTAGAAGTAGAATTGTATTAAGTATAGTTTATCTCCTGTCAATAAATCCCATTTAGTCTTCGTTTAAAATATCTAAATACAGACATGTATTGTGACCATCTGCTCACCACTAATTGGGTGCTTCTGTCATGACTCGGCTTAATTGATATCTTGGTCCTACGTCAACCAATAAGCACTGTAATACTTCTGCAACAAAATATTACCTATCAAGCCAATATTGTGAGAATATTCTGTTTGTCCGAACAGGATATTCGTCTTGATATTTACCTAATGTAAATTAACATGTAACGGAAGCACCCCGTTACAAAGTGGAGATACAAAAATTGATTCAGATTTGTGAGCTAATTTACCTATATCAGAGCTTTAGAGCGTGCTCCCCTGTCTTCTGCCTTGATTAATCTGACATTATGCTCAATTTAATTTTACATACTCATTTCGTAACGCAACCGGCGCCAACATCCTAATTCACTATCGGGACCTTTCATACGTATTGCACACGCTTTGTGTGATCTGTCGAAGTTCATGATGCTTTGGTTTCGACTCCAGAGTTTCGACCCATTACAGGGCATGTCTAGAATGCTCTTTAGGGTTTGTGCATTATAATTGGTCGTACAGCAGCTAGATGTATGGATAGTTCTCACTTGTAGATTGACAAACCACTGATGAGGCCCCCGGCGGGGGGCCGATACGCGTCTGGTGCGCGGTAATACACAAGTCTTTTACTTTACTTAACTCCTACTTTTAACTTGAACGACGGCTATCTATGTTTCTCTTGGACGCAACGCAATTCTCTTCACTCCTACAGTCAAGCTAACCTTGCGGGTACACACAAAAGATCCTCGCCCGACTGCTATCGATTTTTGTCCATCCGCTAGCTACAAAGGCTGGACAGATATTTGGCAAAGCGTTTTGCTCCGGAAACACCGAGGTAGCTCTGGGCCATAGAAATCGTTTTACAAAGTACGAACGTTCCCGGGGAGAGTATCGGGTCACACCTCGGCGGTCGGTCGTAGATACACTGAAGGAAACGAGACCGGTGTTTGCAGACAAGCATTACAATGTCACGCATGCGAGAAAATCATGTGCCATTGTGGACAGTGTCACTCTAGGAAAAACTAGTCGAGCAATAGACCGGGTATGATCGTTCTTCCAGCGAACAAAACAACGCTTAGGCGCGTGCAGTAACAGATTAGACCACATTACACCCCCGGCAGAATATCTTACGGGCAGATTTAGGAACGATGTGGAAGTGCCCGAAAGTGCATGAACAGGAATCCGACGCATCAGCGCTACATGCCAAATACAAGGTTGAGTTGGATAGGAATGCAACTGCGTACCGGATAACTTTGATAATATTCACGAAAGCACCAACACTTTTACTTCGCGCGTACGTCAACTCCGTGCGATAGGAATGAGAGTATCGTATAATAGCGTCCACAAATATGGAAATACTATGCGGCGTTAGTTTGAGATGCTCTCTCATAAGATGGCGTGCTTTGTGCAAGCATTCGACTTACTTTACGTTCATTTAATGTGACATCTGTTGTCACTGAGTCAGACACGACCATCCACTTGTCAGTCTACACTTGCATTCTGGCTCAGGATATTCCATACTCATTGCTTTACCACGCATATTGGACAATTTGAACCTCACCCGTCTCTCGCTTTAGTTAGACGATGAAAAAATCCTCCCCTGCTGCCGCTTATACAGGAGGAATCCGCGCTTCTGTAAATGCACTAGTGGGACGTCGCCTGTTCAGGGAACATCACCATCAAACTCAATTGGAGCTCTTTCTTCTCTTACTATCGGAAGCACACGCACGCTCTGATGTCTCCACGACTCCTGAAACCACCTTAGGCACTGCAGCATTTTCTACCGATCGTCACAATTTTGTTACCTCGCCATTTCTTGACGTCGTTGGAGCACGCATATGATGACGGCCATGCGACAGGTGTAACGGGGTGAATCGTTACATAACAATTTATAAGAAATTGTTAATAGAATATAACTATAAGAGTTATATTCTCAGAATATTGTCATAAGGACAATATTCGGTAGCACTTCCAAGTAGTTCCTAATTGGTTGATATAGGCCATTATATCAACCAACGAAGACGCGCCACGACAGACGCACGCAATGAGTGGTGAGCAGATAACTGATTTACACATTTGTATTTAGACATAGTTAGATGAAGATAAATAGTGATTTATTGCAGACATTAACTATTATAAATACAGTTCTACTTTTACTCTAACCGAGTACTCGCTTCTTCTTACCGTCTTCCTCTGCACGTACGAGTGTACGTGAAGTTACGAGGCACCGCCTTATTCTGTTATCAGAATAAGTAGCTTGTACTGTCACCAGTACAAGCTTCAGGGTGCCCCGTTACACCTGGTAGCACTTCGTAGTCCGTCCAAGGACCGCGTTCACATCCAACATGAATATGTTGGATGATGAAGATGACCAAAGCTTTCACGCTATGCGTGACGGCTACTCCCATTTGAGCGATGTCGAATGGGATGCGGTTGAACGAATGGGTTCGACCATGGGCATCCATGCTGTTAGCGTCATGCTAGAGGCTCTCAATAGAGATGCCCAACATGCTACTATCGCCAAGTTCATTCAAAATGAACTTGACGCAGAACGCGAGAAAGTAGCCTTGCTTCACCAACAAGGTTCTCAACAAGCAGAGTTGTTGAGAGAACAAGGTGCTCAACAGTTTGAACTGTTGAGACAGCAGCAGGCTGCTGCTGGCGGGTCGATGCACTCGCGTCGGCCCGAGACTTTGAAGATTGACATCTCAAAGTATAGGGGGTCGAAGAAGACTCCCTCTTGAGATGGTTCGTCGAATTGGATGACGCCATAAGGGCGCGTCGCATCGACGACGGGGATATGCAAGTTGCATTTGCCCAGTCAAATCTGGCAGGACGTGCCAAGACTTGGGCACTGGGGCTCAAGCTGCACGACCCATACGCGTTTGGGTCGTTGGAAGTCTTCAAGTCGCGGCTCAGACAAACGTTTGAACCGCCTAGAGCTGAGTTCAGAGCTCGAACCGAACTCTTGAAGCTCAAGCAGGGTAAGCGTGATGTGCACGCTTACGCTCAACATATACGACATCTCACGAGTTGTATAAGTTCCAATCCGGTGGATGAACACACGTTGGTTTCGGTGTTCATGCAGGGTCTTGCGGATGGTCCCGTCAAGACTCACCTGTTCCGGCTTGAACTAGATTCACTAGAACAAGCCATTTCCATTGCGGAGCAGGAAGACTTCAGTCTGAGACAGGCTCGCGCCAGCTCGACATCATATCGTCAACCGAGACGATATGACAACGGAGGTCCAGAGCCGATGGAACTCTGTTATGTAGAGAGCGAGAAGGCTCGCTCTACAGGCTACAAGAAGTTGCAGAGATGCAACAGATGTCAAAAGACAGGACACTACGCTTACGAGTGTAGTGCCCCTCGTCCAGTGTCTCGCGACACTGGGCGTAGTGACCGTCCACCCATGAGAAAGGGGCAGGGACGAGGGTCCGCAGTTGGTGCAAAGACGCAACAACGGGATGGACCGTCAAAAAACGGACAGGATCAGTAGGTGCGGAGCACCCTACTGATCCAGCAACGTCAAGAGAATTTGTAGGCCTCTTGATGAAGGTTGCTCCCAACACACAGACATTGTGCGTTGCTGCTCTAGGTAATGAGATCTCACTCATTACCTTGAAACTCGAAGTGACGAATAAGTTGTCCCTTCGAGCTCTAGTCGATTGTGGGGCGTCCAACAATTTTGTGCGACGCCAATCGCTAGAAGATGGTCACTTTAAATTCAGTGAATGTGACACACCTCCTACGAGGATGACGGTACGTCTTGCGACAGGCGCATCCGTAACCGTCATGAAGCGTATAGTGAAGATTCACTATACGCTAGAAGATACCCAATATGACGATGACTTTATCGTATTGGATTTGGATGACAAATTTGATGTCATCCTTGGAATACCGTGGCTCAGAAGGTACGAACCACGGGTAAACTGGCAACATCGGACAGTAACGATGCCTGCCGCTTGTTCATCAGATGGCCATCTGATGAACGTTTTGGAGCGTCCACAAGCGTGTGGATGTACTACGAGTGAGTGCGATGGCCTCACTTGTGGTACGGTCGTTAGTACGACTGCACAAAACCTTAGTGTACCAAACGGTTACACTTCGGAGCAAAGTTCCGGCGGCTGTGAGGAAACACAGGCTGCGCCGAAGGTCCACCACTCGAATAAGTCGAGTGGACCGGGACAAAGATGTATCCCTAGCGGGGAACATCTAGAAGAGAAACAATCGATCGCTCAGGTTAAGCGAGACGATAATCCTATCGACTGGAGAGTCTTTCGTAGAGGATCTCGCTGTGGTTGCGCAACCCCAGCTAGAGGAAGTAAAGGGAATAAGCCCCAAATTTACAAATACGGCGGAAAAAAGTTCCCCGAAACCCGAGGGAATAAGTCCCCGGGAAGCCGAAGGAATAAGTCCTTCGAGGCCTGAGGGAATAAGTCCCCAGGAAATGACAGAGACATTGAATGTCATAGTCAATAACGGATCATGTGTAGGCGCTTATACACTTGATCTGATTGCGCCTCCGAAGTTAACTTCGGAGATCACTCAGTTGCCAACGCTCGAACATAAAAGGTTCTTGCGTGATCTGCGTAGTGGCAAAGTCAAGCAGATCTGCATACTCGTCGCTGACGACGAGTATGTAACCGACATAAGGTCAGCAACAGTGTTTACTGAGAACGAGAGAGTTCTCAGTAGTTCATCTATGGACGAGAGTGTCCTAGATGAAAAGACACGAATTGAGCGATATGAGTCCCAATCATGGGAATCGCTCAAGGAAAATCCTCTCTATGAAGATTTGGTTGAATTCAAGGATGTATTCCCTGAAACTGTTCCGTGCGAATTACCGAAGGATAAAGGTATTCGACACGAAGTCGAGCTTAAACCAGGCTCGAAGTACTGTGTCATGAAGCAGTGGCCACTGCCTCGTGAACAAGTACTTGCGATCGACAAGTTCTTTGCCGATCGTTTAGCAGCGGGCCATGTGAGGGAATCAACTTCCCCACATAGCTCTCCGACCTTCTGTGTGCGAAAAGCAACAGGAGGGTGGCGGATAGTGCACGCGTTTAACAAATTGAACGCTGCAACGGTACCGGCTCAGACGCCGATACCGAGGAAGGACGTAATCATTGATGGTATGTCAAAGAGTACCATCTTTTCGTCCATGGATTTGATGGATGGCTTCTATCAAATCCTAATGCGGGAACGGGATATACCCTATACCGCAGTTAGCACGCCTAGCGGCATGCTCTGGGAATGGCTAGTAATGCCACAAGGGCTCAGTAATGCCCCTGCCACGTTCAACAGGTGTGTATCACATCTGTTGAGGCCAGTACGAGAATTCGCGCCGAGTTATTTCGATGACGTATTCATCCATAGTCGAGCTATGGATGGAAAGTCGGACGTTGAGGTTCACAAGTACCACGTCCGACAAGTTCTTACAATCATGCGAAAGCATCAATTGTATGCAAACCTCAAGAAGTGTATATTTGCAGCAAGCGAAATACCACTTCTTGGGTGCATCGTTGGTAAGAACGGTGTACGTCCTGATCCCGAAAAGATCAAGGCGATCACCGACTGGCCCGTGCCGGTCGATGTCAAAGGTCTTCGAAAATTCCTTGGGCTAGCGGCGTATTTGCATAAGTATTCACGCAATTACGCCGAGATGACTGTACACCTCTCTCGTTTGTTGAAAAGAACGAGAGGTGGTTATGGAACGCTGAATGTCAACGCTCCTTTGAGGGTATCAAGCAGAGCTTGATACAATCCCCAGTCCTAGCAATAGCCGATCAGGACAGGCCATTTCATGTGGTCTGTGATGCCAGCGATTTCGCAATCGGCTGTGCATTAATGCAGTACGACCTTGAAGGCGTTGAACGCGTCGTCTGCTATCAGTCGCGTCAGCTGCAACCAGCTGAGCGGAACTATCCAGTGCATGACAAGGAACTCCTTGCCATGAAGTATGCACTCGCGAAGTTCAGAGTCTATCTATTAGGAGATAGACCCTTCGTTGTTTACACTGACCATGCGTCCTTACGCACGGCAGTGAACAGCCCGCACCTTTCACAACGAATGGCGCGGTGGTTGTCATTCTTTGCAGAATACAACTTTACGGTCGAGTACAAACCAGGACGACTTAATGTCGTCGCTGATGCACTCTCACGTCGTCCCGACTTTGAAACAGTCGCGAAACCCAACAGTGAGACAGTCACTGTTGCGGTTATGACGTCCTCAGTTCCATCTACAACGTTGTATGATGATGTGAGGCGGGCATACGCCCAAGATGGTGAGATAGTGAAGTTGTTGTCACATCTCTCCCAACCATCTCGAGAATCGTTGAAACGATTGTCGTCTGCGTATCGATCTGCATCAGATCGATACACTACTCGTAACGGTTTACTGTACTATACAGCCGTTTCTGGTGACACACCACGTGTTGTCATTCCAGATGATATTGATCTGCGTTTGCGGATCATGTTCGAGTATCACGATGCTCCTATAGGAGGACATCGTGGCCGAGAGAAAACATATCTCACGGTAAGTCGAGACTTTTACTGGCCCCGCCAGTATCAGTTTGTGCGAAAGTATGTTCGCGCATGCGAAGTCTGCCAACGAGTGAAGTCAAGTCCTTCACTGCGTGCACCTTTACAGCCTCTACCGGTTCCGGCTGAGTGCTGGGAATCCATCTCAATGGATTTCGTCTTCGGGTTACCCAAAGACGCACGCGGGAATACGGGTATTCTCGTATTTGTTGACAGATTCAGCAAAATGGTACACCTTGTGGCCGTACCAGAGACAATCACGGCAAGTGGCTGTGCTTGTGTCTTTATTGACACCATCTTCCGACTTCATGGGTTGCCCCGTGAACTCGTATCAGACAGAGATCCACGATTCACTGCTGATTTCTGGCGTTCCGTGTTCAAATCACTCGGAACGCGCTTGAAGATGTCAACATCTGATCATCCAGAGTCAGATGGTCAGACGGAACGTGCCAATCGTGTCCTTGAAGAGATACTTCGAGGATACGTACACTCCTTTAAGAGTTGGAGTGAGTTTTTGCCGATGGTAGAGTTTGCCATCAACAACTCGGTGCATGCGTCCACGACACATACACCGTTTTACGTGAATGGCTTGCGCCATCCGCGTGTACCCACCTTACTAGAGTGTAACTCTGGTTTAAGGGGGGAGGGACTCGCGCGAGCAAAAACCGATTTGGTTCACGCTCATCACGCTCTGACGAAGAAGTCATTGCGTTTGATGCCGATATCGATAACATCAATATCGAAGAAGATGATGCCAGTGAGAGTGCGGAAGCCCTCACTGAAGACAATGATCCCAGTGAGAGTGCGGAAGCCCTCACTGAAGAAAAGGTTGTTGTCGCTGCAGTGCGCTCACAGCACACTGAAGCTAACGAGTCATCAGATGAGTTCATACTGGCTCGTGAAACGGTAGTCCGTTTTGTGCAAGACTCCATCGCCGAAGCGGTGGATAAGCAAAAGCAAAACGCTGACAAGAATGGAAGGGCAAACACTCTTTTATTTAATAAAGGTGACTTAGTCCTACTGTCTACGGTTAATCTACCAAAACATGTAGTGACTAACTTGGGTAGCAGTAAACTACTACCCAAGTACATTGGCCCATTTCGTGTATTGCACCGCCTAGGCAATGCATACACGATCGAGTTACCACGTAAGATGCGAACGCATCCCACGTTTTACGTTGGTCGGCTTAAGCCGTACCATCAGTACGCTGCTTCTTCCGATGAAGAACGCCCTTGCGCTCAAGCATCTCGCAGAGAGCCTTGTGCTCCCGATGGTGGGCATCAACAAGGGTCTGAAGAGCAGTTATCTCAGCCCGAGACCGATCAACAATCCCACGAGCTACCCTTAGCTCGTCACGAAGAGATGTCAGAGATCTCTCGTTCTCAAGCTGAGCAAAGGCAAACTCAGCTCGATGCTTCGAGGCAGTGTCCACCATCTGGAGACGCCTATTCCGCTCATGCTCGAGATCGTCGCGTAACCCTTGCGTTACGCGATCAAAGATGCTCTCGGGAACACACCGATCCACATGATCGTGTGGAGAGCGTCTTTCCTCCTCCTCCACCTCCATTAGAGGACTCTCGCGGTGGCCAGCGCTATCTAGTAGAGCAGCTGTTGAACCACCGCGACGTGAACGGACGTCGGACGAGTTACCTCGTCCGGTGGCGCGGCTATCCCCCGTCCTGGGATTCTTGGGAGCCCCGCTCCCAATTGATGGTTGACGTACTGGGTCTGGTCGAGCAGTACGACGCGACACATCCTGTGCCGCAGAAGGACCGCCGGAGAAAGTCTTCCCGGCACGGTCGTAAAGGGATTTCAGGTTGTCAATCCCTTCGTACATCTCAGTAGAGACACGTACGCGCCACCACGGGCTGGTAAGGAGGTAAGCCTCCTTAGGTGCTCGTGCAGAGTTGTTCACACAACATGGGCACGAGTCTCCCCAAGAGAGGCAGGGTAATCCTTTCTCCCTTGACAGACGATGCAGCTTATAGCGTGCACCTGTCGGGGTTCGCTTTTCAAACTTATCACGAGCTTTGATAAGTTTGTCGTTCCAAGCGTCACGACCTACATCCTCGAGATTATGGATGTAGGCGTTCCACGCCTGAAGTAGTGAGGGACCATCACGTTTGTGATTCCCACTGTACCATCGATGTCTGAAGAAAGCATCGATGAAGAACTCATGTTCAGCGCGATAGTCTTTCGCGCTGGGGTCAAGGTGATGAATCCTTGACGAATCGAACAATCGTGTTCGATAACGATCACTCGTCGTCGCCGACAAGTGATCCATGACAGATTTAGGAGGCATCCATGCCTTCTTTTCTGGAGCGAGACGCAACACATTGCGGTCCCGCTCTTCCTGCGACGTGCCGACAGAAGTACTGGCACCTCGCTGTGAAGTGGTGTCCATTGGAGAAACGACACCACTATTAGCGCCCGAGTCTCGCGACCTCGAGCGCCTTCGCTTCGGCGATGGTTCATCTGACTCATCAGATGAACCAAAGATGCTGCGACGCAAAGCATCGTCCATGCCACGCTTGGCAGGCGGCTTGGATTCAATTGCCGTCGATACGGATCCGTCATCCGTATCAGGAGAGTACGAGACACCGAGCTCGTACTCTGTGAAGACACGAGTGTCTTCATGACCAGCGCCTGCATCACCAGGTGATACAGGCTGAGTCGATTCAGCAACCGATGGGATATCAGTTGCTGTAGTTTCTGCTTCGGCGTCCGCACAGAGACGTGCAGACGCGCTCTCGGCGGCCTTGCTCGCGCATCGCATGGGCTTGTTTACCATGCGATGAGATGTTGGAAAGTGGACGCGGACCAACAAGTGCAAACCCCGTCCCAAATGATTTGGGACGAGTATCCATTTAGTCAATCAGTCACTAAAGTGACTGATGGTTAAGGGGGGTGATGTAACGGGGTGAATCGTTACATAACAATTTATAAGAAATTGTTAATAGAATATAACTATAAGAGTTATATTCTCAGAATATTGTCATAAGGACAATATTCGGTAGCACTTCCAAGTAGTTCCTAATTGGTTGATATAGGCCATTATATCAACCAACGAAGACGCGCCACGACAGACGCACGCAATGAGTGGTGAGCAGATAACTGATTTACACATTTGTATTTAGACATAGTTAGATGAAGATAAATAGTGATTTATTGCAGACATTAACTATTATAAATACAGTTCTACTTTTTACTCTAACCGAGTACTCGCTTCTTCTTACCGTCTTCCTCTGCACGTACGAGTGTACGTGAAGTTACGAGGCACCGCCTTATTCTGTTATCAGAATAAGTAGCTTGTACTGTCACCAGTACAAGCTTCAGGGTGCCCCGTTACAACAAGAGCAAAAAGATGCACTTCGTCTTCATCTTTTGGCTTCTTTGAAAAGCATCTATCACTCGTGCGTGCGGACATTTACTTCCAAAGATCTCGATGAAGCATTTTTCGGGTTACAGATACGTGAATCGTCGCGTTAGCGACATATCTTGTGGAAAACGATCTTGTTTGTCCGCTGGATCTATGAACGAAAGGTCGCTGTTATGGTGATCAAATCCTCAGTAAAATGTCTTGCAAGAAGTGTCAGCAGGGAAAGAACTGGATATTTTGATGAGAGCTCTGGAGTCTAAGACCACGACCGAACCCCTTTCTGATGTGACGCCACCGATGAGATATAGCGATCTTTTACGACAGCTGCCAAGGATCCGATCGATACCTACGTCTTCCAGTATCTCTTAGCTGTCAGCTTTCGCTTACTCGACTGACTTTACTTTTCCTTTTCGCACTGATCAGACAAACCAACTGGTCATCATGCCTCTCCAGCTTTACGCGAACTTCATTAGCCAGCCATCTCGTACCGTGATCTGGGTGCTCAAGGTCAAGAATATCGACTTTAACCTAGTGGAAAAGAACCCTGGCTCTGACTTTTTCAAGACCGATGAATTCGGCGCTTTGAATCCCAACCGCCTCGTACCGGTCATCAAGGATGACGATTTCGTGCTGACGGAAGGCATGACCATCCTACTATACCTGAGTGACAAGCTCGGCTGGAACGGCCCCAAAGATCTGTATCCGAAAGACGTCAAGGTGCGCGCCAAGATCCACGAGTACCTGCACTGGCATCATACCAACACGCGTCTCTTTACAATCAACATCTTCCGCCCGGCTACCGCCAAGCAAAGCAACAGCGCGACAGGGAAGGACTTGGAAGCTTTGGGGGGCACGGACGATCTCATTGCCAAGGTGTTTGGCCTACTCGAGGTGTTCTTGGTGAACGACTACATCGCCCATACAAACTTCCCGACCATTGCCGACTTTGCTGCTTACTGCGAGATCGACCAACTGGAATTAATGGGCTTTCAGTTTTCAAAGTACCCCAAGGTGGCAGCTTGGATTGGTCGAATGAAGAAAACTGCGTATAATGAAGAAGTCCACCAGAAGTTGGAGGTGTACATCGACGAGCACGGTCTACGAAACTTCCGTTCATAGAGGGAGCTTGCATTCGTACCACATTCGAGTTTGTGGGTCTTCATAAACACAGCACACCCGCGCATGAGTCTTGGCGCTAAGACAAATGTTGCGTAGCCTACCCAAATAAACGTTGCTAATCTTTTACATCCGACCACAATCCGAAGGTGTTGACCGACCCGTACTGTTTATAAATGTGAAAGACACCCGTGGTCTGGACGACTCACTTGGACGACCCATTGCTTGATGGCTAATTTGTCCAAGTATGATTGCGATCCCAAATGGAGACGACGGTAATATTTGTAGGAACAGCCACAATTTGTGTGCTCTTTGTACTGGCATCTGATGCCCCTTGTGGGTTAAAGCTTCCCTATGACCGAATGCGGCTCGCATGTACGGTGTTAGCACGACGTGCTGAATTGACGGTACTGAGCGTAACGTCCACTAACACCTCTGATTTGATGAGGTGTCAACCTTTCATCAAATGTGCCTTGACGCCAATGAAGCTTCGGGTAGCTTGATTAGTATCGCTTAGCTTGGAAGACAAGGTAGACATTCTGAAATCACTTGCTTCGTACAATACCTTTACAAACCCGCAATATTTACTCCACTACTACATCAGCGAGAAACTCTTCACTACACTTGTCACGACATTAAGAGAACAGCAGTAATTAAGAGTGTGAGATTCCACCAAAAAGATGATTGAACCGCGTTATTGTTTGGAAAGATCTTCGAAATGCTAACTCACTTCGATCGTGTGTACAGCGCAGTCGTGTAGCAGATTTCGGGCTACTTACTTTACAGAGATGTGATGTACAATTATACCTCCTAAGACATAATTTGACATTCAAAACGATTTGCTTCAATGTCAGTAGCGTCTATGACGACGATCACGCGGAGATGGATGACTCCAGGAAACAATCACTTATCTAGCCGTAAAGTACGCGGTGTTTTGTGACTGCGCGGGACAGTGGGTCACATAGTTCCGGTGTTGAATTATGTTCGATAAATCGATATTGCTAATAAAACCGTCGTTCAACACCGTTCATTTGCTGTGCTGTACTAACCGATCAGGCGTCCATTGTTGAATTTTTGAGAGCCCACAAGGAGTGAAGCTATTATTTAGTGTGCGCAACGACGCATGCCGAGCTTTTACACTATACTTACATTTGTGTGTGTCTGTGTGTGTGTCTGTAGCTGCGGAAAACTCGAGCGGTGCGAGGATTTGAAAAGACGGCGGCTCATTTTTTCTGGGACTTCCCGACTACACAAGCCCGTTGGCGGCGATAAATAAGCTGTTGGACTGGAGAGGGAGTGGAACGGTTCGGACTGTCAAATTACTTTTAGTATTGCGCCGATCGTTGGGCACTACCGGTGTCACAGCATCTCTGCCGGCATTAGCAGCATCTTTTTTAAGATGGCTATCTTGAAGCCGAGGTCACTACTTTTTCGGCGCATCTGGTGTATCCTGAACTCTGCCTACCAAGTGCATCTGTGGGCGGAGCAAAATGCAGCACTATTCCGCGAAGAAATAACTAATCCATTGAAAGGCGCGTTGATATTCTGGGAATGTGGTCCGCGGTAGCTGCGGGCGATTGTCTTACAAGAAACAGGTCGGCGGAACACGCAGTCAACGGGGCGCGCTTACAAGGTTGTATTGAATTGCTTACCTACGATTCTACACAGCGCTCGAACGCATTCGAAATTCACAGCGATAAGGTACCTCTACCGGTACTTGTATCCTGGCTTTGGATCTCTCAGACATCTTGCTCACATTAACATGTATATAGACGGTCATGATACCATGTCTTCTGTGTGTGTCTGTAAATTGCGCGATTAGGTGTAGCTTCCATGATCTAAGTGCGATCCAGCCTGTCCCCCTCATAGATCTGATAGCATAAAAGGTGTCGCTCGATGGATCGGGTAATATTGTTATGCACTCATTTGATTAGCTTAGAATCGATCAAAGATGAACATGATCACATAAACAAATGCAAGACGCTCATAAGCACAGGCCGATCGCGTTGCCCTACCAAACTGTACTGAGTCAAGGTAGTCGTTAACATCATCACGTTCATTCTGTTACGGATTTGCACGAAGGGTTGTGAAAACCAGGCACATTGATGTAGTACGCACAGAAAGAGATCAGTGTCACTGATAAGGCGTACTTTTGTATCACAAAAGCTAAGCGATATTACTGTACCCTATCGGTTATGGTTAGAGGATACCTATGGTAATAGGGTCTTCATAGAGGCGAGGTAGTTCTGGTGTGGTACGTAAGAAGAACTACGATAAGGACAATTCCATAGATAGCATAGCTTTAAGTTTAAGACGTAAGTAAGGTATTTATCGCTATAATCAGTAAATGCATTGAGTTCCCCTCTTGATCAGTTTCAGACACGTGTCTCTGTAAGACGTCTCTGTTCATTAGAGTTAAGTGCCTGAGTTAAGATTACGTACTTTTGGAAATCAGTGCCACGTGATCCTTGGAGTCGTATTCCCCCAAACCAGGACCAGAAGCCCTAAAGCTTGTACATGCACTTATAGTTGAGTCTCACCAAGTCAGCAAGACTCGACACCTTTAAGTTAATAACCACTTGATTGATATACTACGAGACTGTACGACTGTAGGTGTCTTCCTTTGATTAAAAACTTAAAGTCTGCTACGTATAGCTGATGCTGCAAAGTAATTTTTTAACTTATAATCTACAAACTGGATTACTCATGTTGAAGGGCGAACATCATAATTTTCTTCTTTATCTAATGTGAGTATGTCTGTGAACTGCGCGGTTAATGTAGCTTACTCGTACTGATCGCGATTTAGCTGGTCCTCACTCATATATCGAGAAGCACGATAGATTTTACTCTATTGCTAGGTTAATATTGTGATGCACTCACATAATTAGCTTATAATCAATCAAAGGTGAATATGATCTCATAAGTAAATGCTAGCGCACAAAATAAAAGGATACTTGCGTTGGCCAAGTACACTGTAATAATTTGATTACGAGCCCGAAGTGTTAAGCTATTAGTGAGTGTGCGCAAGGCTAAGGGTCGCATTTTAAATTCTACTTATCTTTGTGTCTGTCTGTATTTTAGACTTAACGTGTATCTGTGTGTATGTAAACAGCGCTGTTGGTTGAAGCTTCAGGTAATAAGTTCAATCAAGCCTGTCCCCACCAGGTACTCGTAAGAAACGGCATGCTAGAGCGAGCTGTTTCGATTACTGAACGATGCGCTGTATCTATATAATCGTAAGAAGTGCAACAGCAAAAGAAGGCAGCAATTCAGTGCTTTTTTGAGCTCAGAGGTGCTCGATTCTCGTTGCATAAAACTTCTGCGTTCTTTACCTCTGCTTAAATAAGGGCCTCTCGTTCTTTATATAATCTGCTCTTAGTCCTTGATCACAGCCTACTAGTACACGCTAACGGTTCGTCTAGAATTATTAGTAATATAATCCAGCTTGCAGCAGTCTTTTTATAAGGCGACGCTAAGCTTTCGATAATCATTCGTTAACGATCATATTCAGTCTGTGACGTTTCGATTGTATCACTCTTGATCCCACAAATTTAAATAGAAACACCACCAATAGTGCTCCAGCTCTCAGCTGCAAACTCAATGGCTTCCAGTAAATTAAGTCAGCGTCCCATCTTTGCTTTAACATAATCATGCGCTATCGTATTTGAATTTTCTTGTAGCACGCGTGTGACAATCGGATGATATTTATTACCATATGTGTAGGTGCGCATGTTTGATTCATATCATTTACGCGTAACCACATTGGGCGTTCGAATGGTGGAAGTCAATCCAGGCAGGAAAGACCATAGTGGCGTTGTTGAGTTCTTGTCGAATTTTTTGCGAAAATCGCTATGGAGAAAAAGCAATCCTTTTCGACCATGCCTTTGAAGAGTTAATTGGTGCAGCCACATGTCAAGGGATATTCCAGTCGTGCATTTGTTTGAGTTTGCAATTCATGCAACACACCCTTCTCAAGCTCTACACCCGTAAGGCACCTAATTTTAGAAAACCTTTTGATGATCAAGGAAACCAAATTATAAGAGCTACCTGCGTCGCAGCAGAGACAGCTGTCATTCGTACATTTACTTTCGCTCTCCTCGCCATTGTTTCGAACTGTAGAGGAATTTTGTTCAGTCGTAATTTTCTTTTGTCTTTTTTGAGATAACGACATCAATTGTAAATAATACTTAAAAGAAATATTGTGCTCCGGACTTGCTGTTTGTACTTCTTTAGTACAAAAACCTACGCTTTCGCCGGTCAACGCGCAGCTTTTGATGTTGTTTCGCCGCTTAAAACTCCCTGGAGCCATCCTATAAAAAAAAGAAGATCGTGATATTACATTTGATTTATTGATGTTGATGGATTCTACTTAACATCATCTCTACTCCTAGCTGGGAACAATCTGCTGGATAGATTAAAGGATTGATGATACAAGATGAAGCATTCGGTTAGGCACACTAAAGTAAAGTGGTCTATAATAAATTATTCAGTTTTACCTCTAATTCCACAAGAACCTCTTAAGCGAGGCTAGCGGACCGATCACCCTTATGCAAGCCACGGAGGAGACTTTATGTCCGACACCGTATCCCATTCGCAGTCGGTCTGCTTCTTCAGGACCAGATCTTCGGATAGTCCGTCACTATCGCGCCGTGAATTAATATTACAGCTCCTCCGAGAACACGTATTTTTTTTCTTTTGTAATTTAGGTTGATACCTTAAAGTCGGTTTCCTTTATGGCAAGACGATCCGCCGCCAAAATACTTACGCATTTCTAAAACTGTTTTTTTAGACACATTTGCTGTTCATTAAAGCAATATTTGGACATTATTAGAGTAATTTTACATTTTAAATTTGCTCTAATGATAGATTTACTCGCTTACTTGACATTTGACGGCACGGGCCTGGTATCGACAAATAGTATTTTTTACCAGGTGAACAAGTCGGATCAGTGGCGTAGTGTTGAAGTCATCGAAACTGAATATTTAATCTTCACATCTATTGCCTTACTAAATTATCATTTTCATTCTGATGTAATTGTCGTCATGACTTCATCAGTGTATAGTGCGTCACAATCCCGCCTATTATGACATTGTAACGGGGCACTGGTCACTAGTACTTCTTCAATGCTAGTGCACTACACTGACAACAATGTAGGTAGTGCCGCGCGTCACATCACGTAGACCGTACGTGCATAGGAAGGCTAGCTTGTGAGCGAAGCGTTTAATAGGAGTAGAAGTAAACCGTATCAAATAAATATACAAGTCCTAATCATTAGCCTATGTTTTCGTCCTAACTAGATTTGCGTTTTATTTACAAAAGTGTATGCGAAAGTCTTGCTCACCACTAACTGCGCGCGTCCATCGTAGATTCGAACCGCTACGAGCTGGCTGATGTGGTCCATCATATCAGCCAATCGGTGGTTGTTTCTGAATTTTACCCCTCATGGCAATATTCACGAACATTCTCAACCTTTATGATGATATTCTAACTAACAAGTATCAAGGTTATTTACACGTAACAGGCTCACCACGTAGCATCACTCCCCCTTGAACGATTTTCACTCAGTCAGTATCATGTTGATGTGGTCACTGTTTGATCACATCATGGACTTGGAGCGATTGTTTTAGTCCATCCTATCATTATAATAGATTTATCGCACGGTAAAAAATATCCATGTGATGCGCGGCTAAAGCTAGTAATAAAGCAGCTGCGCGTGTTAACGCAGTTGCCCTTAGCAATGCCCAGCCGCTCGTGGCAGACGATGATTCGTCTAAGACCTCTGCAATCCTTCCTGCAGCACCAGTTGCCACCCACGAACGTCTTGTGTCACCACAAAGATAATATTAGTCGTTCCCAAATGGAACTAATATATTCAGGGGAGTCGGACGGTAGGTCCGACTCATAGAAGACGCCTCGGTTGCTCGAGTCTCAAAAGGCGACCAAATACGATCCTACGAATAGGACTCGAGCGGGTAGTAAGGCTTATGTTAGCTGCAATAGTATGTTCAATTTGAAAGATGATTGTTGTGACTTTTATCCTGCGCCTGCTACTGCGCCACCTCTTTCTGGAGAAGGCGGCGATGTGCTACAACGTCGCGATGACGATTGTGATGGTACCAAGACTTCCATTGGTATTACGCATGAGGATCTAGACGGCAATACGCTGCGTCTTGTCCCTGAACACAAGCCTAGATTCTTACAGGAAAGGCTTGTGAATGACTCCTTAGTCGAGACGAATTTATACATTATCGATATCCATTGTTAGATGTGAGGCTATCGCACGGCCTCGACATCAGCGCGAGCAACTTTCGCGCCAAATAAGACTATTATCTTGATGCCTTCCTCAAGCATCGTTGGTACAGCAGCACAAACAGGCAAGGCAAGAGTTCGTTGCTGCAGGAATGGAAAGCCTTCATACTCAATGTGCAGCACATTGGGCACGAACTTTGGCTTCAAATAATTGCCACAGGTCGTGTTAGGTTTTAGATACAAATTTAAACAAGTGAAAAGTTAGATTGAACAATCCGTCCCGTGAGGCATATATCCCATGCCATACGTAGGTCGAATCATGTCTGTGTTATCTTAATAATATGTAAGCAATCAAACGGATATTAACTCCATTTCTTTGCCATGGAATAGGGCGCCCATCTCTTCTGAGATGCGCTATGCAATTTCCGATCTACAATCGCTCAACCAGCGCCGTTAGCGCGTGTTTTTCGATAACTCTTCTGAGGTATGAGATGTTTTTCGTCGTACTCGTGGACTTGAACCTAAACGTCGATCATCAGCTGGGCGCGACGCTCCAACTGTCGTGCGACGGCTTGTATCCGCACTAACGAACAACAAAGCTCTTTCGCTGCTCCTTCACGTCACTGTGGTTCAAGAGACGCTCCACAAGAGAGAGTTGATCACTCTTCGAGTCTACTAATGGCTGTGGTGGGGGGTTGGGAATATTAACTACGAATAGTTTGTTGGAGTTGTAGGCGGAGCTTAATCGTCCCCAGCAACGCTTACACAATCTGTGTGATAGCACCGAACAAGAATGATAGGATTTTGTTCTTTGGAGGCTTAGATGCAATGAATTTGCCTCTATCAATTGGACAACTGATCGAAATTCGCGTTCTACCAGTTGGAGAACGAGCAAAAGCGTCAAGTCTTTCGCGACGAAGTGGCTGACATTACTTTCCAGCATGCGGCACTACTGAGCCAGATTATAAACTGTTTCGGGCCCCAAAAGAATCTTTTGCAAGTTATCGAGCGTGGTAGTTTTTTTTCCTCCCGAAGAAGAGACCTCGTGCCGGTAGTACGGGCGGAGACGGCCTACAATCGTTTTGGTTGCGTGCGCATCCTGCAAGGCAACTCGATCGTGTATGCATTGTATTTGCGGTGTAGTACACGAAACAGGCTAATGTACTTGGGTACTGATCAATAACTACTCAAACATGTTGCTACGGTCTTAGGTTTATTTTAACGAAGATGGTTATACTAAGTCTCAGATATTACAAAAAAATGAATGATTTTTTCTTACACGTTTATCAGCGTTCCGTTTGTGCATGTCCACCGCGTGGGCTATTGATTCTTGCACGAAACGGAACACCGCTTCTTGTGCCAGCAAAAAATAAAATAGAGACTCTGTCATGTTTGAATCAGTGCGCTTTATGTGCACTGCTAAGAGCTGTCTCTATTTTATAGCGATGGTGTCATCATCCTCACTGGCATAGTCTTAAGCCATGCTGAACCTACCAGCATCGACGTCCTAGTCTGGGTCAGCAATGGTGTCTTGAATACTGGTTTTTTATCTTCTTCGATGTCGATTTGATCGGCAACGTTTGCGTTGTCGAGCAGTTTGACACGTGATGAGCAAGAGCCAGAATTATAATAGCTTGTGCGAATTATTCCTCACGTTAAATCATAGTCACACTTTAAATGGGCGGGTAGGCGTGGATGACGTAATCCATTTACAAAGAACAGTGGATGCGTTGTTGACGCATGAACGGATTCGTTGGTTGAAAACTCCACTATCGGTAAAAGATCGCTGCAATCTGTAAAAAAAATGGATTTATCCTCATATTATCTTTTCATGGATGCGGTTGACGCGTTCTGACTGACCGTTTGTCTCGGCATAGTAGGAAGTAGACATAGTCAGACGTGTTCCGATCCCTCGGAGCACAGATACTAAAGTGCTGCCGTGAATCGAGGACAACTTTCTGAGACTAATTCAAGGGGCATAACGTGAAGTCGAAATACCTTGTCAATGAAGACACGGGCACAACCATGTGCTGATGTTGACTCTCAAACGGTAGCAAGATGTACCATCTTGACAAAGTGATCAACAAATTCAAGAAAATTATTCTTCATGTGATCGTCTTTGGGGATCCCGAAGACGAAGTCCAATAAAACGGACTACTAGCCCTTTGATGAGATTGATAGAGGCTGTAGTGGCACACGGGACGAAGGACTAGGATTCGCCCATTGGCAAACCTCGAAAGCACGAGTGTAATTGGGCACGAACTGACATTGGAGGGGATTGTAAAAGTCGCAAATTACCGTGATACAAGTCCCCTCACGCCCACAATGCCCAATGAATGGTGTATCGTGACAGTCACACATGATGCGCACTCGCAAATCGTTGTGAGTGCGGACGAAAACACGAGGTGTGTCGTCGGCAACGGCTTTGTAGTACAGCAAATCGTTGCGTGTTGTGTATCTATCCGCAGAGGATTGATACAAACCGGTTGACTGCTGAGAGATTTTCGAGATGAAGTCAGTAGATGATCAAATCGTTGCAGAAGAGCCTTGTCTTATGCGTAGCCGCCTTTTGGTGCCGCCAAGCAATGTTGACGACGAAAAACAAGTGACTAGTGATGCAATAGTAATTTCAGCCCACTGTTGGACTGCGAAGCCGAATCGAAATCGTTTCGGCACGACAACGCGTCCGCGACGATATTACGTCCTCCAGTATTGTACTCGACGGAAAAGTTGTACTCCACAAAGAAGGACAACCACCTCACCGTGCTTTGCGAGAGGTTTGGGCTGTTTACGGCAGTGCACAATGAAGCATGGTCCGTATGTACTGCAAAAGGACTATCACCACATAGATATACACGAAGCTTTGCTAATGCATACTTCTTGTCAACGGGTTCCTTGCCCTGCACTGCGTAATCACGGATAGCTGCTTGCAGCTGATACAATTGATAGCAGACGAAACACTCTGCGTGTTCTATATTGTACTGCGTAAACGCGCAGCCGATTGCGAATCGCTGGCGTCACATATTACTTGATATAGTATGTCCTGATCTGCAATCCTTAAGATGTTCGATTGCAATAAGTTCTTCTTGATGCTTATAAAGGAGCGCTGACAATCACTGTTCCATGACCAACTTCTCATTTTTTTCAAAAGACGAGAGAGACAAAGTTCATTTCGGCGTAGTTGTTTAAGTACTTGTGTAAGTGTGCTGTTAGACCAAAGAACTTTCTAAGTCCTTTGACATCGACTGACACAGGCCTGTCAGTGCTCGTCCTCTGAATTTCGAGATCTGTGTGCACCATTTTTAATTACGATGTACCCATCATGCGGTAATTATCCAGCAGATAATATACACTTCTTGAGGTTGGCATACCAATTATGCTTCCACATCAGTGTAAGAACCTGGTGAACGTTCGTTATGTGAAAATCGACGTCCTTCTTTCCATCCACAGCCCGGATATGGACGAAAATTTCGTCAAAGTAAATTGGTGCTTTGCCTCGCACAAATCGAAACAGATTCATAATACATCTGTCGAACGTTCCAGGGGCGTCACGCAGTTAATGTGGCATCACTAGCCACTCCCACAGCATACCTCTCGGAGTACTCACTGCTGTGAATAAGTTGTCCCGTTCAAGCATGATGATCTAGTAGAAGCCATCTATCGGATCCAGGGACGAGAAGATGGTACTCTTAGACACAACATCAATGATTACGTCCTTCCTCGGTATCGGCGTCCGAGTCGGTACCGTTGAAGCGTTCAATTTGTTAAGCGCGTGCTTTCACCGCCACCCTCCACTAGCCTTTCAAAAACAGACGGTCGGAGATGTGAGGGGAAGTTGATTCCCCCACACGGCCAGCTGCAAAGCGATCGGCAAAGAACTTGTCAAATGCAAGTAATTGTTCACGAGACAGTGGCAACTTCTTCATGGCACAGTTCTTGAATCCAGGTTTGATCTTGGTCTCGTGTCGAGTGCCTTTGTCCTTAGGCAACTCGCATGGCATGAATTCAGATAACACGTCCTTAAACTTTATCAAATTCTTTTATAAAGGATGTGCCTGAAGCGACTCTAAAGATTGAGACGTTTATGCTTTATCCAAGTTTTCTCATTGAGAATTCCGTCGTCCATCGATGAGCTGTTGAGAACCCGTTCGATTTCGACAAATAACACGGCCGACCGAATTTCGGTCACGTACTCGTCATCTGTGACGAGTACACAGATCGGCTTGACTTAGCATCTCGCAGATCTCGCAAGAACCGTATCGGCTCTAGCGTTGACAAATGAGTGATCTCCAAAGTCAACTTCGGAAGCGCGATCGGATTGAGTGTATAGGCGCCTACACATGAACCGTCATTAACCAAGACATTCAATGTATAGGTTTCTTACTAAAACCTTTCTACAGGCTGGTGGGAGCTTGTAAACTCATTCTGATGAGGTATCATTACCTCACCAATACTAGCTTGAGAGATCTCTTCCTCAAGTATGTGATGAATTCTTGCCTCGATGTCTTCTAGCTGTGGTTTCGCTACCACAGCAGATTCCTCTACGATTGGCTTACATGGCAATCTAGAATCATCGTGTTGCTTAGTGTGGGCAGCCAAAAATATTTTCTTTGATGTAGCCCGCTGGGCTGATTCCCTTGTTCCGAATCACTCATCTAATTCGAGTTTGTGGATCTTTGGCGCTGCCTGTGCATCTGCACAACCGACGGCAGCTCTCTTCACAGTGTGATTATTTGTCACATTGTAATTTTGTGCAGTCGTACTAACGACCGTACCGCAAATGATGCCATTGCACTCGTTTGCAGTACATCCACACGTTTGTGATAGCTTCAAGACGTTCTTCAGATGGACAACTGATGAACAAACGGCAGGCATCTTGACGGATCGGTGCTGCCAGCGGATCCATTGCTCGTACCTTCTGAGCCATGGTAGACCGAAGATGACACTAAACCTGTCATCCAAATTGAGTATTATGAGGTTATCATTGTACGTCAAATCTTCTATGGTTTACTTAAGTTATACTAAACGTTACGTTAATGTTGTCGATGCTCCTGTTGATGGGAGCACCGTCATTCTCGTTAAAGGGGCTCTCGCGCTCGACAAAATTGAGCCTACGATCCTCTTGCGACTGGCTACAAGCAAAGTTGTTCGACGCTACACAGTCTATTAGGTCACGAAGCGACAAATCCTCTCTCATTTCTGACTTCAAGGTGATGAAGGTGAACCTCGTCACCAAGTGCGGATACACACAGTGATTGTGAGTATGGAGCAACTTTTATCAAACGATTAAACATTTTTTTAGGTTGCTGGATCATCAGGGCGCTACGCCCCTACTGATCCTGACCATACTTTTGACGGTCCACTACGCTGTTGCAATTCCACAACGAGGTTGGACCCGCGTCCTTCGCCCTTTTTGGCAAATGGTCGATCTCTCTGCGCTCAGCGTTTTGAGGCAATCGGCGTAGGACGCTACATTGTAGTGCCCCAACTTTTGGCTGCGATTACAATTCTTCAATCGCTCGTAGGCTGAATAGAGAGGTACTTCGATCTGAACATATAAGAGTTCCATAGGGTCTGGATATCCGACTTCTTGTCGTCTTGGGGGGCGATATAAACTCGAACTATTATGAACCTGTCTCAAGCTAAAAACAATCTGCTCCGCAACTGAAATCGCTTCTTCTAGCGTATCTAGTTCCAAGCGGAATAGGTGAGTCTTTACAAAACCAATCGCAAGACCTTGCATGAATAATGCGATCAATGTGTATTTATGAACTGGGATGGCCATCATACAGCTCGCAATGAGTCTTATGTTTCGTGCGTAAGTGTGCGCGTCACCCTTCATCTGCTTGGAGTTTTAGGAGCTCTGATCAAGCCCTGCAATAGCGCTTGGCAGTTCGAACGTCCTGATCTGAGTCTCAAAGAACTCTAGCGACCTAAACACATATGGGTCGTGCAACTTGAGACTTTATACCCAGGTTCTGGCACGCTCCAGCAAGATTCAATTTAGCCAATGCGACTTGCATTTGCTCATCGACGATGTGAAAAGCCCTTATGAAGTCGTCCGACTCGACTAACCATCTCAGAAGGGATTCTTCCTCAACTCCTATGTACGTTAGGATGTCTATCTTCATGGTTTCGGGTTGATGCGATTGCGTCGCCCCTGGAACAGCAGCATGTGCCTGCTGTTGTCTCAACATTTCGAAGTGGTAATCACCCTGCTCTATTAACAGCTCTGCCAGCTGTTAACCTTGCTATTGGAGAAATGCTACCTTTTCTCGTGACTCATCGATTTCATGTTGTATGAATTCGGTGACGGCAGCATGCTGCCCATCTCTGTCCGGTGCAGACAGCATGGCAGAGACTGCATGTTCGCCCACGAAAGAACCCATTCGATCGACTGCGCTCCATTCGACATCACTCAAATAGGAGTAGATTTCATGCGTGGAGCGAAAGATGTCACTCTCATCATCCAAAATTAAGATGCTAGATGCAGGAACTGCGTTCTTTGGACGGAATACAAATTCCACTAGGTGCAATGAAGCACGTGGTCACTAGTACTTCTTCAATGCTAGTGCACTACACTGACAACAATGTAGGTAGTGCCGCGCGTCACATCACGTAGACCGTACGTGCATAGGAAGGCTAGATTGTGAACGAAGCGTTCAATAGGAGTTGAAGTAAACCGTATCAAATAAATATACAAGTCCTAATCATTAGCCTATGTTTTCGTCCTAACTAGATTTGCGTTTTATTTACAAAAGTGTATGCTAAAGTCTTGCTCACCACTAACTGCGCGCATCCATCGTAGATTCGAACCGCTGGCTGATGTGGTCCATCATATCAGCCAATCGGTGGTGGTTTCTAAATTTTACCCCTCATGGCAATATTCACAAACATTCTCAACCTTTATGATGATATTCTAACTAACAAGTATCAAGGTTATTTACATGTAACAGGCTCACCCCGTTACAGGTATGCTTAATGGTTTTCTCTTAGGTAACATCCGAGGTCCTGTGACGTTGCTATATTGGCTTGAGTTTTTGGCAAATCCATAGCTAGAACAACTGTTACATTAAATAGCACGTTTTTTTCTAAAGCAGCAGAAAAAGGGATAGTGAGACATATAAAGAGGGTTTCCACTCCATTGGGCGAGTGATTTGTGTGTCTAACATCTTCCTCGCTAGTATAGAGAACGGATTCAAACCACTACATGTCCTGAATGCTCGGTGACAATGTGACTCTTAAATAGAGGGTGTATTTTGTAATGAGTCTGTTATAGCGACGGTGAGTGTATAGGTAAATTTAAAGTCAACTTTGAAAAGGTCGCTATCGTGATGTACGCACATAATTGGCTTATAAAACTCGATCAAAGTTAATATGATCGCATAGTCAAATGCTGTGCTGTACGGTCACACTAGCCATCGGCTAAACTGGTTGAAGACCTCCCATATGTGATATGGGAGACAATTGTGGCCTTAGATTTTGTATCAATAGAGAATACCTATCAGTCGGTATTCCCTAAGTTACGGTCTTTACCATGGAAGTCCTTTGTACCGTCATCATTTGGTGACTGAGTGATGTGCCAAGCATCCGTTTAGTTCGAATACTCATATTCGAATTCGTTCTAGTTTAGTAGAATGTAGGGTACTTAAAGTAGGTTTTTCCTCGATATAAAATCTAAATCAATTCAGTTCTCATTTTGAGCAGAAGTCCGTAGACTTCCACCCTTTCGCACGTTGCGCTTGACAGTTCTGTAGAGCTGTCGTGGGTTAGAGAGTCCTTAGACTTATGTATTCCCCTTCGTACATTGTGCGGGTGGTTCCTTACAACTACAGTAGTCTGAGCTAATAGCTCATAGGGTCCGCGCTAAGTTCCATAGAACTAGCCGACTCTTTAACTTGATATAATAGTTCCTTAGAACTAATTGGCTGTCAGCCATAAGCCTCTGTATTAACCCGTAAATTCCTCCTCTGACTTTAGAGCTGTGGTAGCTCCGCTACACTTGGTAGCACATGTAGTCAATCCTACACCTTCATTTGTTTTTGACTGATCCTACGTAAACAAATGGAGTGTCTTGACTACCTCTTCGAGACTTAACGTCTCGTACCCGCTTAGATTAAAGAGGTGTTTTGGGCCGAGCAGGTCGACCACATTGTGGATAAAGGCCCAGAAGTGCTAAATGCACGCCTTGACGCGTTCATGCAGTTTGAAGACACGCTGATCGGGCAGGTCCATGATCATTTATCCTCAGTGATACCTACACGGTACATTCTAGTACCTGGCAGTGGGCCAAAGGCTCGTCCACCCGATCTTAGCGTTAAGACTTTCGACGGAAAGAGGGGGTAATCTTTTTATCTGGATCCGAGAAGTCGATATGGCTATTTAATCCGCAATGCTCCAATTTGAGCAACAGGAAGTTGGCTTAGCCATTTATAAGCTAAAAGGTAAGGCTCTGGCGTGTGATGCGTCGGTAGACGCTGCGTTTTTTTTTCCACATGGGTTTCGCTCAAACAAGAGATGTCTCAGGTGTTTGCACCACCGAATCAAGCGTACCGTGTAATCCCCCGATTCCTTGTGGCCGGGCAGGAAAAGAAAGAATTATCAGACTTTGTCCAGGAGTTGCGAACTGTCATAGCTGTCATGTAGCTGGACCTTTTCCAAAAAAAGTCCGCGTCACCATTTAATGGAAAGAATTTGTACCGGTGTCGTGAGGACGGAAAAATTTCGCGTCCAACCCTCAGCGTTTGAAGATTGTGTAGACATAGAGTTGAACGTTGAGTTTGAATTTAAAGCCGCTTGCTTTGGCACTCATGGGCATGCCTAAAGATCGTTTGACGCGGCTGAGCCCATGGACCTCTGTAACGCTGAAGAAGAAGAAGAAGCCGATCTTTTAAGCTCTTGAACAGAAAAGTAACATCCGTAAATGTTACGCGTGCGGAAGCACCAAAAACTTGCGTCCACACTGTCCGCTGTGGAAACCGAGTCAAAGTCGACGGAGCCGCAATCTGTCTCCCAACCCATAGATGGGTACGGAGCGCGAAAACGTCAGCTCCCAGTAGGCGGAGGGCGCCCTACTGGGCACAAATTAGGCTCTGCCGAATCTTAAGGCGGTAGAGATAGACAGGGCTTAGTCCCAGACGGACTCGTTGAGGTCGCCACGAGGCGTGAGTATAAGCCAGGCTGGTTAATTGCCTCGTCTAAGATAAAGGGCTTTGAAGAGCCGTGGTCAGTTTTGATTGACTCTGGGGCGTCGGGCAACTATGTTCTGTTCGGCGCCGATCTCTTGAGAGATGTTAGCAGTATGCTGAGGCGCTCAAAGCGCATGAGGGTGATGTTATTGGTACCAGCTTAGTGACAAGGATCCGTGTAACCGTTTCTAAAGTTCCATTGAACTTAGGCGTAAAGTTCATAGACTTCGATAGTATCGAACGTTGTCTTGTCCTTGATTTGAACTTGAGATATAATCTCATCCTTGGGATGGCTTGGCTGGAACGCCACGAACCATGGATTGATGAGAGGTCAAAATTTGTAGGCGCAACGCGCAATGTTTCCTAGCGAAGCTTAGGAGACTTTTGAACCCACATTTGCGAGGCAGAAAAAAAATATTGGCGCGAGCCACTAATTGAGCCTGTTAGTGTGCTGGATATCGGAGTGTCTAAGTTAATTAACTCTGATGTCATTAACAATAGTTAAACGGCACGTACTCCGTTTGGTGACACTGGTAATAGTGAATCACTCAATGCTTGTAGAATTGATGGCTAGAGCTGAGTCATCCTGGGTGTGATCCCTGTGATGCATGTGCAGTGGGACGTATTCCACTGAGTGAGGTCGGCCGTGATAACACCCCACTCAATGTCGGTAATGACATTGTTGGCAATATGCCAAGGCATACAGGGATAGCCTCGAATGGTATATGTGCAGTGGCACTTAATCCACTGAGTGAGGTCGGCCTTTATGGAACCCTACTATATGTCGGTAATGACATTGTTGGCGATACGCCAAGGCATCAAGATCCATGCTCATTTGATGCGTATATTGTGGAACATAATCCACAGAGTGTGGTCGGCCGCGATGGCACCACACTTGTTGTAGGTGATGACATTGGCTCTCACATAGAGCAAGTTGAGGTTGTAGATGATCTTCACCTCGCGGAACCGAATGTTACACCTACGTTGGAGTGTTCAGTCTCTGTGCAGAGACGTCAGCGACTCCAGATGGCTGCTCCAAAACTAAAGGCATCTACCATGTCCTAAAGCGCACCATTGAACAGTTGAACACATCGGTCAATGGGATGATGGGCGTTATTGATGGAGAGGTTGGCCTCGAGGCCCTGCCATCGCTCAATACTCTGTTAGAGCTAGATGAAATGTATGTAGATGAATTTCATCAGGCCTTGAGGGCCGGTGCCTTGTCGGATATGGTGGTCCTTAGACCTGACCCAGAGTTGAACTCGTTATCCCTTTTAAAAAAGGCAGAAGTTGAGGACATTAAAGCTGCACTCAGCGCTCACAGTGAATATGCTATCTTGAAGGATCCTTCGAATCTCTCCTACTCCCTGGTTAACGAATCTCAGCATGTGGTGTGTAACGATCCACCATCTAACCTACCTCCCGACAGAGGTGTGCGTCATGATATTGTCCTGATCATTGGGACCAAATGCTGTGTGACCCGGCAATGGCCCCTTCCAAAGGAGAAGTGTGACGTGATTGACGAGTTCTTTCGTGCAAAGCACGTGGCTGGCATGGTCCGTGAGATCAAGTCTCCTTATTCGACACAGACGTTTTGTGACACGAAGCCAAGTGGCAAGTGGTACATTTAGCATGCTTATAATAAGCTTAACGTAGCCACTAAAACAGCACAGACGCCTATCTCTAGAAAGGATGTTCTTCAGAAAGCTATAGTAGGTTGTACCATGTTCAGTGCACTCGATTTAGTTGATGGGCATTACCAATTGCTCATGTTAGCGATAAGATTTCGCTCACAGCGGTTAGCACTTAAGCGATATCTTTTGAGAGTGGCTTGTCGTGCCTCAACGGCTGTCTAATGCCCCGGCGACATTCAATCTTCTCTCGACGCCGTTGTTCCGACCTCATCGAGGATATGCACAAGGCTATTTTAATGACATCTTTGTCCGCAGCCGTGTAGATCATGGCTAATCAGATGTGGACTATCACATTGACCACTTACGAGCAGTGCTCGGGTGCATGCGCACCAATTAGTTGTATGAAAATGCATTAAAATGCATCTTTGGTGCTGAAGAAATCCTCTTCCTAGGGTGATACATTGGGAAGCGCGGCCTATGAAAGGATCCCGCTAATGTAAAGTCAATAGTTGACTGGCTGGTTCCTTCAAACCAAAAGGACTCGCGAAAATGGCCCGGTTTAGCTAATTACTTGCTCTAGTATAGTGCAAACTAAGCTGGCATGGCGAGGCCATCAGCCAACCTCCTTAAAAGGAATTGGATTTAATGTTGGGACAGAGTCTAGACTTTAGCTTTACGAACCATCAAGAATAGCATTTTTCATGCTCCAATTGTGGCTTTGCCTGACTCTGAGTGGACATTTAGTGTCGTCTGTGACGCGTATGATTTTTCTATTGGTTGTGCACAATTGTTGACAGATGTAGATGAACATGAACGCGTCATCTCGTATGAGTGGCGCCAGCTGAAAGCTGCAGAAAAGAAACTATCCAGTTTGTGACAAGGAGCTACTGGGAAATTCAGAGTGCATCTGCTTGGCTTAAAGCCTTTTGTGATCTGTACATATCATGCGTCGTTACGCACTGCGACCCAGACGCCTCAACTTTCATAACGAATGACCCGGTGGCTTCCATTCTTTGCAGAATATAACTGCGAGTTGAAGTAGAAGTCAAGAAAGCGCAATGCTTTGTCTGATGCGTTATCACGCAGACCTGATTATGAGGCTTGCTCATCTCACGACTCTGTCGTCGTCTATCCCTGATTTATCCTGTGAAATTTCTGCCAAGGATGAGCAGTGTGTCGCGTTATTTCGCGCACTAGGCTGTTAGGGTTTCAAAGACTCGGACATCAATATATCAGCACGCTCACGAGCGATACTACATCAATATTTCATCGATGGTGGGATGTTGTGCTATTGCGCGGGTGTTGAGTATTTGCCTTGCATCGTTGTTCCCCATGATAATGACTTGAAGTATCGCATCCTCTTTGAAGCACACGACACTGCTTTAAGCGGTCATCTCGGTCGTGAGAAGACATATGGCTCAATTATCCAGACGTTTTTGCGGCCCAAATTGTGTAAATGTGTGAGCATATATGTGCGTACGTGTGTAACGTGTCAACGCGTTAAACCTTCCGCTCAAGCGGCTGCACCTTTGGTGAGTTTACCCGTTCCCACTGGGTGTTGGGGGTACATCAGTATAGACTTTGTGTTCGGCCTAACGAAAGATTCGGATGGCAACAATGGTATTGTGGTCTTTGTTGACCGTTTGAGCAAGATGGATCATATAGCGGCTGTGCCGGACTCGATCGATGGTGAACGCACAGCACAGCTGTTTATTGATCGGGTCTTTCGTCAACATAGTTTGCCTGTGGCAATTATTCTAGACCGTGATCCTCGGCTTAACGAGAAAATTTTAAATTCTTTATGTGAGCATGCTTAAGCGGTACCGGGATCCACCCCTTGTTGACTCGAGGGCGCTGGTACCGCGTACATTGGCATTGCCCTAGGATGTTGCATCCGGATCAAGAGATCAAGCGGCGCTTTAGCACGAGTCAGACGTGTCTCCATCGTCTGAAGACGGACGTGATCGCCTTCAAGCGTCACCAGACGAACTGCCCTTCGTTCAAAGCATGCTGGATTTGACCTAAAGTCTCACGGAGGCTAGTCACATCTTTCGACAGATTCGAGTGGCTCTCAGCTGATACACCGACCACCACCGGTGTTGCTTGATAAGCATGGGAACCTCTAATTCCGTGTAAAAAAGTTACTTTTACGACGTCTTCGTCACGATCACTACCAATACCTGGTGAAGTGGCGTGAACATCCCGAGTTTGATAACTCATGGGAGTATGAGATACCCCTTTGGCAAAATTGCCCATACGACTTGGACGTTTCTGAGCGCCACGATCAGGCCCGTCTTGACGAGAACCACGCTTCTCAATAGCCAGAGTGAGAGTGGGAGGGTTTGTGTCAAAATACTGACGTGAACTCGCGGCTGCGGGATCAACCGAAGCATAGCGGTAATGAGATATTCCCCTCGGTCGGCCTTTGGCCTATGACTTTGCAAAGTCGAAGCGAAGTGTTTGCTTTCGACAAACGTCTGCCAAACTGGCATTTGCTCTCAGGTGTATCATACTACTGAGGCGTCGAACGCCATGTACCTAGCGTATGAACGCATTATCATCTGAGACGTCGTCCTCACCCTCAGACATTAAGACGAGTATACCCTGTATCGGTGGAACCAACGTGCCTCTGGCCTGCTTCTGGAGTCTTTCTCGATACTCTTTCGAGGTAATAACAACAGGTTCCAAATAACTTTTTCAAAGAGCCTAAAGGCATTCGATTTCCGTGGGCGTTTTCGCCTCGAAGCCAATGGCCCACCCTGACAAAGGATGGCCAGCTGTTTGACAGATGTGTTCTTCCACGTCAGGCGGAGTGAATGTGTATTCACGGTGTCGCTGTAAGGTGGTCGGATTCTATGACTTACACCGTGCACACTTCGCCTGGTCGAGTATGCGGTGTTGCTCCTCTTCAAGTAAGTTATTGATTATGAATGGGTCCATGTTAGGAATTACACCCAGCGCTGGTAGCGCTGTCACGGCTTCAAGTTTAATGAACAAATTCGGTGCCGGACTTGAGATACGGTCACGCACAGATGTGCTGGGTTCAACTTTCCCCTCCGCCTGATTGGCGGTATCACTATCACTGCCATCGTCCACTTCCTCAACACCAAGGAATTTTGCGAGAGCCTTATCTTTTAAATGTCCAGGTCAGTCCATGGTGACAAGTTACCAAGTAACAACCTTAATGAGGAGACAAGTCGAGTGACGTTTTGTGGTAACGTCAGTCTGGTGGGGGAGGGTGTAACGAGGTCACACTAGCCGTCGGCTAAACTGGTTGAAGACCTCCCATATGTGATATGGGAGACAAGTGTGGCCTTAGATTTTATATCAATAGAGAATACAGATCAGTCGGTATTCCCTAAGTTACGGTACTTACCGTGGAAGTCCTTTGTACCGTCATCATTTGATGACTGAGTGATGTGCCAAGCATCCGTTTAGTTCGAATACTCATATTCGAATTCGTTCTAGTTTAGTAGAATGTAGGGTACTTAAAGTAGGTTTTTCCTCGATATAAAATCTAAATCAATTCAGTTCTCATTTTGAGCAGAAGTCCGTAGACTTCCACCCTTTCGCACGTTGCGCTTGACAGTTCTGTAGAGCTGTCGTGGGTTAGAGAGTCCTTAGACTTCTGTATTCCCCTTCGCACATTGTGCGGGTGGTTCCTTACAACTACAGTAGTCTGAGCTAATAGCTCATAGAGTCCGCGCTAAATTCCATAGAACTAGCCGACTCTTTAACTTGAAATATTAGTTCCTTAGAACTAATTGGCTGTCAGCCATAAGCCTCTGGCTTAACCCGTAAATTCCTCCTCTGACTTTAGAGCTGTGGTAGCTCCGCTACATGTACACTCATCAACTAAGGCTGTTTGCATCGCCCTAGCCTACTGTACAGGATTGATAAATATACGAACAGCATTATACTCATTCTTCAGTGTGTGCCGTTGCATAGTGTTTTGCAACTTGACTCAGTTTTCGAAAGTGGATTGATTAATTAGTTCGAAGGGCGAGCTGCAGAGCTTGCTCCCCTATCTGATAGTCTGCATTCTTAATCAGTGCCACACGTGCGAAATCGGGTGATAAGGAAGAAAAAAAACAAATTATGCAAAATAGTATCCATGAGGCTAAGTGCGGTGCCCGTAGTAGTCACTGTAGTGAATCGATCTATGGTGTGCACAACACCCACCACACGAATTATTACGACAGCACCAGTTCATAAGCTTCGTCAGGCCCGCATAAACCATCGCAAGTCATGGCTCAGCCAGGTACAGTCGTCCTACAACCTCTGCTCTCCTTGCCTCGTTTCCCACACACTGTTTACTATCTGACTGTAAATGTAAAACTGCAGGCTCGTTCCCGAACCTCTACACTCATCCGCAGTCGAAGCAGTTCAGCTCGACCCCGGGTTATGGCGCGACGCCGCCTGGGTTGGCTACACAGCGAACGCCCCAGCGTGGCCCTGCCCACCAATTCTACCAGAAACCTGCAGCGGTTGCAGCGCCTGTGCATATGCAGCCACGTACCGTGGAACGGCTTCACCAGCAGCAAGCTGTCCCTGTTTTTGCCCAGGACGTGAGTGAAGTAGTGAAGTAGCACAAGTAGTGTCAGTGATTGTGTAAATTGCCTATTTACTGACATGGGTGTCGTCTATTGTGATGTTGTGAAGTACCGTCATCCAGAAATGACTGCGTTGCCTCCTGCTCAGCAGTATCAGATGCCAATGCCAGGCTTTCAACAACGTCATCCAGACAACTTTGACGGGGTTGCCCAGGATGTACACATGCGAGCATCACCGAGCAGCAACGTGCAGCAGCAGCAGCAGCACATGCAGCGTTCTCAGCAGGAGCAATCAACTGACTTTATCAATCAGTTTCCTGGGTTCGTACGGTTTTTTGTGGATAAAAGGTGACGGCCGGGTTAACCGTTGACATGTTTTTGTATCCTGTGCTTTGATGCTGATGTAGCAATCCAATGGCCGGTTTAGCGATGAACAGTGCACAGGACTTTCTGCAGAAACAATCGGAGATGTATCTCCCAGGAGCATATGGCATCTGGGGCAGTCTCAAGTACTACTTCACGGTCAACAACTCTTACGTCAAGAGTCGTCTCAAGGTAACAAAAGTCTGGTCACATGTTGTGCGCTACATTTCGGTTCGATACTGACTTCCTTTTTCTGAAAATGCCAGATCTTGTTGCTCCCTTTCGTACACAAGAATTGGCGCCGCATGGGCAATGGCAATCAAGACGAATCGAAACCAGTACGTTTGTGGAGAATGCTTGTTACCGAACTTGACCACAATTTATATGGTGCTTAAGTCAGTGTGCGGTTTGTCACATATGAGCAGATGCAACACGCTCCTCCCACTCGTGACAGTAATGCACCGGACCTCTACATCCCGTTGATGGGCTTCCTTACCTACATTTTGATTGTGGGTTATTCCAAGGGCACTTCGAACCAGTACGTTGCGAAGTTTGTGGGGCTCGATCGTTTTGTTCGAAACAATCGATCTCACGGTTGCTTTCCTATGACAGGTTCAGTCCAGATGTGATCAGCAAAGATGCGAGCTACTGTCTTGTGATGCAGCTGGTCGAAATTGGCGTACTTGCTGCCTGCCTTTACGTGCTGAACAGCTCCATTTCATTCCTCGACTTGGTTTCTTTTTCCGGCTACAAGTATATTCCACTGGTGATCAACGCGGTCGTCTATCAGCTGCTGGGCTCTATCGCTTATTACGTTTCGCTCCTGTACACTGGTGTTGCTGTGTCCTACTTTACGGTGGGTGCTTTATTTTTTTTATATTTTGCCTGGAAGCTGAGTCGTTTGATGTTCGATGTGTAACACGACTGTGTCTTGTATGTTGCGCAGCTGAATTGTATGAAAGGCAGCGTTGCTGAACCGAGCTCTGAGAACCGCCTCTTCCGGAACTACCTTCTCTTCGGGTGAGGATCTTCAATTGACAATACCTTGGTGCGCACGTATGCTCATCCTCAACTTATCTTTCTTTTGCTTGGACCTGCAGAGTTTCGTGCCTACAGCTTGTCCTCGTCTGCTGGATCTCGTACACGACCGCGCCCGGAGAGTAAGAGTGTGCTTGTGGTCAGAGGCTGGTGCGGCGGTTTCGCGTATTTCGTTGAAGGCGTAGGACGCGAAGAAGGCTGCTGAATAGCGCGACGCTGTCCCGATGGCGTTCCATTGTGTACGAAGAACAGAATAATGACAGAACGCACGTCGTGCCAACTTGACGTACGTGAGCCTGCTTCACCTCAGCGTCCTCCTCTTTGTCCAAATCTTCTTGGCTCATCCTCTCGGCTTGCGATCGAAAAGTCCCAGCGATGCATCCGACTTTTCTTCTCAAAAGGGCGGTGTTTAAAAACACCTAGCTTCTGGTCACCATGGACCCACATGAGCGAGCAATGGGACGACCTCAGCCTTTTCCTATCTTACATGGCTAGAGAACAATATGCAATACATAAAGCGACAATTGATCAAAGCGTCCGACGGTCGGGGCGAAATAAAGCGCCAACGGGAGCGAAAGGTGACGGTTCCACAATCCCTTTTTGTCAAGCCCTTCATCCTCGCAGCAACAGAGCCGTCCCTTCAATCGACTTGTCAGCGTCGCTATCGCTTCAAGTCACAACAGCCATAATGTCCACGGCGTCAAACTGGAACGACCCGAACGGCGTCGCACCTACAGACTGACGTGGACTAGGTGCTGCTGCACACGTCTCCTCATCCACGCGCTTTAACGGCGCCGACAGCGATCGCGCGAGAATCTGCACGGGCCGCTGATCGTTTGGCTTAAATAGTGAATCTGCCCTCCGCGGAGTTGCTGCTGTCATGTGCAAAATGGGTTTCCCGAAATCATGTGGATTGCCATCATACTTGAACGTCTGGCCAGTCAAGCGCTCGTTCACACGAAACATCTCGTCCACACTAAACCCCTTCTTATCCGTCCCAAACGTCTCGCAATTCACTCCATCGTATGACGTCGCTGTGTCCCATTCCGTCCCAAAATGGCCGCGAATCGCCTCCTTCGAGCTCGGCTTACCCGCTGCTGGTCGATCGTTATGCGGCGTGGACACCGACCGCTCTTGTCGACACGTCTTCTTCTTACTTCCAACAGTATGCCTGTCCTTACTATGCTCCGTCACGACACTGGCAGTCATCGTCAGCGGTCGATTCCGCGGCACCGACGCTGCACGACCAGCGCTGCCGTTCGCTGTCGTGCTCGTACTGCAGCTGCTACTCCCGCTCTTCGTCTTGATCCCCTTGTGCGTCTTCACCCAGCGCTTGAGCCTCGACATAAACGGCATGACACTCCACGTTTTCTTCGGCAGCGCGTCAAACGCAAACCACTCGATCGTGCTAATCTCTTTGCGCGTCTGCGGGGCAAACGCGTACGTCTCCGGCACGTTCACGCACACGTACATGCGCATGCGCTGGTCCGATGCGACAAAGTCCAAGTACTCGCTCGGCACGAGACTGTTCGTGACGTCGTAGCCGCACTCTTCCAGCACTTCGCGACGCGCACAGTCCACATCTGACTCGCCTTCGTTCACTTTGCCGCGGGGAAACGTCCAGCTCGTGCCTTTCCAATTGCGCACGAGCACGAGCTTCGTGCGCTTGGCGTTGAGCAGAATGCAGCCCACGACCGGCACTTGCCGCTGGTACGTCTTAAAGTCCTGGAAGAGCTCGTCGCAGCGATGCGCGAGCGGCTGGAGCAACGGACAGTGCGCAAAGATGCGGCTGGCAAAGTCGTTGAGCTTGACGTGCGGCACGTGCGCGTACTGGTCGGCGTAAAAGTCCTCGTAGAACCAATAGCACTGCTCGATCTGGAAAAAGAGGCGCTCGCTCGACGCGAGTTCGGACGCCGGCAGGTTCACGAGGAACCGGCTCTGAAGCTCGTCCATGACCTCGGCCACGCTGGGCTTCTTGGACGTTGACGCTGGATTGGGCGACGACAAGGTCATTTGGCGTGCGGTTGCAGTGCGGAAAGACCGGCGCGAGAGTGATGGTCGATCACTTGCCCTGTGCGGTTTCTTTTCGTTTCTGTGCGGCACCGGGTGGCGAAAGGCTTGAAGACAGTGAGCGGAGAATAAATGGACAAAGAGAAATGATAATGTCATGGGAGAATCGAGATATGGAGGGTTACGATACAAAGTCGCTGAAGTTTCTACCTCTGAGAACGTATGTCCCGTGGAACACGATAGCTGACATGAATGCGCACTGGTATCGTCCCGTTTTCTCCGCTCTGGCTTTTCCTCCCCTCGATTTCATCATCATCGCGTGGTCACGAGATTAGGTCAGCGTGATTTCAACCAATCCATGTGGTGAGACGGAACTGCCATGTTATTGGACAAAATAAAGCGAAACGCAAACTCTCGTCCATTTACGCCACGAGCCATGGCGCAGCCTGTCGAAGTGCCTCGACGCAAGCGGAAGAGCAGGTTCAGCGATGCTCCGATGACTGCTGCCGCGCCAACTGCCGCTTTAAATCATGCAAATACTGGAAGTAAGACCGCTATGGACCCCTCGGCCTTGGCTCGTGCGGCAGCAGCCAAGATCGCGCGTGCTATCCCTGGGTCCGCGACCGCAGCAAGTGTACCCATCCCAGCACCTATACTACGAAGCACGATGGAGCCATTGGACCCGGAGGAAATTCGACGCTTTGAGCAGGAAAAGAGGCGGCGAACCGACCAAATTTACAAGTCGGTGCAGAGTCAGATGAGCCACATCAAGGCGTTATTGCGGAAGCCTGGGGCTGCTACGACTGGACCTGTAGCGGCTTCACCTGGAGAACATCAGCGTGGAGCAACGAGTGGTGGTGTGTTCATGCCAGCTCCACTGCTGTTGGATGATCAAGGGCGGGAGATTGATTCAGCGGGTAACGTTGTTGCCGAGAAGCCGACGGTGGCACCAGTTGCGATGCTCAAAGCGAATCAGAAAGCTGCTAAAAGTAGTGACGCTGCAAAAATGGATCAGAATCCGTACTTATCGCATCGTATGGTCGATGACAAGGACAAGATGGAGACTGTGGACCCGAGGCTTAAGACTACGAAGCGAGAAACGTCCGTGACTTGCGTTTCTGCAACGTGGTTGAGAGCATAAAGTGGATGTTGTTGACTTCTTTTTTGTTTGCTACGTATATGACGCTGTGTACAGACGTGCACGCAAGACGTTTAATTTTGTCGCAGAAGGAACGTTTGTAAGGCAAGCAGAACAAGTGCGCGCACGTGATGCAAAAAAGATGATGGCTGGATTTACGTCTGGACGTAATCCGCGAGGATACCAGAAGGAATCGATCGTTCCTGTTGACGACGAAGCCGAGGACGCAAAAGTAGATGCTGATGCTGTTAGTAGAATGGATATCGACAGTGTGGATGTTCCGTCGCAGGCAGAGACATCTACGCCTGATATCGAGTGGTGGGATGTGGAATACCTTCCAAAAGACAAGCGCATCGTAGTGGACAAGTTTGGTTTCATTACCGCTAAAGTCCGTAAGGAGAACCCAGACGTGACAGTGTCATACTCGGATATGAAACTCAAGTATTGCGGCACTGCGCATGTCATTGAGCATCCCGTTCGGCTAAACCTGATTATGAAGCGTGATGATACACCCGTGGCTGTTCCACTCATGCTCACTACTGCAGTACGTACTGTACGCTGAATAATATGTGTAGGAAAGTTCTGATACCAACATGTCATTCTGGATTGCGGTAACCAGGAGCGCAAGAAAATTCGTCGTCAGAATCGCGCTGATCGCGAGAAGGATAAGCAGGATAAGAGAGCCCTAGGGCTGTTGCCGCCACCTGAGCCAAAGGTGAAGCTGTCAAATATGATGCGCGTGCTGTCGGAGCAAGCAGTGGCAGATCCATCGGCTATTGAGCGTAAGGTTCGCGAACAAATCGCGCAGCGTGAGAAAAATCACGAGATGCGCAATCTCGCTCGGAAGCTTACGCCAGAGGAGCGTCGTGAAAAGAGGCTACGGAAGATCAAAGACGATGCCGCTGGCGACATTCATGTGGCGCTCTTCAAGTACGTATCTGCTTTCCTCTTTTTGCGTTGTAAAGTTTTTGCGTCGTCTAAACTGACTCATTTGCTGCTATGAAAAGGGTGCCCGATCTCTCAAACCCGCAGCACCGTTTCAAGGTTGACGTCAATGCGCAGCAGTACCATCTCACAGGAGGCGTGCTACTCTGTAAGGATAGCAACATCAACATGGTGGTGGTTGAAGGAGGCAAAAAGGCCATTAAGCAGTACACGAAGCTGATGATGCGACGCATCGACTGGACCGGGTCTCGCGAGGCCCGGCAGGAGTCCGAGAGTGAGGACGAGGATTTGCAAACCCGCGGCAACGGCTGCCTGCTTGTCTGGCAAGGCGTTGTAGCCCGCAAGGCTTTCAACAACTTTCGATTCCAAGAGTGCCGGACGTCAGCTACAGCGCGGAAGGTTATGGAAGCCAAGAGCGTTGTGCACTACTGGGACCTCGTGGAAAAGTCTGCCGAGACGACAGCCATTGTGATGTAAAAGGGCTGAAGAGGCTAGCACTATGGAATCGGGCGAGGGGAGACAAAGCCGTACAAAACGAAGCATGCGATCGCTGGCGTAACAATAGATTACACCGTTCGCTGTGCTCGGTCGTCCTGTTTCTGCAAGCGTAGCATTGCAGTGCCGCGTCGTTGCTCGCCACTTCGTCCCTTCGTATTTGTCGACGTGATGACGACTGTCAGACAGTCAGCTTGACTTGATCTCCACTATTGGATGTAAAAAACGCGCAAGTGGCGAGGAGACGATGGTATTTCCCAGATCGGTCCCGATACAAGACTAAGTTTTGCGGGGATGAGAAAGGTCAACAGGAAAGAAGCGACTGGAGCTAATCTCTTGCCAGCTCATGGCGGGGCTGGCGTGCTCTGCCTTCATGATTAGCACATGTTGTCTAATGCGTAAAGACTTGAACTCTCTTACGACGCCGCGGTTCAAACAGCGATCCAGCGGGCTATAGTATCGACCAAAAGCGATGCGGCGATTTCGCTTCCGCGACGTCGTCGTCCCTCCTGGTCTGACAACCGTAACCTTGCGTCGGTCTGCTCAGCTCGGTGCTATTAATAACGACTAGAAGTTGTAATGTCAACATGGCGATGGTCCAGCGGCCGTGATAGTCAGAACGTCGAAAAATCCTCGTCATCCACTCGCGCGTTTTTTCGGTGCACTAACTAAGTCATGAGTAAACAAGTCTCAATTACGAATAAATAAACTCTGTTGCAGCTGCAGAGCAGTGGTAGCGACAACAGCTTCAGTCATGCGCGCACAAGACGAGTTACCGCACGCCGTCTCTGCTTGTTTGCCGTGGTTGCGCACGTTAGTTAGTTTACACCTCGCCACGTGTGACTTGCGCCGTCTGTTCGAAGCCTAAGAGCCGGCGACAACACCTGCACCTAGTTTGTCACTGGCAATACATAGGTCATCGGTCAAGTCTTGCCGCGTTTTTTTACGATTGCTTGATATTTTCCAGCGCACCCCGAGTCGGCACGACCGCGTTTGTCTCTACGACGTGGACAACACGTGCTTTTACTTGTTACTTTACCGTAGACAGCTTTCACGCAGACCAAGCAAGCACTGGCTATGGTAGCCGAGTCTGATTGAAGCAGCGCGATAAAACGGCTGGAAGAGCCGAGAGGAAGGCAACAGATGGCCCGATAGCCGTCGAGGCGCCACTAAAAAGCCTCATCCCTTGCTGGGGCCGAAAACGTCGCGAGGCTGTCGTCCTTGTACGCCTATCCCCAGCACACGATAGTAAATGGCAGCACGGGCTGCAACAGCAGCGACAACAGTAGCAACAACAGCAGCGACAACTGTGGCAACTGTGGCAGCGACAACTGTGGCCACAAACAGCAGTGACCAAATATAACCAAGTAAGGATGAGGTGGCAAACGACTGTGGAAGAAAATCAGCCCGACCCCCTGTCTGAACGGCCGGCCAAACGGCAGGAATAAGGTCATGACGGGCCCGTCTCTACTCGCTAGTTGGTACATTCGACTGAACGTGGTTGTCGTGTCGTCGTCTGAAGTCGAGTACAAAGGCGTCGACTCAGAAGGATAAGGCAGCAGAAAGGGCCGCGGGTTGGGGATTGCGCGCCTGTTTTCTGTAGTCCGTCGTCGATCTAAAGACAGTGCACGGCTATGCACGGTCGCTGCTACCCGACGGTTCAGCTCGGGGGTGAGAGAGAAAATCGAGCACACTCACCGCCTGGTACACGCACACGTCACAACGCAATTCACTTTCGCAGTGGACATCGATAGTCAGTTTGTCTTTCGACGCCGTCTTCCACTTGGTTTGCAAGTCGTCTGCTTCTTGTGGTCCGTCCGTCCGTCCACTTAGTCGAGTCTCACCACAACCAGCGCCACTTGTTCCAGTACTAAAGCACGACCCATGCGAATGACCGAGATGGAACCGATTGAGACATCGAGCTACCACAACGCCAACCGGATGCACGTGCTGGCGAACGGCGACATTGTCGACTGCGGACGACTGCCACAGACGGCTCGCAACAACCTGTACAAGACGGAGCTCTGCAAGCACTACACGGACAACGGCAGCTGTCGTTACGGCCCCAAGTGCCAGTTTGCCCACGGTGAGGACGAGCTGCGTGGCGTGCTGCGTCATCCCAAGTACAAGACCACTCGGTGCAAGGCCTTCTTGTCCACGGGCAAGTGCTTGTACGGTTCGCGGTGTCGCTTCATCCACACGCGATACCCTGGCAAAGAAGACCAGCGGTTCGTCAACTACGGCAGCAGCGACTTGTCGAGCACTTCGAGCGAGTCGGACGACCAGGAGTCGCTACCGTCAAAGGATCTGCTGGTGAACCCGTACGGCAGTGCACTGGAGCCGATCGACCTGTCCCAGCCGTTCAGTGGCTTCCACCAGTCCATGTCATTGGCTCCTCTGACTCGCTTGTCGTCGTCGCCCAGGCCCGAGTTTGACTCGTACTTGAGCTGCGACCCGTTTCTCCGCTATGGCTTTCCAAGCAGCGACACTGGTAGCTGTGACCAGCGCAGCAGCATCACCAGCAGCTGCAGTGCGGACGCATTGAGCTTGTCGTCGCCTCGTTCTTCGAGCAGCTCCGAGTCCGTGATGTCCAAGTTTTCGCGTCTGACGATCTTCCAGCGCATCTGTCGCGAAGACGACTAACGACCGCGGGTTTGTCTCAGTCATCTTCCAGCATGATTATAATTTATCTGACGACCAAGAGTACACGAGAAAAGAGGGAGGGACTGTGGGGTGGGAATCGCCACAAGTAAACATGGAGGACTTGGCGTTGACTGTAGACGCAAGTGCTGACGAGCCTTCTCTCTCGCCTGGTTATGAAGCGAGAAAACGTGTGTATTGTTGCCGTCACCTCTAGCCTGTAGCATTTTACACTGTACCTGTTCTCTTCATTTGCCGCCTAAGATTTCCATGAACGTGCCTCGGCGCTGAAGCACCGCCGGGTCTTTAATTTGTTAATTAACTGCTTAAACATCTACCGCCTTGTCTTGCGTCGAAAAAAGTCGTTCAAGTCTAGCGTCGTAAAAAGTCGTTCAAGTCTAGCGTCGCGTCGCATGTTCAAACAACTAAAGATTATCACAATAGTGACGCACAAGTGCAAGTTTGCGTCCTTCGTTTAGAAATGTTTTTTTCTAAATTGAGCGTGATGATGATATCGTAAACTGAGCGTGATGATGATGTGCTGGGGTCACCGACTCCCCGATGTCTCAATGTCTCGCAACGGTCGCCATCGCATGTCTCGATTGGCAGAAATCGCACTGTCTGGTCTTTCATTGGTTCTAAGCACGACGATCGCCATGACGTGCGGGAACGTCTCCGAATATCGTAAAGCAGCTTTGTGCCTCGCGTTCCCTCATATTTCATCCATAAAGTACTTGCGGCTGCCATGTCCATACAAGCGCTTGTTGTCATATGGATCAGCTTGTGCGCGGCAATGGTAAGGCCGATCAAGTGGATCCATGTGCACCATATAAAGCACATCAATGCACTCACCAACTCGGATAACGGTTATGCCTTGTCCTCTTCTGTGTTTTGCGCTAGCTATACAGCGATCCACGGCTGTGGATTGTCTTGGCCTCTTCGTTGGTACTACTTCTACTACATCTACAACTGCAGACTCATCCCGTACTTGACTCGTCTTTGTACTCTCGATCGGCAATGCTAAAGTGGACTCTTGTTTTCCATCTCAGGGCTTCGCGATGGCTCGTGTGATGACCGCCCCATTGGCTTCGGCGATGGTGAAGGCGTTCCCCACTTTGTCGCCAGTCGCTCAGCTACTGTACTGCAACACGGCAGTGTCAATGCTGCACTCGGTGCTGTCCTCGCTGCTGTTGATTTCGACTCTGCTGACGTCGCACTCGCTACATAACGACTACATCAATAGTGTCACGAAGAGCGAATTCCTCACTACTGCGCTCTCGACAGGTTGTGTTGTGTAGCTTTTGTTATTGGATGGAGAATTTGCTGACGTTGTGTCTCCTCCTCCTTTGCTCAGGGTACTTTGTATACGACTTGTGGGATTACGTGCTGAACAGGCTCTACATAAAGTCTCCCGACGTCGTGCTCCACCACGTCGTGGTGCTCATTTGCTACGTCTCAGCACTTACGAAGACAGTGGGCGTGCCACTACTGTCTTTGGCACTTGTCTGCGAGCTGCACTCGGTATTCATGCACGCTCGGAAGCTCCTGACGATGAGCAACTTCTCGGTACGACAGTCTCGTTTTCTACGGTGGGTTTGGCGTGCACAATGGGTCTTCTTTGTCATTGCCCGGCTTCCTCTTCACGCTGTCGTTGCCGTGCTGACTTACCACGCACGAAGTCTTTTTGCCTACCAGGTGCAACCCGTTGTTTGCTCTCTATCGCGATGTTTATATGGTCGATTGATTGACGTGCTTGCATGCTGCAGCTGCATTGGGCGATGGCGTTCGGAGGCATTATGTTGATCAATCTGCTAAACGCTCAGGCATGCGTGGTTTTAGAATGATTATCATGTGGCGCCTTAAGCAGATTATGACTCATTGATTATGGATGCTTATGCAGCTCTTTCACGATGTGCGCAAAGCGTATCGAAACGACCATGCAGTATCTAAAGCGCGCAGTCAATGAAAACAAATAGGTGTCACCTAAATATTTGGTCCGGTCAAATCAGTTTATCGTTCTTCGACTTGCTCACTTGAGCAAAGTAGGGACGGGAACGTTACAATAACTATCATGGACGCCAAGTCGGACGCGGAGTGGTTCTCACCTGAAGAGCTAGCAGCCGCACGCGAAGACTATCTACAAGAACAAGAGAAGGAACAGCCATCGCCTCAGGCACACAGTCGTCATTCCACCTGATTGACCCTTGAGTACCAAACGGAGATCGTTTCTGATACCATTTGTATCAACTTTTGCTGAAAAATAGGTCAAATTGCGATACGCCATTGCATTGGCGAAAAGTCGCAAACGTGACGACAAATACCGGGCAATCGGTATACTGGAAGGTACGGTGTAGCAAAAATTACAGGATAGAAAGACGTCGGTATTGATTTCGTGCGTCTTAGATCTATTGAACCAGGGTTATGCTCCTAAGGAGAGCTTGTACTGGATTGCTCTGACACTGTGCGGACTGGGCGAGTACCGTGCAAGTCGAAGCTATTGTGAACGGCTGCTCCGCATGGAGCCATCACATATGAAGGCTCAATTGCTGCACAAAAGGATTAAGGAAGTCGTGGCAAAAGGTTTGGCTCGGTCGTTGATGGACGTTGAAGTTGATGTTCATATGCAGTGGTTGATTCGACGCGTTGTGAATTTGTGAGCAGAAGACGGAGTGGTTGGCGTGAGCATCTTTGGTGCAGTGGTTGTTGCGGGACTGGCACTGAAGTTTCTATTCAGGCGATAAGTGGAAGTACCCGTGTCCAGGAAGTGATGCAAACCTTTGCTATCTAGCCTCAAATGAAGCATAATCGACAACCAGGAGCTCTGCTATCCTGATTTTTAGTACCTAAGCTTGATGCTCGCCAGTTACTAGAAGTAAATACCATGCTGGAGCCAAATGCTTGCGGCGGATAGTGCATTCGTAACTCATTTTTACTCGCGGCTGTCAGGCAAAAACATGCATCCAGCCTGCCTATTCATTCCATTGTGTTCACATCTCTATCCTATTGTTTTCGATCCTTCATCTAAGAGGTCGAACGTCATCTCAATTACTACATTCCGGCCGGCTCACCCTCGAAACATCACAGCTGAGACAGAGCCTGTTGCTCATCACCACTGAGCTTTGCCCACGCATTCTGCACCACCGGACCGGGTAATTGAGACTGCAACTTCGCCAGCAACTCACGGAGCTCTGGCTTCATCTTTTCCGAAATTGTTAACACTTCTTCGTCGTCTGCAGCATCTTCTGCTGCCATCATGTCGAACACTACATCAAAGCACACAGCGATGCTTAGATCAACAAACACATATCTCCAGTGACAAACAGTAGACGCGACGTGAGCTTACCGAGAGCTGATGCAAACACCTTCAGGATCTGAGCGAGGTTGGCGTAGTCGGTACCAAGCACATGGACATTCCCACCACTCACCAGTGATATGAGACGGGCATGCACGTCTTGAGCTTCAAGCACATCGGTCCGAAGCGGGAGCCAGCTGAGCCACGTAGGCCACATTTGGGCAACGTCCATAGCACCCTCTCGCGCCAGGCAGATCTTGGCCACAGCGCTGATAGCATTGTCACGAGCTGCACTCACCTCGTCGTCTTCTACGGTCGCCGACGCGTTGATCAATTGCACCATCTTCTCAAGCGCGTTCTGGCAGAACGGATCAAACGCAGCACCACACTTCTCTGCACTGACACCGATCCCGTAAGCAGCCGCCTGAACGACAGACGGACTCGGATCTTCAAGACTCTGAACCAGCTGGTTCAAGAACAACGGAAGCAGCTCCTGAGCGGAACCACCGCAGTGCTCAATGATATCATCGATCATGCAGATAGCCTGGCCACGCAACATTGGCATCGTCTTCTGATCCAGAAGCGGTGTTACGAACGACAAAAGATGCGTCTTGAACACAGGAAAGAATGCGTCTTTCTGGATCTTCACGATCCAGCCGATGGAGTCGACCATCGAGCGGAAAACACCTTCTTCAAGCTCATCATTCTCAGTCTGCTGCAGAGCAGCCTCAGCGTCGTAGTCCTCATCTTGTTGGTTCTCCTGGTGCTGCATCGTCAGACGCTGGGCACTGCTGGACGCCACAGTCTTGAAAACCTCCACCACACGCGGAACATGGTCCAGCGGTACGCCAACCTGAAAACCTATCTCTTGGCTATCCTTGCACACCTCCAGGACAGCAGACATGGCCTCAACGAAAGCGCTAAGACACTCCAGTTCATCCTCCTTCTGCAAACTAGTCAACATTGGCTCAAAGAACTGCTCAAATAGCTGCTGCGGGAACCTTGGCGCCACCGCACCTGGCCCGTGGTTGAGCGTGCCATTGACAGCACATTTCAACAGCTTCGCCATGGTCAAACTGCTCACAATACGAATGTCGCTGACGTACTCGAATTCGAGCAACGGAATCATCACCTGCGCTACTTCGGCCACGTAAGGGTAGAAATGTCCCTCAAGATCAAGCGCTGACTGATACAGCATATTGCATGCGTTTGTCTTGTCCTCCAAAGCACTTGTGTTGATTTCCAGACGCTTCTTACCCACACCACGAATATCCAGCGTCATAGTGTCTTTGCCATCGATCGTCACGCCATCCTCCTTAACACTGTCATCAGCGACATCCAACAGTTGAATATCTGGCTGAGTCTGTGCCTGTCTGATAAGCGGCGGAATCACGTAGGGTAGGTACGGGACAAAGTCTTCTTTCAAGATGCTTCCGATACGGGCACACGACTGTGCCACATACTGCACCTCGGGACCTTCCAGCTCCTCGCTGGACTGCACACGCACTAGGATTTCCATGATCTCCTTGGCATCGTTCACGAAACGCTCCTTACCCACCGCCTGACCGATGAGGGCAATTGACTCCATGGACTTGCCACGCAGTAGAGCGTACTCCTTTCCATGAGCATTTGTCAGCACTTCCTTTGCAAGCGGAATGAAAATGTCGTAGAAGCAGAGAAACTCGTCACCGATTACTTTCGCCACACTCGCAACAGCAGTGATCGCCTGTTCCTGCACCTGACGTGGACATGAGCGCATGGTATTGAAGAGGGCTTCAAGCAAGGCATGGCTGTACGGCGTCACGTACTTGGCCTTGCACACATTTGTGTTGCAGAAATTGATGATCACACTGGCAGCCAGAGCACGTGTCCGCAGCACGAGTTGCTCGCCTTGAATCAGCGCCGTCAGTGCCGGCATTACCACCGCGTGAAACTTCGCCTGGAAGTTCTTGCCCTTCTCTACTTCACCAAAATCATCAGCAAGCTGTCCGATACTATGCAGCGCAGCATACTGGACTCGCGGGTGCTGGTCGTTAAGGTAAGGCAATACCATCGCCACCACATTGTCAAGCTCGCGCGTCATAAGTGACTTGGCGCCCTCACCCAGGAGACAGATCGCGTACAGACCAGCACGGCGTTTTCGCCAATCGGCATCACCAACAAAGGCTTTGATAACCGGGATGGCCACCGGAAGCACAGCATTGCCACCTAGAGATGTACTCAGACGGTCAATGGCTGCAGCACCAGCATCGCCGATTGAGTTGTCCTCGTCGTTGGCTTCAGCAAAGGTCTCTGGGTCGTCGAAATGCTGCGTCCACATGTCGTCCTCTTCAACTTCGCACATCAATTGAATGACCAGCGGCACGACGTTTGTGACAATAAACTGCGACTTGCGCACCATACCGCCAGCGTTCTCACACAACGAGATGAGGAACTCCAGAGCAAGTTCACGCGTCTCAGATTCCAGCTCTTGTGACGAGCATATAAAGATCATTGCACGGGCCACGTCATTCAGCGTGTCACGGAAGAACTTCGGGTGCACCTCTGCAATCTGCACAAGAGCCGAGAGCACTTCACGGAAGGCCACTGGGTCTCCCGTTTGCACCAGTGCTTCGATGATACGCAGCATCGGAGCCACGAGCACAGCAAACGCCATCAACTCCTGCTTGTCTTCAAGCGTAAGCAAGAAAGCAGATGCAGCCTTGACACTAGCAATCTGCACGTCACTGTCACTATCATTAAGAGCAGTGGTAAACAGCGTCAAGAAGCTCGTTTTGTGTGGAGCAAGCAGGTCCCCCGCATACTCGGCCAGCTTCGCCAGCAAGTCCAGAGCCGTGACACGCAGCTGCGCGTCACTGTTAGTGGTAAGCACCGACACAGCGCTGAGCAGCTCCGGCCACGGGTGGTCGTGCTTGTCCGAAACAGCTGCGAGCTCGGCAATCAAATGGCCGAGTTTGCGACGAATAGGAGCCATGGGTTCCCTGGCAACAGCTTCCAGTAGCTGCGTCTTGAGTAGCGTCTGAGTCGCTGCGTCCAGCTGCGGGTATACGCCGGCCTTGACCTCGAGTAGTGGACGCAAGAGCACGGAAGCAAAGGCGCGCGTTTCTGGCTCCGATGCTGTGCGCAGGAGCTGCACGAGGTGGACCACAAGGAGCTGCGGCTGCTCTGCTTTGAGCGCTTCATAGGACGCTTCAGTGGCCTTGCGCGTCGCATTGTCGCTGCTCATAAGAGCGGCCACGAGCGCTGGGAAGTCCATTGGCGCGACTGACGGACTGCCTGCCTGACTGCCTGCCGAATGAAAAGCGATGTGAGCTACGGACGATTGGTGGCGGGCAGCTCCGTTAATCGAATACAGGCTGGTGGGGGTGTGAGATGGCTACAGATTGCATAGCCGTGCGAGGGTGAAGTCGTGAGGTTGTAGTAGCTCTTCGAGAGTTTGGTGTGTGTGTGCGTGTGTGACGGACGTACTCGAGGTAAAGTTGAAGCTCGTGATGTTGGGTACGTTCGTGAGGACGGCTGTGGCGTTGAAGTCGACGAAAACGAAGATCTACAGGTTGGCGATTTTGGCATGAGGTATTGAGAGCTTGTTTTGCAATGGGTATGAGCTGTACGTCTGTGAGCTTATTGAAAGGAGCTAGTATGTCGCACAAGAACAAGACAAGCGGAACGTGATTGTGGCTCTCGTTCTAGCAGCGTTTCTGCCTCGTGTACACTCTTTCTGGACGTTGCACACACTCGATCCTTTCTTTGTATCGTAAGTTATTCTGCGCATAAAGTCCAGTTGATAGCATCGTTGCTGTAGCAATGGAGGGTCTTCGAAACATTTACTGCACTGGACATTCTTACAGAGATCATCGACTACGCTGTTCACTTTGTGATGATCTTCAGTTCGTGTTCATAAGATCAGACCGTTCTCCAAGATTGATTGCACGTTGTTCTTTTGGATTGTGTGGAGTAGAGACAACGTCTAGCGCTGTGTGTTATAACTACAATGACCCACTGGTCACTTGACCAAAGCCTGGATCATCTTTACTCATGAAGCTTCGTTTTGTAATGAGAGGGACGCTGTTTGTCTTTTAAGTGGGTATAGCGAACGATCTTCTTCTCTTGCAGTGCGTTCGGTGCATTTGTGCCTCTCTGTCAACTTCCACATGGAACGGTACCACCTGCGCAGAAGAAGCATGGAGTGCTGCTACCAATTCTATCAAGATCAGCGCGATCTGCTCTTGTTCTCACTCCTATCTTCTTTCTAAAATGGCCATGGCACATGAGGATGGCGACCAATTGACAGTATCGTATGAGAGGCAAACTGAATAAACGGCTGTTCACCGTCTGAGAGGTTCTGATTTAATCCGGCCACATTTAGTTGCTGCTGCTTAGATATGACGAAATTGTCCTTGATTGGTGATGAGGAAGATACTCCAGGGAAGATTGCCTTGATATTGTCATAGTGACAGAGTTAAGCCATGCGGCATCGGCTCTATGTAAATATGTTGGTATTTCATACATTTAACTGCCTCCATGCACGCTAATCTCAAACTTTATTAGGAATGCTGAACGAGAAGTAACCTCACACTTTATTATTTATGCTCAGCGAGAAGTAAAAACTACTTTAAATTTATTTAGTGAAAAAAGCACTTTAGTTAATTTACAAAGGCAGCATCCAAGTTGCAGCATTACGACCTGCACAAGTGACAACTAGGCCGGGTGTTGTCAAAGCAATAGCTACTGAACCCATAACTAACACTTAAACATCACATACGATGTTCACCGACGAAGTACGCGGCAGATAGTAGACCGGGTCATAGTCATCAGATTGGTGCTGTACCGCAGAAGCTAAGTGATCTGGCTTAGAAAGGTACTGAGATCGTCCCTTGCGCCCCAATACTCGAACAGCACATCATCGTATCGGCAATCGTCGATCCAATGTAATTGCATTCAACAGAGACATCCCTTTCATGTATCGATCAGTATAAAGGTGTAGTGGACGCTGGTCGTCATGCAGAGGGCATCCATCTGGCCAATCTGCTGCAGTCAGCGCTCATACTCTTCGCCTGCAAATGCGAGACAAAAAGGTGGCAGCACCTGGACGAAACCTATCCCACATATCGGTGCGAGGTTGCAACAGTGCACTCGCCTTTATGTCCGTGTGCTCCGGTGAACGAGATTCAGGGAGAGCCTTCGATTCTTGCTTCTTACAGTCACAAGCGAAAGCTGAGAATGCTGTAACACCTTGACCAGCTAAAACAGCTCCTATGCTTGCCTATCATTTCTACGTTTTTGCTTCGATAAAAATCGATGTGCATCGCACAAGGTGGATGATACAAGCATCACTCCAGCTCATCAGTGATAACTTACAAGGTATAATTGTGCTTCATCGAGTCCACACAGGTCCTACAATCTTCCGATGTTCTCGATAAGGCTAATATGAACACGACATGATGGTGCATGCGATTCCACAAAGCACGCTAGTGTCTATAGAGAACTGTGAGCAACTTGATACACAAGAATCAGCGTGAGGAACCAATCCACATTGCATTGCTCACTAGACCCCACTTTTGCAATTTGTTGACCATCCTACTAAGCACACTTTGCTTGCCGCTGACCAACCGCTTCCGGCAGACAGTTCAGTCCTGGCCGCCTCACAGTGACAGCGTTGGCTGCCTACCACATCCTCACATTCTGCAATGTCTGCAGCTCGCTAATTTCACTAGAACTCGTCCGATAGAGGTGCTACAGTAGCATCTCGACAAGACATCCATTGACTTCAGCTTCTCTAGCTGCCCGAGAGAAGCAAACTCCATGTTTTCCACGATTAAAGGTCATCGACTCGGCTTAGCATAGTATCCGAGTTTCCAGTTGGCCTCCCAACCGCTGCTGCAGATGTTTTTCATGTCACATTGACAGGACAGAAAATTATGTCAAGCAGATCAGACAGCTGTCACCTGTGTCCGTCGACGGAAGTTGACACCGACCCGCGTCGCCGTGAGGTATTTACTTGGCAACATTCCCTCGACGCTTTGTTTATGCACAAAGATCAGTGCTCCCAAATCAACGTGGTCACTGTCTTCAAGGATGGAACCGTGTCCGCTAGGCCGCGGGTCCTCGCTGCACCTCCACACAGCTCAATCCAAATTCTACCGGACGACTCTGTTCCACTCGATCTATGGATCCATCGACTTCACGACACTGCACATGCACTCGCAGGATAGCGTGCTTTGCTGGAGCTGTCGGACTTAAGCAGGTACTTCTCCAGTGAACTGCAACGAGCAAGGAAGTATCTTCAGTCAAGATGACTCGACAGCTCCCAACTGATTCGCCAACTGTCAATCCTTCATCATGTTCGCGAATGGCAATCGTCTCAGCATGACACCATGATACCTCGCCGTCTCAGTTACTTGTCCACGAGGGCGTTCTCAATACAGTCCTGATGAGCTTGCATCTTTTGAACTGCAGTCACAATGAGAAAGTTAGTGACAGCACGTACGGTGTCGGCGCCGTGAAGAGCCTCAGCCTCTGGTTCTAGTGGGATCAGCGAGACACACTGCAACTGCGATAGCTCGTGTTCCGGTGTCGATGCTGGAGAACGCTTCGTCACGGCGTAGCCACGAAGATGATAAGTAAGTCCACGCAGCATCTTGTGCTTAATCTCGGCAGGTTTTGCCACCGACACCCAGATAATAATATCTCGGCCGGGTTCCGTGTAGCGGCGAACAAGTTGTTGCGCCTTTATATCTGCTCGAGCGTTCTTGGAGTGCATCTCCTTGGTAAACTCCTCCATAATCGTGTACGGATCTTCAAAACTCTAGTTGTAGGCGACCACAACACAAACTTACGTTACAAGCAAACCTCAAGACTCCCCAACAAGAAGAGCACCAATCCAAACCTTTGCGGTCTTCTCGTAGATATTGCCATTGCCCAGGTGTTTCTCCCCTCCCTTGAAGTGGTCCCACGTAGCCTCAGCCACAGCACGCAGCTCGAAAGGTAGCACCTTGTTTGAGAACGCTTCGAGGTACTTGCCGTTGACACCGTCGCGAAGGTGCACGTCGCTGGGAGTAAGCACCATTTTCGTCAGACCGTTGGAAGTGAACACGGCATCTACCTCTTGACGTGCCGTCTCAAGATGACGAAATAAAAGAGGAAAGTCTCCTGCATCTCCACACTGAGAGCTCAGCATGCGGACAAAACGCTCTCCAGTGGCGTCAAATTCCATGAAGGACGAACAGTCACTCATCTACACCCGGATTAAACAACAGCACCACAAAGTCAGTGCTCACGATCCACTCATGGCTCTTCGAGATTGCAGCCAGCCAGAATATTCACGCACCAAGTGACTAGCTCGTTTCCGCACCAAGTTCTGCATCCAATGCGCAGCCTCCTGCTGTTGTTGCACAGCAAGTCTTAAACGAGCATTTTCACGCTCACTTACTTTCAGCCGCCTGTGCTGTCGACCTGATATATCGCACCACACTCTCGGCGTATCTCGCATTGTTTCGATCGCATCCGCAGGTCCAAGACGTTGGAACCGAGCAGCTTCTTGACGACTCGATCGACTCTGCAGAACCTGCAGCTCCAGCTGAAGCTTCTCGACGATTTGTTCAAGATAAGCAAGTTCCAGTCGACTGTCTTTACCGTTGGCGTCATGACAGATACCAGTTGTTTGCCACAACCTTTTCCGCTCAAGGGTCTCTCCTCTTCGTCGTCTCCGCTTCTTTTCTTGGTGAGTACTTACTATCTCACAAGTCGTAGCCGATCTTGCAGACGTCAACTCAAAGCTACATGGAGCCATACGCGACGTTCCAAATCCAATAGGGACGCTAGCCACGGGGCTATAGCTGCTGGGCGATGGAATATCTTCGTCTCCACGCTGCATTAAAAGGATTGTCCTCTTCAGCGCCTCTGCGTCTTCCTCTTCCTCTTCACTATCGACCACACACTCGTTTACGAACGATAGTGTCAATTGGAAAGACCGATCGTCGTCGTCATTTCCACTTCGAGCAAGCACCATCGTCTAGACCCTGACACGCGTGCGTTACTATGCACTTAGACACCAGCAGGTGTGTGAAATGCTGCACACCGTCCGCTCCTGAAGCCAATGGACGTGACTCTTTATGCGCTCTGTCCATTTGTGTAAAGACTCGGCTCTTGCGTCTCCAAATCATTGGCGACCGCTCCTCCATTGCTGATTACGAAAGAGCTTGTTGATGACAAGTCGCTGGGCAGTCGAATCGAACGCTGGATGCTCACGGTAGGCAGACGTGACACGGCGGGCGCTGTATTGGTCATTGGATCGTGCTGGAAGAATGGGTGTTCTCACAGCGGAAGCGACATCGGCGCTTTAATCGTGCTGATACGACGCCGTGTTCTCCTAGACACAGTCCTGGACACAAGACGCAACATTCCTAGCTGTTTCGGCTACAAGTCGTTCTCGATGATCCCAAAGGGTGCACGGACGCAAGTCAATCAGCATGCAAGAGACGCATACTGCAAAGTCTACTGTGAGAGACATCCAACCTCTAGGCTACAAATCCCGAAATCAACACCTGGCACTTCTGATGGAAAAGACCTCTTCGGTGGTAGCAGCGGCTTGCAGTAGCTACAGTGAGTCGCATGACGACCGACCAGCAAGTCTCACCCACGTCATCTCTTCGACAAACTTTTGCGAGAGTGAAGCAGCTCCGTGTGATTAATATGATGCTCATCCCCGGTGTATGGCGTGTGATCAAGGGCAATCGCCATCTCAAAAGCAGTAATGAACGTCTCCAAAGGCCTCCACGGACTCGTAATGTTAGTCGCGAACGTATGATCACTTTCTATCTGGGGGAACGTAAGGGAGCTCACTACACGTTACATCTACAGATCGAACGAGGTGGGGATTTAGCTGCGACCACGAAGTCACTTATGCGTCGCGTAAAGCTAGTTTTACGCCACAATCATTACTCATGTGCCGATAAGACGACCGTCTTCGTCGCAGATACATGTCGCATTATGAGCTTGGCGTCACTTCTTGATCTTGTCGGCTCAGTACGGAATTTGTAACGGAGTGAGCCTGTTACATTTGATTAACCCTTGATACTTGTCGATTAGAGTATTATCATAAAGGTTGATCATGTTCGTGAATATTACCACTTGGGATAATATTCAGAATCACTCGCCGATTAGCTGATATGGGTCATCATATCACAAAGGGTCTTAAGCTCACTTCCCAATACACTGATTGGGAATATGTTTAATTGGTAGAAAGTATGTTTGCAAATATAAGGTTATTGGTTCGAATCCGATTATCTCCATGCTCTTATTTGTATTATCAAAAACATTTTGCAAAAAATAAGCCAGCTCTAGTGGTCCAATCAACGCTGGACGCGTGCAATGAGTGGTGAGCAAGACTTTCGCATCCAATTTTGTAGATTAATGTTATCAAGTCGGGACTAAAACATAGGTTAATAGATTAGGCCTTAATTATATATAGTACAGTATTACTTTTACCAGCAACTAGTCAGTTCCTAGCTGCTTTCCCTTCCTCTTCATAGTGTACAGAGGTAGCGAGGCACCACTCACACTGCTTTCGTTCAGAGTAGCTCCACACTGGTTTTCCAGTGTGTAGCTCTGGTACTCCGTTACACCTGGTAGCACTTTGTAGTCCGTCCAAGGACCACAAACGCTGTCTAGCATTAAATTGTTGGAAGATGAAGGCGGCGACACCTTTCAAGGCACCCGTGGAAGTTACTCCTATTTGAGTGATGTCGGATGGAGTGCGGTCGAAAGAATGTGTTCGACCGTTGGCGAAGAAGCTGTCTGGCCTCAGCTATCCTAAAGGGATAGGGATCAGCAGCATTCCGTAACCGCCAAGTTCTTGCAACGAGAACTTGACACGTCGCGAGCTGGAGTGACCCTGCTGCATCAGCAAGGTCACCAGCAGAATGAGCTCCTGAGACAGCAACAGTCTCAGCCTGCTTCTGCAACATCGACAAGAGACTCTAAATTTAGGAGTATTTGAGTACCGGGGAGTCGAGGATGAATTCGTGTCGAGATGGTTTATCGAAGTTAACGACGCCATAAGGCTTGCCACAACGACGATGCGGATATGCAAGTTGTATTTGCCAAATCTGATATTTCAGGGCGTGATATTACTTGGGTCGTTAATCACACGATGCAAACGCATTTGGATCGTTGGCGGTCTTTAAGACTCTGCTGAGCAAGGCTTTTGGGCAGCCAAGAGCTGAGTGCAGGACTCTTTCGGAGCTCCTGAAGACACAGCAAGGTAAGCGTGACGTTTACGCTTACGCTCAGCACGTTTGTTATCTTGCAAGTTGCGTAGTGGCGAACCCTGTAAGTGAATTCGTGTTTATCACGAAATTCTTACTGGGCCTTACAGTTGTTTCCGTGAGGAACCACCTGTTCAGCATCGATTTCAAGTCGCTTGAGGAAGCGATTACAACTGTGGTGCAAGAGAAAGTTAGTGTGAGATAGGCTCACGCTAGATTGACCCCCTATCATCCTTAGAAACGAGTAGAGGCAGGAGGTATAGAACCGATGCACCTCTGCATTGTCGAGAGCAAGATATTTCGTTTTTCAAGCAGTAAGCAATTGCAAAAGTACAAGCGCTGTCAGAAATCAGAACACAATGTCTACGAGTGTGGTGCTTCACGCCCAGTGTCTCGAAACACTGAGCAAAGAGATCGATCGCTACCGAGATGAGAAACGGTCGAGGGTCCGACGCTGTGTCGAAGTCACAACAGCGTGGCGGACTGTAAAAAAACGGTCCGGGTCAGTAGGGGCGTAGAGCCTTACTGATCCGGCAAACTCAACAGAATTTGCAAACCTAATGACGAAAGTTTCTCTAGATTCACAATCCTTGTGTGTCTCTGCACTTGGCGATGAGGTACCCCTCATCGTCTCGAGCTTAGGAGTGACAAAAGATTTGTCACTTCGTGCCATAGTTCACTGTGGGGCGTCGAACTTTTTTTTCGCTGCCAGTCGCTACAGGATCATAGGCTCTAGTTCGTTGAGTGCTACATCCATCAAACGATGCTTCCTAATATCATTAGAATACCGACAACATGATCATCCCGATCACCCGTACCCTAATCCACGATTGCATCACCTTCAAGATCGTCCCGGTGGCCAGAGCCACCGCTTTTCTCGCTTTCAGCCGAACGACTACGTCTCGAAGACGGAGGGCCCGACTCGTCACACGATTTGAAAATGTCACGACGCTCTGCGAGGCCTAAAGCGTTTCGAGAACCCGGCTCATTCAGCTCCGGTTTAGCTATTTCTGGCTTACCCTTAGCTTTCGACTTCTCTGAGTCGGTCTCACCGTCAAGATCCCCAGAGTATATGAGCTTGAGCTCATAATCTCCGATCGCGCCGTGCATCACCACGTACGCCCGCAGCAGCGACTGCTGCAGGATAAAATGTGGAAGCAGCAGAAGACCTTACGTCAGCTGCTTGAGATGATCATGTCTCCCCTGCGGCAGCAGACCAAAGTCCCATGGCCGAGTTGTCAGCAGCTTTGGCTGCACACCGCATGGACTTGTTTACCATGCGGTGAATATAAAGAATGAACAGATTGGTAAAAAGTGCATTTCGGTCCCGGAGCCACTCAAAATCTGTCACCTGATCGTTAAATAGTCACTAATGTAACTGGTGGTTAGGGTAGGGGTGGTGTAATCGGGTGTCCCCGTTACATGATAATTTGCATATGGTAATCATCAAGTATGGATAACATGTCAGGACAAACACAGTATTCTCACGAATTCTCACGATATCACCCCAATAGATAAAATTGCCTGCGCAGATGTAAGATACTGCTCATTAGTTGATATAAGACCGAGATATCAACCAATAAAGTCTAGCCACGACAGAAGCACGCAATGAGTGGCGCGCAGAGAGTTACAATACGTGTTTGTATTTTGACATGGTTAAATGAAGTCAAACAAGGATGTGTCAAAAGGATTAACTATACTGAATGCAGTTCTACGTCTTACTTTTACATAGTACTCTTAATGCGTACAGCAATCTTTCTCTGCACGTAAGTGTACGTGAGGTAGTTAGACGCACAAACTCTTACACTGTCAGCAGTGCAAGGTTTATTTAATTAGCTGAATAATTTGTACCCCGTCGCACTTTTAGTGGAGCTTAACAAGTTTTGACAAATCCTTATGACTAGATGTCACCTAGTTCTTCGGAACTAAGTACTATTGAATTTAACGATTTTCTCGATCAAAAAAATCGTCAACAAAGGCTCTTAGAGTCTTTACGCTCGTAGAGATTCTAGTCTTGGTTCAAGGGACCAATTGCAATTTAAGTTATCGCTCTTACAAGATGCTCTAGAGTTTACGCTTTCAATACGGCTCTGACTCTCTGAGATTTGCCGACCTCCAAAGTAGAAACGTGGCAAGAATCGATAAAAAGAGGAACGGATCTTTTATTTCTTAGTTTCGTCTGTAATAAATCTCATTTAACTACCTGAAACTGAGATCAAACTAATTCCCATAGTACGTTTAGTCCATTACAGATTGAATGGTGCATCAATATGTCATCAATGAATGACTGAGGTTATCAACTAAATCAAAGATCACAGATAAAATTAGGATTGTACATTGCATATTCAATGTATCTCTATTCAGAACGATAACAGACGTGTGATCCCGTTGCACCCTTTCCCACCAGACTGACGATACTACACAACGTCAATCGAATTTTTACCGCATCGAGGCTACCGGCGACCAATAACCTCACGGTTTGTTCAACTCGTCAGACATGGCGACGCCGAAAGAATCTTCGGCCATTAACGACCTCCCGGCAATGAGGAGGAGGAACCGGACTATGGCAGCAATGTCAAGTCCATATTCAGCACACTCGTGCGAGAAGACATGTCGATACATGCACCTAATCCTTTCCCTAAACTTAGGGATGCGAAAGCGCTAATAGAGCTGCAAACGGCACCCGGTATGGGGTTGGCAATCATCAACCCACTGGACGAGGAGCAGGAGCAGGTGCTTTAACAACGGGAGAGCGCTTAGCGCAGATCTCAAATCATGGCGACACTATAAAGTCTTATTGAAAATGTGTTTACATCTCTTAGTTTGAAGGAACGTTTCCGAAAGACGATTGGCCAGTCTGTTATATCGTTAATTATCGGTACAGCAGCAAATTCACCTAAAGAGGTTGAAGCAGACAGGGTAGTGCGTGAGCGGTAACCGTTACCGTATGTGATGACTCCAAGTCAGTAAAAGGCAAGGCTTCTAGACCAAGGTCATGGTATATCTATTTCACTGACAAAGGGTATCCATGTACTCCTAGGCGTAGGGAAATTGGACTTTAAAGAAGATAATGCGTTTATAATCTGGGTGCGTAAAGCACGGCGCTTGATCAGCATGAAGACTTTCAGAGCAAGCGCCGACAAGGCTGACATAATCTTCGAGTGGAAACTCTGTTATGACTTCGCCAAGTGAGGGCCAAAGTCCACTTGCGAGAGATGTTCCGCACGCGATACGCTGCGACTGTGCCGATGATTGCGATTCCACATCAAAATTTGGTCGTGGACCCTGCTTCTGCTTTCATTACAGGTAGAAAGCGTGAAGGATAGCAAGTTGAACCTGACCGTGGTTTGTCAAAAATATCCATAGAATATGTACAATTTTGCCTAAGGGGTATCTTGTACTCCCACGAGTTCTTGGACTCGGCGTATTCCCGGCACTTCACCAAATACCAGTATCTACCATGACGCCGATGTGGTTGCACTACCTTCTCCACATGGAATGGAGGTTCCCTCGCTGGTCAGGCTACGCCGGTGGAGGTCGGTTTCATCTGCAAACAATGAGGCCCTAAAATTACGAGGTAAGCAGACTTTGCGAGACGTTTAGTTAGACCCACTGCACACTTAACGTGGTGGAAGATCGTGTGTCGACATTTACAACGAGTCAGACACGAACGAAGTTACAGCTTAACCTCCCGATTTGGATGCAGCAGCCTGTGGCAAAATCAACCTTCGCGGCGCAAGCGCCTCCCGTTCAACCCGGGACGGAACCCGGTACGGATCAAGCTAGCCGAAAAAATATAAAACGCGGAGTGTGTACGCGATTTGCGCAGTAATTTGAGCGTATTCGCAATAGTTTTCCTGGACACGATTGTAAATGTTCCAATGAAGTGAGGACGCAGCTTAGCTTTAAACATCGCAGTCAATACATCTGTGTGTATGTTCTTAGCGTTTGGTAAGACTTTGTCACCTTCCTTATAACTTTCAAAACAGCTCCTGACGCTAGCATCCACTTATTTCTGTTCGTCTTTGATATTAGCTATTGTGTCACGCACTTGCCTTAGACATTTAATATTGTTGTTAGGAGCGCACTAACCTGTTTTTGAACTGTAGAAAAGCTGGCATCGGCAAGCCGATTGTATACCTCTCTCTAACCAAGCCCTGAACCACGCAGTGGTAGCGTTGACAGAAATGAGGGGGAGGGCTGAGGTAGTTCACGTAGACAGGACTAAAGCCCTTCGAGACATGGATGGCATCGTTCATAGGAAATTGAACGATGGGGACCTTTTAGGTACAATGCCGAGGAGTCTTAGTGCACACGCTGCATAAGACGTCACCGAGAATGCGATTGACACCTCAGTCTGACCATCTTTCTGCGAATGATCCGCGATAGACATGTCCAATCTGGTGCCAATCGCATTGAAATGGCCTTCAATAAATTGCCTGTAAACGAGGATTGCGGTCAAAAACAATTTCCAGTGGCAGTTCATGTTGGAGAAACACGCGATCAATTAGCAGCAAAACCGTACCTTCACCATCAACCGAATCCGTCACAGCCTATAAGTGATTCATGTTGCTCAAACGGTCGACAAAGACCTTGATAATTGTGTCGCCATTCGAATCCTTTGGTAGGCCGGACACGAAGTCCATGCTGATAGACTTTTAACAATAAGAAGGTGCATGCAAATAGCCAGCGAAGCATCCCCATGTGCTAAGGGTTTGACTTTCAGGCACGTCTCACATGTGCGCACACAAGTGATAACCTATTATAGATTCTGAGTCACCAATCACTCTGGCCAGCCAAGCTGTAGGTCTTCTCACAAACAAGATGAACGCTATTAGCTGTGTCGTGCACCTCATAGAGGATGCAATTCATCAATTTCTCATCATGAGGAACAACAATAAGAGGACTATTCGCAGTTATCGTGCGATGTCACAACAAGCCATTTCCCATAGAATATCGATGCAGCTTCGCACGCGAGCGTGTCGACAATTTTTTGCCCGAGTCTTAACAATTTATCGCTTTAAAGTGCTCAACACACCGTTCACCCCTGGCATAAACTTGACGGATTAAGTCAGTCATCGAAGAAGACAAGACCGTTACATAAGCAATCTCAAAGTCGGGCCGCCGCGAAAGCTAGCGTATTTTGCTTTCCAGGTCTAAACTTCACCTCAAAGTTTTATTTTGCAAAGAATGAGAGTCAACGGGCCATCATCTGCGAGAGGTGAGGCGATTGGGTCGCCGTGGGTAAAGCCGCATAATCATTTTAAACCACGCAAGGATCAAAACCAAGCAGACGAAATCTAAATTTGACTAGAGCTTACTTCATAGAAAGTAGCTCCTAGGCGCTGAAAAACTTAAAAGTTTTTCAGCAGATTTAAGCTGAAGAGATTCAAATGCGATTAAACGCTCGCGTCTCTCAACATCTGTTTGTAACAAAGCACAGCCAACGACAGAATCCAAAGCGTCACCGATGACAATATATGGTCGATCAGAATATGGCAAATACAATTTGGGGCACGTAGGAGACTCTCCTTAAAGGCCTTAAAAGCCTCTGCTACGGCGCTACTCCAGCACCACTCCACATCCTGTTTGAGAGAATTGGATAATGGCGGAGCCATATTAGCGTAATTTTTACTATACTCGTGCAAGTAATTGGCAAAAACAAGCCTTTGCGTAGGCTCTTTTATTCTCAGGAACTGGTTAATCCACTATAGCCCACACATTTGCAGGATCCGCCCTAATAACTTGCTTCCGAGCGAAGCATCCTAAAAATGGACACGTTTTGATGCGTTGATGTAGCGTTTATTAGTGCGCGTGCACTCGAAAAGGCTTGTAAATGGTCAATGTGATTATCCACGTCCTACACAGACCCTGTCCCGCCCGACTAGAGACCAATGTGTCATCGAATATGTTCATGCACGCGCACGATGATGGCGGAAAAATTGCGTCACTATAAGAATAAAGAAGTCGGAGAATTGGAAAGCCACTAGGCGTAACCAATAATTCATACAGCATACCGCTTGGTTTACTAATCACTGTTAGCAGGATATTTACTTGCTCGAATGAGCAGTATATGAAAATTATCCACCAGGTCGAGTGCAGTGTACATAGTACTTCCTACCATGTTGTTTTAGACAACTTCTTTTCTAGGAATGAGTGTTTGTGCCAATCAAGTGGCTGCACTAAGCTCATTATAAGCACGCACAATACGCCACTTACAATCAATTTTTTTATAAAGTAATTGGTGCGAAATGAATAGATTTGCTCTCACGCACCATTAAGACCGCGTGCTTAGCAATGTAAAACTCGTCAATTACGTCACCTTGTTCATTTTATAAAGACAACTACCTTGTAAAGCAGTAATTATTTCCCAAAACCAGGTCAATTTCATGACGTACGCCCCCATCGGAGGGTAATATGGACGGAAGATTATGACGCGCCACGTCTTATTATTTCAAAACATAAGGATAGTAGGGGTCTGAATAGTTTTATAAAATAGGTGATCCACTTCGTGCACTAAGAGATATCTTAATGCTTTCAAAGACCTTTTATTCAATTAAAAACGAGGAGTCTAACTCATTATCGGTTTTAAGGACCACCAAATCGGATGAGTCGCCTGCCTTAAAGGCCTGACTGAACTCATCTACAGACAATTAGTCTCGATCTAGCAAAGAAGTTATCCGATGGGAGGGCTGCAAGGCAAACTTCACCATCTATGAGTCCTGTCACTCTATCGAATAGTGTATATAGTTGATCGCTAGTATCGCTCAGTGACATTACAGGCACTTTCCGTCTCGAATCCACCATAAGGGGATGGCTCCGTCTCTGTTAAAACTAAATTTCCTAGAGAGGGCGGACAATCTGGTCCTACAAGGTGATTACCTTTGTCAACCTCAGCGTACTCAAAACAAAAATTAATGTCGCTACCGAAATCTAGTGCAGATTCAATTAAATTAAAGTCATCACCCGGTGAGTTATCCGCCACTGTACGCACGCCAAACTTTCAATGTCCGTGAATCTCACCAACAACGCCATTACCGGCATTCAGTGAGGTGCGATGACAGCCGACCTGTAACGGGGCACCCTGAAGCTTGTACTGGTGACAGTACAAGCTACTTATTCTGATGACAGAATAAGGCGGTGCCTCGTAACTTCACGTACACTCGTACGTGCAGAGGAAGACGGTAAGAAGAAGCGAGTACTTGGTTAAAGTAAAAAGTAGAACTGTATTTAGTATAAATAGTTAATGTCTGCAATAAATCACTATTTATCCTCATCTAACTATGTCTAAATACAAATGTGTAAATCAATTATCTGCTCACCACTCATTGCGTGCGTCTGTCGTGGCGCGTCTTCGTTGGTTGATATAATGGCCTATATCAACCAATTAGGAACTACTCGTAAGTGCTGCAGAATATGTGTCCTTATGACAATATTCTGAGAATATAACTCTTATAGTTATATTCTATTAACAATTTCTTATAAATTGTTATGTAACGATTCACCCCGTTACATCACCCCCCCCTTAACCATCAGTCACTTTAGTGACTGATTGACTAAATGGATACTCGTCTTAAATTATTTGGGACGGGGTTTGCACTTGTTGGTCCGACTCCACTTCCCAACATTTCATCGCATGGTTAACAAGCCCATGCGATGCGCGATCAAGGCCGCCGAGAGCGCGTCCGCACGTCTCTGTGCGGACACCGAAGCAGAAACTACAGCAACTGATGTCTCATCGGTTGCTGAAGCAACCCAGCCTGTGTCACTTGGTGATGCAGGCGCTGGTCATGAAGACACTCATGTCTTCACAGAGTACGAGCTCGGTGTCTCGTACTCTCCTGATACGGAAGACGGATCCGTAGCGACGGCGATTGAATCCAAGCCGCCTGCCAAGCGTGGCATGGACGATGCTTTGCGTCGCAGCATCTTTGGTTCATCTGATGAGTCAGATGAACCATCGCTGAAGCGTAGGCGCTCGAGGTCGCGAAACTCGGGCGCCAACAGTGGTGTCGGTTCTCCTATGGACACCACTTCACAGCGAGGTGCCAGTACTTCTGTCGGCACGTCGCAGGAAGAGCGGGAACGCAATGTCTTGCGTCTCGCTCCCGAGAAGAAGGCATGGATGCCTCCAAAATCCGTCATGGATCACTTGTCGGCGACGACGAGTGATCGTTATCGAACACGATTGTTCGATTCGTCAAGGATCCATCACCTTGACCCCAGCGCGAAAAACTATCGCGCTGAACATAAATTCTTCTTCGATGCTTTCTTTAGACACCGATGGTACAGTGGGAATCACAAACGTGATGGTCCCTCACTGCTTCAGGCGTGGAACGCCTACATTCATAACCTTGAGGATGTAGGTCGTGACGCTTGGAACGACAAACTTATCAAAGCTCGTGATAAGTTTGAAAAGCGAACCCCGACAGGTGCACGCTACAAGCTGCATCGTCTGTCAAGGGAGAAAGGATTACCCTGCCTCTCTTGGGGAGACTCGTGCCCGTGTTGTGTGAACAACTCTGCACGAGCACCTAAGGAGGCTTACCTCCTTACCAGCCGTGGTGGCGCGTACGTGTCTCTACTGAGATGTACGAAGAGATTGACAACCGGAAATCCCTTTACGACCGTGCCGGGAAGACTTTCTCCGGCGGTCCTTCTGCAACACAAGATGTGCCGCGTCGTACTGCTCAACCAGACCCAGTACGTCAATCGACAGTTGGGAGCGGGGCTCCCAAGTATCCCAGGACGGGGGATAGCCGCGCCACCGGACGAGATAACTCGTCCGACGTCCGTTCACGTCGCGGTGGTTCAACAGCTGCTCAACTAGATAGCGCTGGCCACCGCGAGAGTCCTCTAATGGAGGTGGAGGAGGAGGAAAGACGCTCTCCACACGATCATGTGGATCGGTGTGTTCCCGAGAGCTTCTTTGATCGCGTAACGCAAGGGTTACGCGACGATCTCGAACATGAGCGGAATAGGCGTCTCCAAATGGCGGACACTGCCTCGAAGCATCAAGCTGAGTTTGCCTTTGCTCAGCTCGAGAACGAGAGATCTCTGACATCTCTTCGTGACGAGCTAAGGGTAGCTCGTGGGATTGTTGATCGGTCTCGGGATGAGATAACTGCTCTTCAGACCCTTGTTGATGCCCACCATCGGGAGCACAAGGCTCTATGCGAGATGCTTGAGCGCAAGGGCGTTCTTCATCGGAAGAAGCAGCGTACTGATGGTACGGCTTAAGCCGACCAACGTAAAACGTGGGATGCGTTCGCATCTTACGTGGTAACTCGATCGTGTATGCATTGCCTAGGCGGTGCAATACACGAAATGGGCCGATGTACTTGGGTAGTAGTTTACTGCTACCCAAGTTAGTCACTATATGCTTTGGTAGATTAACCGTAGACAGTAGGACTAAGTCACCTTTATGAAATAAAAGAGTGTTTGCCCTTCCATTCTTATCAGCGTTTTGCTTTTGCTTATCCACCGCTTCGGCGATGGAGTCTTGCACAAAACGGACTACCGTTTCACGAGCCAGTATGAACTCATCTGATGACTCGTTAGCTTCAGCGCGCTGTGAGCGCACTGCAGCAACATCAACCTTTTCTTCAGTGAGGGCTTCCGCACTCTCACTGGGATCATCTACTTCAGTGAGGGCTTCCGCACTCTCACTGGCATCATCTTCTTCGATATCGATGTTATCGATATCGGCATCAAACGCAATGACTTCTTCGTCAGAGCGTGATGAGCGTGAACCAAATCGGTTTTTGCTCGCGCGAGTCCCTCCCCCCCTTAAACCAGAGTTACACTCTAGTAAGGTGGGTACACGCGGATGGCGCAAGCCATTCACGTAAAACGGTGTATGTGTCGTGGACGCATGCACCGAGTTGTTAATGGCAATCTCTACCATTGGCAAAAACTCACTCCAACTCTTAAATGAGTGTACGTATACTCGAAGTATCTCTTCAAGGACACGGTTGGCACGTTCCGTCTGACCATCTGACTCTGGATGATCAGATGTCGACATCTTCAAGCGCGTTCCGAGTGATTTGAACACGGAACGCCAGAAATCAGCAGTGAATCGTGGACCTTTTTCTGATACGAGTTCACGGGGCAACCCATGAAGTCGGAAGATGGTGTCGATAAAGGCACAAGCACAGCCACTTGCCGTGATTGACTCTGGTACAGCCACTAGGTGTACCATTTTGCTGAATCTGTCAACAAATACGAGAATACCCGTATTCCAGCGTGCGTCTTTGGGTAAACCGAAGACTAAATCCATTGAGATGGATTCCCAGCACTCAGCCGGAACCGGTAGAGGCTGTAAAGGTGCACGCAGTGAAGGACTTGACTTCACTCATTGGCAGACTTCGCATGCGCGAACATACTTTCGCACAAACTGATACTGGCGGGGCCAGTAAAAGTCTCGACTTACCGTGAGATATGTTTTCTCTCGGCCACGATGTCCTCCTATAGGAGCATCGTGATACTCGAACATGATCCGCAAACGCAGATCAGTATCATCTGGAATGACAACACGTGGTGTTTCACCAGAAACGGCTGTATAATACAGTAAACGTTGTGAGTAGTTTATCGATCTGATGCAGATCGATACGCAGGCGACAATCGTTTCAACGATTCTCGGGATGGTTGTGAGAGATGTGTCAACAATTTCACAATCTCACCATCTTGGGCGTATGCCCGCCTCACATCATCATACAACGTTGTAGATGGGACTGAGGACGTCATAACCGCAACAGTGACTGTCTCAATGTTGGGTTTCGCGACTGTTTCAAAGTCGGGAAGACGTGAGAATGCATCAGCGACGACATTAATTCGTCCTGGTTTGTACTCGACCGTAAAGTTGTATTCTGCAAAGAATGACAACCACCGTGCCATTCGTTGTGAAAGGTGCAGGCTGTTCACTGCCGTGCGTAATAACGCATGGTCAGTGTAAACAATGAAGGTTCTATCTCCTAATAGATAGACTCTGAACTTCACGAGTGCATACTTCATGGCAAGGAGTTCCTTGTCATGCACTGGATAGTTCCGCTCAGCTGGTTGCAGCTGACGCGACTGATAGCAGACGACGCGTTCAACGCCTTCTAGGTCGTACTGCATTAATGCACAGCCGATTGCGAAAATCGCTGGCATCACAGACCACATGAAATGGCCTGTCTTGATCGGCTATTGCTAGGACTGGGGATTGTATCAAGCTCTGATTGATACCATCAAAGGAGCGTTGACATTCAGCGTTCCATAACCACCTCTCGTTTTTCTTTAGCAGACGAGAGAGGTGCACAGTCATCTCGGCGTAATTGCGTGAGTACCTATGCAAATACGCCGCTAGCCCAAGGAATTTTCGAAGACCTTTGACATCAACCGGCACAGGCCAGTCGGTGATCGCCTTGATCTTTTCGGGATCAGGACGTACACCGTTCTTACCAACGATGCACCCAAGAAGTGGTATTTCGCTTGCTGCGAATATACACTTCTTGAGGTTTGCATACAATTGATGCTTTCGCATGATTGTAAGAACTTGTCGGACGTGGTACCTGTGAACTTCAACGTCCGACTTTCCATCCATAGCTCGACTATGGATGAATACGTCATCGAAATAACTCGGCGCGAATTCTCGTACTGGTCTCAACAGATGTGATACACATCTGTTGAACGTGGCAGGGGCATTACTAAGCCCTTGTGGCATTACTAGCCATTCCCAGAGCATACCTCTAGGCGTGCTAACTGCGGTATAGGGTATATCCCGTTCTCGCATAAGGATTTGATAGAAGCCATCCATCAAATCCATGGACGAAAAGATGGTACTCTTTGACATACCATCAATGATTACGTCCTTCCTCGGTATCGGCGTCTGAGCCGGTACCGTTGCAGCGTTCAACTTGTTAAATGCATGCACAATCCGCCACCCTCCTGTTGCTTTTCGCACACAGAAGGTCGGAGAGCTATGTGGGGAAGTTGATTCCCTCACATGGCCCGCTGCTAAACGATCGGCAAAGAACTTGTCGATCGCAAGTACTTGTTCACGGGGCAGTGGCCACTGCTTCATGACACAGTACTTCGAGACTGGTTTAAGCTCGACCTCGTATCGAATACCTTTATCCTTCGGTAACTCGCACGGAACAGTTTCAGGGAATACATCCTTGAATTCAACCAAATCTTCATAGAGAGGATTTTTCTTGAGCTATTCCCACGATTGGGATTCATATCGCTCAATTCGTGTCTTTTCATCTAGGACACTCTCGTCCATAGATGAACTACTGAGAACTCTCTCGTTCTCAGTAAACACTGTTGCTGACCTTATGTCGGTTACACACTCGTCGTCAGCGACGAGTACGCAGATCTGCTTGACTTTGCCACTACGCAGATCACGCAAGAACCTTTTATGTTCGAGCGTTGGCAACTGAGTGATCTCCGAAGTTAACTTAGGAGGCGCAATCAGATCAAGTGTATAAGCGCCTACACTTGATCCGTCATTGACTAGGACATTCAATGTCTCTGTCATTTCCTGGGGACTTATTCCCTCAGGCTTCGAAGGACTTATTCCTTCGGCTTCCCGGGGACTTATTCCCGCGGGTTTCGGGGAACTTATTTCCGCCGTATTTGTAATCTTGGGACTTATTCCCTTTACTTCCTCTAGCTGGGGTTGCGCAACCACAGCGAGATCCTCTACGAAAGACTCTCCAGTCGATCTAGGATTATCGCTTCGCTTAACCTGAGCGATCGATTGTTTCTCTTCCAGATGTTCCCCGCTAGGGATACATCTCTGTCCCAGTCCACCCGACTTATTCAAGTGGTGGACCTTCGGCTCAGCCTGTGTTTCCTCACAGCCGCCGGAACTTTGCTCCGAAGTGTAACCGTTTGGTACACTAAGGTTTTGTGCAGTCGTACTAACGACCGTACCACAAGTGAGGCCATCGCACTCACTCGTAGTACATCCACACGCTTGTGGACGCTCCAAAACGTTCATCAGATGGCCATCTGATGAACAAGCGGCAGGCATCGTTACTGTTCGATGTTGCCAGTTTACTCGTGGTTCGTACCTTCTGAGCCACGGTATTCCAAGGATGACATCAAATTTGTCATCCAAATCCAATACGATAAAGTCATCGTCATATTGGGTATCTTCTAGCGTATAGTGGATCTTCACTATACGCTTCATGACGGTTACGGATGCGCCTGTCGCAAGACGTACCGTCATCCTCGTAGGAGGTGTGTCACATTCACTGAGCTTAAAGTGACCATCTTCTAGCGATTGGCGTCGCACAAAATTGTTGGACGCCCCACAATCGACTAGAGCTCGAAGGGACAACTTATTCGTCACTTCGAGTTTCAAGATAATGAGTGAGACCTCATTACCTAGAGTAGCAACGCACAACGTTTGTGTGTTGGGAGCAACCTTCATCAAGATGCTTGCAAATTCTCTTGACGTTGCTGGACCAGTTGGGTGCTCCGCACCTACTGATCCTGTCCGTTTTTTGATGGTCCATCCCGTTGTTGCGTCTTTGCACCAACTGCGGACCCTCGTCCCTGCCCCTTTCTCATGGGTGGACGGTCACTACGCCCAGTGTCGCGAGACATTGGACGAGGGGCACTACACTCGTAAGCGTAGTGTCCTGTCTTTTGACATCTGTTGCATCTCTGCAACCTCTTTTAGCCTGTAGAGCGAGCCTTCTCGCTCTCTACATAACAGAGTTTCATCGGCTCTGGACCTCCGTTGTCATATCGTCTCGGTTGACGATATGATGTCGAGCTGGCGCGAGCCTGTCTCAGACTGAAGTCTTCCTGCTCCGCAATGGAAATGGCTTGTTCTAGTGAATCTAGTTTAAGCCGGAACAGGTGAGTCTTGACGGGACCATCCGCAAGACCCTGCATGGACACCGAAACCAACGTGTGTTCATCCACCGGATTGGAACTTATACAATTCGTGAGATGTCGTATATGTTGCGCGTAAGCGTGCACATCACGCTTACCTTGCTTGAGCTTCAAGAGTTCGGTTCGAGCCCTGAACTCAGCTCTAGGCGGTTCAAACGTTTTTCTGATCCGCGACTTGAAGACTTCCAACGACCCAAACGCATATGGGTCGTGCAACTTGAGCCCCAGTGCCCAAGTCTTGGCACGTCCTGCCAGATTTGACTGGGCAAATGCAACTTGCATTTCCCCATCGTCGATGCGACGCGCCTTTATGGCGTCGTCTAATTTGACGAACCATCTCAAGAGGGAGTCTTTTTCGACCCCCCTATACTTGGAGATGTCAATCTTCAAAGTCTCGGGTCGACGCGAGTGCATCGACCCACCAGCAGCAGCCTGCTGCTGTCTCAACAGCTCAAACTGTTGAGCACCCTGTTCTCTCAACAACTCTGCTTGTTGAGAACCTTGTTGGTGAAGCAAGGCTACTTTCTCGCGTTCAGCGTCAAGTTCATTTTGAATGAACTTGGCGATAGTAGCATGTTGGGCATCTCTATTGAGAGCCTCTAGCATGACGCTAACAGCATGGACGCCCATGGTTGAACCCATCCGTTCAACCGCATCCCATTCGACATCGCGTAAATAAGAGTAGCCGTCACGCGTAGCGTGAAAGCTTTGGTCATCTTCATCATCCAACATATTCATGTTAGATGTGAATGTGGTCCTTGGACGGACTACGAAGTGCTACCAGGTGTAACAGGGCACCCTGAAGCTTGTACTGGTGACAGTACAAGCTACTTATTCTGATGACAGAATAAGGCGGTGCCTCGTAACTTCACGTACACTCGTACGTGCAGAGGAAGACGGTAAGAAGAAGCGAGTACTTGGTAAAAGTAAAAAGTAGAACTGTATTTAGTATAGTTAATGTCTGTTAATAAATCACTATTTATCCTCATCTAACTATGTCTAAATACAAATGTGTAAATCAATTATCTGCTCACCACTCATTGCGTGCGTCTGTCGTGGCGCGTCTTCGTTGGTTGATATAATGGCCTATATCAACAAATTAGGAACTACTCGTAAGTGCTGCAGAATATGTGTCCTTATGACAATATTCTGAGAATATAACTCTTATAGTTATATTCTATTAACAATTTCTTATAAATTGTTATGTAACGATTCACCCCGTTACACGACCTCTCTCTGTGCATGTTCACGTGCCACTGCTCATGCATCAGAGGATCCTCTTTCTTCATGCTGGGGCATTTTTTTCGCCAACAGTATCATTATCGACATTCAATGAGGTGCTATTGCAGAAACACTTAACCTGTGGATGTTTAAGCAAAATCCACTATCATTATAGGGAAATCACCCTTGGTAACCTGAACGTACGTCATCAATTCTATCAATATGCAGTGGCTCGTGATAGAAATGAGGGCCACTCAACGCAGTACGTGTCGTTCCACCATTATCAACGACATCAAAGTCGAGTAAATCAGACATTCCGGTGTTTTGCGCACTAACAGACACAGTCAGTGGCTCGCGCTAGTAGCGCTTATCTAGAAAATGTGAGTTCATTACTCTCCAAAGATTTACTAGAAACATTGCGCGTTGTGACTAAGGTTTTAGACCTCCAATCCAATCATGGCTCGTTGCGTTCTAGCCAGGCCTTACCGAGAAAAGGTCATATCTAGAGTCTTAATTCAAGACAAGATAGCTTCCAATGTTGTTTAAAGTCTGAAAGCTTTAAACCTGACTTCAACGAAACTTTAAATTCAACTCTGAGCTTTCAGCTCATTAGCGTACTGATGACTTCCTTCAAGAAAACGGCGTCGGCCGCAGTTGCCTGATGCCCTTGAATTAATCAAAAGTAACCATATCTTCTTAAAGCCCTTAACCGTTGACAATACAACCAACAATCCTGATTTGTATTCCTGATTCGTGGTACACTCACGAAGTCGTTTAAGGCTAAGCCCGGCTCAACAAAACCTTCTAGAGCCTCTACAGAGTCTTTATCATCATCAGTAGGGCGCGGAACACCCGACTGGGAGTCGACGTTTTCCTGCGCCGTACCAGGTTTATAGTCTGGAGAGAAGTTACGGGTCAGCCAACTACGTCACAATTAACGCATTAGATAGATATGGCGAAGATACCATGAGCCCCGCAGGTGTAAATTCTACGAAAAATAAGTTGCTGTTCAACAGCTCAGAGCTCAAATTCTCCATCTCTTGCCTGGATGAGGTCCATGGGGTAAGCCCTATTAAAAGAATTCTGGGCATGCCAACGTGTGCCCTAACGAGACGCTTTGATGTTGAACTCGGCGTTTAAAGCTATGTCAACGGCTTTCTTAAAGGTCGATGGATGTATGTGAAAAGATATTGTCCGAGTGACTCCTACACAAAGCCCTTCGTAGCTATAGTTGTACTTCCTCAGGAAGGCTACTTAACTGCGTAGCAGCGAGATGAGTCTCAACTCTTGAACATTTTCTAATAATGCCTTCTTCCTTGTCGATGGGATAAGAAGCGGGACGATACGCGATATTCCTGACAAGGCGGTGCAAACGCGCGAGTCATCTGTCTCTTAAGCGAATCCCACGCGGGAAAAGTGGCGTCTATAGATGCGTCACATGTAACACCCAATTTTTCGCCTTGCCAGCAAGTTTCGATACGGCCATGCCAACTTCTGCTGCTCAGTGTACAGCTAGGCGGCGCTTATCACCAATTCATATTTTCGGATCTATAGAAGAAGGTTATCTGTTGTTTCTTTCGAAGGTCTGTTTGCGTAGAACAAGCAGACGGCCTTTGAATCTTCATCGTGTATAGGGATGTAGAGCGTTGGAATAGCCGATGCCACATAGTTATAGTTCTGCCCAATAAATTTGGCCTGATATTAAATCAATACTTCCAGCCGTGCATCGAGCACATCTGGGTCTTAGGCCACATGATGATCAATATATACAACTACAACCAGAGCTAAAACACATCACAAGCGAAGCGTTGCGACTTAAACAGATGAGCAAGGCTTGCCATCGCAAGAGAGGGTTAGAAATTCTACGACTACGGTATAGAATTGACTACAGTCACTAAACAAGTGTAGTGAAGCTACACAGCCTTTGGGGTCAAAGGAAGGTATAACTCCAGAAGTCATCTAGTTCTTCGGAACTAAGTACTATTGAATTTAACGATTTTCTCGATCAAAAATTCGTCAACAAAGGCTCTTAGAGTCTTTACGCTCGTAGAGATTCTAATCTTGGTTCAAGGGACCAATCAAAATTTAAGTTATCGCTCTTACAAGATGCTCTAGAGTTTACGCTTTCAATACGGCTCTGACTCTCTGTGATCTGCCGACCTCCAAAGTAGACACGTGGCAAGAATCGATAAAAAGAGGAACGGATCTTTTATTTCTTAGTTTCGTCTGTAATAAATCTCATTTAACTACCTGAAACTGAGATCAAACTAATTCCCATAGTGCTTTTAGTCCATTACAGATTGAATGGTGCATCAATCAGTCATCAATGAATGACTGAGGTTATCAAACAAATCAAAGATCACAGATAAAATTAGGATTGCACATTGCATATTCAATGTGTCTCTGAGAACAATAACAGAATTGTAACCCCATTATATGAACTGTAAGCAATCTTAAAGTTTGGTGGAATTGACAACCATTTTACGAGGCGTTTGAGAAATCGAGACACCACTAAAAGATACTCGTCTTTACCATATATTGAATTTGCGAGGCCCCATTAGGCTAAAGATGTTCATCGGATCGTCGCTAAGGGCAACCAAATCGTCTTAACAAGCATACGTTATGCCTAAAAGCGTGCTTTGGTAAAAAGGTCGCATAATAACAATAAACACATAATTTGACAATCAATACATATAAAATCGATAATGCTTTCGTTTATTTTGCTCTCCTGATCAAGTAAATCGCTGTGCCGGCTTTAATCGGATGGAACATTGATAAGTGACACCCAGTCGCAGGACCAGCACCACCACAAAATGACGGAATTATTCAGTACGACACAAAATCCTAATATATCTTAACCCTTTTATTGCTCAAATGTTGCTGTAGGCACATGAGACAGCCTGTCTTCGCCCCGCTTTAAAAGGACACGCAACTTCGGCGGAGATCGTCCTTGCTCGACCTTGCACTGTGTGGGGTGATTTCTCTGGCAGGCCTCTCGCGGTCGTGTTGTATGAGAAAGGAAGGTCAAGAGAGGGCAAACTACCGAAATGTCGGTGAGCCATCGATTTCTTGTCAAATTTTTAACGATTACAACCGCAACATGTGACTGTGCGGCTTTTGTGAATGACTAGACCGTAGAGTAATTAACTGATATTTAACCATTTCGAAGCCGAAAGTACCACAATCATAAGACCTCACTGATATGCTAATCTATCGGTACTACTCTTTCTTTATATTATTGACGTGCTTGTGAAACAAGGATGTCATGTGTATCGTGCATTTGCTCATGTCGACTTCTCTTCCTCGTATCATAAGTGAAAGATAAACGACTAGCCACGTGCATCACCACACTTGGACGCTTCGATATTCGTGCGAGCGCGCTCAAAGGGCCGTAGATGATGTAAATGGGACCACATCATGGCCCGTGTCGTTGCTGCGGCAATCGTGCACTCAAGAGATGTCATCGTCTCGCATGGTCTGTAAATATCAATTAACGGGAGCAAGTGCAGTGCTATTGTATAGAAGCTGCCACGACTATTTTGATGTCGCCGCTGATGTGTTTATCATTGTAAAATAATTAGACATGATCGAGTACTAGGCTTTTTATACTGGCCTAGGCAACAACAGACATTGAGCAGCGTTTGACTGTTTAATTGACACGAAATCATTTCTCTCCTAACGATCCTTTTCTTAGTTACACTGTTAATGAGCTGTGAACTACAGCATTGGTGTAATAACTTGAAAATAGATCCTTGCGTGCGGGATCTGTTCGGAAGGATTTTGGGCACAATGGTCGCAGTCGTGGTAAATAGCAACACCATCCATGGATCTTAAATATCAGACAGTTAAATCTTCCTCACGGCAAACTTTTTTTCGGTGAAGAGCACAACATACAGCATCTCGGTGGCACAATTAACTGTGTCTAAGTTTATCGCTGTCCTTTTGACGGAATCGTAATGCAATAATAGTTTTTAGTCAGTGTTAAATTTACTCTATCCGCCTAAATTTCATATTAATCATTCACTAGCCCCCAAATGCGTGGTACACCTCGTAATTCCTTTATTTTGTGGTGGTGGCCTTGCGACTGGTGCTGGATTTTCAATGTTATTTCGGATTAGTGCCGGTATTTCGATTTACCTGATTAGGAGAGCAAAATAAACGAGAGCTTCATCAATTTTATATGTATTGATTGTCAAATTATGTGTTTATTGTTATTATGCGACCTTTTTACCAAAGCACGCTTTTAGGCATAACGTATGCTTGTTAAGACGATTTGGTTGCCCTTAGCGACGATCCGATGAACATCTTTAGCCTAATGGGGCCTCGCAAATTCAATATATGGTAAAGACGAGTATCTTTTAGTAGTGTCTCGATTTCTCAAACGCCTCGTAAAATGGTTGTCAATTCGACCAAACGATAAATCGCCTTTGGGCAATTACAATAGATTAAAATGTTGGCCAAGACCATGCTTTGAGATCACGCTACTTGCAGCAAAATAACTGCATAGATTTCGAGCGTGTGGTCAGGCTTCATAATTACGTTACCGCCACACTAAAGTAAGTCCTGCTTGTCGGTGAGTACGCTATCGCTGGCACTGATAAGTAATTGTGAAACAAGCATTCAGCTTCTTCACTTGTTGTAGCAGGTAAGCATTGATCATGTAGCAAAGTATTTTACCGTTCTATGATGCTCATTCATAGAAACCCTCAGCGCATTTGGAGGCGCTCATGGATCAGCAGATCTAGTCGTTTTGAAATATGTATCGGGTAAAATGATTAATGACTTCGTTCCGCGTATTCCTGCGTCCTTTTCCGTCCTACGCAGGACGAAATGGGACGCGGAATAGGCCGATCCCGCCCTTTTTTGCGCGGGACGGAGCCCTATCCCTGAAAACCACAATCGGTAAACGATCAGGTGACTTCCGATTCATTTTCCTTCATTTGGCAACGCATGAATGCATAATGATGAGACATCAATGCCACTTTTGGGTAATTGTCACCACGTTACGTTCTTTATGTTATCGTCTTGCACTTAAAATCTTTTCGTTGATTCGCGCGCTTGTTATGCTGTTGAACGACAAAGCAAACAATCATTTATGTGTGTAGGAAGCAAAAGATTGGGAAATTGTCTGGATAACAATTTTTTTAGTAATCATCAAAATGAAAATTGTGGCTTCACGTAATCCAACGGTCTTCCCTTTACTAAGTTATCCCATCTGAGAAATATCACCCAGTAAGTTAAATGATTCGGTCTTTGCCCGCCTTGTTCTCTGGTGACATCGTTATACGTTATACGGAATAGCTTGCCGGACAAAAATACTTCTAAGACGTAAGAAATTGTCCTTTGTTATTAGAAATATTGTACGCATAACCTTTTGTTTTGATGTTCACTGCGAGAAAGGAGTATACAGAGGACACTATTTTGTCCAGGATTCAAGTGTGGTCTGATTGGCGCCTGAAATACGAAGATTGGCTTATACTTGATGGAGGATGTAGTGGGCTATACGATGGTGTTTCTGGAAAAATTCAAGAAGGGTGATAAACAAATAAAATTTGCAAGCCATTCATTGTTATACATTCCCTTCTACCTCATTATCACCTCACTCGTCCCGATAGGAAAACTTAATAGAATAACTAATTTCGGCATCGGTCAGATCCGGACTCGTCGTCTCTTCTTTCTCAGCCGGACTGGGATGGATGCATTTATAGAGTAAAATTCGTTAGCATTATATCCTCATTGTGATGTACCTTACGTATGTATTATGTAATAAACACAACCCGTTACGAAACCTGTGTGATTATGAATGTAGCGTATGCATATATTTCCTTGCTTCTTCTGCTTGTAAAGGATCACAAATCACAATGGTTATGTGTGTCGTCCAAGGGGCAACTTGCATAAACAGTTGTCTTCAGACGATCGGGAATGAACGATCCGTTTGTGAAGGAATATATATGCGCTCATTTTAGTAGTTTTTTTAATTCTTAAAACTATCAATTCAATTTACGGCACTGAGAAGTAGTCAGTTTCCAATGACATCCTCATAGATATGAACTACTTCATATTTGAACTCAATGCGCGCGTGACCCTTGATCGCTACGACCTTTTGGATCGCGTTTTGTTCAAGCCAGAGTTAGCAGTGCGACGGGAGAAGTCAGAATAGAAAGTTGTCGACAAAGAGTCTCTTTCTGTGCTAGTGAAGCTTTTCTCTCTAGCATATAAGTTTATTTTTTGGAAATATGAGTCAGCTGTTGAGGCTTTTGAGGTTCCAAAACTTTATTTGCGAGAAAATCTTTACAGCCGAGTGCGACTTTGGAAGCACTACAGGAATTTGTGTGGAGACTAAGGCTGTCTTCTGGGTAATCTATGGTAGTACGATGTTCTTAAAGGTCGATGCTACGGGTCACAGTATAGATGATGATGAAATTTAATTATTCTTTTAGGTAATTTGTAATCCGAAAATGATAATATGGTGCGTATTCTAAGTTACACAGCAACGTGACGATGCTGTTCGTGAAAGAGGTCGTCCATCGGGGCCTTGACGCTCTCCAGAGGCGATACAAGAAGATAACCGCTTATAAGGCTCATGCTCGGCGCGACAAACCACGAAGCTTTTAAGGAAACCGAGGGTATCGTGAACGAGAAGAAAAGAGAGGTCGCTACCAAAAATTTAGATGACGAAGTTTTAGTGCAAACTTCTGAATCAGGTGCTTTGGATGTGGCCGGTACGGTTACAAAATTTTGCACCGTCGAAATTTGAAACCGTGGAGAACCGGCGAAAATTTCGTTTCCCGGCATCCAGTGATAAACTATTCCAACTCTGACTTGGTTGCTGGATAGTGAGGTGAGTTATCTCATGACTAATGACGAGTGTCAATATGTTATACATAAAAATTAAGTACCCTGATTTCCATCACTGTGGCAATTAAACAGCAGTAGAAGGCAGAAGGAAAAGGCACATTACGCCTTATCCTCGAGAATGGTCGCACAGTCAAGGTAACAGAAGTGTAAAATGTGCCTAGACTAGACAAGAACTTGTGTCTGTGCCAGCGTTGACGTCCCGAGATGTGCTTGTTTAGTTGAATTAAGGTGTAATAGCGAGTGATGAAGTGACTGCAGCAATAATACTACAAGTGAGATTTTTTGTGTGGACTGAGAAGCAAAATGTCACATTAGAGGCACCCAAGGCTAACAGATCGGAGTTGCAAGAAGTAAAACTTGCGAAAAATTTCAAGTTTATCTAGTCAACAAACAACATATCTCAGCGATGAAGGCTTGCGATTATATTCAGGAGTCGTTGCATATGATTGCGAGTATGTGATGAATGTGCATATGTGAAATGACGAATGGTCCGTTCAGTCATACTTCAGGCATTGGAGTAAAAGCAAATTGACAGATCGAGGTGGTGTAAAATAATCTTTTGAGACTTATGGGACCGGCGCCGAGGTGCGGGGCTCTAGCAGTACTCAAAATTATTGAAGATTACAGCCGATTCGTCTACATACAAATGCTAGCAGCGAAGTCCTAAGATTTTAACCGATTTGAGGCTTTTGTGTAGTGATGAGAATGCATTTTATTGCAAAATTAAGTACATCCGATGCAATAACGGTGTAGGGTATATGTATATTCTCCAAAACAAGTACTTTGACGATCAAAATGTTCTACACCAGACAAGCTTGCTGCACAGAATCGCAAAAAAGGGGGTTAGCAGAGACAATGAATTATACTCTTATAAGGATGGCCCGCCCATTGATATATCAAACGGAAATGAATTGTACCTGGTGTGGTGAAGCTACTATGATGGCTGCAAATACCATAAAATGAATCTCGAATTCTCATCGATATAACACTAGTCCACTTAAATGCCTTTTTAAATAAAGGCCTGACCCAAATTACTTTACTGTATTTGGTTCTATGGATATTTACGAGTCGCGGATTGCAAGCGGACTCAATGAGACATCAAAGAAAATACGTGCATTTGCTTGGGTAATCACACACAGGGAATCTGGTGAGAGAACAGTCGGTGATGACTAGGTCTGTGAATTAGACGAGCAACCTCCTTTTTAATACAAAGGTTATGTTTGGTATGATTGAGGCTTTGGACTAGTACAAATGTTTTTTTGACTAAAAGAACGACTTAGTGAATGTACGCGTACCCAAATCAAACGGTAACGAAGTGCTTAGGATCAGGACTTCGTTGACACCACATTGATACTTGTTGGATAGATATGGTTGTGGATGCCTGGAGACCTTGATCCGTGGCAAAAAGTTATCAGAGTCGGGGCCGTTTTGCCTTGCATTTCAGCTCGATAGCCAACGTTTCTTTAGTCTTTAATTTGCGCATCCACGCGTGTAAATCTATTGCTCCTAATTCGTAAAAAAAAACGATGCGTGCACGAAGTAGTTTCAATAATCCTACTCTGAAGTGCTGACCTCAAGAAAAAAGATTACGTAGATTTCATTGTCGTCGGCAACGGTAGATGAACCGAAGACTGATTGTCTTTCATGTGGGCCTCTAGCCTCCTATAAATACTCGATTTCCAATGCAGACGACCTTTCACACCCTCACGTTGTGTTATACCATAGGGTAGAGCGATTGTTACATGTCTGAAAATTTGTCGATCAGCATAATTAAGACCTTTTCCAACACCCTTAAGCGGCCTTGATCGCGCTGATCGACAATCCCCACACATCTAACAATCTCTATACCTTATGTTATAATGTATTTTACGATTTAGCTGGAATTAGAATGTCGTCTATGTGCGTTCGTCGACAAGAGTATCGCGTGACCCAGCTTTACATCTGGTTCTCCCATTATGAAAAGATCTTCTGATCCATCCGGATCTCCCCCCTGAGGAATGCGTAAGAACCCACATAAAGCATTATTCAACATTCGCTGGAATCCAACGCGCATTTTTAGCCCGTACGACATCCGAAGCTAATCAAATAATTCCATTCGGTTGAGAGTAGACGAGATCCATCTCACCCTTTTGGTCATAACGACAACCTAATAACCATATGGAATGTCAAGAGAACACTACAACAATGCATCATTTGGATCGTCCAATGCTTTATTAATTAGACGCATTAAGAAGACCATAAGTTGGGTCAATTCATTCACTAACTTATAGTAGATGCACAACATGATATTAACTCCAAATTTTTCACAATACTCGAGATTGTCTGTCTATGGAAAAGTGGGGAGTTAGATTCGCTGATAGATTTACTCAATCTGGTTGGCCAATGTTTCACTAATTTCCGGTCCACGTTTCGTACACGCTGCAATCGGCCTTTCTTTTCCCAAACAATTCTAACATATCATTACTCGGGCTGGTGGTATGAGGATGTACTCTTCCTTATCAACAAAGAATGTTATTTCCTAACATCGACCGCAGCCAGTCTACCTCTTTGGAGATATTTCCAATTAAATAAAAAAATTGTGTATCCTTCAACTCAATAATTTTAGGTAAAGGGTCCACCTCTGGTACAATCGCTCATCTTTAATCTATTTCTTCGACCCAGAGATATCCTCTACGAATAAGAATGCTTGGTCATTTTCCTTCTGTTCTTCGTTTAGTAGGCCTCCTCCTTTCTGTTGGTGGCCTCTGTAGGATGAATATCTTCGGATTTATACGGCGCTAAGAGGTCCCTTTCCGTACATGCGTCCTTTCTTCTCATGACTGTCCTTTTTATCAGGCATCTTTTGGTGTGACGTGTTTATCTCTGGCACTAGAACTCTTGTTAGCTGTAAAAGACCTTACAGGGTCTCGGCTGTGTTTTCCACATCAGGATCCTCATCCTTCTCCGTCGGGTCAATCTGATGTTCTACTTGATCAGTGGTAGCTTCACATGTCATTGTTAAACACTTCGCATGTCGTCGAGATCCCACCAAGACGAATCCTTGCTCTCTTGGCACGTGGTCCCCAGTCGATCACATACTTTTCTTAGTTTTCCCGTGCAAATATAAGGTTTGGGTACTAACGCTGATCAGCTTCAGAAATTGTCGAAGTTCAACCCTCTTGTAGCATTGCCGTGACCTAGCGTAGTCTCGTTACCCTGTATCTTCACTGTTCCGTGGTCGACCTTGTTATAATTATATCTCTTTGCCCCTTAACACGTATCTGCGCATACTAACCCAACTTCACGTCTGACACTCGGCTATATAAGATCGTCCTCCTTTTAATCATTCAAAATCAAACTACATTGGTGAGGCAGAGTGTTCTTCCCGTTAAGTCTAACCTGATGAGAGATAGAGCCATGAAGTCCATACCCAAGATGAAGTCTTTTTCTCCTGTACGGCCTATCCGCACATTAGACATGTACACCACATGAACATTTAAAGAGACGTCGATGAGAATGCGCTTTTCCGTAGTGTACACGGATACACCACTGCAAAAATACACATTCCATTCACTTTCGTCAATTTGAAGGCCTACATTACAAGCATATCGAGGATGGATATTGTGGTGCCAGTATCCAAAAATAATTTAGCGGTTATCGTTGATTTTTTCAAAGGGTTTGGATTGCCTGGACTACTTCATAGAGGCACAGTAATTTCAAAAATTACTAGATTGGACCGGCAATTATTCTAACTGCGTCTTTAGACCAAAGTCATTAGTCCTAACTAAGTAGACAAAACGGACCATAGGATAGTTTCCAATTATCGAGGTATTTGTAGTCGTCTTATCTGGCGTACCCATCTCATTATCGGGCTGCTTTTCCTGAAACGCAATGACGAATAAATTATAAGAATGGGCTCCTTAAAGATTCAAATCTGGCAAAATTTTTAATTCATCATATTTTCGTCATTCTCCGGCAACATTCTGGTATGCTTGGTTGGGTTATACCGTTGAAGAATATAGTTTTACAACTCTTCGATCTTGCAGCTCCTGACACCATAACTCTTTCTATAATCTCGGCACAAAACAAATAGCGAAACGATGAGTAACACTTCTTACCACAGCGGTAACAGGTTGTTCGCTTCCAACACACCAGGTATCCATGTTTCCTAAACCACTAAAATTAACCAACACAGCGATTCGATGGGTGATCTATATTTCACACCGGTCACAGTTATTTGTCTCCAGCATCCCATGTATTCGTGTTTCCTGGATCACAGTTGGCACGTCTCGTGCTAGAATCAGCCAAAAAAGTGCGGTTCCTAGATTCCCTGCGGGGTGTCAACGCTGGTCGATATTCATGGTACGTCGGTCCCACGTACAACTCACGCCTGGTTCCGTTCCGCTTCCGCTGCCCTCATTCATGGTCGCCTTAAGTTTCTCCTCGTTCTCTAAGCTCTCCACGTAAAATCTCTATATTTTTATTCTTCCGGGTCACCGAGCTACATGAACAGAGAGGCAGTTCGTGTCTCTTGGTTGGTCAGGCGGGGTAGGTACCTTCTGATGAAACTATCTCCATCCGGATAATGTATTTCCTTGTGGTGCCTTCGTCATTGACGCGCCTTCGGCAGATCTTCTAGCTCTTCCACATCCGCCAGAAGTAGCATCATTAACTGGTCCGCTATCTTACGCTGTTTAAAGTCTTGATACAGTGATCGACATGATCTTTTAAACCTGGGGCATTCCATATTCCCTTTAAAATCTTTAACTTCGGCCTGATCAAATCACATTCAGACAGTATAAATAGTCTAACGGGGACTTATTTAACTTCTTCTTTGTATGGATATACTGGCTGGAAGCTAGTACTTCCAAACCGCAGAACTGCTTCTGGAATTCTTGCAATAGGTCCTTCCTATCCCCTCTAACAGCGCGACCTAGTTGATGATACCAACTTTGCGCTGGTCCGATCACCAGTCCCCCGAAAACTTGACATTTTCTTCTGTCTAGTGCTTAATCTCTCTAAAATGCAGTCTTTACGGTTGTAACCCATCTGTATTCCAGGACCTCCTATTGATCCCCCCATAAAAATTCTTGAGATTTGAGGTCGCTGAGAGCTTTATGCGGAGGACTACGTTAAACGTCTGTCCCAGTGAAGCATTAGCTATATCCACTAGATGTTCTTCCAGTTCCAGGTCATCTGGATCGTACTCGCATGAATTTACCGACTTCATATTTGCATCAGTCATCGTTTGATGTTTCGAGGCTTGCACACTCGGACTCGGTCCTTTACCTGTTACGCCCCTTGTCTCCCTCCAAATAATCTCTCCTCAGCTTTTGTCAAATAACTTTGTGCTCATTAAATTTTTGTTATCGCCGCGTCGAAGTATGTCTGCAGATTGCCAACCTAATTCATAGGCGATTCCTTCTCAGCATATTTGCCACGTGGTACGGTAAAGCCCTGAGTCCTGAATTGCTGATTTTACGTTGACCAAAAAACACTTTATCAGGAGATTGGATTTTCGTTGGTATTCCACGCGTCATGTTTCGTGAGTTCGCTGCCCCCGCTCTGCATCCTCGCTCGAGTTTGAAGTGACAAAACACCTGGCGATCTTAATGGCGTTCGGCTTACGCGGGTAGTAGTCGATGAAACCTGGACGACTGCCATGCCCCGTGAAAAGCCAATTAAGGCAGCATTTTGCGCGGCTAATCGTGTAATCTCGGTAGTTTCCGAGTTGTCTCCTGCGTTTGAGTTTGAATCTTAATGTATTGAAGCATCATGTGACTATCGCTCGACGATTTCCACACGTTAGCCGCGAGAGATAAGCCGATCTTTGCGGGGTTATTCCTAACGAGAATACCAAGACGCTTGATCAGTTTCGATAACGCTCTCTGAAATTTGTCGAACACCACAAATTCGTTCATCTCGAACCTCATCGCGATCAATTTCTTTGCAAAAGAGAGTGACTAGTACGGTTATATTGTTTACTTTTTTCCGCAGCAATGGAAGGAGCATCATCGGTCCACTAATCTGTCCAACCAGCTGTATCCCGAGGACCTTCGTGACGGGTCTCTCTTCACAAAACGTGTAAAGATTACGTCAGTGGTAAACCCATCATATATTAGCTGCCAACCAGGTCGACAGTCCTGACGACTTGAGGTCGACCGACGCGGTGTAAGGTCTTAACATCTTGAGGCCTACCGACTTGGTGTCACCTGGATCCTTCACCTTGCACCACTTTGGCATGAACTTCGCAATCAAATTCGTGGATGTTTCAGGGACCTTAGCCTCTCGGGTTTCTCCGTCAGCTAGTGGTTCTTTTTTACCATAATAGATATCGTGACCCAAGGTGTCCGCTACGACTACACAGATAGAGTATGCAGGTTCTCTTCGATAAGTTTAACCTTGAAATTGTTGACTGGGCCATTCTCAAGGTCCGGTCGGTCGTTCGATCCTATGTCTTTACTTTTGTACACTGTAGATCAGTCTTCCAGTGGCTCTTCGCTCCTTTCCGAAATTTGACTTGAACAATATTATCTTCTTGGCACTCGCGGTGAGAGATTTCGCGTCCTCCAAAAGATTCAGGTTCGAACCGTTGTGATGTAGTGGGCTCCTAAAACTGTGTGATGAGACCCCAAACCACTCGCTGTTCCGGACTACCGACTCATGGGTGAGGTACCCAGGTTCCGTGTATGGACCTTCTCTCAACTTGTTGTAACTGTCGGCTATCGTGTTGCACTGTCCAGAAGACTTAGGTTGATTGCATGTGTCGGTCCTGAACTAGGTCAACTTGGGAGTCCACGATTGGAAATTCTTCACTCAGTGGTTTAGTAGGTTTCCACTCTATCGACCCAGTCTAGAGTGGCCTCTTAATAAATTTTTTAGAAAGCTTGTTGCCCCTGGCCTTTTCTATCTTATTCTCAGAGTTGTTACTTACCTGTTCTTTGTTATTTCCCCAACCACTAGGTAAATGAGGCCGCTTCCGTTTGCAAGTCTTCGGGGGGAGGGGGTGCTACTCAAGACGAACCCACAGATTAAATACTTCATGTGATTATATTCGCACTTAAGTCTGATTATGCGAATATGCGAATGTCTCATACGAGGCGGACAAAGTGTATCCCTTCCCAGAACAGGCAGGTAGACTTAGCAAGTACTTATTAAAGCACGACAAAGTTGTACCAAGTGGATTGCAAAATCTAGTAGTAATTAATGTAGTCCCATAATATTACTTGGTTATATGTCCTTGTCGATGCCCTGACTCCTTAATTGACTTACTAGGAGTACTTTGTCTTTAAAAGTCAAGGTAAACCAATTTGGGACTGATTTATAAAGATGGGGAACCCGTTTTATCGAAAAGAGATCAGGTCTAACGATGGGGGACTAAGATCTGCCGCTACGATACCAGATCTACCGATGAGAGACCAAGGTTTATCTATTAGGGGCCGAAGTCGACTTAGGGAAATCGAGGTCTACCCCTAGGTACCGGGTGAGTCAAAGAGGGATCGTGGTAGATTCCCTTAATTACTGTTGATGGGTGCCCTTGTGATGATGCCCTTATGTCGCTCTCGCAAAGTTTGCTCGTCCCGAGGTCGAATTATATCCGTGATCCTATCATCTCCAGTACCAACGATTTACTGAACCCTGGATTCACCATAATTTTTAAAGCACTCTACCACAGTTACGTGGTACCTCTTATTTCTTAAGCCGATGAGAAAGAGGATTGCTTGGTGGATGGAAATCGCCGATTACATGTATCATGGATAAAAGAGATAGCTACTGACCATAGATCATAGCTTGAGGCTTTTAAATATGATTACTGGTTTTCACAGTGTTTTTCAATTAATGCCGAGACTTGTCGTGCCAGACATTCTAGTCTGGCCACAAACACGGTAGATCGATAGAAAACAAAGACCATAATTTCTTAGGCGGGTAATTGAGATACCCAGCAGAAGATCTGGACATCGACGCAAACTTACTCTGCGGGCAGTAACGATCGGTTGAAATTGTAGCGAGCATCCTGGCGCTCCGGAGCGATTAATTTGACTTTAAGTCGACCTGACTAAAAAAGGCGCCACAAAACATTGAGCCACCGTCAATGCTAGGCAAAAAAACAGGAGGGTGATATTTACTATAGATGGTCGGAATGAAGAAGAAAGGCCTACTGGTAACTCATGAAGCAGCGGTGGAGAAGTCGACGGCGTGTAGTTTGCCAAGTGCGGTCTGACTAAACAAACCATATTATTTATGGTACGGTGGATATCATGCTTTCTCAAGCTAAATTCGGATCTGTCGCTGCAATACAAAAAGATTACCATGAGTGCTAGGATTGGTTAGTTAGACCGCATGCAGGAGAGCTTGACGAAACACATGAAGCACAAAATCGATTGTAGTGCAAGCTGGGATCGAGGTTTGTAGCGCAGATGAGACGTTATTTGCTCAGAGAACAGGCAGACGAAGCTGATTGCGTTGAAGAGCTTGCAGAAATTTGTGGAAAGGCCCACACTGTGCAAATTTCGCCTCATGATTGTCGTGTGAGCGTCAGCGGCGAGCTTTGCTGTCCACCACTGTTCTTTTAAACAGGTGAGCATTTCTATCGCAATTTATTGGATGGGTACAGCTCTTCGGGAGCTGCTGTCAAGACTGCTACTTAGTGGTTCAAAAAAGCGTGAGATTTGTTCGATAGCTCGCCAATTTTAAACCGCCGTGACCATTGCTGTCCAGCAATGACTAATTCTGTTTTAAGACGTCGATAGCAGTCACTACAACGGCAATCTTGTGCGCGGGTCAGTGAGGCTCACGAATATCCCCTTGCTTATACCCGAAAACGCAAATGAATAAAAACAGCTGGAGGTGGCTGTGGTGAAGCGAGTATTCGAAAATGATGGTCCTAACGGCCGACGAGCCGGACGGACGTGGGATCTCGCGGCCGGGAAAGAGAACGGACACTTTGAGGGTCACATGTAAGGAGCGGTCGTTGGGTCCAACCGTGACGAGCGGTTAAGGTTACTGCCAACGGGGTCAAATCGACCAACAGTACCAGCTAAACAGAACCGATATGTATCGTTTTCAACCACTCGTCGGTCGGCCTTGGTCGCCCAAGGTGGACCTCGGTCACCCGCAGGCCGACCTGGTCATCCAAGGTGGGCCTCGGTCACCCGTAGGCCGACCTGGCCACCCATCGGCCGGCCTGTTCACCCATAGGTCGACTTGGTCTCTCGAGGTCTGGTGGCTCTTGGCCACTAATCATAGCGAACCCAGGTGCAAGGCAAGGATAGAATAAAGGAGTTTAAAAGTTAGGATGACATTAACTACTACTCAATTTGCGATCTAAGTAGCACGACGTGTCGTGCGCTAAGAAACTTGTAAGTCTACCGACCTGTTCCCGGCCAGGGATCTGTTTGACCCACCTGTCGAATATACAGTTTTCAGTAAGACACAAGCGTAAGTAGAACCCCGGGAAGTATAATGGCCTGTGGGTTCATAGAGTAGCACCCCCCACTCAATCTCGCTATAGGAAGCGGCTCCATATCCTAGTAGTAAGGGAGAAATCACGTAAAGGCTAGGCAGCAAACACGCCAGGCTGTAAACAACCCTGAGACAAGTAAAGGTCAGGCGCCACCAAAGCCTGAGAAAACTGGTTATCAGACCACTCTCGACCAAGTCGATCTAGTGTCCGCCTTCATTGAGCCCCGACTTTAGCATATCCGCTCGGGCTCCCCCCCCCAGGCCGAACTCCATCAAGGCCGACGTCTACATCATCATCAAGTCCTCTGAAGAGTAATACTCGCCAAGCGACGGGTACACAAGGTGAGTCAAGGTCTACGAGCGGCATCGGGGTACCCCCTCTGACAGTCGGCAGTCCGGCACCGTGAGTGGTTTGGGGTCTTGTCAAACTGTTTTAGTAACCCACTCCACCACATGGCTGTGTGGAATCCTTGTAAGCCACCATCGATCGCTTGGTGCGCGAATAAAACCATAATCTGTGCAAACTCTGTCGTGCGCAAAAGCCATTATTTTTGTGTTCATCGCGTAAAGAAAGAAAATTTGGTTAAGCCTTCCAGCGTGATCGTCCAGCGTCGCATCAAGCTGCTTCAAGATGGCGGGTGAGTCAAGGGCGTCGAGTTGACCTCCTGGCTCATATTCACATAGGTCGTGCACATCGAGGTTCTGGCTCTTTTTGAATCTTCAGCTAGTGCTCATAAGAGGCGCAATGTTGTTGATCATCACCATTGACTCTCCACGCGCGAGGACTTGCAGAAAACTTGCGTGTCGCCTCCAACACAGAATAATACTGCATTATAATATCTTAATGTTCGACGATAATCTGGTAATGCTGAATATAGATTGTTGTTTCGTGATTTTTACGCTGAGCCAACTTTCTCCTACTGTCGCGCGATTAGCTTCTCAAATAGACAAAGCAAATGAAATTTACTTGATCTCTAATTTTCGATAAAAAGTTGTCGATTTTTCGCGAAATCCACGACGTTTTTCAGCTTTAACCTGGGGTCTTGTTTCTTGGAAACTGCCGATCAAGGTACTCAGTAATTGTGATAATCAGTGTAATTTGTGATAACCGATGGCAATTGAGCCGACATGTATTCTTAGCATTCGAGCAAAAATAAGTGGAACAGAATGTTCAGAAATGGTTTGACGTCTGAAACACTTTTGTCCAATTTCAACTGACCTTTTTAAATTATTAGCGCTGCGGAAACCTGAACGATGTGGTAATTCTATCTACGAACATCGCAAAAAGAAAAGTATTCTATTCGATCAGCGGGAAAGGCCGCTCAACGAAACACAGGTGTCAAAGTTTTAAAATGATAGAAAACGAGTAAGTAGGTTGTCATCGGATAAAACATGTATTCCAAGCATAAAAACCTGAACCAATGGAATTATTCTCAAGGAATTAAAAATCAGGAGTGTTCGAGTGCCGGGGAGTCGAGGATGAATTCGTGTCGAGATGGTTTATCGAAGTGAACGAAGCCATAAGGCTTGCCACAACGACGATGAGGATATGCAAGTTGCATTTGCCAAATCTGATATGTCAGGGCATGATATTACTAGGGTCGTCAATCACACGATGCAAACGTTTTTGGATCGTTGGCGGTCTTTAAGACTCTGCTGAGCAAGACTTTTGGGCAGCCAAGAGCTGAGTGCAGGACTCTTTCGGAGCTCCTGAGGATACAGCAAGGTAAGCGTGACGTTCATGCTTACGCTCAGCACGTTCGTTATCTTGCAAGCTGCGTAGTAGCGAACTCTGTAAGTGAATGCGTGTTTATCACGAAATTCTTACTGGGCCTTACAGTTGTTTCCGAAAGGAACCACCTGTTCAGCATCGATTTCAAGTCGCTTGAGGAAGCGATTACAACTGTGGTGCAAGAGAAAGTTAGTGTGAGATAGGCTCACGCTAGATTGACCCCCTATCATCCTTAGAAACGAGTAGAGGCAGGAGGTCTAGAACCGATGCACCTCTGCATTGTCGAGAGCAAGATATTTCGTTTTTCAAGCAGTAAGCAATTGCAAAAGTACAAGCGCTGTCAGAAATCAGAACACAATGTCTACGAGTGTGGTGCTTCACGCCCAGTGTCTCGAAACACTGAGCAAAGAGATCGATCGCTACCGAGATGAGAAACGGTCGAGGGTCCGACGCTGTGTCGAAGTCACAACAGCGTGGCGGACTGTAAAAAAAAAACGGTCCGGGTCAGTAGGGGCGTAGCGCCAAATGATCCAGCAAACTCAACAGAATTTTCAAACCTAATAACAAAAGTTTCTCCAGATTCACAATCCTTGTGTGTCTCTGCACTTGGCGATGAGGTACCCCTCATTGTCTAGAGCTTAGAAGTGACAAAAGATTTGTCACTTCGTGCCATAGTTCACTGTGGGGCGTCGAAATATTTTTTCGTTGCTAGTTGCTAGAGGATCGTAGGCTTAAAGTCGTCAAGTGCTACATCCATCAAACATTGCTAACGGGGCACCTCACAATAGGCGCATCGATAGCAGTGATGAAACGTGTAGCGGGATTTTGCTTCACGTTAGAAGATTTACGGTACAATGATGATTGTATCGTACTTGATTTGGATGACAAATTTAATGTCATCCTAGGATTACCCTGACTCAGAAGGTATGATCCAAGGGTCAACTGGCAGCATTGAACCGTGAATATGCCTGCCACTTGTTCAGTAGATGGACATCTGATAGATGTCTGCAGCGTCCACAAGCTTTTGGATGTATTGCGAGTATGCGTGATGGCCCTATATGCGGTATGGTCGTTAGTACGACTACACAAGATCGCAGTGTGACATCCAATCACACTATGGAGGAAGCTTCCAGAGGCTGTGCGGATGCACAGGCAGTGCCGAAGGTCCACCACTCGAACAATTCGAGTGGATTGGGACGTGGATTTACGCCTATCAGGCTACGTACAAGTAAGAATAAACCAGTTGCCCACGGGCAATACGATGATCCTATATCGGCTGGAGAATCCATCGTAGAGGACGTAGCTGTGGTAGCGCAACCACAACTAGAAGGCATTGGTGGAAATACGTCCCCACGTACTTGAGTAAGAAATTCCTCAATTAGTTATTGATGAGTTAACGAGACCTCATCAGCCTGCGGGAAAGATTTCCCAGGGAGAAACCAAGACATTAAATGTCTTGGTTAATGACGGGTCAAGTGCAGGCGCCTATAAACTGTGATCGCTCCTCCGAAGACAACTTCGGAGATCACTCAATTGCCAACACTAGAACTAAAACGTTTCTTCAATATCTGCGTATTGGCAAGGTCAAGCGGATCTGTGTAATAGTCACGGAGGACAAGTACAATACCGACATTCGGTTGGCAGTAATATTTGCCAAGATTGAACGGGTTCTCAGCAGCTCATCGATGGGCAAAAGTTCTTCGATGATTAGACTCGGATTTAGCAATACATGTCTCAATTTTGGGAGTCGCTTCAGGCATATCCTTTGTACAAGAATTTGATCAAATTCAAGAACCTTTTTTGGAATTCGTACCACGCGAATCGCCTAAGAATAGAGGCACTTGACGAAATAGAGCCCAAACCGGGATAGAAGTACTGTTTCATGCAGCAGTGTCCACTGCCTCGTGAACAATCACTTGCGATCGACAAGTTCTTTGCCGATCTCTTATCCGCGGATCGTGTGGGGGAGTCAAATTCCTCTCACAGCTCTCCGACCTTTTGTGTGCGCAAGTCCAAAGGAGGATAGCGGATAGTACACGAATCCAACAAGTTGAATGCTGAAACGGTGCCGTCTCAAACGTCGATACCGAGGGAGGACGTAATTATTGATGGCATGTCAAAGAGTACCATCTTTTCGTTCATGGATGGCTTCTATCAGATCCTAATGCATGAACGGGACATCCCGTACACGTCAGTAAGCACCCCGAGAGGTATGATCTGGGAGTATCTATTAATGCCACAAGGACTTAACGAGGCCCCTGCCACATTCAAAAGATATTCTACATATCTTTTGATACCGGCGCGAAACTTCGCACCGAGTTACTTCGACGACGTATTCGACCATACCGGTCTATGGGAGAAAAGACGGACGTAGAGGTTCATAGAACACACGTTTGTCAGGTCCTTGCACTTGTGCGCAAGCATCAGCTGTATATCAACCTCAAGAAGTGTATATTCGCTGCTAGCGAAATGCCACTTCTTGTGTGCGTGGTGGGTAAACACGGTGTACTCCCTGATCCAGATAAGATCAAGGTGATGATCAGCAACTGTACTGTGCCAGTCGATTTCACGGGACTTAAAAAGTTCGTTGGTCTATCAGCGTACTTAAACAACAAGCACTCGCGCAACTACGCCGAGATGACCTTATATCTCGCGTCTTTTGAAAAAGAAACAAGAAGTGGTCATGGAACGTTGATTGTCAACGTTCCTTTGAAAATGTCAAGCAGAGCTTGATGATCGACCATCTTATCAATTGCAGACCAATACAGACCATTTCACATGGTCTGTGACGAAAGAGATTTTGCAATCGGCTGCGCGTTCATACAGTACGATGCAGACGGCGCAGAGCGCGTCGTCTACTATCAGCTGCAAGCAGTTGAGCGTATTTATCCCATGTATGACAAGGATTTACTTGCCATGAAGTACGCGCGTCAATCTCCTTGGAGATAAGACGTTTATAGTCTTTTGAGACCATGCATCATTACGCACGGCCGTAAACAGTCCACACATATCTCAAAGGACGTCGAGGTGGCTTTACTTCTTCTTGGAGTACAACTTCTCCGTGGAGTACAAAACCGGACGACCAAATGTCGTCGCGGACGCGTTGTCGCGCCAAACAGATTTCGGGTCGGCTGCACAGTACAACAGTGGTGTTGATACCACCGTTGCGACACTAGTCACTTGCTTTCCGTCGTCATTGGTTGACGACACAAAAAAGGCCCACGAAGAAGATAAGGCTCTTCTGCAACTTTTGGATCATCTGGTGACTCCATCATGTAAATCTCTCATGGATTTAACGGCCTTGTATCAATCTTCCGTGGATCAATACAAAACACGTAGCTGATTTCTGTATTATTCAGATGTTTTCGGCGAGGCACCTTGATGCCGATGTATCTTTTGATGAAAATTCTCAAAATAATTTAGAAAAAAACAATTCGATCAATAAAAACAAAACAACCTTAACATATTTAAAATTTGTACTAATTACCTCGTATCGTCGTCCCCTCTCATAATGATCTGCGCTTGCGCATCTTTTATAAGTGCCGTGATGTACCACCTAGTGAGCATCGTGTGCGTTAGAAGACTTATCTCACGGTAAGTCGTGACTTTAATTGGTCCTGCCAATATCAGTTTGTGCGCAAATAAATTCGCTCTTGCAAAGTTTTCCAACGGGTGAAGCCTATTCCTTCATCCCGTGCGTCAATAAGACCTCTACCAATCCCTGCAGAGTGCTAGCAGTCCGTTTCAACGGACTCCGTCTTCGATTTCCCTGAAGAAGCTTACAAAAATCATGGCATTCTTGTGTTCGTAGACCGATTCAGTAAGATGGTACATCTTGCTGCAGTCAATAAGTCAATTTCAGCACATGGTTGTGCCTGTGGCTTCATTGACAGGTTATTCTGACTCCATAGTATAACCCGTGCACTATTAGCTGATGGAGACCCTCGGTTCACGGCGGCGTTTTGGCAATCCGTGTTTCGATACCTCGGAACACGGTCTGGCTATGTCTACTTCTGACCATCCTGAGAACAATGGTCAGATAGAACGAATCAACCGCGTCCTGGAAGAGATACTTCAAGGATACGTCAAATCGTTCACAGATTGAAGCACATTTTTGGCGATGTCGGAGTCTTTCAATCAACGACTCCGTGCGTGCGTCGACAGCGCACACACCATTTTTGTGTGAACGGCTTACGCCATCCACGCCTGTTCACTCATTTAGAGTGTAACTCTAATCTAAGGGGAGAGGGATTCGCTCGAGCAAAAACCGATCTGGCTCTTGCTCATCACGTGTCGAGTTACTCGAAGACACGATCGTTGCCGATGTCGATCAAATCGACATCAAAGGGAAGGTAGCCTCAGCAATAGTGACGACAATATTGCTGATCTAGATGAGGACGATGATGCTGGTACATTTAGAAACTCCAACGATTACACCAGCGAGGATGAGAACACCCTTGCTAAAGAAGAAAATGACCCTTTAGCGGTGCGCACAAGACTCACTGCAACAAACCGAAGTGAGTCAGCAAAAGATTTCTTGCTGGCACAAGAAGCAGTGGTCCGTTTCGCGCAGTACTCCATAGCTAAGCGGTGGACCGGCAGAAACAGAACGCTGACAAACATGTAAGAGCAAGCGTTCTTCAATTTAATGTTGGAGACTTTGTTCTACTGTATACGGTAATCTACCTAACCACGTAGTAACTTACGTGGGTAATAATTACTACTACCCAAGTACATCGGCCTGTTTCATGTACTTCATCGCGAAAGCGATGCGCACACGATCGATTTGCCTTGCAGGATGCGAACGAATCCTACGTTTTATGTCGGTCATCTCCACCCGTACTGTCAGCACGAGGTATCCATTTCAAGCAAATACAACCGCCAGGGTCTTGAACCTCTAAGAGATTATTTTGTGACCCGAGACAGTTTCTCAATCTGGCTCTGTGGTGCCGCATGCTGGCGATGAATGTCAGCGATTCGTCGCGAAGGCTTGGCGCTTCCTCTCGTTATCCAATCGGTATAACGCGAACTTCAATCAGTCTTCCGATAGATAAAGGTGGATTCATTCCATCCAAGTCTTTAAATCGAAACGCTCCTGTATCTCTTGTTCGGTGCGATCACATAGATTGTGTAAGCGTTTCTGGAGACGACCGAGCTCCGCTAGCAACTCCAACAAACGGTTCGTAGTTGATATTCCCACCCCCATCACATCCATTGGTGGACTCGCGAGGGCTTAACGCTTTCAAGTGAAGTGTATATCAAACCACCGCGACGTGAAGGGGCAGTGAACGAGTTATCTCGTTCGCTGGCGCGGCTATCCACCATCGCACGACAGCTGGGAGCCTCGCTTCCATCTGATGATTAACGTTGAGGGTCTCGTCCACCAGTACGACGAGATGCATCCGATACCTCAGAAGGGCCATCAAAAAACACGCGCCCATGGTGCTGGCAGAGCGATTGCAGGTTATAAATCGCATCGCGCATCTCAGAAGAGATGTGCACCCTACCCCATGGCGAATAAAGGAAGTACGCATCCCTTTGAATTTGTCGAGTCTTGTCGAAACAACACGGATGTGGGTTTCCCACGTGAGGTATGTAATTCCTGCCTCATGAGATAGATAGAGCAACCTGGTTTTTGCACCAGTCAAGATCCGTTTATCAAACCTAACACGACGTGTGCTAAGTTTCTGAAGCCAAACTTCGCGCTTAATGAGCTACACATTGAGTATAAAGACATTCTACGCCTGCAGCAACAAGCTTTTGCCTTGCATAGTGTTGCCACTATTCTACAGATGCTTCAGAAAAGCATCCAGGTAGAAGTCTTCTTCAGCGCGAAAGTTACTAGCGCTGGTGTCGAGGCCGTACAACAAACTCGCATCGAATAATGGAATTTGATGATGAAGACTTGTCTTTCTTGACAGATAATTCACAAGACTTTCTGGTAATAACCAAGTCTTGTGATCAGGGTCCAGACGCAGCACATTACCGTCTAGAGCCTCCTGCGTGGTACCAACGGAAGTCTTGGTACCACTAGAATCGTCATCACGACGATGTAATTAATCACCACATTTGCTGGAAGGCGAATACGCAGTAGCAGGCGCGGGGGATGAGTCAGCATGCTTATCCTCCAAGCCAAACAGACCCTTGTAGAGATCATGCGTCTGAATACCCGCTCAAGTCCTATTCACTAGCTCGTATTCAGCCTCCCCAATAGACTTGGGCGACGTAGGTGTCTTCTTCGAGTTGGACCCACCTTCCGACTCTCCCGAATAGATGAGCTCCACTTGGGAGTCATCATCATTAGCACGTGGTGACTCACCACTTGCCTGTGCAGCAACTGGTGCTGCAGGAGGAGTCGCAGAGGTAGCAAACGAAGCATCGTCTGCCGCGAGAGGCTGTGCATAGTCAGGAGCAGCTGCGTTAACACACGCAGCTGCCTCCTCAGAAGCTTTCGCCGCGCATCGCATGATTTTTCACCATGAGATGAAGAACCAGAAATTATTGGATCAGAAAAAAAGTGCTACCTGTCTCTGAGGTGGTCAAATGGTAAACACTACAACAGGATAGTGATTCATTGACGATCGTTCGGGAGGTTGATGTGACGGGGTGAGCCTGTTACATGTAATTACCCTTGACACTTGTTAATTAAAATGTTATCACAAAGATTGATGACGTTCGTGAATATATACATAAGGGGTAATACTCAGAATTACTTGCCAATTAGCTAATCTGGCTCATTATATCAGCCAGCTCTAGCGGTCCAATCAAAGATAAACTCGCGCAATGAGTGATGAGTAAGACTTTTGCATACAACTTTGTAGACAAATATGATTAAGTTGGGACTAAAGTATAGGTTAATGATCAGGAATTAGTGTCTTTTTAATTCGGTAAAACTTTTACCGGCAGCCAGTCAGTCCCTAGCTGCTTTCCCTTCTTCTGCGTAGGTAACAGAGATCGTGAGGACCCACTCACACTAATATCGGTAAAAGTGCTCCACACTAGGTGTAATGTAACGGATCATTGGAGCAACACACTGGACAACTAAAAATGTCGGTGAGAGTAGCTCCTCACTGGTTGTCCTGTAAATAGGCACTGAAGCAAAACACTGGATAATCAGTGTGGAGATACTCTCACCGACATTATTAGTTGTCCAGTGTGTTGCTCTAATGATCCATTACATTACACCTAGTGTGGAGCACTTTTACCGATATTAGTGTGAGTGGGTCCTCACGATCTCTGTTACCTACGCAGAAGAAGGGAAAGCAGCTAGGGACTGACTGGCTGCCGGTAAAAGTTTTACCGAATTAAAAAGACACTAATTCCTGATCATTAACCTATACTTTAGTCCCAACTTAATCATATTTGTCTACAAAGTTGTATGCAAAAGTCTTACTCATCACTCATTGCGCGAGTTTATCTTTGATTGGACCGCTAGAGCTGGCTGATATAATGAGCCAGATTAGCTAATTGGCAAGTAATTCTGAGTATCACCCCTTATGTATATATTCACGAACGTCATCAATCTTTGTGATAACATTTTAATTAACAAGTGTCAAGGGTAATTACATGTAACAGGCTCACCCCGTCACATCAACCTCCCGAACGATCGTCAATGAATCACTATCCTGTTGTAGTGTTTACCATTTGACCACCTCAGAGACAGGTAGCACTTTTTTTCTGATCCAATAATTTCTGGTTCTTCATCTCATGGTGAAAAATCATGCGATGCGCGGCGAAAGCTTCTGAGGAGGCAGCTGCGTGTGTTAACGCAGCTGCTCCTGACTATGCACAGCCTCTCGCGGCAGACGATGCTTCGTTTGCTACCTCTGCGACTCCTCCTGCAGCACCAGTTGCTGCACAGGCAAGTGGTGAGTCACCACGTGCTAATGATGATGACTCCCAAGTGGAGCTCATCTATTCGGGAGAGTCGGAAGGTGGGTCCAACTCGAAGAAGACACCTACGTCGCCCAAGTCTATTGGGGAGGCTGAATACGAGCTAGTGAATAGGACTTGAGCGGGTATTCAGACGCATGATCTCTACAAGGGTCTGTTTGGCTTGGAGGATAAGCATGCTGACTCATCCCCCGCGCCTGCTACTGCGTATTCGCCTTCCAGCAAATGTGGTGATTAATTACATCGTCGTGATGACGATTCTAGTGGTACCAAGACTTCCGTTGGTACCACGCAGGAGGCTCTAGACGGTAATGTGCTGCGTCTGGACCCTGATCACAAGACTTGGTTATTACCAGAAAGTCTTGTGAATTATCTGTCAAGAAAGACAAGTCTTCATCATCAAATTCCATTATTCGATGCGAGTTTGTTGTACGGCCTCGACACCAGCGCTAGTAACTTTCGCGCTGAAGAAGACTTCTACCTGGATGCTTTTCTGAAGCATCTGTAGAATAGTGGCAACACTATGCAAGGCAAAAGCTTGTTGCTGCAGGCGTAGAATGTCTTTATACTCAATGTGTAGCTCATTAAGCGCGAAGTTTGGCTTCAGAAACTTAGCACACGTCGTGTTAGGTTTGATAAACGGATCTTGACTGGTGCAAAAACCAGGTTGCTCTATCTATCTCATGAGGCAGGAATTACATACCTCACGTGGGAAACCCACATCCGTGTTGTTTCGACAAGACTCGACAAATTCAAAGGGATGCGTACTTCCTTTATTCGCCATGGGGTAGGGTGCACATCTCTTCTGAGATGCGCGATGCGATTTATAACCTGCAATCGCTCTGCCAGCACCATGGGCGCGTGTTTTTTGATGGCCCTTCTGAGGTATCGGATGCATCTCGTCGTACTGGTGGACGAGACCCTCAACGTTAATCATCAGATGGAAGCGAGGCTCCCAGCTGTCGTGCGATGGTGGATAGCCGCGCCAGCGAACGAGATAACTCGTTCACTGCCCCTTCACGTCGCGGTGGTTTGATATACACTTCACTTGAAAGCGTTAAGCCCTCGCGAGTCCACCAATGGATGTGATGGGGGTGGGAATATCAACTACGAACCGTTTGTTGGAGTTGCTAGCGGAGCTCGGTCGTCTCCAGAAACGCTTACACAATCTATGTGATCGCACCGAACAAGAGAGACAGGAGCGTTTCGATTTAAAGACTTGGATGGAATGAATCCACCTTTATCTATCGGAAGACTGATTGAAGTTCGCGTTATACCGATTGGATAACGAGAGGAAGCGCCAAGCCTTCGCGACGAATCGCTGACATTCATCGCCAGCATGCGGCACCACAGAGCCAGATTGAGAAACTGTCTCGGGTCACAAAATAATCTCTTAGAGGTTCAAGACCCTGGCGGTTGTATTTGCTTGAAATGGATACCTCGTGCTGACAGTACGGGTGGAGATGACCGACATAAAACGTAGGATTCGTTCGCATCCTGCAAGGCAAATCGATCGTGTGCGCATCGCTTTCGCGATGAAGTACATGAAACAGGCCGATGTACTTGGGTAGTAGTAATTATTACCCACGTAAGTTACTACGTGGTTAGGTAGATTACCGTATACAGTAGAACAAAGTCTCCAACATTAAATTGAAGAACGCTTGCTCTTACATGTTTGTCAGCGTTCTGTTTCTGCCGGTCCACCGCTTAGCTATGGAGTACTGCGCGAAACGGACCACTGCTTCTTGTGCCAGCAAGAAATCTTTTGCTGACTCACTTCGGTTTGTTGCAGTGAGTCTTGTGCGCACCGCTAAAGGGTCATTTTCTTCTTTAGCAAGGGTGTTCTCATCCTCGCTGGTGTAATCGTTGGAGTTTCTAAATGTACCAGCATCATCGTCCTCATCTAGATCAGCAATATTGTCGTCACTATTGCTGAGGCTACCTTCCCTTTGATGTCGATTTGATCGACATCGGCAACGATCGTGTCTTCGAGTAACTCGACACGTGATGAGCAAGAGCCAGATCGGTTTTTGCTCGAGCGAATCCCTCTCCCCTTAGATTAGAGTTACACTCTAAATGAGTGAACAGGCGTGGATGGCGTAAGCCGTTCACACAAAAATGGTGTGTGCGCTGTCGACGCACGCACGGAGTCGTTGATTGAAAGACTCCGACATCGCCAAAAATGTGCTTCAATCTGTGAACGATTTGACGTATCCTTGAAGTATCTCTTCCAGGACGCGGTTGATTCGTTCTATCTGACCATTGTTCTCAGGATGGTCAGAAGTAGACATAGCCAGACCGTGTTCCGAGGTATCGAAACACGGATTGCCAAAACGCCGCCGTGAACCGAGGGTCTCCATCAGCTAATAGTGCACGGGTTATACTATGGAGTCAGAATAACCTGTCAATGAAGCCACAGGCACAACCATGTGCTGAAATTGACTTATTGACTGCAGCAAGATGTACCATCTTACTGAATCGGTCTACGAACACAAGAATGCCATGATTTTTGTAAGCTTCTTCAGGGAAATCGAAGACGGAGTCCGTTGAAACGGACTGCTAGCACTCTGCAGGGATTGGTAGAGGTCTTATTGACGCACGGGATGAAGGAATAGGCTTCACCCGTTGGAAAACTTTGCAAGAGCGAATTTATTTGCGCACAAACTGATATTGGCAGGACCAATTAAAGTCACGACTTACCGTGAGATAAGTCTTCTAACGCACACGATGCTCACTAGGTGGTACATCACGGCACTTATAAAAGATGCACAAGCGCAGATCATTATGAGAGGGGACGACGATACGAGGTAATTAGTACAAATTTTAAATATGTTAAGGTTGTTTTGTTTTTATTGATCGAATTGTTTTTTTCTAAATTATTTTGAGAATTTTCATCAAAGATACATCGGCATCAAGGTGCCTCGCCGAAAACATCTGAATAATACAGAAATCAGCTACGTGTTTTGTATTGATCCACGGAAGATTGATACAAGGCCGTTAAATCCATGAGAGATTTACATGATGGAGTCACCAGATGATCCAAAAGTTGCAGAAGAGCCTTATCTTCTTCGTGGGCCTTTTTTGTGTCGTCAACCAATGACGACGGAAAGCAAGTGACTAGTGTCGCAACGGTGGTATCAACACCACTGTTGTACTGTGCAGCCGACCCGAAATCTGTTCGGCGCGACAACGCGTCCGCGACGACATTTGGTCGTCCGGTTTTGTACTCCACGGAGAAGTTGTACTCCAAGAAGAAGTAAAGCCACCTCGACGTCCTTTGAGATATGTGTGGACTGTTTACGGCCGTGCGTAATGATGCATGGTCTCAAAAGACTATAAACGTCTTATCTCCAAGGAGATTGAAGCGCGTACTTCATGGCAAGTAAATCCTTGTCATACATGGGATAAATACGCTCAACTGCTTGCAGCTGATAGTAGACGACGCGCTCTGCGCCGTCTGCATCGTACTGTATGAACGCACAGCCGATTGCAAAATCGCTTTCGTCACAGACCATGTGAAATGGTCTGTATTGGTCTGCAATTGATAAGATGGTCGATCATCAAGCTCTGCTTGACATTTTCAAAGGAACGTTGACAATCAACGTTCCATGACCACTTCTTGTTTCTTTTTCAAAAGACGCGAGATATAAGGTCATCTCGGCGTAGTTGCGCGAGTGCTTGTTGTTTAAGTACGCTGATAGACCAACGAACTTTTTAAGTCCCGTGAAATCGACTGGCACAGTACAGTTGCTGATCATCACCTTGATCTTATCTGGATCAGGGAGTACACCGTGTTTACCCACCACGCACACAAGAAGTGGCATTTCGCTAGCAGCGAATATACACTTCTTGAGGTTGATATACAGCTGATGCTTGCGCACAAGTGCAAGGACCTGACAAACGTGTGTTCTATGAACCTCTACGTCCGTCTTTTCTCCCATAGACCGGTATGGTCGAATACGTCGTCGAAGTAACTCGGTGCGAAGTTTCGCGCCGGTATCAAAAGATATGTAGAATATCTTTTGAATGTGGCAGGGGCCTCGTTAAGTCCTTGTGGCATTAATAGATACTCCCAGATCATACCTCTCGGGGTGCTTACTGACGTGTACGGGATGTCCCGTTCATGCATTAGGATCTGATAGAAGCCATCCATGAACGAAAAGATGGTACTCTTTGACATGCCATCAATAATTACGTCCTCCCTCGGTATCGACGTTTGAGACGGCACCGTTTCAGCATTCAACTTGTTGGATTCGTGTACTATCCGCTATCCTCCTTTGGACTTGCGCACACAAAAGGTCGGAGAGCTGTGAGAGGAATTTGACTCCCCCCACACGATCCGCGGATAAGAGATCGGCAAAGAACTTGTCGATCGCAAGTGATTGTTCACGAGGCAGTGGACACTGCTGCATGAAACAGTACTTCTATCCCGGTTTGGGCTCTATTTCGTCAAGTGCCTCTATTCTTAGGCGATTCGCGTGGTACGAATTCCAAAAAAGGTTCTTGAATTTGATCAAATTCTTGTACAAAGGATATGCCTGAAGCGACTCCCAAAATTGAGACATGTATTGCTAAATCCGAGTCTAATCATCGAAGAACTTTTGCCCATCGATGAGCTGCTGAAAACCCGTTCAATCTTGGCAAATATTACTGCCAACCGAATGTCGGTATTGTACTTGTCCTCCGTGACTATTACACAGATCCGCTTGACCTTGCCAATACGCAGATATTGAAGAAACGTTTTAGTTCTAGTGTTGGCAATTGAGTGATCTCCGAAGTTGTCTTCGGAGGAGCGATCACAGTTTATAGGCGCCTGCACTTGACCCGTCATTAACCAAGACATTTAATGTCTTGGTTTCTCCCTGGGAAATCTTTCCCGCAGGCTGATGAGGTCTCGTTAACTCATCAATAACTAATTGAGGAATTTCTTACTCAAGTACGTGGGGACGTATTTCCACCAATGCCTTCTAGTTGTGGTTGCGCTACCACAGCTACGTCCTCTACGATGGATTCTCCAGCCGATATAGGATCATCGTATTGCCCGTGGGCAACTGGTTTATTCTTACTTGTACGTAGCCTGATAGGCGTAAATCCACGTCCCAATCCACTCGAATTGTTCGAGTGGTGGACCTTCGGCACTGCCTGTGCATCCGCACAGCCTCTGGAAGCTTCCTCCATAGTGTGATTGGATGTCACACTGCGATCTTGTGTAGTCGTACTAACGACCATACCGCATATAGGGCCATCACGCATACTCGCAATACATCCAAAAGCTTGTGGACGCTGCAGACATCTATCAGATGTCCATCTACTGAACAAGTGGCAGGCATATTCACGGTTCAATGCTGCCAGTTGACCCTTGGATCATACCTTCTGAGTCAGGGTACTCCTAGGATGACATGAAATTTGTCATCCAAATCAAGTACGATACAATCATCATTGTACCGTAAATCTTCTAACGTGAAGCAAAATCCCGCTACACGTTTCATCACTGCTAGCAATGTGGATTGCAACATCTCGTGCGTTGCTTTTCAGAAGAAGCCGTGGCTACCTCCACATAGAGTGTTGACTTGTCCGGCTGCACGACGAGTGATATTGTCGAATGAGACTATTCGATATATCAAAGCTTCATCAGCTTGGTCCTAGTGCTAGAACATTGCGCACTGAACGCGGATCTTCCATCAATGTTTTTATAAGCATTGATGGTACAGTGGGAATCACAAGCCTGATGTTTTCTCGTTGATTCAGGCATAAAACACTTTTATCCACAAGATGGTTAAATCTGCCGCGATGCCTGTATAGACAAGCTATTGCTAGTTTGAAAAGCAGACCTCTACCGGTGTAAGTTTCAACTGCATCAATTATGAAGAACAGCTGGGCTACCATGCCGTTCTTAAGGTGGTACGTGCCAAAGCTAGGTGAGTTACTTGGCACGAGCTCCAAAGGAATCCTACTGGATGGCTGGCCCCTTTTATGGGGTACGTGTCACTCAAGCGATGTACGAGGGGATAGCTTTTTGGAATCATTATTCAAGCGCGCTGGACTCTTGTTCCCCAATGAATCTTCTTCGTTGTCTGATGCGCCTTGTCATATTTCTCGACAAGGCCTAAGACATTAACCAACTGTTGACAGCGAGGCTCTTAAATACCTGCAGAGGGTGGATACCCGCGCCACCGGAAGAGGTAACTCTTCCGAAGTCCCTTCCCATTGTGGTTCTTCAACAAGCGCCCCACGAAAAATCGTCGGCCACCGCGCGTATCAATCGATTCATAAGGCGGAGTACGAAGCACTTTCTCAGGCGGGATTGCAGGTCCAGTATGGTACTGTAAGTCAGATCGAGCGCGTAACGTGTGAGTCTCGCGAAGAACTCGAGCACAAGAGAAGCTGACGTCTGAGTCTGGTCGGCAAAGTGAACCGCCTCTCCTCGGAACTGGAGAGGCTTGTATAATATAATATTTTTGCTTAGCTTAAAAATGAGCAGGTCCGTCTTTATATTCGCGACGAGCTAGTGGAAAATCGTCTGGGTGTCTCTAGGATTTTTGAAGATATCCGAGCTTCAGACGCGGGATGATATTCAGCACCGTGAGCACAAGTATCTATTGAAGACGCTTGAGCTCTAGGTATTTCTTTACCGGAAGCAGTCACGTCCTAGTGATACAGCCTGAGGTGACCGACGCATTACGTAGGATGCGTGCGCATCTTACATGGTACTTAAATCGTGTACATGTTGCCTAAGCGGCGCAGCACACGAAATACGCGTTAAACTTGGATAGTTATAAGTTACTACCCACGTTAGTCACTGTGTGTCGAGGTTGGTATACCTTAGACGGTAAGACTAGGTCACCTTTTTTGAATGAAAGAACATATTCTCTTTCATTCTTGTCAGCGTTTCTCTTTTTTCGATCCACCGCTTCTGTGATGGAATTCTGCACGAAACGGACAGCCGTTTTGCGGGCCAGTATGAGTATATATGCTTACTCGCTGTCTTTGGTTACAGTGCACTAAAAGAACTCCAGTAATATTATTGACTTCGTTAATAAGACCAACATCGCAATAACTTTCTTTTTCTTTACCGAAATCAATGTGATCAACATCGGTGTCATACGTAGTGACCTCGTAATCAGTAAGTGTATAGGGAAAGCCGATATGGCGATCACTTAAATAAGTCCCTACACACTTAAAGCTAGTGTTACACTTTAAGAAGGTGGGTAGGCGTGGATGGCGCAAGGCATTCACGTATTATGGTGTATGCGTCGTCGATGCATGGACCGAGTTGTTGATGGCAAACCCCAATCTTGACAAAATTTCGCTTCGATTAGAAAACAAATGGACGTAATCCTGATTAATTTTCTCGGGAACGCGGTCGGCACGTTATGTCTGGCCCTCTGTTTCAAAGTGGCTGAGGTCGACATCTGAAGGCGCTTTCCGAGTGCTTTGAACATGGTTCGCCTGTACGCGGCAGTGATTCGTTGGTATCGATCGGATACTAGTTCAAGAGTCAACCCAATAAAGATCGTGTCAGTAAAAACACGATCAAATGTTGATGCATGAATATATACAGGTACAGCGACCAGGTGAACCGTTTTACAAATTAATCAACGAGCACAATAACACATGTATTATTGTGGGGACCTGCAATGAATCCAAAGACAAAGTACATCGAGCCGGATATATTGCATTTTGCAAGAATGGGCAATGGCTGCAAAGGTGGAAGAAGCGAAGAAACAGACTTCACTTGTTGACATACTTTACACGCACGGACTTACTTACGCACGAACTAATTCTCTCGGGGACAGCAGAAGTCGCGGCCTTCTATGCGACATATCTTCTCTAGACCCGAAGTCCATTAGTAGGTGCATCGTGATAATCACTCATGATGCGCAGTCGCAGATTGTCATAGTCCGGTACGACGACACGAGGCGTGTCGCTGGAAACGGATAATAACTGCATCAAGCCATCGTGAACTGTATAGATATCCGAGGATGATTAATATACTGATAAGCAACCCTTTAACGGATTGACGGGATGGTTGCGAGAATGGATCCATCAAACGCACCATTGTGGGATCATGCGCCTAGCTTATTTCTTCGAATACGGTTGACTAAGGGCCATTTGACATCAACACTGCGACGGTGGTCAGAAAAGTGTCGGATTACGCATCCGGTTAACACTCAAGTCGGCAAGACTGATCATCAGCGACGACGTTCAGTCGTCATGGCTCATATTATACGTAGAAGTCGTACTTTGCGAAAAAGACATCTACCTCGCCAATCGATGCGGTAGGTGTTGACTTTAACGGCCGTGAGTAAGGACGCATGGTCCGTGTAGATGATTAAGAATCTATCGCCTAGCAGGTAGACCCTAACTCTACCCAAAACATACTTCAAGGCAAAGATTTTCTTGTCATGAATGGGGTAATTAATTTTAACCGGTTGCAGATGGGACGAATAGCAGTACACATGCTAAGCACCGCATGCGTCGTACTGCATCAGTGCAAGTCCGATAGAAAAATTGCTTGCATCGCAGAACACATGAAACGGTCCGTATTGGTCTGCAATTAAAAAAATAGGCAAGCGTATTAATATTTCCTTGATACCTTTGTAGGCGCTGGCAATTTGCACTCCATGACCAGTTATCGTTCTTTTCAATTAATGGGAGAGATTAACAGTCACCTTAACGTAATTGTGCGAGTATTTGTGAAAATACGCCACTAGATCAAAGAGCAACTAAGTCCTTTATGTTGGTAAGCAACGGCCAGTCAGTGATCTCTTTGATCTTTTCCGGATCGCGCCGTGCGCCCTGCTTGATCACGATGCACCCCAGAACTGGTATTACGCTAGCAGCAAATATACACACCTTGAGGTTGGCATTAAACTTGTGCTCACGCATCAGTGTAAGAACCTTTCGGAAGTGGATTCGGTGGACTTCCACATCCTTCTGTCCATCCAAAGCCCGTCTTTGGACGAACATGTCATCAACATAACTAGGTGCGAACTCTCGCTTGTTTGTGACACACCTGTTGAATGTGATAGGGTCGTGCGAAGCCGTTGTGGCATTACTAGCCACTCTAAGAGCATACCGCTAGGGGTGCTTACTGCGGTAAGTGAAATGTACTGCTCACGAATGAGGGTCTGATTGAACCCATCTATCGTAAATATTGATGAAAAGATGGTACTCTTTGCCATACCATCTATAATTATGTCTTTCCACGGTTTCGGCGTCCGAGCCGGTACAGTGGCAGCATTCGACTTGTTGAAGGCATGCACTATTCGCTATCCTCCTGTGGCCTTACGGGCACAGAAGGTCAGAGATATACGTTTAGAGGTTAAGTCTCTTACATGACCGGCTGGCCAAGTGATTGACGAAAAAATTGTTAAATCGCCAGTACCTTTTTACGCGGCATTGATTCTTACTTCATGACAAGATACTTTAGACTGATTTCAGGTCGATCTTATAACGAGTGCACTTATCATTCAGTAACTTGCACGGCACTGTTTTTGGGAGCACATCTTTAAATTCCGTCAAATTATCGTGGAGAGGATTTGCCTTTTAGATTTCACGATTGGGATGTATACCGCTCAATTTGAGTCTTTTCATTGAGATCACTATCGTCATTAATGGGCTGCTGAGAACCCTCTCGTTCTCAGCAAATGCCACTGCCGACTGAATGTCAGATATGTATTCGTCTTAAGCGACTATCACGCAAATCTGCTTGACTTTGCCACTACGCAGATCACGCAAGAATATCTTCTTCGAGCGTAAAGAATTGAGTGATCTCCGAAATTGTCTTATGAGGCCCAATCCGATCAATTTGGTAAGTGCATGAACTTGATCCGTCAATGACCATGAAATTTAACGTCTCTTTTATGTTTTGCAAAGCTTAGATCCACAGCGGGGTGAAGACCTCATCCTTTATTAGCCTCCGGGTCTAAATAATCAAATGAAACGAGTGGAATCGCTCCCTCGTTATACTCTGGCAGTGGTTGCTCTACCGTGGCCAGGTCTTCTACTTGCGATTTTCTAATCGTACGAAGATCATCGAATTGCCAATAATTGGCAATCGGTTCGTTGTCACTTGGGCGTTGACTGTTTGGATATCACCCGTTCTCCAGTCCACTTGATTAATTAGGGTCGTGGGCCTTCAAAGTGATTTGCATTTCAAGGCAGTTGCTGGAATCTGGATCCATGCTGTGGCGAATAGATCCATCATGGCCATGTGCAGTCTTTATTACGACCGAAACACACGCGAGGCCATAGCACTCGTTCACAGCACACCCACATGCTTCTGGGATCTCACGGCGTTCATCAGATGAGCATCTGATGAACAAGTCACAGGCGTATCGACTGTTCGTCGGTGCCAGCTAGCTTGTGGCTCTTACCTCCGAGCCAAAGCAGTCCAAGAAAAAATAGAATTGGTCATCCAAGTCGAGTATGATGAACCCATCATTGCACTGGACCCCCTTCAGTGTTTAGGTAATACCCACTGCAAGTATCGTCACCCTTACGGATGCACCTGCCGCGAGGGCACCCATCATCTTCGTTGTACGGATCTCGCGCGCAACCTGTTATTGGTCGCTGCTGTAAAGGGCTTGACGTTGCAACACGTTGTTCGATGCCTCATAATCGACTAGGGCTTAAAGCGACAGGTTTCGTGCCACTTCAAGTTTCAAGTAAATGATTGAAACCTCGTTACAAGAAGTAGTAACACACAGTGATTGAGTGCTGGGAGCAACTATCGTCAAAAGACCTGAAAACTCACTTGACGTTGCTGGATTAGTAGAGTACTCCGCACCTACGGACCCTTACCATTTTTTGGATGTCCACTTTTGTTGTTGCGTCTTTGTAACAACGTCAGGCCCACGCCTTGGAGTCCGCTTGGCCGCTTGATGGGTTTCGTTTCCTGCGGTACGTGGTATCGCATTAGGGGCTTTCCATTCGTATGAACAATGCTCTGTCTTCTGACATACATTGCATGTTATAATTTCTTGATGTTGTCATACGAGAGCGCTCGCTTTGCGCATGTAAGAGGTCAATCGATTCTGGGCCTCCAATTTCCTGTCGTCTCGACGTACAATAAGAATTCGAACTTGCGTGAGCCTGTTTCACGCTGCAGTCCTCCTGTTGTGTAACCCATACGGCATCTTCCAGGGTGTTAAATTCTAACTGGATCAGGTAGGTCTAACGGGACCATATGTAAAATCCTGCTTAAAAAAACGTGATCAATGTTTTTCTATTCAGTTGCTCGACTGTTACGCAACTGATAAGGTGTAGCACATACTAAATGTACGAGTGTACGTCGCGTAAACCTTGCTCGATTTTCAGGAGCTCAGAGCTAGTCCAAAACTCGGCTCGCGGTGGTTCAAATGTTTGCCTAACTAGGAACTTGAAGACTCCCTACGTTCCGAAAACGTACGGGTCGTGTAACGGAAGGTCCAATGACCACGTATTTGCACGCTTTTACATGTTCGATTGAGCGAATGCGATCTGTATTTCCTCGTCGACGACGTGGTGACCCTTTATGGTATCGTCTTGCTCCACAAACCATCTAAACAGAGAGTTTTCGTCGATCCCTAGTATTTTGAGATGTCAATCTACAGAGCCTCGGGTCGACTTACACACGTCGAAAGGGAGCAGTGGCCGGCTGCTGTCGCAGCAGTTCAAACTGTTAAGCACTATATGTCTCAACAGCTCTGCCTGCTAAAAGCCTTGTTGGTAAAGCAAGGTTTTATTTCTTGCTCAACTTCAACTTCATTCTGACTGAAGTTGGTGATTGTGGCGTGCTATCCGTCTGGATCCTGGATCAGACAGCATTGCGATAACGGCTTCTTGCCCTATCGTCGAACTCAAACGTTCCACAAGATCCCATTCGATTTGACTTAAATGGGAGTAGCTGTCATGCGTGGTTTGAGCATTATCCCCCTCATCGTCCAAAATGTTCATGGGCGTTGAACGGGCTGCGAAGTGCTACCAATTGTAATGAGGCACACCTCGTTCGGGTAATTGAATAATCCTTGCACTGCTGAAAGTGTACGGGTTTGTGCGTTCGACGACTTCACGCACACGTAAGTGCAGAGGATGATTGCTGTACGTATTAAAAGTACTCAGCAAAGGTAAGAAGTAGAACTGCATCTAGTATAGCTAAACCTTTCAAAACATCCTTGTTTGACTTCATTTAACCATGCCTGATTACAAGCATGTATTGTAACTCTCTGCGCGCCACTCATTGCGTGCTTTCGTCGTGGCTAGACTTTATTGGTTGATATCTCGGTCTTATGTCAACCAATGAGAAATGTCTTACATCTGCGCAGCAATTTTATCTATTGGGGTAATATCGTGAGAAATCGTGAGAATACTGTGTTTGTCCTGACATGTTATCCATACTTGATGATTACCATATGCAAATTATCATGTAACGGGTGCTCCCCCTTTCACGTATCGTGCACGTAAAGTGTCGCGCGGCCATACTTACAATGTGTCAGCGTAGGTTGATTTGTACTATGCCAGTACAAGTTACTAGTGCCTCATCCCATGTGGTCAGTCTTCATAACTCTGTTACCTCCACGTTTAAGAAGAGTCCTGCTTGCATCAGTACGCCATCAGCGGCGTTAATGAGTATATAGTGGAACAAATATCCAGCTTCTTCACTTGTTGTGACAGATCATCGATGATCATTTAGCGAAGCGTTTTACTGTTTCACTATGACTGTCATTCTTTGAAATCCTCAGCGCATATAGAGGCGCGTATGTATCTGCAGATCTGGTCGTCTCGAATATAGTAAAGTAGCGAGGCTATTCCATTCTCTGAATTTTGCCATTCCGTAGTGCAAACACCGTCAAACTTTTTTACGGACAACTAATTAGCTAATTAGTTGAATGTTATCTGTACTATGCTATACATGAAACGTCAGAAGTGCAGAGATTTAAGCGCTTCCATTGGCTGGATTTGGTGCTGAGACTTAGGGATGGATTGAACATCTCCAACTGGAAGATTAACAATGTCCTGATCTATTTCTAGAGCAATTAGTGTTGCTGATTCGTCTAGCTGAACCTTAGTGACGACACCTGCACCCGATCGTCTACCAAAGCTAGTGTTCCAGCACAAGCGAGCTGCTACGCCCTAAATGCAAGTCTGATTGATCATGCATCAATTCCAGTCAATGTACAGGCGAACACCATCGTACAACTTGACTCGGTGTTGGCTTGCGCTTATCCTGGCCATTATCGTCGGTCTCGTGCCTATCAACACCGACTACACAACAATCCAAGGGCTGAACCCAGCCGTGGGTACCATTTTCGTGACAACACTGTATCAAGGATACGTGACGTACATTTCTTGTCTGCCCTTCACCCGGAAGAATAGAGCCGTCTACTACCGCGAGTGTGACGCAAAGACGTACAACACTTTGATACTTCCCCGGCATCACGTTCGCCGAGATTCCCTGCGTCTTTGGAAACAGTCTCCTCTTAACCATTGTCTCCTCCTTTCTCCTCGGCATCATGTCCTTCAGCACGTCTGTGCTCTACTGGCTCAACATCTCCCTCTCTCTCTCTGTAGCGGAGCTACACAGCAATTTGAGTCAGAGGAAGACTTATTTAACAAGCCAACGGCTTACGGCTGACAGCCTTTTAGTTCTACGGAACTAATATAATAAGTTAAAGAGTCACCCAGTTCTACGGAACTCGGGTGGACTCTACGAACTAAAAGCTCAACTACTGTGTAGTTCTAGAGTACCACAAGCACAATGTGCAGGGGAGTAGGATTCTAAGTACTCTCTAAGCTACGGCAGTTCTAAGGAACTGCAGGGCACAATGTACGAAGGAGGCGGAAAGTCCAGGGACTTCTGCTCAAAATAGGAGCTGAACTTTATTTAGATTTTATATCAAGGAAAATCCTACTTTAAGTACCCTATATTATAGTAAACTAGAACCAGTCAAAATGCTAGTACTCGAACTAAATGGATGGTTGCCACATCACTCAGTCATCAAATGATGACGGTACAAAGTACGTACATGGTAAGTACCGTAAACCTGGGAATATCGATCAATCGATATTCTTTTGCTGATACAAAATCGAAGGTGACACACATTCATTCGTATCATTTAGGGGACGTCTTTGACCAATTTAGCCAATGGTTACTGTGACCCCGTTACACCCTTCCCCACCAGACTGACGTTACCACAAACGTCACTCGACTCATTCTCCCATTGAAACTTGTGACAAAGTAACGCACTCACATGGACCGCCTGGACACATCCTGGAAGATAAGGCTCTAGCCGATTTCCTTGGTGTCGAGGACGTGGAATATGACAGTGGTGGTGACCCGAAGTCGAGGGAGATGAGCAATCCAAACCCAGCACACTTGTGCATGGAAACATTCCCCATCCGGCACCTAATCTGTTCCCGAACGTAGTACCGCGACTGCGCTAACAGCGCTGGGAGCAATGTCCCCTATAAATACATCCATTATCACTAACCCACTTGATGAGGACCAACAACGCATGCTCGATCAAGCGGCAAGCGCACGGCGCAGGCCAAAAGTTTAAGCAAAATTGCAACGGCACAGTGAATATACGTTCACTTTACCTGGCGTGGAAGACCTAATTCGTTAAGCGTCACGCCACACTTTACCAACAAGGGCCACCGTCCCCGAGGCGAAAACGCCTATTAAAATCAAATGTCGCAAGGCTCTTCGAGAAGGGAACTTGGAACCTACTGCGAAGACTTTGAGTCAATACAGATAACGGGTGCAAAATCAGGCCCAAGGAAATCCGGTCCCATAGATAGGAGGTATACCCATCATTATGTCAAAATATGGTGACGAAATTGCGATGGTCAATCTATTCATCCGCATGGCGTTCGACGCCGCAGTAGCATGCACGCGCTACGCGAAAGTGCCAGTGTGGTAGACGTTCGTCTAAAACGAAAGCTTCTCTATGACTTCGCGAAGTTAAAGGCCAGAGGACGTATGCGGAGAGTATCACGCTCCCACTATGCTTCGGCTGCCTCTGCAACCGCGAGGTCACATCAAAATATTGACACAAACTCGCCCGCTCTCACTACGACGAGTGAGAAGCGTGACGCTCGTCAAGACGAGCTCGGCCGTGGCGCTCAAAAACGTCAACGGTGTATGGGCAGTCTTGCTGAAGGGGAATCTCATACTCCCATGAGTTTTTAGACTCAGGGTACCCACGCCACTTCACCAGATATTGGTAGTGACCATGACGACGACGTCGTTGAAGTACCCGCTCCACATGGAATTGAAGTTCCCTTGCTCATCAAGCAACGTCGGTGGCGATCGTAGTATCGGCTGGTAGCTATGCTGAATTGGTGAATTAAGTGGACGATCTCCGTGAGACTATGGGTCAGACTCAGAACGCCCTGGGCGAAGCCCGATGTCGTCTGACGACGTTGGAAGGCGATCGCGCCCGTCTTCGGATAATGGAGTCGCGTCAGACTCGTGTACGGGTCCCGGCATGGCTTAAGTAGGCCAACGTAATTTACGGGATGTGTACGCGATTTGCGCGGCAAGTTGATTGCACACGCATGGCCCTTCTCGGCCACGACCGTAATAGGCTCATTGAAGCGCGGACGCAACTTCGTTTTCAAAACAGCTGACACAACATTTGTAGGTAGATTATTAGCGTTTAGCAAGACTTGGTCTCCGACCTCATAACTTTTAATGCAATTTCTGCATTTGGCATCTGCTTGTTGCTTTTGTTTATCTTGGCTTTCAGCCATTGCCTCTCGCACATATCGTAAGACATTCAGCCTTGTTGCAAGGAAATCACCAACCTGTTTCTGAACAGTGGCAGGGCTGACATCAGCAAGCCGATCGGCAATCCCTCCCCTACCAAGCCCGGAACCACGTAGTGGTAGCGTCAATGGGACGCGCGGATGGGTGAGGCCGTTCACATAGAACGAGGTGTAGCCAGTCGAGGCACGAACCGAATTATTTAATGGCATATTCGACCCCCGGAAGCATGGAGCTCCATCGCCGAGGCGTATCTGCGCAAACGCTGCACAAAATGTCATCAATGAAATGATTAACGCGTTCAGTTTGACCATCAGTCTGCGGATGATCCGCGGTGGACATGTCCAATCTGGAGCCGAGCACCTTAAAGGTGGACTTTTAAAACTTCCCCGTTAAACGAGGATCGCGATTTGAAACAATTGCCAAAGTCAAACCGTGTTGACGAAACACGCGATCAATAAGCAGCTGTGCTGTTCGTTCACCATTAATCGAAGCCGGCACAACCGCTAAATCATTCACCTTACTCAAACGGTCAACAAAGACCACAATGAAAGCGTTTCCGTCCAAATTTGCTGGCAAACCAAACACAAAGTCCATACTGATGGATTCCCAATAACCGTGGGTATAGGCAAACTCGCCAAAGGCGCAGCCGCATGAGCGGAGGGTTTGACTCGATGACACGTTTCACACTTACGAACAAATGTGCTCACCCATTTACATAATTCGAATCCCATTTTTTATGTTTTTAGTTTGAATAAATTTTCCAAATAATAAAAAAAATTAAAATTACTTAAATTTAGTTATGAAAATAAAATTTAATTAAAAATAATTTTTATTAAAGGGAATTTAAATTTAGATATTTAATATTCGATTAAATTGTACATGTGTATGCATCGTATTTCTTAAAATTCATTATTATATATTGTTAAAGTTTTTTTATATTTTTAATGTAACGACATCTGCAATCATAGGTTTTTTTGCTAAAAAAATACAACGCTTGCAAATGAGTGCAGACGCGCTCTCAGCGGCCTTGTTCGCGCACCGCATGGACTTGTTAACCATGCGATGAGATGTTGGAAAGTGGACTCGGACCAACAAGTGCAAACCTTGTCCCAAATGATCTGGGACGAGTATCCATTTAGTCAATCAGTCACTAAAGTGACTGATGGTTAAGGGGGGGTGATGTAACGGGGTGAATCGTTACACAACAATTTATAAGAAATTGTTACTAGAATGGAACTATAAGAGTTACATTCTCAGAATATTGTCATAAAGACAGATATTCTGTAGCACTTACGAGTAGTTCCTTATAGTTCCTATTGGTTGATATAGGCCATTATATCAACCAACGAAGACGCGCCACGACAGGCGCACGCAATGAGTGGTGAGCAGATAATTGATTTACACATTTGTATTTAGACATAGTTAGATGAAGATAAATGGTGATTTATTAACAGACATTAACTATGCTAAATACAGTTCTACTTTTTACTTTAACCAAGTACTCGCATCTCCTTACCGTCTTCCTCTGCACGTACCAGTGTACGTGAAGTTACGCGGCACCGCCTTATTCTGCCATCGAAATAAGTAGCTTGTACTGTCATCAATACAAGCTTCAGGGTGCCCCGTTACACATATTTTACCCTTTTTAGCTACACTGCATCAATCTATATCTATATACATACTGTACTATTGTAGACGGGTTCTAAATCCCTGGACTATGTCAATACACGTAATCGTTTTAATAAGCTTGGAATGCTCCTTTTTCCATGCGTTGAGGACGGCGTTCACCGGTACATCGCCCATTCCACTTGCTTTCCGAGCCTGTTGCGACTTCGTGCTCAGCTCGTCGAATCACCTTGTCGACGTACGACTCGTGCGTTTGACCGTTTTACATATCAGACCCCGCAACCACATGACTCGCTCCGCGTCGGTTAGTTCGTCAGTTAGAAGCTTTATCTGCTCCAAGAGCGCAATAGAGAGTGCGCCGCAGCGACGACCGATCAATAGGTCTTCTCTCGACCGAGATGACCGCTCAAAGCTGTATCATGCGCCTCAAAGAGGATACGGTACTTCAGGTCCTCATCATCGGGTACGACGATGCGCGGATTATCCGCCGCATCCGTGCTATAGCACAAGAGGACATGATCGAAAGACTATCGATGTAGCCCTGCACGCGAGCGTGCCGTCAATTTCAAGTCCGATTCTTTAAACTCATCAAAACCGAGTGCGCGTAACAACGCGGCACACTGATCATCCTTGGCATAAGCCGCACGGATTAACTCAGGGATAGAAGACGACAGATTCTTAACATGAGCAAGCTCCTAATTCGGCCTGTGTGATAAACGCGTAGGCCAAAGCATTTTGCTCCCCTGTTTTATACTTCACCTCGAAGTTATACTCAGTATTGAAGGAAATCAAACGAGCCAATATCTGCGAAAGATGTGGCGACTGTGTTGCAGTGCGCAATGACGCATGATCCGTGTGTATAACAAACGGCTTGGAACCAAGTAGATGTACTCTAAATTTGACAAGAGCATACTTCATTGCAAGTAACTCCTTGTCTTGAACTGGATAGTTCTTTTCAGCAGCTTTTAGCTAGCCAGACTTATACGCAATGACGCGTTCGTGTCCATAAACATCAGTTTGCAATAAAAGCACTGCCAATAGCAAATGGATGTGTCAAAGACGACAGTGAAAGGTCGCTCCGGGTCAGGCAAAGCCAAAATTGGAGCATGAAGCATACTCTCCTTTACAGCTTGAAAAGCTTGTGCCAGAACCGAGTCCCAACACCAAACCGCGTCCTTTTCAAGGAAGTTGGCTAATGGCTTTGCCATGTCAGCATAGTTTGCACTATACTAATGTTAGTAATTGGCTAAAGCTAAAAAGTGTTGGTGGTGATTTAATTTGTAGTATTTTTCAAGAACTTGCTTAGAATAAAAAAAATCTAATAAAAAAATCGAATTCAAGCCATTTACGCACGTCTTTTGGGTTTGACGGAACCGGCCAATCCACAATGGATTTTACCTTTGCGGGATCTGCCCGTAGGCCGCGCTTTCCGATGAAGCACCCAAAAAAGGGATTTCTTTAGCACCAAAAATGCATTTAAATGCATTTGCATACAACATATTGGTGCGCATGCACCCGAGCACTGCTCGTAAATGATCAATGTGATTTTTTATATCTTATCTTTCCTGGTTCTGCACGGTTATGGGGAAAAACGCATAAAAATTGCTTTGTGCTTATCCTCGGTGAGGGCGGAACAACTGCGTCACGAGACATTAGAGGTTTCGGGGGCATTAGTAAGCCCCTGAGGCATAACAAGCCACTCCTAAAGCATGCCAATCGGCGTGCTAACCGCTGTGAACGGGACGTCACTCGCTGGCATGAGCAGTTAGTAATATTTATCGACTAAGTCGAGTGCGCTAACCATGGTGCAACCCACCATAGCGTTCTGAAGAACATCCTTTCTCGAAATAGGTGTCTGCACCGGTATAGTGGCCGCATTGAGATTATTGTAAGCGTGCACAATACGCCACTTACCATTGGCCTTTCTGACACAAAATGTCGATGTCGATTGTGGAGATTCGCTCTCCCGCACCATGTCTGCCGCGTGCTTTGCACGAAAGAACTTGTCAATGACGTCACACTGTTCCTTAGGTTATGGTCATTGCCGTGTGACACAGTATTTAATCCCAGGGACCAGGTCAATTACATGCCGTACACCTCTGTCGGGAGGTAGAGTAGATGGTGGATCATGACACACCACGTCCTAAAATTCCATTCTAAAGGATAGAAGTTATCCGAAGGATCCTTCGAAATGGAAGATCCACTGCGAGAACTGAGTGCAACTTTAGTGTCCTCAAGGACTGTCTCATCTACAAGGGATGACGAGTTTAACTGAAGCTTAGGTCTAAGGACAACCATATCGGACAAAGCATCAGTCTTTGAGGCTTTATAAAATTCGTCTACAGACATTTCGTCTAGCTCTAGCAGAGTGCTAATCGACGGGAGGGCCTCGAGGCCAACTTCTCCATTAATCGCACCCGACACCCCATAAACTAACGTGTACAACTGTTCACTAGTGTCCTTCTGGGTCATGGCAAAAGCCTTTCTTTCAAGAGCACCCATCCGGCGTCGCTGTCGTCTCTGTGCAGTGACTGAACACTTCAACGTGTTAAGAATATCCGATTTCAGGAGGTGAAGATTATCTTCAACCTTAAACTGCTCTCTCAGAAAGCCAATTTCATTACCGACAGTAAGTGCGGTGCCCTCACGGCCGACCTCACTCTGTGGGTTTGTACGTACCACTCCAAGCGCATATGTTATGCATAGCTCTTGATGCCTTGGCAAATCGCCAACAATATCATTACCGACATTTGTTGGGGTGCCATCACGGCCTACCTCAATATGTGGATGTTTACGTGCCACGCCACGCACATCACAGGGATGAAACCCAGGATGACTCGGCTGTAAGCCATTAATGCTTCCAGCATTCAGTGAGTCACTGTTATTTCTAGTGTCACTCAACGAAATACGTGCCGCTTCACTATTGTCAAGGGCATCAGAGTTGACAAGCTCAGACACTCCAATGTCCAGCACACTGACAGACTCCGTCAGTGGCGCGCCAATTGCGCTTTTGTGGCCTTGCAAAGGTGGGTTCATGACTCTCCAAAGCTTCACTAGGAACATTGCACGTTTCGCCTAAGGTCTTTGACCTCCAATCAATCCATGGTTCATGGCGTCCCAGCCAAGCCATCTTAAGGATGAGATCATATCTCGAGTCCAAATCCAGGACAAGACATCATTCGATACTATCGAAATTTAAAAATTTCACACCTAAGTTCAACGGAATTTCAGGTACGGTGACACAAGTACCTGCGCTAAGCGTACAGTGATAACATTACCCTCATGCGCTTTCATCGCCTTAGCATATTGCTGACATCCCTCTAGGGATCGGCTTCAAGCACAGTTGCCTGACGATCCAGAGTCAATCAATATTGACAACTTCTCTTCAAATCCATTAATTGTAGCCGAGGCCAGTAACAAGCCTGGCTTGTACTCACGTCTTGTGGAAACTTCCACAAGATCGTCTGGGGCTAAGCCCTGTCTATCTTTACTACCAAAAGATTCGGCAGATCCTAATTTTCCCCAGTAGGTGCGGGGCGCCCTACTGGGAGTTGCCATTTCTCGCTTTGTACCCACTTTCGGGTTCGGAGGCGGATTGCGGCTCGGCCGACTTTAAAGCGGCTTCCGCAGTGGGCACTGGGGCGCAAGAGCTTGATGCTCCCGCACATGTAACATCTAGGAATGTTACGTTGCTGTTCAACAGCCAGAAGATCTCTATCTTCTTCTTCAGCATGGCTGAGGTTCATGGGCTCAGCCCCATCAAATGATCTTTGGGCATCCCCATGAGTGCCGTAGCGAGCAGCTTCAAAGTGAACTCAGCATTCAACGCTATGACTACGGCCCCTTTAAACGTAGAGGGGTGGACGCGAAATAATTCCGTCCTCGCGATCCCCCTACGAAGGCCCTCCATAAAAAGGGCGACACGGACTTGCTCTGAAAGAGGGTCCAACTGTATAGCAGCTATGAGGGTTCACAAATCTTGGACAAAGTCCGATAGCTCTCTCTTTCCCTGCATGGCGGCTAGGAATCGAGAGTGAACACGATACGCTTGATTTGGTGGCGCGAACACCAGAGACATTTCTCGTTTAAGCAAATCCCAGGTAGGAAACGCAGCGCTAACCAACGTATTACAGGTAAGAGCCCATTCTTTGACTGTACCACCGAGCTTAGAAATGGCTAGGCCAACTCTCCTTCGCTCCGATTGATGCAAGGCGGCTTCAACAGCCGTATCGATTTCTCAGATCCAGAGAAGGAGACTTTTTCCTCTTTCCCCTCGAAAGTCTTAACGCTTAGAGAGAGCTTACGAGTCTTTGAATCATGCCAGGTACTGGAAAGTACCGTATAAGTACGGCTGAGGCTAAATGGTCGTGGACTTGCCCTATCAGCTTATCCTCGAATTGAATAAATGCACCAAGAAGTGCATTAAGCACTTCTGGGCCCAGGGCCACAATGTGGTCGACCTGCTCGACCATTACCAACGATCTGAGCTTATCAAGCGCGATACGTTGAGCCTCAGAGAGGTAGTCCAGACCTTCCATCTCTCACAGAGGAATAGTCGAAGCGACTCAGGTGTAGGTATAAATTTTTGGTGCTACCAAGCGGAGCTTCACAGCAATTTGAGTCAGAGGAAGACTTATTTAACAAGCCAACGGCTTACGGCTGACAGACTTTTAGTTCTACGGAACTAATATAATAAGTTAAAGAGTCACCCAGTTCTACGGAACTCGGGTGGACTCTACGAACTAAAAGCTCAACTACTGTGTAGTTCTAGAGTACCACAAGCACAATGTGCAGGGGAGTAGGATTTTAAGTACTCTCTAAGCTACGGCAGTTCTAAGGAACTGCAGGGCACAATGTACGAAGGAGGCGGAAAGTCCAGGGACTTCTGCTCAAAATAGGAGCTGAACTTTATTTAGATTTTATATCAAGGAAAATCCTACTTTAAGTACCCTATATTATAGTAAACTAGAACCAGTCAAAATGCTAGTACTCGAACTAAATGGATGGTTGCCACATCACTCAGTCATCAAATGATGACGGTACAAAGTACGCACATGGTAAGTACCGTAAACCTGGGAATATCGATCAATCGATATTCTTTTGCTGATACAAAATCGAAGGTGACACACATTCATCCATATCATTTAGGGGAGGTCTTTGACCAATTTAGCCAATGGCTAGTTTGACCCCGTTACACTCTCCGTGCTCATGCAGACGCTCCTGGGCCACTGCTCGTCTACTTTATGTCCAATGGCGAAGTCGTTGCTGTTGTGGGCGTCCTCATTGACCTCATGTTCCTGCTCTTTGCTGAATTTAATTCGCTTGCTGCTGCCATCCCGGACCGTAAGAGATGGCTTTTTGACGTCACTCCACAGCGCTATTCTCTCCCAATCCTCGTCTCGCTTGTGTTCGGCAACTGTTCTGAAGATCCAGTGCATGATGAGGTTGCGAAGGGGTACAAAAACGTGCGGTCGGAACTCGCGTGTTAACCCCTACGGAATGCACCACCGTCATGAAGACACATGTATTTGCGTGTAACGGGGCACCCTTTGTCCGGGTGCCACGAAACTTCACGTAAAATAGTACGTGCAAAGGAAGCTTATTTACTAGAACGACTCGTTTAAGTAAGGTAAATAGAGAACTGCATTTAATATAGTTAAGCTAGCAATATAACGTTAATCTTTATCTAACGATATTAAACGACGTCGTATGACGACTACCTGCTCACCACTCATTGCGCGCGTCTAGCAGCGATTGGTGGTAATCTATGGTTCACATGTATTTTATCAACCAATCTTGGAGCAGCGCATGAGCATTTTCTAAAACGGATAATATTCCCTCAATATTATCCATCCCGGATAATTTTGGTAGAATATTGTCATGCTAGACAATATTCCTATTGACACCGTTTGGTGTCAATTTCATGACACGGGCTACCCTGTTACATCACCCCCGTAACCATCAATCACCCGTTGATTGAATCAGAATTGATTGGGACAGGGTGACCACCGTTGAATCAATCTTAGAAAGGGAGCACTTGTTGGTCATATCCCAATCATTTGCCAATCCAACGCAAGGTTTCGAACCACGCGAGCTGCCATTGCAAAAGCAAGAAGGGCAGCTGCTCGCATGCGATCGGCCGCGAAAAGTGCCTCTCACACCTTAGCAGCAGGTGATTCGTCGCCTATTATTGTAAAGTCTCCACGTGATGAGTCACAACATGCGACAGGTACATCCTTTGCGTCTGCAGCGGGTCCCACTAGTCGTAATCAAGATGAGTCTGAGATAGAGCTCATCTATTCTGGCGAGTCGGATGATATATCCGACTCGAAGGCGATTCCTCACGCCTCCTGATCACGCGGGGCGGACACTGCAAGAGCCAGACTGACTGGCTCTGGTCAACGCGGCGGTATCATGTCCGAGATCTTTGGATCGAGTAATTATTCGATGAGTCTCCGCCTCACGCAAGTCCATCCGACGATAGGACGCGTGGGGATGGCGGTGATGCACCTATACATCACCACGAGCGAAGTAACTCGAGGGATCGAGTTGTCACTGGTGTCAGTGCTCTTGCTGGCACTAATCAAGAGGCTAGGGACCGAAATGTCCTGCGCTACGCTTCTCAAGTGGAGTCTCCGTGGATGCCGCCATTCAGAGAGTTGGACCGGTTGGACGGCACGACCACCAAACGGGATCAATCCCTTTTTTCGATTGCAGGAAAATTTGCCCACCTGATTCCAGCACGTAAACTATCCGTGCTGAGGAAGATTTCTTCACAGATGCATTTTTCAAACATCGGTGGTACAATGGTAGCCGTGTTCGAGACGGAAAAGCCTTGGTGCAAGGATTGAATGCACTCATCCACAACATCGAGTGCATTGGCCGTGAGGCCTGGCTCGTCAAACTTGATGCAGCTCGCATCAGGTTTGAGAAGCGCAACCCAGTTGGGGCGCGATACAAGTTGCACCAGCTTTCAAGAGAGGCATAATTATTTTGTCTCTTGTGGGTTGATTCGTAACCAGGTTGCCTGGACAACTCGAACCGTGCCCCTAAGGAGGCCTACCTCCCTAATGATCCCTATTGGAGGGCGCGCATCTCTTTCGAGATGGATGAAGGGATTGACACCATGCAATCCCTGTACTCGCGTTCGTGGAGGTCGTTTTTACGACGGCCCTTCTTCGAACGCAGCGGGTGGGTCTCGTCACATTGCTCGACGAGACCCGGAACATCAACAATCAGCTGGGCACGAGACTCCCAGATGTCCGAGGCCGGAGGATAGCCACACCAACGGACGAGGTAACTCGTCCGGACGCCATTCACATCGCGGTGGTTGAAAATACGCTTCAACAGAGAGCGTTGACCACCGCTTGAGTCCACCAAAGGACGTGGTGGCGGTGGGAACACCTGATCCGGCTCAAGGGTCGGATCAAGTTGATGTTTAAGAGCTGAACCGTCTAACGGAACAGTTGCAAGATGACCTGGCTCATGAACGATTTCAGCGTAATGGGCTAGAGGTTTTTAAGGGAAAATTACAATTACTTAACGCACGAACGTTCGGACGATCGTGCCGCTTTTGCGTTTGCGCAACTTGAGAACGAACGTTCGACTCGTTCTCTTCGTGACGAGCTAGCTGTAGCTCGTCGAGACATCGCTGAGCTGCGTGAACAGGTCGCTTCGCTAGTCGATCGGACTGGCTCGTTGAAACGGAACCACTCGAGGGTGGCCTCGGCTCTCGACCGTGGAGGTGTTCTTCGCATCTCGAAACGGGCTCATACTGATAGTACAGAAGGAGACGACCGACGTAAAACGTGGATGCGTTGCCCATTCGGCGCAACACACGAAATGGACCGATTTACCTGGGCAGTAATCTACTGCTGCCCACGTTTGTCACTGCGTGCTTCGGTAAGTTTACTGTAGACGTTAAACTAGGTCTTCTTCATCATGAAAGAACATTTGCTCTTCCATGTTTGTCCGCATTTTTTTTCTGTCTATCTATTGCATCTGCAATAGAGTCTTGAACGAAGCTTACAACCGCTTCGCGAGTCAGCAGAAATTTCTCTGCCGATTCATCCTTGTCCACAGCAGTGCTCTTCGTGTTCACTACTGAAAGCACGTTGTCTTCACCAGTGAGGGTGTCATCTTTATCACTGTGGCAGTCATTGGCGATACTGAATATACCAGCGTCGTCGTCATCATCATCATCGATGTCGATGCGATCGACATCGCCATCCATAACGTTGACACCATTGTCTACGTGTGGTGAGCAAGAACCAGATCGGTTTTTGTTCGAGCGAGGCCACCCCTCCTTAAACTACAGTCACACTCTAAAAAGGCGGGTAAACTTGCATGACGTAGGCCATTCACGAAGAATGGTATATGCGTTGTCGACGCATGCACCGAGTTGTTGATAGCGAATTCCTCCATCGGCAAGAACTCACTTCAAGTCGTAAACGAGTGGACGTGCCCTCGAAGTATCTCATCGTGGACGCAATTGACGCTTTCCGTCTAACCTTCTGTTTTCTAGATGGTTAGAAGTTGACATCTTCAATCGTGTTCTAAGTGAACAATACCCGGATTGCAAGAACTTCGCTGTGAAGCGGGGGTCCCTATCGGACACGAGTTCACGGGGTAACCCGTGCAGTAGTAAGATAGTGTCGATGAAGATACGAGCACAGCTCGTGCTGTGATTGACTCCGGTACAGCAACAAGATAAACCATCTTGCTGAACCGATCAACAAACACAAAAATACCGGTATTCTTGTGAACGTCTTTGGTAAACCCAAAGACGAAGTCCATTGATGCGGATTGCCAGCACTCTGCCGGAATCTGTAGAGGCTGCAAGGGTGCACGTGATGAAGAAATAGGCTTTACCCGTTGACAAACTTTGCAAGCGCGAATTAATTTGCGCACACACTCATACTGACAGGGCCAGTAGAAGTCACGACTCACCGTGAGGTAAGTCTTTTCTCTACCGCGATGCCCACTTGGTGGGGCATCGTGACACTCATACATGATGCGCAATCGCAAATAATTATGAGCCGGAACGATGACTCACGGTGAGTCGCCGTAGACTGCTGTAAAGTACAGCAGTCCATTACGAACAGAATACCGTTCGGTTATAGAGCGGTATTGAGACGAAAATTTTTTCAAATCTTGATTATACGGTTGGATACGTAATTCATAAACCGCAGAAGACACTCATCTTCTGCGTGAGCTGCTCGCACGTCGTCGAGCAAATTCGACAACGGAACACTCACTGATAGTGTCGCGACCGTGGGATCACCACTACGGTTGTGTTAAGCAGTCGGCTCGAAATCGGGCCAACGCGAAAGAGCATCAGCGACGACATTAAATTGTTCTGGTTTAAACTCGACGGAGAAGTTGTACTCCGTGAAGAAGGACAGCCACCTCTCTATTTCGTTGCGAGAGGTGCGGACTGTTTAAGGCCGTGCGAAACGAAGCATGGTTGGTATAAAAGATGAAGGGACTATCTCCTAAGAGAGTCATACCCGAAACTCACCAGTGAATTTTTCATGGCAAAAAGTACCTTGTCATGAACCGGGTAATTTCGCTCAGCAGCTTGCAGCTGACGATATTGATAGCAGACGACGCCCTCAACGCCGTCTAAGTCGTACTGCATTAACGCGCAGCCCATTGCAAAATCGCTGGCGTCACACACCACATGGAATGATCGGTCCTGGTCTGCAATCGCCAACACAGGCGATTGAATCAAGCTTTTCTTGAAACCTTTAAAAGAGTGCTGACACTCAACACTCCATGACTACCTCTCGTTATCTTTAGCAGACGAGAAAGATTTACAGTCATCTCGGCGTAGTTGCGCGAGTATTTGTGGAAGTACGCCGCCAAGCCAAGGAACTTTCGAAGTCCCTTGACGTCGACTGGCACAGGCCAGTCGCTAATAGCCTTGATCTTTTTCGGATCACGGCGTACACCGTTATTACCCACGATGCAGCCAGGAAGTGGTATTTCGTTCGCTGCAATTATACACTTCTTGAGGTTCGCGAACAACTCATGCTCACGCAAAAGTGAAAAAACCTTCCGGACGTGGATTCAATGAGCCTCCGTCCGTCTTTCCATCCATAGCCCGACTATGGACGAAGACATCGTCAAAGTAACTCGGTGCAAAGTCGCTCACCGATCGCAACAGAATCGTAACACATCTGTCGAATGTTGCAGGGGCTTTACTTAGCCCCTGTGGCATTACTAGCCACTCCCAGAGCATAAAACTAGGGTTGATCGCTGCTGTGTACGGGATGTCCCGTTTACGCATGAGAATCTGATAGAATCCATCCATCAGATCCATGGACGAAAAGATGGTACCTTTTGCCACACCATCAATGATGACGTCCTTCCTCGGTATCGGCGTTTGAGCCGGTACCCTTGCAGCGTTCAATTTCTTGAACGCATGCACTATCCTTTACCCTCCTGTGGCTTGTTGCACACAAAAGGTCGAAGAGCTGTGTGTGGATGTTGTTTCCGTCACATGACCATCCGCTAAACGATCGGCAAAGAATTTGCCGATCGCTGTGACCTGTTCACGAGGCAGTGGCAACTGCTTCATGACACAGCACTTCTAACCAATTTCAGTTCAATCTCATGCCGAGTGCCTTTGTCCTCGGGCAGCTCGCATGGCACAGATTCAGGAAAAACATCCCTGAATTTAACCAAATCCTTATACAACGTATTTGCCTCCAAAGACTCCCAAGATTAACGCAATCCGGGTCTTCTCATCGAGGGCACTCTCGTCCATCGATGGGCTACTGAAAACCCGTTCGGTATCAGTAAACACTTGTGCGGGCCAAATATCGGCGACATACTCGTCCTCTGTGACGAGTACGCAGATCTGCTTGATCTTGTCGCTACGCATATCTCACAAGAATCTTTTAGATTCTAGCGTTGGCAAATTGATTACCTCCGAAGCTGACTTCGGAGGTGTAACCACATCAAGTGTTTGAGCGTCTACACTTGATCCGTCATTCACCAAGACATTAACTGTCTCGGTGATTTCCTGGGAAAACGCATCCGCAGGTGGTGGTGGAAAACACACCCTCAACATAACTCTCTCGGGATTTATTGCTCTCAGGCACGCTGGGTTTTTCTTCCGTAACGTGTACTATCACGGTCACGTCCTCTTCTATCGACTCTCTTTCAGTCGAGCGAGCTTGCTCTACAATCGACTCTCTGATTGTCGATCTCGCTTTATCGTGTTGTTCATCCTGAATAACACTAATCTCCCTTTTCGGGTGCACCTTTCTTGGTGTGCATCCGTGTTCCAGTCCACTAGATCTCTTCGAGTTGTGAACCTTCGGCACAGCCTGTGTCTCTACACAGGTGCCAGAAGGTGGTTACACAGTGTAGTGTCCTTCTACACTGTGATCTTGTGCAGTCGTACTAACGACCGTACCACAAGTGAGGCCGTCGCACTCACTCGTAGTACATCCACACGCTTGTGGACGCCCCAAAACGTTCATCAGATGGCCGTCTGATAAACAAACGGAAGGCATCTTCACGGATCGATGCTGCCAGCTGATCCATGGATTAGAAAAAAATAAGCCATGCCAGACCGGGGATGACATCAAATTTGTCATCCAAATCTAGTACGATGAATTCATCATCTTACTGCTTTCCTTCCAGCGTGTAGTGGATTACCACTACACGTTTGCTCACTGTTACGGATGCGCCTGTAGCAAGGCACACCGTCATCCTCGTTGAAGGGAACTCTCGCTCAACATGGTTGAGTCACAAATCCCTTTGTGACTGACGTCGAATAAAACTGTTCTACATACCACAGTCAACTAGGGCGCGAAGTGACCTTCCACTTGTCACTTCGATCTTCAAAGTGATGAGTGACACCTCATCACTAGGGGTTGTAACACACAGCGACTGTGTGTTGGGCGCAATCTTCGTCAACAGTCCTGCAAATTCTCTTGACGTTGCTGGATCAGCATGGTGCTCCGCCCCTACTGACCCTGACCGTTTTGAGCGGTCCGACTTGCTGTCGCGGCTTAGCGACATGTTTGGATTCTCCCTTGGACCTTTCCTCGGACAACGATGGTCATCAAGTCTTGTGTTTGGACGTGATGTGGTGCTAGGGATACTAAACTCATGAGCGAAGTGTCCAATCTTCTGACAGTGATGGCATCTTGCCGATCGCTTGTGACTCAGAGAGCGAAAGTTCTCGCTCTCGATATAACAGAGGTCCATTGGTTCGGGACCTCCAGTTTCCTGTCGTCTCGTCGGACGATAGTTTGATAAGTTAGCCTGAGACTGTCTGAGGCTGAAGCCCTCTTGTTCCGCATGCGCAATCGCCTTTTCCAGCGTATGGAAGTCCTCTCGGAACACTTTGGTCTTCACCGGTCCATCTACAAGGCTGTAGATGAACGCGTTGACGAGCGTGTGCTCATCAGCAGGGTTTTCCGTGATGCTACTCGCAAGGTAGCGGCGGTGTTGTGCGTAAGCATGCACATCACGCTTACCTTGTTTGAGCCTGAGGAGTGCAGAGCGTGCTCTGAACTAGGCTTGTGGCGGCTCAAACGTCTCTTTGAGCCGAAACTTTAAGATCTCTAACGACTCAAACACGTTTGGATCGTAAAGCTTGAGCCCTAAGGCTTAAACAGGTTTGGACCTTAAAGCTTGAGCCCTAAGGCCCAAGGCTTTACCCCACCTGTCAAATTTGACAGGGCATAGGTGATTTCCATCTTGTCACCCTCGATGCGACGGGCCCTGACGGCGTCGTCTAACTCGATGAACCATGTTAAAAGGGAATCTTCATCGGTTCCCTTGCACCTTGAGATGTTTATCTTTAAGGGTTCGGTTCGATGCGTGTGTGTCGGCCAGCCCATCGACTGATATGAGCCTTGCTGTTGTAGCAAGGCTATCTTCTTTCTTTCGACGGCAAGTTCCCCTTGTAGGAAGTTGATGATCGCAGCATGTTGCTGGTCTCTGCTCAGAGACCTTAACATACCACTGATGTAGGGTTCGCCCATGAGCAAACTCATGCGCCCGACTACCTCCCATCCTAAGTCACTCAGATGGGAGTAGCCTTCACGTGTGACGTGAAAGCTGTCGTCTTTTACGTCCAACATATCCATGTTGGACGGACACTAAGTAGTCGTTGGACGGACTCCAAAGTGCAACCAAATGTAACGGGGCACCGTTGTTTGGGGTGCTGCAAAACTTCACGTACAATAGTACGTGCAGAGGAAGCTTATTTACTAGAACGACTCGTTTAAGTAAGGTAAATAGAGAACTGTATTTAATATAGTTAAGCTAGCAATATAACGTTAATCTTTATCTAACGATATTAAACGACGTCGTATGACGACTACCTGCTCACCACTCATTGCGCGCGTCTAGCAGCGATTGGTGGTAATCTATGGATCACATGTCTTTTATCAACCAATCTTGGAGCAGCGCATGAGCATTTTCTAAAACGGATAATATTCCCTCAATATTATCCATCCCGGATAATTTTGGTAGAATATTGTCATGCTAGACAATATTCCTATTGACACCGTTTAGTGTCAATTTCATGTAATGGGCTACCCCGTTACACTGCGGGTCGGTAGTTCTAGTGTAAACGTGAATGTCGCCTTGTACAGTATGCTCCAGGTCAGCGCGCGCACTGCCTGTACGATTGTCGGCATTTGAACCAAAGGACGATAACAAATGAATGTGGTGTGGTCAGCTGCACTTTACGAGTCATGCAAAGCTAGTGTAAAGGATGACAGAATGGGAACTAAATTCATTTAATGGAAGCTCTTTAATCTCCGCACCTCTGGCTTTCTATGTATAGCATAATAAAGATAAATTTAACCATTAAGCTAAGGGAATTGCTAAATTAACACCCATTTTCCATTAATTCACACCCTTCCGTAAAAATCTTAAATTTTAAACATGATGTTTTTGTTGATGTGCCATGTGCACAGCATGTGTGATGAAGATGGGAATATTTTTTAAAAGCTTCCATAAGCGACAGTTCACGGTCTGTCACAATTACGGCTGGGCGTGTCTCTGGTGTCTGGATGACTGTAAGTTTTGAAAATGCCCACATGTAATCGTTTTGCTTCTCTTCTTTAAGAAAGCAGAAGTCAACCGAAAATTGGCTAGTGAAGCTTGTCATATCAACAACGTGAAGTGAGGGAAGTCGGTACTTGTTTGTTTTGTATGTGCAATCCATAAGCACGACATGATGTTATCGGCAAGCAAGCCGAATACTTTCTTTGTGAGCGAAAAAAGGGAGGTTATTGCTCCATCATCATCACATCTGTGAAAGTGCTTAAAATCGCTTGCTTGCAAATCATCAAAAAAAAACCTTGTATCGTCTCCTTCCATTTTACTTGTCCTTAAAAAGTTTCGTACGCTCATTGTACAATGTAGAGAGGTTTGCTAGGGCACCGTCATTCTCCATAAGAAGGGATGAAAGAATCCCTAACAGTTTAACACCAGCCAACGTCATATTTCTGACAGTATCGGCCTGCTCGCTATTTAGCTTTCTATGAATCGAATGACCAGACGGATGGAGTGACGGCTCATGATTGTGGCATCCATTCATCACGTTTAACTTCCAATTACCCCTTTTTTTGGAGAAACTTTTACTAAAAAGAACGGGCAATCCATTCGGCGTTAGCTGGTCTGGCGTTGGCGCTCTTTTCCAACCTTTGGTACGTTTACGGCACCTCGATTACATTTAAGGTAGACACGCTTTCCTGCAATCGAACTTTTAAATCGTAACATCATAGCCTTGGCCACGTGCGAACGTCTGCACAGTATTCACAAGTTGCTCCCGACTGGCATACTCAACCTCGGGAGGAGGAAGTATGTTGTGGCCTGGTGTTCTATAAGTAAACGCTGAAGGAGCTAGACCACAGGCGTGAGTAGTATCTTAGGAATTTCTTACGTATTACTTGCCAATTAATGGTCTAGATTATCGAGTTATACCTTTGTCAGAAAACATATCCATAAATGAATAGGAATTTTTATATATGATTTTGAAGGAAGGGCGTGAATCTAAGGAAAAGGGATGTGAATTTACCAATTCCCTTAAGCTAATTAGCTGTTCGTAAAAACGTTTGACGGCGTTTGCACTACGGAATAGCAAAATTCAAAGTATGGAAAGGCCTCACCCGTAAATGTTCAATGATCTCATTTCGCACTATCCTGCGTCCCATCCCGTCCTGCGCGGGATGGGACACGGCATTGGACCATCCCGCCCCACCTTGCGCAGAACAGAGCCCTATTGGGAACGGCGGTACATACGCGACAGCTTTGAACTGTACTCACTTGCACCACAACACTTGCCGAGCCGCCGACTTGTCCCAACTCTGTGCCAGAAAAAGTATAGCAGATGGTCTTCAAAGCCGGTCTCATCATCATCTTGGATGTGAAATTCGATGGAGACCCCACGTCTGCTACGTCGTAACGACCTTCGCCTATTTGTCATGCGGCGACGTGCCGCCATATGCCCTAGCGACAACAACAACACGCATCACGTCTCTCTTGCCGTGCGAACCGCCACCACCTCTGTCCTCTTCGTTCGAAGGGTTCTTTGTCTTGCAAGCCGAACTGTAGAACAAAAGACGTATCCAGATTGCAAGAGTACCAGTTTGCAGCCATTCTGCGGAGGCCTGTCGTCTGGCTCTTCAAGCAACAGTTGTACCTCCTCCTCGAACGATGGCGTCTTCTGACTAGGTCGCTACGTCTGACTTCTGGTCTGTTGTTAAGAGTGGTGCACATGCACCTGGTACAAATCCCGATTAGGTCAAGCGCCGTCAACTTTACAATATCGTGCATTCCCTGAAGACGAGACAAACCACCACACGTCATTGATAAACCGTAGCTTAACCTTGACGCTTCGCACGCAGAACATGAAGCTCAAACGGAGTGGCCGCGCACGTGCTACGAAGCTCTGTAAGTAGCAGGCTTGCCGCACTTGTTCCACCGTGTCAATTGTGACACAATCATCATCCATATGCACCGAAACGGACGTTTGGGGAGCCTGTAGCCTCGACAGCAGCGTTACACACTGTTCGAAATCTTCAGATGAGAGTCAGAGCTCGTTTTTTTACATCTCCGTTTGTCTCGTTTATCGTTGTTCGAATTGGACAAGACAGACTTTGTTCGGAAGGGTTCAGCTCTCACCGAATACCGTCTGGTGGAAAGAATGTTCAGACCAGGTTTAGACTGCATCAACACTTACTCGATTTGCTCTGCGACCTCTTCCTCTGATTCATCCGTACCTGTGACAATTCAAAAGCACACGTGGATAGACCCTGCCGTTTCGATGCGAAATTTCGGCTTTGACAATTGTACAACAATCGGTACCTGAAGATAGGTGGTGGCACGTCTAGTCCTCGCCGAGCGGAGGTTTGACAAGAGTGTGCATTATCAAACTTCCTGCCTGCCGACGCAGTATCAAGCTCCCAAGCACTCCACCTCAAGCTCAACTACCCGCTCTCTAATCCAATGTGGACAAGCTGGTCAGCTGCGATCAGCTTAGCTGTTGCGGTGACGTATGCGAGTCTTCCCGGCGCATCAGTCGCCCAGGATGCCTTCGACGCCAGAGCCCAGGCGATTGTCGACAAGTTCACCGTTACGCAAGTGCTTGGACAGATGACCCAAATCGAAGTCAGCAATGTCATAAATTCCACCACCAAGACGCTGAACGAGACCAGCGTCCGCGCCTACGCTCGACAGCACGTGGGGTCGTACTTCAGCTCGGTATATGCTGGACGCCAAGAAAGCGCCCCATACGGGTGGAACGCTACTGAGTTCCGTGCCTTGATCAAGCGTATCCAAGAGATCACCATGGAGGAGAATGGTGGGCACCCGATGATTTATGGCATCGACTCAGTGCACGGTGCCAACTACGTCGAAGCAGCCGTCTTGTTTCCGCAGCAGATCAACATGGGTGCGAGCTTCACTCCCGAGCTCGTGTACAAAGCAGGACAAATCACTGCTCGCGACACGCAAGCTGCCGGTATTCCGTGGATCTTCGGACCAATTCTGGAGATCTCGTACAATCCGTTGTGGTCCCGCACGTTCGAGACCTTCAGTGAGGACCCCTATGTGGTGTCTGTGATGGGTGACGCTATTATTCGCGGTCTGCAGAGCTACAACCAAACGGCAGCCTGCATGAAGCACTTTATCGGATACTCCAGGACCGAGAGGGGCCACGACCGTGACAACACCCACATCTCCGACTTCGAACTGCTCAACTACTACTTGCCGTCGTTCAAAGCAGCTGTAGACGCCGGTGTCATGACGGCGATGGAGAGTTTCACCTCGATTAATGGTGAGCCGGTCGTTGCCAGCTCTCGCATCCTGAACGATCTGCTTCGAACGGACCTCGGGTTCAAAGGCCTGCTCGTTACCGACTATGCCGAGATTAACAATCTCAAGGACTGGCACCGGGTTGCCAAGACCTACGATGATGCTGTAGCTATGGCGATGATGCAGACATCGATCGACATGAGCATGGTGCCGAACAACGCGAACTTCATCAATCAAACGCTGAAAATGCTGGAGAAGCACCCGGAACAGGAAGCTCGTCTGCGAGAATCGGCGAAGCGTGTTGTGACGACGAAGTTGAAGCTGGGCTTGTACGAGAACCCGATCCCTGGTGAGCAGTACGTCTCGATGGTGGGTAACGACGACGACGTGCAGACAGCGTTGGCAATAGCTCGCGAATCGGTTGTGCTCCTGAAGAATGCGGAAAACGTCCTGCCACTGCCGAAGACAGCTTCCGTCTTTCTCACGGGTCATTCTGCTGACAATGTTGGCTACCAGTGCGGTGGATGGAGCAAGGCGTGGCAAGGGTACTCGGGGAATGCGATGTTTCCCAATGGCGTGAGCGTTCTCCAGGGCTTCGAAGGCCTTGTTGGTAACAGCTCGTTCACTTACTTTAACGGCTTGCAAGCGAACGGCAGTATTTCGGACGCGGACTTGGCAACGGCTGTGAAGCAAGCTAGCGAGCACGAGTACACGGTTGCTGTGATCGGTGAGGAATCCTACACTGAAAAACCGGGAGACATCAATGACTTGGCACTACCTGCCGGTCAGGTGAGGTTCATCGAGGCTCTCAGTAAGACGAGCACCAAGGTGATCGTCGTGTTGTTTGAAGGCCGCCCTCGTCTACTTGGTTCGATCCCTGATAACTCGGTGGCCATCATTAACGGTATGCTGGCTTGTGAGCTCGGTGGCAAGGCAATGGCTGAGATTATCTTTGGTGACGTGAACCCGAGCGGTCGACTGCCGCTCACGTACCCGAAGGACCCTGCAAACATTGCCATTCCGTACAACCACCTCGTCAGTACGCGCTGTGCCAACGACAACTGCAAGATGGAATTTGACTTCGGAACGGGTCTCAGCTACACGCAGTTCAACTACACCGGTTTGAGTCTGGACACGACTCGGCTGACTAGTGCGTCCGCAACCGTCACTGCGACAGTGACGGTGACGAACGTGGGTGCCCGTGCCGGTAAGGAGACGGTGATGTTGTTTGTGATCCAACCGTACCGCCTGATCTCAGTGCCGGAGGTAAAGCAGCTGAAGAAATTCAAGAAGATTGAGCTGCAGCCTGGTCAGTCGATGGACGTCTCATTCACGCTGACAACAGACGACTTGAGCGTGTATGACCCGCAGATCGGCAAAGGTTTGAAGCGCGTGTTCGAGGATAGCGACTATGTCGTGGCCATCAAGCCCGAGACGAATTGTGACGTGTACAACAACATCACAAACCCGTTGTGTGCAGAGTTCAGCATTGACACTAGCGGTGAACCAGCGCCCGTCGAGCCCAGCAAGGAAGCAGCGCCCGTCCCGACAAACACTGCGCCCGCCAACGCCATCTTTGGTGCTTCGCCCGTCGTCAATGATGTGATGCCTCTTGTGTAAGTGAACAATGTGAAAAATCCACACCAGGAGAGACTTTTGTTTGAATACACGTTCAGCCCTTTGCAATTAGCAGCACGTCGCCTTTTTCTTCAAGTCTATCGTGTTTCGCTGTGTATTCACATTTGGTCGGATATCGATTTACCGCGATCACGAGGGGTGAAGCTATCAGTGACTGGGCGTAAAGTTAAGGCTCAATTTTTTTATCGCGATCACGAAATTTGAATGTATTAGTAACTGGGTGCAAGATTAAGGCTGATTTTATAGACCCACTTTTAGTGTGTGTGTGTGTATCTGTATAAATATAGCGCTGGATGTACCTTTTACGCCGTACTAAGTGCGACGTAGCTTGTCCCCTTCACATTGGTAGACATGTGTTTTCAGCTGTCATTCTTTGAAGGTCACTAACTGCGACCACGTGGGGAGTGTAAGTCACACGCACCATTGCTAGCACGTGATAAAGCTTAAAGTCGTTCGAAAAAACGTATTACACATGAACAAATGCTCAACGCTTCGAGAAAAATTAATTTTTAAGCGATTTTTGAAAGGTGACACGGTTGAAAGTTTGACCACTTGTCATTGTGAATACATGGTTACACTGTACTTGTAACGGGGTAAATCGTTACATAACAATTTATAAGAAATTGTTAATAGAATATAACTATAAGAGTTATATTCTCATAATATTGTCATAAGGACAAATATTCTGTAGCACTTACGAGTAGTTTCTAATTGGTTGATACAGGCCATTTTATCAACCAACGAAGACGCGCCACGACAGACGCACGCAATGAGTGGTGAGCAGAGAGTTGATATACACATTTGTATTTAGACATAGTTAGATGAGGATAAACAGGGGGTTTATTACAGACATTAACTATGCTAAATACAGTTCTACTTTTTACTTTAACCAAGTACTCGCTTCTTCTACCGTATTCCTCTGCACGTACCAGTGTACGTGAAGTTCCAAGGCACCGCCTTATTCTGTCATCAGAATAAGTAGCTTGTACTGTTACCAGTACAAGCTTCAGGGTGCCCCGTTACACCTGGTAGCACTTCGTAGTCCGTCCTAGGACCGCGTTCACATCCAACATGAATATGTTGGATGATGAAGATGACCAAAGCTTTCACGCTACGCGTGAAGACTACTCCCATTTGAGCGGTATCGAATGGGATGCGGTTGAACGAATGGGTTCGACCATGGGCATCCATGATGTTAGCGTCATGCTAGAGGCTCTCAATAGAGATGCCCAACATGCTACTGTCGCCAAGTTCATTCAAAATGAACTTGACGCAGAACGCGAGAAAGTATCCTTGATTCACCAACAAGGTTCTCAACAAGCAGATTTGTTGAGAGAACAGGGTGCTCAACAGTTTGAACTGTTGAGACAGCTGCAGTCTGCTGCTGGTGGGTCGATGCACTCGCGTCGACCCGAGACTTTGAAGATTGACATCTCTAAGTATAGGGGAGTCGAAGAGAACTCCGTCTTGAGATGGTTTGTCGAATTGGATGACGCCATAAGGGCGCGTCGCATCGACGACGGGGATATGCAAGTTGCATTTGCCCAGTCAAATCTGGCAGGACGTGCCAAGACTTGGGCACTGGGGCTCAAGTTGCACGACCAATATGCGTTTAAGTCGTTGGAAGTCTTCAAGTCGCGGCTCAGACAAACGATTGAACCGCCTAGAGCTGAGTTCAGGGCTCGAACCGAACTCTTGAAGCTCAAACAAGGTAAGCGTGATGTGCACGCTTACGTGCAACATATACGACATCTCACGAGTTGTATAAGTTCCAACCCGGTTGATGAACACACATTGGTTTCGGTGTTCATGCAGGGTCTTGCGGATGGTCCCGTCAAGACTCACCTGTTCCGGCTTGAACTAGATTCACTAGAACAAGCAATTTCCATTGCGGAACAGGAAGACTTCAGTCTGAGACAGGCTCGCGCCAGCTCGACATCGTATCGTCAACCGAGACGATATGACAACGGAGGTCCATAGCCGATGGAACTCTGTTACGTAGAGAGCGAGAAGGCTCGCTCTACAGGCTACAAGAAGTTGCAGAGATGCAACAGATGTCAAAAGACAGGACACTACGCTTACGAGTGTAGTTCCCCTCGTCCAGTGTCTCGCGACACTGGGCGTAGTGACCGTCCACCCATGAGAAAGGGGCAGGGACGAGGGTCCGCAGTTGGTGCAAAGACGCAACAACGGGATGGACCGTCAAAAAACGGACAGGATCAGTAGGTGCGGAGCACCAGACTGGTCCAGCAACGTCAAGAAAATTTGTAGGCCTCTTGATGAAGGTTGCTCCCAACACACAAACGTGGTGCGTTGCTGCTCTAGGTAATGAGGTCTCACTCATTACCTTGAAACTCGAAGTGACGAATAAGTTGTACTCTTCGAGCTCTAGTCGATTGTGGGGCGTCCAACAATTTTGTGCGACGCCAATCGCTAGAAGATGGTCACTTTAAATTCAGTGAATGTGACACACCTCCTACGAGGATGACGGTACGTCTTGCGACAGGCGCATCCGTAACCGTCATGAAGCGTATAGTGAAGATCCACTATACGCTAGAAGATACCCAATATGACGATGACTTTATCGTATTGGATTTGGATGACAAATTTGATGTCATCCTTGGAATACCGTGGCTCAGAAGGTACGAACCACGGGTAAACTGGCAACATCGGACAGTAAAGATGCCTGCCGCTTGTTCATCAGATGGCCATCTGATGAACGTTTTGGAGCGTCCACAAGCGTGTGGATGTACTACGAGTGAGTGCGATGGCCTCACTTGTGGTACGGTCGTTAGTACGACTGCACAAAACCTTAGTGTACCAAACGGTTACACTTCGGAGCAAAGTTCCGGCGGCTGTGAGGAAACACAGGCTGCGCCGAAGGTCCACCACTCGAATAAGTCGGGTGGACTGGGACAAAGATGTATCCCTAGCGGGGAACATCTAGAAGAGAAACAATAGATCGCTCAGGTTAAGCGAAACGATAATCCTAGATCGACTGGAGAGTCTTTCGTAGAGGATCTCGCTGTGGTTGCGCAACCCCAGCTGGAGGAAGTAAAGGGAATAAGTCCCAAGATTACAAATAAGGCGGAAATAAGTTCCCCGAAACCCGCGGGAATAAGTCTCCGGGAAGCCGAAGGAATAAGTCCTTCGAAGCCTGAGGGAATAAGTCCCCAAGAAATGACAGAGACATTGAATGTCATAGTCAATGACGGATCAAGTGTAGGCGCTTATACACTTGATCTGATTGCGCCTCCGAAGTTGACTTCGGAGATCACTCAGTTGCCAACGCTCGAACATAAAAGGTTCTTGCGTGATCTGCGTAGTGGCAAAGTCAAGCAGATCTGCGTACTCGTCGCTGACGACGAGTGTGTAACCGACATAAGGTCAGGAACAGTGTTTTACTGAGAACGAGAGAGTTCTCAGTAGTTCATCTATGGACGAGAGTGTCCTAGATGAAAAGACACGAATTGGGCGATATGACTCCCAATCATGGGAATCGCTCAAGAAAAATTCTCTCTATGAAGATTTGGTTGAATTCAAGGATGTATTCCCTGAAACTGTTCCGTGCGAATTACCGAAGGATAAAGGTATTCGACACGAGGTCGAGCTTAAACCAGGCTCGAAGTACTGTGTCATGAAGCAGTGGCCACTGCCTCGTGAACAAGTACTTGCGATCGACAAGTTCTTTGCCGATCGTTTAGCTGCGGGCCATGTGAGGGAATCAACTTCCCCACATAGCTCTCCGACCTTCTGTGTGCAAAAAGTCACAGGAGGGTAAAGGATAGTGCACGCGTTCAACAAATTGAACGCTGCAACGGTACCGTCTCAGACGCCGATACCGAGGAAGGACGTAATCATTGATGGTATGGCAAAGAGTACTATCTTTTAATCCATGGCTTTGATGGATGGCTTCTGTCAAATCCTTATGCGAGAACGGGATATACCCTATACCGCAGTTAGCACGCCTAGCGGCATGCTCTGGGAATGGCTAGTGATGCCACAAGGGCTTAGTGATGCCCCTGCCACGTTCAACAGATGTGATACACATCTGTTGAGACCAGTACGAGAATTCGCGCCGAGTTATTTCGATGACGTATTCATCCATAGTCGAGCTATGGATGGAAAGTCGGACGTTGAGGTTCACAGGTACCACGTCCGACAAGTTCTTACAATCATGCGAAAGCATCAATTGTATGCTAACCTCAAGAAGTGTATATTCGCAGCAAGCGAAATACCACTTCTTGGGTGCATCGTTGGTAAGAACGGTGTACGTCCTGATCCCGAAAAGATCAAGGCGATCACCGACTGGCCTGTGCCAGTTGATGTCAAAGGTCTTCGAAAATTCCTTGGGCTAGCGGCGTATTTGCATAGGTACTCACGCAATTACGCCGAGATGAATGTGCACCTCTCTCGTTTGTTAAAAAGAACGAGAGGTGGTTATGGAACGCTGAATGTCAGCGCCCCATTAATGGTATCAAGCAGAGCTCGATACAATCCCCAGTCCTAGCAATTGCCGATCCGGACAGGCCATTTCATGTGGTCTGTGATGCCAGCGATTTCGCAATCGGCTGTGCATTAATGCAGTACGATCTTGAAGGCGTTGAACGCGTCGTCTGCTATCAGTCGCGTCAGCTGCAACCAGCTGAGCGGAACTATCCAGTGCATGACAAGGAACTCCTTGCCATGAAGTATGCACCCGCGAAGTTCATAGTCTATCTATTAGGAGATAGACCCTTCATTGTTTACACTGACCATGCGTCATTACGCACGGCAGTGAACAGCCCGCACCTTTCACAACGAATGGCGCGGTGGTTGTCATTCTTTGCGGAATACAACTTTACGGTCGAGTACAAACCAGGACGACTTAATGTCGTCGCTGATGCACTCTCACGTCGTCCCGACTTTGAAACAGTCGCGACATCCGATAGTGAGACAGTCACTGTTGCGGTTATGACGTCCTCAGTCCCATCTACAACGTTGTATGATGATGTGAGGCGGGCATACGCCCAAGATGGTGAGATTGTGAAGTTGTTGACACATCTCTCACAGCCATCTCGAGAATCGTTGAAACGATTGTCGTCTGAGTATCAATCTGCATCAGATCGATACACTACTCGCAACGGTTTACTGTTTTATACAGCCGTTTCTGGTGACACACCACGTGTTGTCATTCCAGATGATACTGATCTGCGTTTGCGGATCATGTTCGAGTATCACGATGCTCTTATAGGAGGACATCGTGGCCGAGAGAAAACATGTCTCACGGTGAGTCGAGGCTTTTACTGGCCCCGCCAGTATCAGTTTGTGCGAAAGTATGTTCGCGCATGCGAAGTCTGTCAACGAGTGAAGTCAAGTCCTTCACTGCGTGCACCTTTACAGCCTCTTCCAATTTCAGCTGAGTGCTGAGAATCCATCTCAATGGATTTCGTCTTCGGGTTACCCGAAGACGCACGCAAGAATACGAGTATTCCCGTATTTGTTGACAGATTCAGCAAAATGGTACACCTAGTGGCTGTACCAGAGTCAATCACGTCAAGTGGCTGTGCTTGTGTCTTTATTGACACTATCTTCCGACTTCATGGATTGCCCCCTGAACTCGTATCAGACAGAGATCCTCGATTCACTGCTGATTTCTGGCGTTCCGTGTTCAAATCACTCGGAACGCGCTTGAAGATGTCTACATCTGATCATCCAGAGTCAGATGGTCAGACGGAACGCGCCAATTGTGTCCTTGAAGAGATACTTCGAGGATACGTACACTCCTTTAAGAGTTGGAGTGAGTTTTTGCCAATGGTAGAGTTTGCCATTAACAACTCGGTGCATGCGTCCACGACACATACACCGTTTTACGTGAATGGCTTACGCCATCCGCGTGTACCCACCTTACTAGAGTGTAACTCTGGTTTAAGGGGGGAGGGACTCGCGCGAGCAAAATCCGATTTGGCTCACGCTCATCACGCTCTGACGAAGAGGTCATTGCGTTTGATGCCGATATCGATAACATCGATATCGAAGAAGATGATGCCAGTGAGAGTGCGGAAGCCCTCACTGAGAAAAGATTGATGTTGCTGCAGTGCGCTCACAGCGCACTGAAGCTAACGAGTCATCAGATGAGTTCATACTGGCTCATGAAACGGTAGTTCGTTTTGTGCAAGACTCCATCGCCGAAGCGGTGGATAAGCAAAAGCAAAACGCTGACAAGAATGGAAGGGCAAACACTCTTTTATTTAATAGAGGGGACTTAGTCCTACTGTCTACGGTTAATCTAATAAAGCATGTAGTGACTAAATTATGTAGCAGTGAACTACTACCCAAGTACATCGGCCCATTTCGTGTATTGCACCGCCTAGGCAATGCATACACGATCGAGTTGCCACGTAAGATGCAAACGCATCCCTCGCTTTACATTAATCAAATTAAGCCGCACCATCAGTACGCTGCTTCTTCCGATGAAGAACGCCCTTGCGCTCAAGCATCTCGCAGAGAGCCTTGTGCTCCCGATGGTGGCCATCGACAAGGGTCTGAAGAGCAGTTATCTCATCTCTAGACCGATCCACAGTCCCACGAGCTACCAAGCTCGTCACGAAAGGATGTCAGAGCTCTCTCGTTCTCAAGCCGAGCAAAGGCAAACTCAGCTCGATGCTTCAAGACAGCGTCCGCCAGTTGAAGACGCCTGTCCCGCTCATGTTCGAGATCGCCGCGTAACCCTTGCGTTACGCGATCAAAGAAGCTCTTGGGAACACACGGATCCCCACGATTGTGTGGAGAGCGTCTTCCCTCCACCTCCACCTCCATTAGAGGACTCTCGCGGTGGCCAGCGCTATCTAGTTGAGCAGCTGTTGAACCACCGCAACGTGAACGGACGTCGGACGAATTATCTCGTTCGGTGGCGCGGCTATCCCCCGTCCTGGCATACTTGGGAGCCCCGCTCCCAATTGATGGTTGACGTACTGGGTCTGGTTGAGCAGTACGACGCGGCACATCCTGTGCCGCAGAAGGACCGCCGGAGAAAGTCTTCCCGGCACGGTCGTAAAGGGATTTCAGGATGTCAATCCCTTCGTACATCTCACTAGAGATACGTACGCGCCACCACGGTCTAGTAAGGAGGTAGACAGCCTTAGGTGCACGCGCAGAGTTGTTCACACAACTTGGGCACGAGTCTCCCCAAGAGAGGCAGGGTAATCGTTTCTCCCTTGACAGACGATGCAGCTTGTAGCGTGCACCGGTCGGGGTTCTCTTTTCAAACTTATCACGAGCTTTGATAAGTTTGTCGTTCCAAACGTCACGACCTACATCCTCAAGGCTATGGATGTAGGCGTTCCACGCTTGAAGTAGTGAGGGACCATCACGCTTGTGATTCCCACTGAAACATCGATGTCTAAAGAAAGCATCGATGGAGAATTCATTCTCAGCGCGATAGTTTTTCGCGCTGGGGTCAAGGTGATGGATCCTTGACGAATCGAACAATCGTGTTCGATAACGATCACTCGTCGTCGCCGACAAGCGATCCATGACGGATTTGGGAGGCATCAATGCCTTCTTCTTGGGAGCGAGACGCAACACATTGCGGTTCCGCTCTTCGTGCGACGTGCCGACAGAAGGACTGGCACCTCGTTGCGAAGTGGTGTCCATAAGAGAACCGACACCACTGTTAGCGCCCGAGTCTCGCGACCTCGAGCGCCTTCGCTTCGGCGATGGTTCATCTGATTCGTCAGATGAACCAAAGATGCTACGACGCATAGCATCATCCATGCCACGCTTGGCAGGCGGCTAGGCTTCGATCGCCGTCGATACGGATCCGTCTTCCGTATCAGGAGAGTATGAGACTCCATGCTCATACTCTGTGAAGACATGAGTGTCTTCATGACCAGCGCCTGCATCACCAAGTGACACAGGCTGAGTCGCTTCAGCAACCGATGAGACATCAGTTGCTGTGGTTTCTGATTCGGCGTCCGCACAGAGACGTGCGGACGCGATCAAGGCCGTGGACTCGGACCAACAAGTGCAAACCCTGTCCCAAGTGATTTGGGACGAGTACCCTTTTAGTCAATCAGTCACTAAAGTGACTGATGGTTAAGGGGGGGTGATGTAACGGGGTGAATCGTTACATAACAATTTATATGAAATTGTTAATAGAATATAACTATAAGAGTTATATTCTCATAATATTGTCATAAGGACAAATATTCTGTAGCACTTACGAGTAGTTTCTAATTGGTTGATACAGGCCATTTTATCAACCAACGAAGACGCGCCACGACAGACGCACGCAATGAGTGGTGAGCAGAGAGTTGATATACACATTTGTATTTAGACATAGTTAGATGAGGATAAACAGGGGGTTTATTACAGACATTAACTATACAAAATACAGTTCTACTTTTTACTTTAACCAAGTACTCGCTTCTTCTACCGTATTCCTCTGCACGTACCAGTGTACGTGAAGTTCCAAGGCACCGCCTTATTCTGTCATCAGAATAAGTAGCTTGTACTGTTACCAGTACAAGCTTCAGGGTGCCCCGTTACAGTACAGGTCTTCGGAAGGACAGAAAAAATTACAACTTCGTTCATAAAAAGGATATAGCAGGTGTAACAGGGCACCGAAGCAGCACACTGGACAACCAGCATGGAGCTACTACCACCGACAGCAGCGAGAGTGGTGTCTCGCTGCCTCTGTTGTAACGGGGTTATACGCGGTTGTTTGAACCGGTGACGTTTGTGTGTTATTTGAACCGATTATGTTTGTGTGTCCACACCAAGTAAAGATTGGTAGATCTGAGTGGCACGGTCTTGGCACCACGTTCTTACGATCATACCGCACCTTATCGGGTAAGGATAAGGAACAAGACTTTTTACTTTTGTCATAGGATTGCAATGTAGAAGTCAGTCAGACAAGGTTAAAGGGTTTTATTGTCGTAGTTAAGCAATAAAGTTCAGCTCTTTTTTGAATCGTCAGACGCTAGTGTTTAGTCAAGGCATAGGGTGTCGTTAGAGTGTTAGTCTTGTGATGGGTTTACTCTTGATTCACTAGCAGTGACTAGTTAGGGTGTGATTCTGTAAATGTAATCCCTTTAGAACCGGAATTGTTAAGCTTGTGCGCTTGAACGTCTGTACGTCGGTGTAAGTTGTGATGACTAAGCAACTCTTTGAGTCTAAGACTTCCTCTGATAAGAGGTGCTAAGTAGATCTGCTACACTTGGTAGCACTTGTAGTCAATCTTTACCTGATTTTTCACAGACTGGATCCTCTGCGAGGATGGAGACGGCCATGATCCTCTCTGAGGACCAGAAGATCACGCTTAAGAAGCTCAAGGCGTTGATCGGGAACGAAAAAGTGGCTCTTAGAATGTTGCAAGGCCCAGACGCACTTCGGGCACGTCTCGAGGTCTTCTCGTACTTTGAGTCCACGTTGAACTGACGGTCCACTACAATTTGGCATCTGCCATGCCCACTCGGTATGTTCCAATACCGGACACAGAGTCAATGACTCTTCCTCTCTTATTAAGTGTGAAAACTTAAAAGGGGGAAAGAGAGAGTAAATTTCCTTTTGCTCTGCTCGACGACGTGCGACAAGCATACGCAGAAGATCAGTCTCTTCTGCGATTGATGGATTACTTACCCAATCTATACAGTCAAGCTTTGAAAAGCATTTCGTCTCGATACCACTCTTCAACCAACTGGTATTCTGTTCGTGATGAACTGCTGTACTATAAAGCAGTCAACGGCGGCACGCCTCGTGTCCTCGTTCCCGCTTATGATGATTTGCGACTGCGCATCATGTATGAGAGTCACGATGCCCCAACAAGTGGGCATCGCGGTAGAGAAATACTTACCTCATGGAAAGCCATGACTTCTATTGATCACGCCAGTACGAGTGCGCAAATATATTCGCGCTTGCGAATTTTGGTAATGGATGAAGCCTAGTCTATCATCCCGCGTACCCTTGCAGCCTTTACTATTCCATTAGAGTGTTGGCAGTCCTTATCAAAGGACTTCGTATATGGGTTTTATAATGACGCTCACAAGAATACTGGTATTCTTGTGTTTGTTGATTGGTTCAGCAAGATGGTACATCTTGTTGCTGTACCGGAGTCAATCACAGTCCAGGGCTGTGCGGACCGACGCGAAAGAGCATCAGCGACGACATTAAGTCGTTCTGGTTTATATTCGACGCAGAAGTTGTACTCCACGAATAAAGACAGTCACCTTGCCATTCGTCGAGAGGTGTGGACTGTTACGGCCGTGCGTAATGACGTACGGTCGGTATAAACGATGAAGGGCCTATCTCCTAAGAGAGTCATACCCGAAACTTAGCTAGTGCATAATTCAAGGCAAGGCATTCCTTTTCATGCACCGGGTAATTATGCTCAGCTTATTGTAGCTGACGCTATTGATAACAGACGAGGCCCTCAACGCCGTCTAAGCCGTACTGCATTAACGCGCAGCCCATTGCAAAATCGCTGGTGTCACAGACCACATGGAATGATCGGTCCTGGTCTGCAATTGCCAACCCAGGCGATTGAATCAAGCTTTTCTTGATACCTTCAAAAGAGTGCTGACACTCAGCACTCCATGACCACCGCTTGTTTCTCTTTAGCAGACGAGAGAGATGTACGGTCATCTCGGCGTAGTTGCGCGAGTGCTTGTGCAAGTACGCCGCCGAGCCAAGGAACTTACGAAGTCTCTTGACGTCGACTGGCACAGGCTAGTCGCTAAGTGCCTTGATCTTTTCCGGATCAGGGCGAGCACCGTTTTTACCCATGATGCAGCCAAGAAGTGATATTCCGCTTGCTGCAAATATACACTTCTTGAGGTTTGCATACAATTGATGCTTTCGCATTAGTGTAAGAACCTGTCGGACGTGGATTCAATGAACCTCCACGTCCGTCTTTCCGTCCATTGCCGGGCCATGGACGAAGACATCGTCGAAGTAACTCATGGAGAAATCGCGCACCGATCGCAATAGATTCGTAAATCATCTGTTGAATGTTGCAGAGGCGTTACTTAGCCCCTGTGGCATCACTAGCCATTTCCAGAGCATGCCGCTAGGCGTGCTAACTGTGGTATAGGGTATATCCCGTTCTCGCATAAGGATTTGATAGAAGCCATCCATCAAAGCCATGGATTAAAAGATGGTACTCTTTGCCATACCATCAATGATTACGTCCTTCCTCGGTATCGGCGTCTGAGACGGTACCGTTGCAGCGTTCAATTTGTTGAACGCGTGCACTATCCGCCACCTTCCTGTGACTTTTTGCACACAGAAGGTCGGAGAGCTATGTGGGGAAGTTGATTCCCTCACATGGTCCGCAGCTAAACGATCGGCAAAGAACTTGTCGATCGCAAGTACTTGTTCACGAGGCAGTGGCCACTGCTTCATGACACAGTACTTCGAGCCTGGTTTAAGCTCGACTTCGTGTCGAATACCTTTATCCTTCGGTAATTCGCACGGAACAGTTTCAGGGAATACATCCTTGAATTCAACCAAATCTTCATAGAGAGGATTTTTCTTTAGAGATTCCCATGATTGGGAGTCATATCGCCCAATTCGTGTCTTTTCATCTAGGACACTCTCGTCCATCGATGAGATACTAAAAACCCGTTCAATCTCCGTAAACACTTGTGCGGGCCAAATATCGGCGACGTACTCGTCCTATGTGACGAGTACGCAGATCTGCTTGATCTTGTCACTACGCATATCTCACAAGAATCTTTTAGATTCTAGCGTTGGCAAATTGATTACCTCCGAAGCTGACTTCGGAGGTGTAACCACATCAAGTGTTTGACCGTCTACAATTGATCCGTCATTCACCAAGACATTCACTGTCTCGGTGATTTCCTGGGAAAACGCATCCGCAGGTGGTGGTGGTGGGAAACACACACTCAATATATCTTTCTTGAGAGTTATCACTCTCAAGAACGCTGGAACTTTCTTATAATACGTCCCTTGGCTGTGGGTGTACTACCACAGTCACGTCCTCTTCGATCGACTCTCTTTCAGTCGATGAGGCTTGCTCTACGATCGACTCTCCGTTAGTCGATCTCGCTTTATCGTGTTGTTCATCCTGAACAACAATCATCTCACTTCTTGGATGCACCCTTCTTCGTGTTTGCCCGTGTTTCAATTCACTCGATCGCTTCGAGTGGTGAACCTTTGGCGCACCCTGTGTCTCTACACAGGTGCCGGAAGCTAGTTCGACAGTGCAGTGTCCTTCTACACTGTGATCTTGTGCAGTCGTACTAACGACCGTACCTCAATTGAGGCCATCGCACTCACTCGTAGTACATCCACACGCTTGTAGACGCACCAAGACGTTCATCAGATGGCCATCCGATGAACAAACGGAAGGCATCTTCACGGATCAATGCTGCCAGCTGATCAATGGCTTGCAAAACAATAAGCCATTGCAGACCGAGGATGACATCAATTTGGTCGTCCAAATCTAGTACGATAAGGTCATCATCGTATTGCTTTTCTACTAGCGTGTATTGGATTCCCACTACACGTTTGTTCACTGTTACGGATGCGCCTGTAGCAAGGCATACCGTCATCCTCGTTGAAGGGAACTCTCTCTCAACATATTTAAGCCTACTATCCTCTAGCGACTAGCGTCGACAAATTGTTCGACGCCCCACAATCAACTAGGGCGCGAAGTGACCTTCCACTTGTCACTTCGATCTTCAAAGTGATATGGGGCACCTCATCCCTAGGGGTAGTAACACACAGCGACTGTGTGTTGGGAGCAATAATCGTTAAGAGTCCTGCAAAATTCACTTGACGTTGCTGAATCAGCAGGGTGCTCCGCCCCTACTGACCCTGACCGTTCTTTGACGGTCCGACTTGCTGTCGCGACTTAGCGACATGGTCGGATCCGCGCCTTGGACCTTTCCTTGGCCAACGGTGGTCATCACGTCCTATCTTTAATCGTGTTGCGGTGCTTGGGACACTACACTCGTGAGGGTAGTGTCCAATCTTCTGACAGCGATGGTATTTTGCCGTTCGCTTGTGAATCAGAGAGCGAGAGTTCTCTCTCTCGATGTAACAGAGATCCATTGGTTCGGGACCTCCGGTTTCCTGCCGTCTCTTCGGACGATAGTTTGGCGAGTTAGCCTCAAACTGTATCAGGCTGAAGTCTTCTTGTTTCGCATACGATATCGCCTTTTCCAGCGTATGAAAGTCCTCTAGGAACATGTAGGTCTACACTGGTCTATCTACAAGGCCGTCGATAAACACGTTGATGAGTGCGTGCTCATCAGCGAGGATTTCCGTGATACTATTCGCAAGGTAGCGTAGGTGCTGTGCGTAAGCATGCACATCAAGCTTACCTTGTTTGAGCTTGAGGAGTGCAAAGCATGCTCTGAACTCGTCTCGTGGTGGCTCAAACGTTTCTTTGAGCCGAGACTTCAAGATCTCCAACGACTCAAACACATTTGAGTCGTGAAGCTGGAGCCCTTAGGCCCAAGTCTTTGCTCGTCCTGTCAAATTTGACAGGGCGAGGATGACTTGCATCTCGTCGCCCTTGATGTGACGGGCTCTGATGGCGTCGTCTATCTCGACGAACCATCTCAAAAGGGAACCTTCATCGGATTCCTTGTCCCTTGAGTTATCAATCTTTAAGGTTTCGGGTCGACGCCTGTGCGTCGGTCCGCCCATCGACTGATGATAGCCTTGCTGTTGTAGCAAGGCTATCTTCTGCCTTTCGAAGCCAAGTTCCCCTTTAAGGAACTTGTCGATAGCAGCATTTTGCTGGTCTCTGCTTAGAGGCTCCAACATGCCACTGATGGCGAATTCGCCCATTTTTGACTTTTGGCAACAGCCAAGAGCGAGTTGAGGTGGGAGAGCTTAGAAGAAGGTAAAATGGAAAGTGAATTATCATCTAGCTAGGTCCTTAGTTCGTCTCGTTGTACTACTCTAAGCCTATCGATATCGACTCTATAATATTAGTAACAAAACGATGAGTCGATCCCATCGTTACACACTATCACACAGTGTCGTCCATGACATATGGTCATTAGTATCAGTAACCAACACCATTACCAATACTCCCCCTCGACTAGAAGTCTCTGATCCTGGCCTTGTCCAGCAGCGACTCGAACTTCTTTGTCGAAATCGGTTTGGTCAGAAAATCTGCCAGCTGTGACTTGGTTTCAGTATACTGCAGGTCGATAATCTTGTCTTTCACCTGTTCGCGCACAAAATGGTATCTGATGTCGATATGTTTCGCTCGACTTTGATAGCCGTCGTTCTTAGCGATAGCGATTGCACTCTGGTTGTCTTCGTGAATCTTGACAGCATAGTTAATCTGCACTTGCATCTCCTTGAGTAGACTTCTTGTCCACAGAACCTCCTGCACACATAAAGAAAGAGCCATATACTCTGCTTCTGCCGTGCTCAGTGCCACGCTCTGCTGCATCTTCGACTTGAAAATCACAGGTGCGCCATTAATCATGACAAAAACTCCCGAAATCGATCTGCGATTCCACTTGTTACTTGCCCAGTCTGCATCGGTGTACGCGCTCAGCTGAAGATTGCCTGAAACTCCTTCATAACAAATTCCTTTGCTCTGCGTCGTCTTCAGATATCGCAACACTCGAATCGCTGCATTCCAGTGCTCTTCATGTGGAAATTCCAAATGACGACTCAGCTGACATACTGTATACGCAATATCTGGTCGTGTGCCTGTTGCCACATACAACAACGACCCCACTAAAGATCGATACGGTCGATTCTTCATTCTTGTGTCAGCTTTGTCCATCTTGACCATCGCTTGCCCTTCAACACTTGGATTTGACACTGCTTTCGCATCAACTTGATTAAATTTCTCGACCATTCTTGATATACACGATCCTTGACTGATCTTCAGACGTCGATTGTTGCGCAGGTACTTGACTTCGATTCCAAGAACGTATCGAACACCCCCTAGTATCTTCAACTGGAAACGACTTGATAGTTGAGCTGCCACATCTTCCATCACTCCAGTAGATTCAGCCCCAATTAGAAGGTCGTCCACATATAATGCAGCGTAAATCCACGAGCCCTTGGTCTCTTTGACGAAAATGCATGAGTCTGCCACGCATGAAGAGAACCCCATCTCCACAAACACACACGAAATTGTCTTGTACCATGTAGCGGCCGCTTGTTTCAGCCCATACAGACTGCGATTCAGCTTAAGCACTTGATTATGTTCTGCACGAACACCCAGAGGAGGGTATACGTATACCTCTTCTTCCAAAACGCCATACAGAAAAGCAGTGTCGACATCATATTGATGAATCAACATCCCCTTTTGACAGCACACCGCCAAAAACACCCGTATTGAGTTGAGGTTTGCCACAGGTGAATATGTCTCCATGTAGTCAACTCCATACGTCTGCCTGTAGCCAAGTGCTACAAGACGTGCCTTGTATCGAATAATCTCACCCAGCTCGTTTCGTTTGAGTGCGAACACCCACTTGGTTCCAATCACTTTCTGGTTTGGACGCTGTGTTTGAACAGCCCAGGTGTCCTTTTCCTCTAATGCCTTGAGCTCAGCTTGAATGGCCTTGTACCAATTATCACGACGAGGTGACTTAAGAGCTTCTTCGTATGTCGTTGGGGTCTCGAACGCTGCACATGCTTGCTCATACCCAATACGTAGTCTCTTTGTGCCTTTTTCTTGACACACTTCTGAGCCGTCATAAAAGTCCTCATCAGCACCATTCACTGGTATTAACGCTTGAGATTGTCCATGTTGAACCGATTCTAGTGGAACCATCGCGGTTTCTTGCGATGCGTGAATACTTGTCTGTCGACTTGGTCGTATCACCATCTGTCCTTGTCTTGACACTTCTTCAGCCGATTCTTGATCTTCTTCAATCATCGTCACATCATCAATTTCAAACATTGGATCGTCAGCATTGGAACCCACGTGTTCAGGCATCTTGCTACTGCATCTTGATGGTAGAGCCATCGTTGTTGTACGCCTGTCTTGCATGTGACTCTCTTCTTGAACACTGTGACTGTCCTCCATTGCTATGTCCATGTCTTTCGTGACTCGTGGCTGTTCTAAATCGATAGAAACAGTGTCTTCGTCATGAACAGCGCGAAACTCTTGGTCACTTGATCTGCTGTAATGTTGCACGTACTGAAGTGGTGGTCTCTCATCGAATTTAGCCGATCTCGTGTGCGTCACCCTCTTGGCATCTTCATCCCATATTCGAAGCCCCTTGATTTGATCCGAGTAACCTAGAAAAATACATCGAATCGCCTTCTTGGTCATCTTGGTCCTGTTCGACTTGTCGACATGTGCATATCCCTTTGATCCAAATACACACATCTCGGAGAGGTCAGGCTTCTTCCCGAAGATGAACTCAAATGGAGTTTTAGTCGGGTGACTAGCACATGGAACTCGGTTTGTCACATAGACTGCCGTGTTCATCGCCTCAGCCCACCAAATTTTATCCATTTGCATATGGCTGAGCATTGCTCTGGCCCGCTCTGTCAGTGTCCTGTTCATGCGTTCGGCCAGCCCATTCTGTTGTGGCGAATAGGGTACCGTCGTTTGATGCATGATACCAGATTTTCGACATACACCGGAGAAACGTCTGTTGACGTATTCCGTCCCGTTGTCCGTCCTGATACACTTGATCTTCTTGGACAGTTGATTCTCCATAAGTGCCTTATACTCTATAAAGCGATCCGTCACTTCCGACTTGTTCTCAATATAGTATGCGACTATATATCTCGAATAATCATCAATAAAAGTCACGACAAATCTTGATCCTCCTCGAGACTTCGATTCCATAGGTCCCATGACATCACTGTGGACCAACTGCAACACTTCCTTGGTTTTCACGTGTCCGTATGGTGACTTCGGAAACGTCTTGACGGTTGCTTTACCCATGATGCACCCTTCGCAGATCTCGATATCATCTTCAACGCCTTGATTCTTCTTGATCTTTAATCCATTGACGCAACCTGCCATACCCTTGAGCATCTTCGTTGACAGGTGACCTAATCTTGCATGCCACACTTGTAGATCAGCCGCTCCTGATCCGTCACCTGATTCTTGCTCTTGAGATGTCTCTTCGCAAACGTTGGCTACCTCAGCCGGACTGCACTCTAAGACGTACATCTTGTTTCGTCTTGGTATTTGGGCAACGACTTCCGTGTTACTTCTGATCTGACAGCTCAGATCTGAGAAGATCACTTGTAGGCCCCTCTTTGACAATGCCGATATTGACAGTAGCCTTCGGTCTAGGCCCGGCACCCATAGCGTTTCTTCGATCCTGATCACTTCACCAGTCTTGAGTTGCACGCGCACTGTCCCAACACCTTGCGCTTCCACTTCGCTGCCGTCTGCTATGGTGATCATGATCGGGTCCGTCAGTGAGTTTAAATTCGAAAACTCATTTCTGTCGGGACACATGTGGCTGCTTGCCCCACTGTCCAATAACCATCCAGCTGACGTCCGACTTGACGCAGTAAATGCTCTCTCTTCTCCAGATCGCTCTATCTCCACTTGTTCAGCCTTGCGATCTTGACGCTTGTGTCCATATTTGTTACATCGGTAACACCTTCCCGAGAACTTTTCACCTCTTGAACTTGATCTCCCCATATGTCTGCGCGGACCTTTCTTGTACTTGGAAGTGTGCGTACTTTTCAGTGCGATTTCTTGGTGTTCTGTCCTCGCCATTCCATCGTACTCCCGTCTCAGCATTTCCTTAGCGTGAAACAGTGTCATTCCGGGCATGTTCTCAATTATCTTGACGATGGGGTCATAGTCTCTCGTTAGACTACCCAATAGGATGACCAAATGCTCATCCTGTGAGATCTCTTGTCCCACAGCTTGCATAGTCATGCACAGCTCGTCAAATCTCAGGAAGTGATCCATGATGCTTCCTCCCTTGGCCAACTTGAACTCATGTAGTTGCCGCCGCAACTGCACACGATTGTGCATACTTTGCCGCAGGAAGAAAGTCTTCAGTATGTCCCATGCTTTTGCCGTTGTCTCTGCCGTGCGCACCATTGACTGAAGATTTGTGCTGATCATTGTGGACACAATCGCGAAGGCCTTCATGTCGTTGACTTTCCAAGTTGACGCGCTTGCGTCTCCTTCTTCTGGGGCCTTCATAGCGTCTAGGTGCTCTAGCAATCCCTTCTTTGCCAGCCTCATCCTTGCGTTGAACTCCCACACGAAGTAGTTATCTTCGCGGAGGATGTCGCCCGCATCCGGCGTACTTGGGCTCATAACCTTTTGACTTTTGGCAACAGCCAAGAGCGAGTTGAGGTGGGAGAGCTTAGAAGAAGGTAAAATGGAAAGTGAATTATCATCTAGCTAGGTCCTTAGTTCGTCTCGTTGTACTACTCTAAGCCTATCGATATCGACTCTATAATATTAGTAACAAAACGATGAGTCGATCCCATCGTTACACACTATCACACAGTGTCGTCCATGACATATGGTCATTAGTATCAGTAACCAACACCATTACCAGTACCCATGAGCAAACTCATGCGGCCGACTACCTCCCATTCTGATTCACTAAGATGGGATTAGCCTTCACGTGTGACGTGAAAGCTGTCGTCTTATACGTCCAACATGTTCATGTTGGACGGACACTAAGTAGTTGTTGGACGGACTACGAAGTGCTACCAGGTGTGTAACGGGGCACCCTTTGTCTAGGTGCCAGGAAACTTTGCGTACACTAGTACGTGCAGAATCAGCTTATTTACTGGAACGACTCGTTTAAGTAAATGTAAAAAGAGAACTGTACTTCACATAGTCAAGCTATTATTTTAACTTTAATCTTTATCGAACTAAATTAAACTACGTCGTCGTACGACGACAGCCTGCTCACCACTCATTGCGCGCGTCTAGCAGCGATTGGTGGTAATCTATGGTTGATAGGTCTTTTATCATCCAATCTTTGAGCAGCGCAGATAATCTTATCCATAAAGGGGGGTAACATCCCTCAATATTATCGATCTCGGATGGAATTGGTAGAATATTGTCATACTAGAAAATCTTTCTATTAACACCGCTTGGTGTCAATATCATGTAACAGGCTACCCCGTTACAATGGCCTTAACAACGACTGTACGAATGAAACCGGCAATGCTTGGCATTCGAAGCATTAAGAGCAAAGGTGGAACCCAAAACGTATTGACAAGGGTAATGTACACAACTCCGATAGTGAAACTGTGGTTGACATAGCAACGAACCCGTCCACCGAACAACGATCACATGGAACCGACTTCAAGGTCATGCCACCATGCAGTTTTGGAGTAAGTGTTGATTGAGTGGATGTGTATCACGGTTTCAATGAGAGCATCCGTGCTAGAAGTTGTGCTCACAAAGAGCAGCTTGAGTGTGAGTCTCTACGGACAAGACGGACAGCGCGAGAGGTATGACTTGTCTTTTAATATGGCCACTTACCCTGCACTTTGTTGATCGACTGCGTTTTGATTCTCATCACGACGCTGTCGTCGTACACAAGGAAAGCGACTGCAAAAAGTCGCATCAAGAGGCACAGTAAAAACGCACATTGCGACCAGAATAGATGACACATGTCGACAGTACACGAAAACATGCCGAAACCCTGCCTTCAATACTAATGAGGGATTGATATTCAAAGAATGAACGCAGTCGTTGTTCCTCGACTACTGCTGGTATGGTCACAATGGCAAATGGGATATCGACGGTGGCTGACAAGCTTCGGAAACTCGCGACTTCCACACAACATTTGATCCTCGACCTGAGCACCGTTGTGCATTCTTCTGACGATACGAGGTCCGCAAGAAGATCGAAATTCACGTGGACGACAGTACCCGCCGGAAGGGTGGTGTCATGCGCGTATAGTATCGGAGGACTGGAAGGACCATCGGTTTCGTCTCGACTTTCTAGTCGTCAGTGGAAAAGCATTCACGGAAAAGAAGGTGAAAACGACGGGAGTCGGTTCTAGAAAACAGCCACCTCAGGTGTATGACATTTTGAATCAGACTTGTTCAAACGCTACTTTCGACAACATTCGATCGAAGCACTTCAACATCATCAAGATCGATCTGCCTCTGTCTGCACGCCAAGAGAGCGGCGACCCACGTCCCCTTTCATTTCCCAATTTGCATCCAACCGCACGATCGATCAGTAGCAACAACCCACACACGACAAAGTCACGCAACCATGTTCAGCTCGTGGGATCTCGTGCGACCGCGCTTCTGGTACCCCATGTCGTCACTCGAACAGTCTATGATGGAGCTCGAGCACATGAGTGACAGCATGATGCGACCGCGCTTCCCGTTTGGGGCGCGTCGAGAGGTGCTCGCCACTCCAACTCCAAAGCACGTCATGTACTCCGGGAAGTCGACGGACGATGACGACTTCTTCGTCGACCTGCCTGTGGTGGCACACAAGTACAAGCCGACGGCGTTCCAACCGGTGCAAAACGCACCGCAACAGGATCAACAAGTATCCAGCACCAAGACATTGAAGGATGACGACCCGATGAGCCACTCGTTCTCGTCTTACTCGTTCAGCAACTCGTCTGTTGTGGACGAGAAGGGTCGACGAGTGGCAACAACGCGTCGCCGTTACGAAGACTCCACGGGTCATCTCAAAGCGGTGCATGAACGAGAGATCGACGGAAAGAAGATGCGCACAACTTGGCGACGACAAGGCAAGGGAGATGATGAACAGCACGAGTCCATCTGCTCGAGCGGCAGTCCGGAGGAGTTTGAAGCACTGTGGCAGCAGACGCCATTCGGTGCGGCACAGAAGACGTCAGTGAAAGGCCAGCTGCAGGCCGAGTCAGAAGTTGATCGAGACGTGACACCGTCGATGACACCAGCGCCGCTGGCGGACACTACTGTCCATGAAAAGTCAACGGAGATGACATCGACCGAGACATGCGCGGGGGTAGAGACAGAAAAGAAGCGCAACTTGTAGTGTCCACTACCATGATTGAACAATTGAATGGAGGTTTGTTCTTGTGAAGAAGAAGCATTCGTTGGCGTTACCATTTGCATCGATGCGCTCAAGCGCCGTCTATCTGTAGGCAAGCTGCAAGTCGATACACTTGTCTGTACCGGACGGTATCCTCAATCGATAAGGAGACACACACGAGTATCGATATACGCGTTTACGAGTGTAAATGAATGAGACGTCCGACTTTTGGGTACCCGTTCATGAGAAGCTTTTTTAGCTTCCAGTATCTCAAGCTGCAGGATAGGAGGTTGTGGAGTGTTGAATTGTAGGACCTGAAATGCCTTTGATGCGCTTCGAGATTGAAGAAGATTTTGCAGCAGCGGAATATCGTGGACTTACATCGATTCCGATCGCCGTGTGTTATCCTTGTGGTAACGATATCATGTTCCCTAATGTAACCTGAAAGAAAGCACAAGACAAATCAACAAGCGAAATCGTTACAAAGCTGCATCAAAACTCCTCATTACGTGAAAGCTGAATGCAAGATCGATCTATGTGCTGGCTTCATCGTACATCATTGAACTCGAATGGATAGTTCATCTCGGTCAATAGGGTACAATCAACATGCATTAGCTGTAGATGGTTGCTAAAAGGGGGTTGCACGTAGATGGTTTCTTTGGACCAGGTGTGTCATGCACCTGATGGTACCCCTAGAAAGTTGATATAGAATATCTTGTCGGTTTGTAGGGGCTGACGAGTGTAATCCATTAGGTACGAAAGATCTTTGAGTAGGATTAAGATATTCTATAAGCTTCAACATTAAATAAAAGCAGTTCCCATTTTGATCTAAAGGACACGTGGCGTGCGAGTTATCTTGATCGTTGATCACTGATCACTAAGAGTAAGCAACACCTCCTTGAGGTAGCTACTCTTGAGCACTGAGTGCTGTCGATTCACTGAATCGTTTGGTTTTCTGGAACATGGACCATAAGCGTTACGCTTGCTTAATCATTGGGTTCAGTTCTTTAGCACTAACTTGCTCTTTGAGCGTTAAGTCTTCCTCTGACTTAAGAAGCTGTGTAGCTCCGCCACACTTGGTAGCACTAGTAGCCAATCTACGCCTGAGTCTATTAGACTGATCCTCTGTGAGGATGGAAAACTCTACTCCCTCTGAGGCTTAAAAGGTCGCGCTTAATAAGTTGACCGCATCTTTGGAGCCAGAGTACATGGAGTTCTTTTTTTTCACAAGGTCCTGAAGTGCTTAATGCACGTGTTGAAAGCTTCATGCAATGTGAAGCGACCCTTTTAGGGCAGGTCCAAGACCAAATAGCGTCGACTATGCCTACACGCTACGTGTCTGTACCAGACGAAGAGGCTAGGCCTCGTCCACTCAGAGTGGAAGTGAAAAACTACTCCGGTAAGGAGGGTGAGAACCTCATCCTCTGGATCCGTAAGATTGAGATGGCCATGACATCAGGCCTGATCACGATTGACCATCAACAGGTCTCGCTGGCTATCTCGAAGCTCGATGGAAGAGCTAGAGAATGGGCCTCGACGTGTAGCACGTCGGTGGACATAGCGTTTCCCACATGGGAGTCGCTCAAGTCACAATTGGTACAGGTGTTTTCTCCACCTAACCAGGCTTACCGCATGCGGTCACGCTTTTTGGCTCCCCGCCAGGGTAAGAATGAATTATCGGACTATGTCCAAGAGATGCGAACGCTCATGGCTGCAATGCAGTCTGACGCTTTGCCTGAAGCAGTCCATGTGACTATCTTCACGGAAGGGCTAAGTTCTGGCATTGTCAGAACCGAGGTTTTTCGGGTTCACCCCTCTACGCTTGAAGAGGCTGTGAGAATTGCTCTTAATGCTGAGCATAACCTCAAGTCGGCTAGGCTTGGCTAGAATGGTTACAACCCTAGCCCTGCGAGAGCAAACTCCACAAGTGGTCCGGCCCTTAACAGACCGGAACCCATAGATGTCGTCTATGCTGAAGATGAAGGTGAAGTCGAACTTCAAGCTGCTGAGAAGAACACGTCGTACGATGATATTTAACGTGCGAAAGCACTAAACAATTGCAGCACGGTTACCCTTTGCGTGAACTGCGTCAGGCTACAAGACAACGTTCAACCCCGATCCATAAGTCTGGCATGGAACAAAGAAATTCCGAGACCCAGTAGGCGCGGGGCACCCTACCGGTGAAGATTTGGCATCCGTCACACATCTAGAAGGTAAGGTTAAACAGAGCTTAGCCCCAAAGAGCTCTGTACCTATCGGTATGGAGCCTGGCTTGTTAGTCGCTGAGACGAAAAAAGGGCTTTGAGAGGCCGTGGTCGATATTTATCGACTTTGGAGCGTCTTGCAATTATTCTCGACGTCGTTCCCTTCATGGAATTCAACAGTATGCTGAGGCGCTTACAGCGCATGAGGGTGATTCTTTCACGGTTCGTTTAGCGACTGGAAGTCGTGTTACTGTGCCTAGATTTACATTGAACTTAAACATAAAGTTTTTAGACTTTGACAGTTTTGAGCGCTGTCTTGTCCTAGATTTGGAATTGAGATATGATCTCATCCTAGGTATGGCTTGGCTTGAACGCCATGATTCAAGGATCGATTAAAGGTCTAAGACTTAAGGCGCTACGCGCAATGCTCCTAGCGAAGCTTTGGAGAGTCATGAACCCACCTTCGCTAGGCAAAAGAAGCGCTATTGGCGCGAGCCTCTGACAGAAGATGTCAATGTGCTGGATATTTGAATGTCTGAGTTATCTAACTCCAATGTTACAAACATAAGTTTCGAGCCTAGCTCGGCTAGTGAAACGGCACGTACTCCGTTGAGTGTTACTCACTGTGATAACGAGTCACAGCATGCTGAAAGCATGGTTGGCCTAGGGGCCGAGTTATCAAGGATGTGATTCCTTTGATGTGTGTATGGTGGCACGTGAAACTACACCGAGTGTGGTCGGCCGTGACAGCACCGCACTGAATGTCGGTAATGACATTGTTGGCGATACGCCATTTATTGTGGGCGGCCGTGAAGGCACCACGCTTAACGCCGGTAATGGCGTTGTTGGCGATTCGCCATATAGCGTGGGCGGCCGTGAGGGGACCACACCTAATGTCGGTAATAATCTTTTTGGGGACCACACCTAATGTCGGTAATAATCTATTTGGGGAGACGCCGTTAAATTTGGGGCTAGGTTCGCATATTACCCGTGAAGTGGCACGTTTTAATCCACTGGGTGAAGTGTTCGAGTTGTGTATCACTTCACCGGATATCGGTCAAGACAAAAGCTCTCGTATAGAGCGTAAAATGGTTGGTAGTAACTATGGGGACAATATTGCCCCGACCCCTAAGGGGTGTAAGGTATCGAAGAGACGATCGAGACGCCGGGTAGCAACTTTTAAGCGCCAGGCTTCCTCACAGTCACATAGTGATAATAGTAATACACTATATACACTTGTTCATGGAGTGACTGGTCGGGTTGATGGCAGTGTTTGCCTTGACACCCTTCCATCTGTGGACGCTCTTTGTGATCTAGACGAAACGTCTGATGGAGAGTTTGTCCAGGCCTTGAAGACAGAAGAGTTATCCGAGTTAGCGGTCATTAGACCTGATACTGAGTTGAATCTTTCCTCGTTAATGGATGAGTCTGTCCTAGAGGATACAAAGGCGGTACTTAGTTCACGAAGTGGATCGTCGATCCTTGAAGATCCTTTGGATTCGTTCTATCCTTTAGTTCAGTAATTTCAAGATGTGGTGTGTCACAACCCACCTTCTGCCTTACCTCCCGATAGAGGTGTACGTCATGAAATTGACTTAGTTCCTGGAACTAAATACTGTGTAACACGGCAGTGGCCTTTGCCTAAAGAACAGTGTGACGTCATTGACGAATTCTTTCGTGCTAAGCACGCGGCTGGAATGGTTCGTGAGAGCAAGTCTCCCCATTCAACACCGACATTTTGTGTCAAAAAGCCAAATGGCAAGTAGCGTATTGTGCATGCTTATAATAAGCTTAATGCAGCCACTGTACCGGCGTAGACGCCTTTTCCTAGAAAGGATGTGCTTCAGAACAATATGGCAGGATGTACATTGTACAGTGCACTCGACTTAGTCGATGGTTATTACCAACTGCGTATGCGAGCAAGTGATATTCCGCTAACAGCGGTGAGTACTCCGAGCGTTATGCTCTGGGAGTGGCTTGTTATGCCACAAGGGCTATCTAACGCCCCGGCTACGTTTAACCGGTTGGTAACACAACTATTCAGACCTCATCGAGGCTATGCACAAACGTACTTTGATGAAATTTTTGTCCATAGTCGTGCAATGAATGGGCGATCAGATGTGGATAACCGCATCGATCATTTACGGGCTGTGCTCGAGTGCATGCGAACGAATAAGTTGTATGCTAACGCATCTAAGTGCATCTTTTGTGCAGAAGAGATTCCCTTTCTAGGGTGCTTCATTGGGACGCGAGGCCTTCGAGCGGATCCCGCTAAGGTAAAAGCCATAGTCGATTGACCGTATCCTAAGGACCGAAAGGACTTGCGTAAGTGGCTTGGCCTTGCAAATTACTTACATGAGTACAGTGCAAATTACGCAGATATGGCTCGGCCATTGTCCAATCTCCTTAAAGAGGATGTGAATTGGTGTTGGGGTAACACCGAACATAATGCTTTTGAAGCAGGTAAGGAGAGTCTCCTTCATGCGCCAATATTGGCTTTGCCCGATTCTGGTCGGCCTTTCAGTGTCGTCTGTGACGCATCTGACTTTTCCATAGACAGTGCTCTGTTACAAACAGATGTCGATGGACGCGAACGCGTCATCGCATTCGAGTCTCGGCAGCTGAAAGCTGCTGTAAAGAACTATCCTGTTCATGTCAAAGAGCTACTTGCAATGAATTACGCTCTTGTCAAATTCAGAGTACATCTGCTTGGCTCAAAGCCGTTTGTGATCGATACAGATCATGCGTCATTATGCAATGCGACACAGGCGCCTCATCTCTCGCAGAGATTGGCTCGTTGGCTTTCCTTCTTTGCCGAATATGACTTCGAGGTGAAGTACAAGCCAGGTAAGCAAAAGGCTTTGGCTGATGCGCTACCGCGTCGAACTGACTATGAGCTTGCTCATGTTACGACTCTTTTGTCGTCAGTCACTGACTTAATTTGTGCGGCATATGCCAAGGACGATCAGTGTGTAGCTTTGCTACGTGATCTTGGGAGCGATGAGTTTAGAGACTCGGACATCGAGTTGTCGGCACGTTTTTGTGCGAGGCTATATCGATATTCCATTGATAATGGCCTGTTGTGCTATCGCACGGATATTGAGGATAACCCTCGTATCGTAGTATCTCATGATGAGGAATCAAAGTATCGAATCCTCTATGAGGGACATGATACTGCTTTAAGTGGTCATCTCGGTCGTGAGAAGACTTATAGCTCGGTGAGCCAAAGTTATTGGTGGCCCAAACTTTATAAGTGGGTGCACACCTATGTGCGTACGTGCGAAACGTGTCAACGGGTAAAACCCTCGGCACATGCGGCGGCGCCGCTGGCTAGTTTGCCAGTACCTACTGGTTGTTGGGAGTCCATGAGTACGGATTTTGTGTTTGGCATCCCGAAATATTTGGAAGGCGACACTGGTATTGTGGTATATGTTGACCGATTAAGCAAGATGGCTCACTTAGCGGATGTACCGGATAGCTTCGATGCCGAAGGTACAGCAAAGCTGTTTATCGACCGTGTGTTTCACCAACATGGCTTGCCGGTGGCAATTATCTCTGATAGAGACCTCCGCTTCACTGGGAAGTTTTGAAAGTCTATCTTTAAGGTGCTTGGCACTCGGTTGGACATGTCCACAGTGGATCATCCGCAGACCGACGGTCAAACTGAGCGTGTTAACCGCGTCATCAACGACATTTTGCGCAGTATTTGCGCTGGTACGCATAGGCGTTGGAGCTCAATGCTCCCTGTTATTGAGTTCGCGTTGAATAACGCTGTTCATGCCTCAACAGGCTTTACTCCGTTCTACATAAACGGTCTCAGCCACCCTCGCGTTCCGTTAACGCTATCACTACGTGAATCAGGGCTTGGTGGGGGGAGAGGTTGCCGATCGGCTTGCTGATATCGGCCCTGCTACTGTTCGAAAACAGGTAGGCGAGTTTCTCGCAACGCGATTAAATGTCTTAAGACATGTGCGTGACGCAATGGCTGATAGCCAAGATACCCAAAAACAACAAGCTGATGCCAAAGGCAGAAATTGCATTGATCTTTATGAGGTCGGAGACCAAGTACTACTCAATGCTAAAAATCTACCTACAAATGTAGTGTCTGCTGTCTTCAAGACAAAGTTGCGTCCACGCTTTATTGGACCGTTTACGGTCACGGCCAAGAAGGGACTTGCGTATACGCTAAACCTCCCGCACAAATTGCGCACACATCCAGTGTTCTACGTAGACTTACTTAAGCCGTACCGGGATCCTTCCCATGTGAACTTGGAGGCGCTTGCGCCGACGACAAGGGCACTGTCCCGGATTTCTGTAGGCAAATCAACAAGTCCAACTGACCCTCGCTCCGAGTTTGAGCTTGCTCCATCGACTGAAGGCGGCTTTGCATCGCATCCAGCATGCACTGGGACTTACCCAAGGCCTCTTGAAGACCCTTCACTTCGGGAACCAATTTCTCGTGGGCCTCCACCGGTACACCGGCCGCCACCGACTTTGCTCGACGAGCATGGGTGTCGTCAATTTCATGTCGAGATACTACTAAAACGACGTCGTCGTCAGGGCCAATACCAGTATCTGGTAAAGTGGCGTGGGTACCCTGAGTCTGAAATCTCATGGGAATTTGAGAAACCCCTTCGGCAAGACTGCCCATATGCTTTGGATGCTTTTGAGCATCGTAGCCATTGTCATCCCGAGACCGAGGCCGTTCCCCACCACTAGTGGTGCGGGTTGGCGGGTTGTTGGCCCAAGACTGACCAGCACTCGCGGCTACCTTAGTAGCCGAAGCATATCGCGTGCCCTAGCGCAATTGGTCTCTGGCCTTAAGCTTGGCATAATCATACCGAAGCTTGCGTTCGAGACGCACATCCGCCGCATGGACACTAGCCTTTAGAGCAACAATGTTGCTGAGGAGACGCACATAGTGCACCCAATGAACAAAGGCATCGTCTTCTTCGCTCACTGTTTCGCCTGCGAGCAAGAGAATGGGTATACCCTTGATCGGTGGAACCGGTGCACCACGTGCTTGCATGTCAAGGCGTACCTTGTATTGACTTTGGGTCGTTAGGTGCGGCTCCAGGTACCTTTCACGAAGTGCCTGGCAGCTGACCACCTCCTCAGGAGTCTTAGGCCCATGGCCAATGACCCACGTTGCCAATGTTTGGCCGGCCGCTAGACGTAGATGTTCCTCCACACTGGGTGGGGTGAACACATAGTCACGCTGGCGTTAAAGAATTGTAGTCATTTGTACATGGCGCTGAGCGTTTTCTTCTCTTTGAACAAGCAGTTGTTGTTGCTCATCGAGCGGGTTCGTGATGATAGTCTCATCAGAACCAGATGCTGCATGCTGCGCTGGTGGCGCGCTCGCACCTCCACGTTCAGCGAACGGATTTGGGGTGTTCGAAAGTTGTGCCTCAGGCATCAGTGAGCCGGACATTGTCCCTGTATCACCCTGGACACTGGTATCGCTACCATAGTCCACTGCCTCCTCTATTCCGAGGTAGTCACACAGAGTCTTTAACTCGTTTGGTGATGAGGACATTGTGATAGAGCGTACGTTGCCGTGAGGTTTATCGTACGCACACTGTTCTCGCTGAGAACACAAGTTTGATTGACGTTTTGGTAAACGTCATTCTGGTGGGGGAGGGTGTAACGGGGTTCCACGAAATTATATGGTACTTTGTACCAGAGGTGTTACACACCTGAGGTTACCCCTTTGTGAAGGTGATATAGAATATCTTGTCGGTTTGTAGGGGCTGACGAGTGTCAGCCATTAGGTACGAAAGATCTTTGAGTAGGATTGAGATATTCTATAAGCTTTAACCAAAATAAAAGCAGTTCCCATTTTGATCAAAAGGACACGTGGCGTGCGAGTCGTCTTGATCGTTGATCACTGATCACCAAGAGTAAGCAACACCTCCTTGAGGTAGCTACTCTTGAGCACTGAATGCTGTCGATTCACTGGATCGTTAGGTTACCTGGAACAGGGATCTGAAGCTGTAAAGCTTGTTAACTCGTTAAGTCGTTAGTTCTTCAGAACTAAGCTGCTCTTTGAGCGTTAAGTCTTCCTCTGACTTAAGGAGCTGTGTAGCTCCGCTACATCCTTCATGAGAACCGTTTTTTGGTTCTAGTTATTTCACCCCTTTAAGCTGCAGGATAGGTTGTGGAGTGTTGAATTGTAGGATCTGAAATGCCTTATGATATGCTTCGAGATTGAAAAAGATATTGCAGCAGCGGAATATCGTGGACTTACATCGGTTCCGATCGCCGTGTGTTATCCTTGTGGTAACGATATCATGTTCCTCAATGTAACCTAAAAAGAAAGCACATGACAAATCAACAAGCGAAATCGGTACAAAGCTGCATCAAAACTCCTCATTACGTGAAAGCTGAATGCAGGATCGATCTATATGCTGGCTTCATCGTACATCATTGAACTCGAATGGATGGTTCATCTCGGTCAATAGGGTACAATCAACTTGAATAAGCTGTAGATGGTGGCTGGATAAGATGTGTGAGCAGAAGTGGATATCAATGTGGGCAACGCAGTCATGAGATCGTGTTTCGCTCTTCTGGAAGGAAGCTGAGACGAAGGGATGTCCACAGGTGTGCTGCCGTTCATTCGTAGTGTATGCTATCATCACAGCGCACGCCAGTACATATTAGATTGCCGGCGCACAGGTTCCAATGGCACGGCAACACATGATCCATGAACCCGGCAAGTACCATATATCGACAATGGCCTCAACAACGACTGCACGAATGAAACCGGCAATGCTTGGCATTCGAAGCATTAAGAGCAAAGGTGGAACCCAAAACGTATTGACAAGGGTAATGTACACAGCTTCGACAGTGAAACGGTAGTTGACAAAGCAACGTACCCGTCCACCGAATTGCGATCACATGGAACCGACTTCAAGGTCATGCCACCATGCAGTTTCGGAGTAAGTGTTGACTGAGTGGATGTGTATCACGGTTTCAATGAAAGCATCCGTGCTGGAAGTTGTGCTCACAAAGAGCAGCTTGGGTACGAGTCTCCACGGACAAGACGGACAGCGCGAGAGGTATGACTTGTTTTTTAATGTGACCACCTACTCTGCAATTTGTTGATCGACTGCATTTTGATTCTTATCACGACGCTGTCGTCGTACACAAGAAAAGCGACTGCAAAAAGTCGCATCAAGAGGCACAGGAAAAACGCACATTGCGACCAGAGTAGATGACACATGTCGACAGTACACGAATACATGTAGAAACACTGCCTTCAGTACTAATGAGGGATTGGTATTCAAAGAATGAACGAAGTCGTTGTTTCTCGACTACTGCTGGTATGGTCACAATGGCAAATGGGATATCGACGGCGGCTGAAAAGCTACGGAAACTCGCGACTTCCACACAACATCTGATCCTCGACCTGAGCACCGTTGTGCATTCTTCTGAAGATGCGGGGTCCGCAAGAAGATCGAAATTCACGTGGACGACAGTACCCGCCGGAAGGGTGGTGTCATGCGCGTATAGCATCGGAGGACTGGAAGGACCATCTGTAACGGGGCACCCTGAAGCTTGTACTGGTGACAGTACAAGCTACTTATTCTGATAACAGAATAAGGCGGTGCCTCGTAACTTCACGTACACTCGTACGTGCAGAGGAAGACGGTAAGAAGAAGCGAGTACTCGGTTAGAGTAAAAAGTAGAACTGTATTTATAATAGTTAATGTCTGCAATAAATCACTATTTATCTTCATCTAACTATGTCTAAATACAAATGTGTAAATCAGTTATCTGCTCACCACTCATTGCGTGCGTCTGTCGTGGCGCGTCTTCGTTGGTTGATATAATGGCCTATATCAACCAATTAGGAACTACTTGAAGTGCTACAGAATATTGTCCTTATGACAATATTCTGAGAATATAACTCTTATAGTTATATTCTATTAACAATTTCTTATAAATTGTTATGTAACGATTCACCCCGTTACATCACCCCCCTTAACCATCAGTCACTTTAGTGACTGATTGACTAAATGGTGATACTCGTCCCAAATCATTTGGGACGGGGTTTGCACTTGTTGGTCCGCGTCCACTTTCCAACATCTCATCGCATGGTAAACAAGCCCATGCGATGCGCGAGCAAGGCCGCCGAGAGCGCGTCTGCACGTCTCTGTGCGGACGCCGAAGCAGAAACTACAGCAACTGATATCCCATCGGTTGCTGAATCGACTCAGCCTGTATCACCTGGTGATGCAGGCGCTGGTCATGAAGACACTCGTGTCTTCACAGAGTACGAGCTCGGTGTCTCGTACTCTCCTGATACGGATGACGGATCCGTATCGACGGCAATTGAATCCAAGCCGCCTGCCAAGCGTGGCATGGACGATGCTTTGCGTCGCAGCATCTTTGGTTCATCTGATGAGTCAGATGAACCATCGCCGAAGCGAAGGCGCTCGAGGTCGCGAGACTCGGGCGCTAATAGTGGTGTCGGTTCTCCAATGGACACCACTTCACAGCGAGGTGCCAGTACTTCTGTCGGCACGTCGCAGGAAGAGCGGGACCGCAATGTGTTGCGTCTCGCTCCAGAAAAGAAGGCATGGATGCCTCCTAAATCCGTCATGGATCACTTGTCGGCGACGACGAGTGATCGTTATCGAACACGATTGTTCGATTCGTCAAGGATCCATCACTTGACCCCAGCGCGAAAGACTATCGCGCTGAACATGAGTTCTTCATCGATGCTTTCTTCAGACATCGATGGTACAGTGGGAATCACAAACGTGATGGTCCCTCACTACTCAGGCGTGGAACGCCTACATCCATAATCTCGAGGATGTAGGTCGTGACGCTTGGAACGACAAACTTATCAAAGCTCGTGATAAGTTTGAAAAGCGAACCCCGACAGGTGCACGCTATAAGCTGCATCGTCTGTCAAGGGAGAAAGGATTACCCTGCCTCTCTTGGGGAGACTCGTGCCCATGTTGTGTGAACAACTCTGCACGAGCACCTAAGGAGGCTTACCTCCTTACCAGCCCGTGGTGGCGCGTACGTGTCTCTACTGAGATGTACGAAGGGATTGACAACCTGAAATCCCTTTACGACCGTGCCGGGAAGACTTTCTCCGGCGGTCCTTCTGCGGCACAGGATGTGTCGCGTCGTACTGCTCGACCAGACCCAGTACGTCAACCATCAATTGGGAGCGGGGCTCCCAAGAATCCCAGGACGGGGGATAGTTGCGCCACCGGACGAGGTAACTCGTCCGACGTCCAGTTCACGTCGCGGTGGTTCAACAGCTGCTCAACTAGATAGCGCTGGCCACCGCGAGAGTCCTCTAATGGAGGTGGAGGAGGAGGAAAGACGCTCTCCACACGATCATGTGGATCGGTGTGTTCCCGAGAGCTTTGATCGCGTAACGCAAGGGTTACGCGACGATCTCGAGCATGAGCGGAATAGGCGTCTCCAGATGGTGGACACTGCCTCGAAGCATCGAGCTGAGTTTGCCTTTGCTCAGCTTGAGAACGAGAGATCTCTGACATCTTCGTGACGAGCTAAGGGTAGCTCGTGGGATTGTTGATCGGTCTCGGGCTGAGATAACTGCTCTTCAGACCCTTGTTGATGCCCACCATCGGGAGCACAAGGCTCTCTGCGAGATGCTTGAGCGCAAGGGCGTTCTTCATCGGAAGAAGCAGCGTACTGATGGTACGGCTTAAGCCGACCAACGTAAAACGTGGGATGCGTTCGCATCTTACGTGGTAACTCGATCGTGTATGCATTGCCTAGGCGGTGCAATACACGAAATGGGCCAATGTACTTGGGTAGTAGTTTACTGCTACCCAAGTTAGTCACTACATGTTTTGGTAGATTAACCGTAGACAGTAGGACTAAGTCACCTTTATTAAATAAAAGAGTGTTTGCCCTTCCATTCTTGTCAGCGTTTTGCTTTTGCTTATCCACCGCTTCGGCGATGGAGTCTTGCACAAAACGGACTACCGTTTCACGAGCCAGTATGAACTCATCTGATGACTCGTTAGCTTCAGTGTGCTGTGAGCGCACTGCAGCGACAACAACCTTTTCTTCAGTGAGGGCTTCCGCACTCTCACTGGGATCATTGTCTTCAGTGAGGGCTTCCGCACTCTCACTGGCATCATCTTCTTCGATATCGATGTTATCGATATCGGCATCAAACGCAATGACTTCTTCGTCAGAGCGTGATGAGCGTGAACCAAATCGGTTTTTGCTCGCGCGAGTCCCTCCCCCTTAAACCAGAGTTACACTCTAGTAAGGTGGGTACACGCGGATGGCGCAAGCCATTCACGTAAAACGGTGTATGTGTCGTGGACGCATGCACCGAGTTGTTGATGGCAAACTCTACCATTGGCAAAAACTCACTCCAACTTTTAAAGGAGTGTACGTATCCTCGAAGTATCTCTTCGAGGACACGGTTGGCACGTTCCGTCTGACCATCTGACTCTGGATGATCAGATGTTGACATCTTCAAGCGCGTTCCGAGTGATTTGAACACGGAACGCCAGAAATCAGCAGTGAATCGTGGATCTCTGTCTGATACGAGTTCACGGGGCAACCCATGAAGTCGGAAGATGGTGTCAATAAAGACACAAGCACAGCCACTTGCCGTGATTGTCTCTGGTACAGCCACAAGGTGTACCATTTTGCTGAATCTGTCAACAAATACGAGAATACCTGTATTCCCGCGTGCGTCTTTGGGTAACTCCGAAGACGAAATCCATTGAGATGGATTCCCAGCACTCAGCCGGAACCGGTAGAGGCTGTAAAGGTGCACGCAGTGAAGGACTTGACTTCACTCGTTGGCAGACTTCGCATGCGCGAACATACTTTCGCACAAACTGATACTGGCGGGGCCAGTAAAAGTCTCGACTTACCGTGAGATATGTTTTCCTCGGCCACGATGTCCTCCTATAGGAGCATCGTGATATCTCGAACATGATCCGCAAACGCAGATCAGTATCATCTGGAATGACAACACGTGGTGTGTCACCAGAAACGGCTGTATAGTACAGTAAACCGTTACGAGTAGTGTATCGATCTGATGCAGATCGATACGCAGACGACAATCGTTTCAACGATTCTCGAGATGGTTGGGAGAGATGTGACAACAACTTCACTATCTCACCATCTTGGGCGTATGCCCGCCTCACATCATCATACAACGTTGTAGATGGAACTGAGGACGTCATAACCGCAACAGTGACTGTCTCACTGTTGGGTTTCGCGACTGTTTCAAAGTCGGGACGACGTGAGAGTGCATCAGCGACGACATTAAGTCGTCCTGGTTTGTACTCGACCGTAAAGTTGTATTCTGCAAAGAATGACAACCACCGCGCCATTCGTTGTGAAAGGTGCGGGCTGTTCACTGCCGTGCGTAAGGACGCATGGTCAGTGTAAACAACGAAGGGTCTATCTCCTAATAGATAGACTCTGAACTTCGCGAGTGCATACTTCATGGCAAGGAGTTCCTTGTCATGCACTGGATAGTTCCGCTCAGCTGGTTGCAGCTGACGCGACTGATAGCAGACGACGCGTTCAACGCCTTCAAGGTCGTACTGCATTAATGCACAGCCGATTGCGAAATCGCTGGCATCACAGACCACATGAAATGGCCTGTCCTGATCGGCTATTGCTAGGACTGGGGATTGTATCAAGCTCTGCTTGATACCCTCAAAGGAGCGTTGACATTCAGCGTTCCATAACCACCTCTCGTTCTTTTTCAACAAACGAGAGAGGTGTACAGTCATCTCGGCGTAATTGCGTGAATACTTATGCAAATACGCCGCTAGCCCAAGGAATTTTCGAAGACCTTTGACATCGACCGGCACGGGCCAGTCGGTGATCGCCTTGATCTTTTCGGGATCAGGACGTACACCGTTCTTACTAACGATGCACCCAAGAAGTGGTATTTCGCTTGCTGCAAATATACACTTCTTGAGGTTTGCATACAATTGATGCTTTCGCATGATTGTAAGAACTTGTCGGACGTGGTACTTGTGAACCTCAACGTCTGACTTTCCATCCATAGCTCGACTATGGATGAATACGTCATCGAAATAACTCGGCGCGAATTCTCGTACTGGCCTCAACAGATGTGATACACACCTGTTGAACGTGGCAGGGGCATTACTGAGCCCTTGTGGCATTACTAGCCATTCCCAGAGCATGCCGCTAGGCGTGCTAACTGCGGTATAGGGTATATCCTGTTCCGCATTAGGATTTGATAGAAGCCATCCATCAAATCCATGGACGAAAAGATGGTACTCTTTGACATACCATCAATGATTACGTCCTTCCTCGGTATCGGCGTCTGAGCCGGTACCGTTGCAGCGTTCAATTTGTTAAACGCGTGCACTATCCGCCACCCTCCTGTTGCTTTTCGCACACAGAAGGTCGGAGAGCTATGTGGGGAAGTTGATTCCCTCACATGGCCCGCTGCTAAACGATCGGCAAAGAACTTGTCGATCGCAAGTACTTGTTCACGAGGCAGTGGCCACTGCTTCATGACACAGTACTTCGAGCCTGGTTTAAGCTCGACTTCGTGTCGAATACCTTTATCCTTCGGTAATTCGCACGGAACAGTTTCAGGGAATACATCCTTGAATTCAACCAAATCTTCATAGAGAGGATTTTCCTTGAGCGATTCCCATGATTGGGACTCATATCGCTCAATTCGTGTCTTTTCATCTAGGACACTCTCGTCCATAGATGAACTACTGAGAACTCTCTCGTTCTCAGTAAACACTGTTGCTGACCTTATGTCGGTTACATACTCGTCGTCAGCGACGAGTATGCAGATCTGCTTGACTTTGCCACTACGCAGATCACGCAAGAACCTTTTATGTTCGAGCGTTGGCAACTGAGTGATCTCCGAAGTTAACTTCGGAGGCGCAATCAGATCAAGTGTATAAGCGCCTACACATGATCCGTTATTGACTATGACATTCAATGTCTCTGTCATTTCCTGGGGACTTATTCCCTCAGGCTTCGAAGGACTTATTCCTTCGTCTTCCCGGGGACTTATTCCCGCGGGTTTCGGGGAACTTATTTCCGCCGTATTTGTAATCTTGGGACTTATTCCCTTTACTTCCTCTAGCTGGGGTTGCGCAACCACAGCGAGATCCTCTACGAAAGACTCTCCAGTCGATCTAGGATTATCGTTTCGCTTAACCTGAGCGATCGATTGTTTCTCTTCTAGATGTTCCCCTCTAGGGATACATCTTTGTCCCAGTCCACCCGACTTATTCGAGTGGTGGACCTTCGGCGCAGCCTGTGTTTCCTCACAGCCGCCGGAACTTTGCTCCGAAGTGTAACCGTTTGGTACACTAAGGTTTTGTGCAGTCGTACTAACGACCGTACCACAAGTGAGGCCATCGCACTCACTCGTAGTACATCCACACGCTTGTGGACGTTTCCAAAACGTTCATCAGATGGCCATCTGATGAACAAGCGGCAGGCATCGTTACTGTCCGATGTTGCCAGTTTACCCGTGGTTCGTACCTTCTGAGCCACGGTATTCCAAGGATGACATCAAATTTGTCATCCAAATCCAATACGATAAAGTCATCGTCGTATTGGGTATCTTCTAGCGTATAGTGAATCTTCACTATACGCTTCATGACGGTTACGGATGCGCCTGTCGCAAGACGTACCGTCATCCTCGTAGGAGGTGTGTCACATTCACTGAATTTAAAGTGACCATCTTCTAGCGATTGGCGTCGCACAAAATTGTTGGACGCCCCACAATCGACTAGAGCTCGAAGGGACAACTTATTCGTCACTTCGAGTTTCAAGGTAATGAGTGAGATCTCATTACCTAGAGCAGCAACGCACAATGTCTGTGTGTTGGGAGCAACCTTCATCAAGAGGCCTACAAATTCTCTTGACGTTGCTGGATCAGCAGGGTGCTCCGCACCTACTGATCCTGTCCGTTTTTTGACGGTCCATCCCGTTGTTGCGTCTTTTGCACCAACTGCGGACCCTCGTCCCTGCCCCTTTCTCATGGGTGGACGGTCACTACGCCCAGTGTCGCGAGACACTGGACGAGGGGCACTACACTCGTAAGCGTAGTGTCCTGTCTTTTGACATCTGTTGCATCTCTGCAACTTCTTGTAGCCTGTAGAGCGAGCCTTCTCGCTCTCTACATAACAGAGTTCCATCGGCTCTGGACCTCCGTTGTCATATCGTCTCGGTTGACGATATGATGTCGAGCTGGCGCGAGCCTGTCTCAGACTGAAGTCTTCCTGCTCCGCAATTGAAATGGCTTGTTCTAGTGAATCTAGTTCAAGCCGGAACAGGTGAGTCTTGACGGGACCATCCGCAAGACCCCGCATGAACACCGAAACCAACGTGTGTTCATCCACCGGATTGGAACTTATACAACTCGTGAGATGTCGTATATGTTGAGCGTAAGCGTGCACATCACGCTTACCCTGCTTGAGCTTCAAGAGTTCGGTTCGAGCTCTGAACTCAGCTCTAGGCGGTTCAAACGTTTGTCTGAGCCGCGACTTGAAGACTTCCAACGACCCAAACGCATATGGGTCGTGCAGCTTGAGCCCCAGTGCCCAAGTCTTGGCACGTCCTGCCAGATTTGACTGGGCAAATGCAACTTGCATATCCCCGTCGTCGATGCGACGCGCCCTTATGGCGTCATCCACCTCGACGAACCATCTCAAGAGGGAGTCTTCTTCGACCCCCTATACTTTGAGATGTCAATCTTCAAAGTCTCGGGCCGACGCGAGTGCATCGACCCGCCAGCAGCAGCCTGCTGCTGTCTCAACAGTTCAAACTGTTGAGCACCTTGTTCTCTCAACAACTCTGCTTGTTGAGAACCTTGTTGGTGAAGCAAGGCTACTTTCTCTGCGTTCTGCGTCAAGTTCATTTTGAATGAACTTGGCGATAGTAGCATGTTGGGCATCTCTATTGAGAGCCTCTAGCATGACGCTAACAGCATGGATGCCCATGGTCGAACCCATTCGTTCAACCGCATCCCATTCGACATCGCTCAAATGGGAGTAGCCGTCACGCGTAGCGTGAAAGCTTTGGTCATCTTTCATCATCCAACATATTCATGTTGGATGTGAACGCGGTCCTTGGACGGACTACGAAGTGCTACCAGGTGTAACGGGGCACCCTGAAGCTTGTACTGGTGACAGTACAAGCTACTTATTCTGATAACAGAATAAGGCGGTGCCTCGTAACTTCACGTACACTCGTACGTGCAGAGGAAGACGGTAAGAAGAAGCGAGTACTCGGTTAGAGTAAAAGTAGAACTGTATTTATAATAGTTAATGTCTGCAATAAATCACTATTTATCTTCATCTAACTATGTCTAAATACAAATGTGTAAATCAGTTATCTGCTCACCACTCATTGCGTGCGTCTGTCGTGGCAGTCTTCGTTGGTTGATATAATGGCCTATATCAACCAATTAGGAACTACTTGAAGTGCTACAGAATATTGTCCTTATGACAATATTCTGAGAATATAACTCTTATAGTTATATTCTATTAACAATTTCTTATAAATTGTTATGTAACGATTCACCCCGTTACACCATCGGTTTCGTCTCGACTTTCTAGTCGTCAGTGGAAAAACATCCGCGAAAAAGAAGGTGAAAAAGACGGGAGTCGGTTCTAGAAAACAGCCACCTCAGGTGTATGACATTTTGAATCGGACGGTTCAAACGCTACTTTCGACAACATTCGATCGAAGCACTTCAACATCATCATGATCGGTCTGCCTCTGTCTGCACGCCAAGAGAGCGGCGACCCACGTCCCCCTTCATTTCCCAATTTGCATCCAACCGCACGATCGACCAGTAGCAACAACCCACACACGACAAAGTTACGCAACCATGTTCAGCTCGTGGGATCTCGTGCGACCGCGCTTCTGGTACCCCATGTCGTCACTAGAACAGTCTATGATGGAGCTCGAGCACATGAGTGACAGCATGATGCGACCGTGCTTCCCTTTTGGGGCGCGTCGAGAGGTGCTCGCCACTCCAACTCCAAAGCACGTCATGTACTCCGGGAAGTCGACGGACGATGACGACTTCTTCGTCGACCTGCCTGTGGTGGCACACAAGTACAAGCCGACGGCGTTCCAACCGGTGCAAAACGCACCGCAACAGGATCAACAAGTATCCAGCACCAAGACATTGAAGGATGACGACCCGATGAGCCACTCGTTCTCGTCTTACTCGTTCAGCAACTCGTCTGTTGTGGACGAGAAGGGTCGACGAGTGGCAACGACGCGTCGCCGCTACGAAGACTCCACGGGTCATCTCAAAGCGGTGCATGAACGAGAGATCGACGGAAAGAAGATGCGCACAACTTGGCGACGACAAGGCAAGGGAGAGAATGGACAGCACGAGTCCATCTGCTCGAGCGGTAGTCCGGAGGAGTTTGAAGCACTGTGGCAGCAGACGCCATTCGGTGCGGCACAGAAGACGTCAGTGAAAGGCCAGCTGCAGGCCGAGTCAGAAGTTGATCGAGACGTGACACCGTCGATGACACCTGCGCCGCTGGTGGACACTACTGTCCATGAAAAGTCAACGGAGATGACATCGACGGAGAAATGCGCGGAGGTAGAGACAGAAAAGAAGCACAACTTGTAGTGTCCACCCCCACGATTGAACAATTGAGTGGAGGTTTGTTCTTGTGAAGAAGAAGCATTCGTTGGTGTTACCATTTGCATTGATGCGCTCAAGCGCCGTCTATCTGTAGGCAAGCTGCGAGTCGATACACTTGTCTGCATCGAACAGTATCCTCAACCGATAAGGACACACACGAGTATCGAGATACGCGTACGCGAGTGTAAATGAATGAGACGTCCGACTTTTGGGTTCCCGTTCATGAGAAGCTTTTTTTCGCTTCTGGTGTCTCATCCAGTTAAGCTGCAGGATAGGAGGTTGTGGAGTGTTGAATTGTAGGACCTGAAATGCCTTTGATGCGCTTCGAGATTGAAGAAGATATTGCAACAGCGGAATATCGTGGACTTACATCGGTTCTGATCGCCTTGTGTTATCCATGTGGTAACGATATCATGTTCCTCAATGCAACCTAAAAAGAAAGCACAAGACAAATCAACAAGCGAAATCGGTACAAAGCTGCATCAAAACTCCTCATTACGTGAAAGCTGAATGCAGGATCGATCTATGTGCTGGCTTCATCGTACATCATTGAACTCGAATGGATGGTTCATCTCGGTCAATAGGGTACAATCAACTTGAATAAGCTGTAGATGGTGGCTGGATAAGATGTGTGAGCAGAAGTGAATATCAATGTGGGCAACGCAGTCATGAGATCGTGTTTCGCTCTTCTGGAAGGAAGCTGAGACGAAGGGATGTCCACAGGTGTGCTGCCGTTCATTCGTAGTGTATGCTATCATCACAGCGCACGCCAGTACATATTTGATCGCCAGTGCACAGGTTCCAATGGCACGGCAACACATGATCCATGAACCCGGCAAGTACCATATATCGACAATGGCCTCAACAACGACTGCACGAATGAAACCAGCAATGCTTGGCATTCGAAGCATTAAGAGCAAAGGTGGAACCCAAAACGTATTGACAAGGGTAATGTACACAGCTTCGACAGTGAAACGGTAGTTGACAAAGCAACGTACCCGTCCACCGAATTGCGATCACATGGAACCGACTTCAAGGTCATGCCACCATGCAGTTTCGGAGTAAGTGTTGACTGAGTGGATGTGTATCACGGTTTCAATGAAAGCATCCGTGCTGGAAGTTGTGCTCACAAAGAGCAGCTTGGGTACGAGTCTCCACGGACAAGACGGACAGCGCGAGAGGTATGACTTGTTTTTTAATGTGACCACCTACTCTGCAATTTGTTGATCGACTGCATTTTGATTCTTATCACGACGCTGTCGTCGTACACAAGAAAAGCGACTGCAAAAAGTCGCATCAAGAGGCACAGGAAAAACGCACATTGCGACCAGAGTAGATGACACATGTCGACAGTACACGAATACATGTAGAAACACTGGCTTCAGTACTAATGAGGGATTGGTATTCAAAGAATGAACGAAGTCGTTGTTCCTCGACTACTGCTGGTATGGTCACAATGGCAACTGGGATATCAACGGTGGCTGACAAGCTACGGAAACTCGCGACTTCCACACAACATCTGATCCTCGACCTGAGCACCGTTGTGCATTCTCCTGAAGATGCGGGGTCCGCCAGAAGATCGCAATTCAAGTGGACGACAGTACCCGCCGGAAGGGTGGTGTCATGCGCGTATAGTATCGGAAGACTGGAAGGACCATCGGTTTCGTCTCGACTTTCTAGTCGTCAGTGGAAAAACATCCGCGAAAAAGAAGGTGAAAAAGACGGGAGTCGGTTCTAGAAAACAGCCACCTCAGGTGTATGACATTTTGAATCGGACGGTTCAAACGCTACTTTCGACAACATTCGATCGAAGCACTTCAACATCATCATGATCGGTCTGCCTCTGTCTGCACGCCAAGAGAGCGGCGACCCACGTCCCCCTTCATTTCCCAATTTGCATCCAACCGCACGATCGACCAGTAGCAACAACCCACACACGACAAAGTTACGCAACCATGTTCAGCTCGTGGGATCTCGTGCGACCGCGCTTCTGGTACCCCATGTCGTCACTAGAACAGTCTATGATGGAGCTCGAGCACATGAGTGACAGCATGATGCGACCGCGCTTCCCGTTTGGGGCGCGTCGAGAGATGCTCGCCACTCCAACTCCAAAGCACGTCATGTACTCCGGGAAGTCGACGGACGATGACGACTTCTTCGTCGACCTGCCTGTGGTGGCACACAAGTACAAGCCGACGGCGTTCCAACCGGTGCAAAACGCACCGCAACAGGATCAACAAGTATCCAGCACCAAGACATTGAAGGATGACGACCCGATGAGCCACTCGTTCTCGTCTTACTCGTTCAGCAACTCGTCTGTTGTGGACGAGAAGGGTCGACGAGTGGCAACAACGCGTCGCCGTTACGAAGACTCCACGGGTCATCTCAAAGCGGTGCATGAACGAGAGATCAACGGAAAGAAGATGCGCACGACCTGGCGACGACAAGGCAAGGGAGAGAATGGACAGCACGAGTCCATCTGCTCGAGCGGTAGTCCGGAGGAGTTTGAAGCACTGTGGCAGCAGACGCCATTCGGTGCGGCACAGAAGACGTCAGTGAAAGGCCAGCTGCAGGCCGAGTCAGAAGTTGATCGAGACGTGACACCGTCGATGACACCAGCGCCGCTGGCGGACACTACTTTCCATGAAAAGTCAACGGAGATGACATCGACGGAGAAATGCGCGGAGGTAGAGACAGAAAAGAAGTACAACTTGTAGTGTCCACTACCATGATTGAACAATTGAATGGAGGTTTGTTCTTGTGAAGAAGAAGAAGCATTCGTTGGTGTTACCATTTGCATTGATGCGCTCAAGCGCCGTCTATCTGCAGGCAAGCTGCGAGTCGATACACTTGTCTGCATCGGACGGTATCCTCAGCCGATAAGGACACACACGAGTATCGAGATACGCGTACGCGAGTGTAAATGAATGAGACGTCCAACTTTTGGGTACCCGTTCATGAGAAGCTTTTTTAGCTTCCAGTATCTCCAAGCTGCAGGATAGGAGGTTGTGGAGTGTTGAATTGTAGGACCTGAAATGCCTTTGATGCGCTTCGAGATTGAAGAAGTTGCTGCAACAGCGGAATATCGTGGACTTACACCGGTTCTGATCGCCATGTGTTATCCATGTGGTAACGATATCATGTTCCCCACTGTAACCTGAAAAGAAAGCACAGGACAAATCAACAAGCGAAACCGGTACAAAGCTGCATCAAAACTCCTCATTACGTGAAAGCTGAATGCAGGATCGATCTATGTGCTGGCTTCGTCGTACATCATTGAACTCGAATGGATGGTTCATCTCGGTCAATAGGGTACAATCAACATGTATAAGCTGTAGATGGTTGCTAAAAAAGGGGTTGCACGTAGAAGGGTACTTTGTACCAGGTGTGTCGCACACCTGATGGTACCCCTTTGTGAAGGTGATATCGAATATCTTATCGGTTTGTTGGGGCTGACGAGTGTAATCCATTAGGAACGAAAGATCTTTGAGTAGGATTAAGATATTCTATAAGTTTCAACATCAAATAAAAGCAGTTTACATTTTGATCTAAAGGACACGTGGCGTGCGAGTTATCTTGATCGTTGATCACTGATCACTAAGAGTTAGTAACACCTCCTTGAGGTAGCTACTCTTGAGCACTGAGTGCTGTCGATTCACTGAATCGTTTGGTTTTCTGGAACATGGACCATAAGCGTTACGCTTGTTTAATCATTGGGTTCAGTTCTTTAGCACTAACTTGCTCTTTGAGCGTTAAGTCTTCCTCTGACTTAAGAAGCTGTGTAGCTCCGCCACACTTGGTAGCACTAGTAGCCAATCTACGCCTGAGTCTATTAGACTGATCCTCTGTGAGGATGGAAAACTCTACTCCCTCTGAGGCTTAAAAGGTCGCGCTTAATAAGTTGACCGCATCTTTGGGTCCAGAGTGCGTGGAGTTGTTTGTCTCACAATGACCTGAGGTGCTTAATGCACGTGTTGAAAGCTTCATGCAGTATGAAGCGACCCTTTTAGGGCAGGTCCAAGACCAAATAGCGTCGGCTATGCCTACACGCTATGTGTCTGCTGTACCAGACGAAGAGGTTAGATCTCTTCCACTTAGAGTGGAAGTGAAAAACTACTCCGGTAAGGAGGGTGAGAACCTCATCCTCTGGATCCGTAAGATTGAGATGGCCATGACATCAGGCCTGATCACGATTGACCATCAACAGGTCTCGCTGGCTATCTCGAAGCTCGATGGAAGAGCTAGAGAATGGGCCTCGACGTGTAGCACGTCGGTGGACATAGCGTTTCGCTCATGGGAGTCGCTCAAGTCACAATTGGTACAGGTGTTTTCTCCACCTAACCAGGCTTACCGCGTGCGGTCACGCTTTTTGGCTCCCCGCCAGGGTAAGAATGAATTATCGGACTATGTCCAAGAGCTGCGAACGCTCATGGCTGCAATGCAGTTTTACTCTCTGCTCGAGACAGTTCATGTGACTATCTTCGTGGAAGGTCTGCGTACTGGAATTGCCAGAACCGAAGTTTTTCGGGTTCACCCCTCTACGTTCGAAAAAGCCGTGGGAATTGCTCTTAGTGCTGAGCATTACGTCAAGTCGGCCAGGCTTGGCTAGAATGGGTGCAACCCTAGCTCTGCGAGAGATACTCCACAAGTGGTCCGGCCTTAAACAGACCGGAACCGATGGATCTCATCTGTGCTGAAGATGAAGGCGAAGTTGAACTTCAATCTGCTGAGCAGCAACGCGTCGTACAACGATGTTTAACGTGCGACAGCACTAAACAATTGCAGCATGGTAACCCTTTGCGTGAACTGCGTCAGGCTACAAGACAACGTTCAACCCCGATCCATAAGTCTGGCATGGCACAAAGAAATGCCGAGGCCCAGTAGGCGCGGGTCAACTTACCGGTGAAGATTCGGAATCTGTCACACATTTAGAAGGTAAAGATAAACAGAGCTTAGCCCCAAAGAGCTCTGTACCTATTGGTATGGAGCCTGGCTTGTTAGTCGCCGAGACGAAAAAAAAGGGCTTTGAGAGGCCGTGGTCGATATTTTTCGACTTTGGAGCGTCTTGCAATTATACTCGACGTCGTTCGCTTCATGGAATTCAACAGTATGCTGAGGCGCTTACAGCGCATGAGGGTGATTCTATCACGGTTCGTTTAGCGACTGGAAGTCGTGTTACTGTGCCTAAAGTTTCATTGAACTTAGGTTTAAAGTTTTTAGACTTTGACAGTATTGAGCGCTGTCTTGTCCTAGATTTAGACTCGAGATATGATCTCATCCTAGGTATGGCTTGGCTTGAGCGCCATGATCCAAGGATCGATTAAAGGTCTAAGACTTAAGGCGCCTCGCGCAATGCTCCTAGCGAAGTTTTGGAGAGTCTTGAACCCAGCTTTGCTAGGCAACAGAAGCACTATTGGCGCGAGCCTTTGACAGAAGATGTCAATGTGCTGGAAATTGGAATGTTTGAGTTATTTAACTCCAACGTTAAAAACGTAAGTTTCGAGCCTAGCTCGTCTAAAACTAGTGAAACGGCACGTACTCCGTTGAGTGGTACTCGTTGTGATAACGAGTCACTGCATGCTGAAAGCATGGTTGGCCTAGGGCCGAGTGATCAAGGATGTGATTCCTTTGATGTGTGTATGGAGGCACGTGAAACTACACCGAGTGCGGTCGGCCGTGAGAGCACCGCACTGAATGTCGGTAATGACATTTTTGGCCATATGCCATTTAGTGTGGGCGGCCGTGAGGGCACCACGCTTAGCGCCGGTAATGGCGTTGTTGGCGATTCGCCATATGGTGTGGGCGGCCGTGAGGGCACCACACCTAATGTCAGTAATGACACTGTTGGCGATACGCCGTATAGAGTGGACGGCCGTGAGGGCACCACACCTAATGTCGGTCAAGACAAAAGCTCTCGTGTAGAGCGTACTATGGTTGGTAGTAACCATGGGGACAATATTGTCCCGACCCCTAAGGGGTGTAAGGTCTCGAAGAGACAATCGAGACGCCGAGTAGCAGCTGTAAAGCGCCAGGCGTCCTCACAGTGAGATTAGCAATACACTATATACACTTGTTAATGGAGTGACTGGTCAGGTTAATGGCAACGTGAGCCTCGAAACCCTTCCATCTGTGGACGCTCTGTGTGAGCTAGACAAAATGTCTAATTGCGAGTTTAGCCAGGCCTCAAAGGCAGGAGAGTTATCCGAATTAGTGGTCATTAGACCTGATACTGAGTTGAATCTTTCCTCGTTAATGGATGAGTCTATCCTAGAGGATACAAAGGCGGTACTTAGTTCACGAAGTGGATCTTCGATCCTTAAAGATCCTTTGGATCCGTTCTATCCTTTAGTTAAGGAATTTCAAGATGTGTTGTATCACAACCCACCTTCTGCCTTACCTCCCGATAGAGGTGTACGTCATGAAATTGACTTGGTTCCTGGAACTAAATACTGTGTAACACGGCAGTGGCCTTTGCCTAAATAACAGTGTGACGTCATTGACGAATTCTTTTGTGATAAGCACGCGGCTGGAATGGTTCGTGAGAGCAAGTCTTCCCATTCAAAACCGACATTTTGTGTCAAAAAGCCAAATGGCAAGTGGCGTATTGTGCATGCTTACAATAAGCTTAATGCAGCCACTGTTCCGGCGCAGACGCCTATTCCTAGAAAGGATGTTCTTCAGAACAATATGGCGGGATGTACATTGTACAGTGCACTCGACTTAGTCGATGGTTATTACCAACTGCTTATGCGAGCAAGTGATATTCCACTAACAGCAGTGAGTACTCCGAGCGGTATGCTCTGGGAGTGGCTCGTTATGCCACAAGGGCTATTAAATGCCCCGGCTACGTTTCTCCGGCTGGTAACGCAACTATTCAGACCTCATCGAGGCTATGCACAAACGTACTTTGATGACATTTTTGTCCTTAGTAGTGCAATGAATGGGCGATCAGATGTGGATAACCACATCGATCATTTACGAGCGGTGCTCGAGTGTATGCGAACGAATAAGTTGTATGCGAACGCATCGAAGTGCATATTTGGTGCAGAAGAGATTCCCTTTCTAGGGAGCTTCACTAGAAAGCGAGGCCTTCGAGCGGATCCCGCTAAGGTAAATGACATAGTCAATTGACCGTTTCCTATGAACCAAAAGGACTTACGTAAGTGGCTTGGCCTTGCCAATTACTTACATAAGTACAGTGCAAATTACGCAGATATGGCTCGGCCATTGTCCAATCTCCTTAAAAGGATGTGGATTGGTGTTGGGGTAACACCGAACATAATGCTTTTGAAGCAGTTAAGGAGAGTCTCCTTCATGCGCCAATATTGGCTTTGCCCGATCCTGATCGACCTTTCAGTGTCGTCTGTGACGCATCTGACTTCGCCAGAGGCAGTGCTCTGTTACAAACAGATGTCGATGGACGCGAATGCGTCATCGCATTTGAGTCTCGGCAGCTGAAAACTGCTGAAAAGAACTATCCTGTTCATGACAAAGAGCTACTTGCTATGAAGTACGCTCTTGTAAAATTCAGAGTACATCTGCTTGACTCAAAGCTGTTTGTGATCGATACAGATCATGCGTCATTATGCAATGCGACACAGGCGCCTCATCTCTCGCAGAGATTGGCTCGTTGGCTTTCCTTCTTTGCCGAATATGACTTCGAGGTGAAGTACAAGCCAGGTAAGCAAAAGGCTTTGGCTGATGCGCTACCGCGTCGAACTGACTATGAGCTTGCTCATGTTACGACTCTTTTGTCGTCAGTCACTGACTTAATTTGTGCGGCATATGCCAAGGACGATCAGTGTGTAGCTTTGCTACGTGATCTTGGGAGCGATGAGTTTAGAGACTCGGACATCGAGTTGTCGGCACGTTTTTGTGCGAGGCTATATCGATATTCCATTGATAATGGCCTGTTGTGCTATCGCACGGATATTGAAGATAAGCCTCGTATCGCTGTACCTCATTATGAGGAATCAAAGTATCGAATCCTCTATGAGGCACATGATACTGCTTTAAGTGGTCATCTCGGTCGTGAGAAGACTTATAGCTCGGTGAGCCAAAGTTATTGGTGGCCCAAACTTTAGAAGTGGGTGCGCACCTATGTGCGTACGTGCAAAACGTGCTAACGGGTAAAACCCTCGGCACATTCGGCGGCGCCGCTGGCTAGTTTTCCAGTACCCACTGGTTGTTGGGAGTCCATGAGCATGTATTTTGTGTTTGGCCTACCGAAAGAATCGGAAGGCGACACTGGTATTGTGGTCTATGTTGACCGATTGAGCAAGATGGCTCACTTAGCGGCTGTGCCGGATAGCATTGATGCTGAAGGCACAGCAAAGCTGTTTATCGACCGTGTGTTTCACCAACATGGCTTGCCGGTGGCAATTATCTCTGATAGAGACCCCAGCTTCACTAAAAAGGTTTGGAAGTCTATCTTCAAGGTTCTTGGCACTCGGTTGGACATGTCCACAGCGGATCATCCGCAGACCGACGGTCAAACTGAGCGTGTTAACCGCGTAATCAATGACAGTTTGCGCAGTGTTTGCGCTGGTACGCCTAGGCGTTGGAGCTCAATGCTTCCTGTTATTGAGTTTGCGTTGAATAACGCTGTTCATGCCTCAACAGGCTTTACTCCGTCCTATATAAACGGTCTCACTCACCCTCGCGTTCCGTTAACGCTATCACTACGTGATTCAGGGCTTGGTGGGGGGAGAGGTTGCCGATCGGCTCGCTGATATCATCCCTGCTACTGTTCATAAACAGGTAGGCGAGTTTCTCGCAACGCGATTAAACGTCTTAAGACATGTGCGTGACGCAATGGCTGATAGCCAAGATACCCAAAAACAACAAGCTGATGCCAAAGGCAGAAATTGCATTGATCTTTACGAGGTCGGAGACCAAGTACTACTCAATGCTAAAAATCTACCTACAAATGTAGTGTCTGCTGTCTTTAAGACAAAGTTGCGTCCACGCTTTATTGGACCGTTTACGGTCACGGCCAAGAAGGGACTTGCGTATACGCTAAACCTCCCGCGCAAATTGCGCACACATCCAGTGTTCTACGTAGGCTTACTTAAGCCGTACCGGGATCCTTCCCATGTGAACTTGGAGGCGCTTGCGCCGACGACAAGGGCACTGCCCCGGATTGCTGTAGACGAATCAGCAAGTCCAACTGACCCTCGCTCCGAGTTTGAGCTTGCTCCATCGCCTGAAGGCGGCTTTGCATCGCATCCGGCATGCACTGGGACTTACCCAAGGCCTCTTGAAGACCCCTCACTTCGAGAACCAATTTTTCGTGGGCCTCCACCGGTACACCGGCCGCCACCGACTTTGCTCGACGAGCATGGGTGTCGTCAATTTCATGTCGAGATACTACTAAAACGACGTCGTCGTCATGGCCAATATCAGTATCTGGTAAAGTGGCGTGGATACCCTGAGTCTGAAAACTCATGGGAATTTGAGGAACCCCTTCGTCAAGACTGCCCATATGCATTGGATGCTTTTGAGCATCGTAGCCATGGTCATCTCGAGACCGAGGCCGTTACCCACCACTAGTGGTGCGGGTTGGCGGGTTGTTGGTCACAGACTGACCAGCACTCGCGGCGACCTTAGTAGCCGAAGCATAGCGCGTGCGCTTGCGCAATTGGTCTCTGGCCTTAAGCTCGGCATAATCATACCGAAGCTTGCGTTCGAGACGCACATCCGCCGCATGGGCACTAGCCCTTAGAGCAAAAATGTTGCTGAGGCGACGCACATAGTGCACCCAATGAACGAAGGCATCGTCTTCTTCGCTCACTGTTTCACCTGAGAGCAAGAGAATGGGTATACTCTTGATCGGTGGAACCGGTGCACCACGTGCTTGCATGTCAGGCGTGCCTTGTATTGACTTTGAGTCGTTAGGTGCGGCTCCAGGTATCTCTCACGAAGTGCCTGGCAGTTCACCACCTCCTCAGGAGTCTTAGGCCCATGGCCAATGACCCACGTTGCCAATGTTTAGCCGGCCTCTTGACGTAGACGTTCCTCCACACTGGGTGGGGTGAACACATAGTCAAGCTGGCGTTCAAGGGTTGCAGCCATTTGTACATAACGCTGAGCGTTTTCTTCTCTTTGGACAAGCAATTGTTGTTGCTCATCGAGCGGGTTCGCGATGATAGTCTCATCAGAACCAGATGCTGCATGCTGCGCTGGTGGCGCGCTCGCACCTCCACGTTCAGCGAACGGATTTGGGGTGTTCGAAAGTTGTGCCTCAGGCATCAGTGAGCCGGACATTGTCCCTGTATCACCCTGGACACTGGTATCGCTACCATAGTCCACTGCCTCCTCTATTCCGAGGTAGTCACACAGAGTCTTTGACTCGTTGGGTGATGAGGACATCGTGCTAGAGCGTACGTTGCCGTGAGGTTTACCGTACACACACTGTTCTCGCTGAGAACACAAGCTCGACTGACGTTTTGGTAAACGTCAGTCTGGTGGGGGAGGGTGTAACGGGGTTCCACGAAATTATGGTACTTTGTACCAGAGGTGTTACACACCTGAAGTTACCCCTTTGTGAAGGTGATATAGAATATCTTGTCGGTTTGTAGGGGCTGACGAGTGTCAGCCATTAAGTACGAAAGGTCTTTGAGTAGGATTGAGATATTCTATAAGCTTTAACCAAAATAAAAGCAGTTCCCATTTTGATCAAAAGGACACGTGGCGTGCGAGTCGTCTTGATCGTTGATCACTGATCACCAAGAGTAAGCAACACCTCCTTGAGGTAGCTACTCTTGAGCACTGAATGCTGTCGATTCACTGGATCGTTAGGTTACCTGGAACAGGGATCTGAAGCTGTAAAGCTTGTTGACTCGTAAAATCGTTAGTTCTTTGGAACTAAGCTGCTCGTAGAGCGTTAAGTCTTCCTCTGACTTAAGGAGCTGTGTAACTCCGCTACAGTTATGGCCATGATTGCAAGCGCACCAGTGGTGTTCAAGTCGAAGTAGCAGCGAGCGGTTGCGCTTAGCTGGACGGGAGCTGAATGTATGACGCTCATTTTTTGCACCTAAGAAGTTCTTTGGACGCGTGCGATGCTAAAGGACATGGGTCACGAACAAGTGAGAGGTGGGAAGATAATCAACGAGCGATTGCTTTGGCCAACAAACCCGTATACCACGCTTGGACAAAGCGTGTGGACGTTAGACATCACTTTGTTCCTTGAATATGTGCAAGACGTAATATTAAAGATCGACTACATTGACACGAAAAATCAACTCGCGGATACGCTTAACAGGCACTCGGAACCAAGATAATAAAATTTATGTGCGAGGCAACCGGGATTAAGACAAGCCAGATTCCAAGACCGGCACACAGTAGAGGCGAATGGGAGTGTTGAGTTTACGCCGCTTAATGCAGTCGTTTCATGTTGGGTTCAAGGTAATGATTTGTGTGTCAGGGTGTTTCATGGTGTTGGTTATAGATAAATGTTATGGATCGCGGTTACATAATGAGATCAGAGGAGTTCGTTACATAAAGGCTTAGACTTAGCTGAGGGTAGTGAATTAAGGACCTTCAATATATTCACTTCGGTTTAACCTTCTTTGCAACAATCATGTGCTTTCTTTTCAGGTTACATTGAGGGAACATGATATTGTTACCACATGGATAACACATGACGATCAGAACCGATGCAAGTCCACGATATTCCGCTGTTGCAGCAACTTCTTCAATCTCGAAGCGCATCAAAGGCGCTTCAAGTCCTACAATTCAACACTCCACAACCTCCTATCCTGCAGCTTGAGATACTGGAAGCTAAAAAGCTTCTCATGAACGGGTACCCAAAAGTCGGACGTCTCATTCATTTACACTCGTAAACGCGTATATCGATACTCGTGTGTGTCCTTATCGATTGAAGATACCGTCCGATGCAGACAAGTGTATCGATTTACAGCTTGCCTGTAGACAGACGGCGCTTGAGCGCATCAATGCAAATGGTAACACCAACGAATGCTTCTTCTTCTTCACAAGAACAAACCTCCATTCAATTGTTCAATCGTGGGGGTGGACACTACAAGTTGTGCTTCTTTTCTGTCTCTACCTCCGCGCATTTCTCCGTCGATGTCATCTCCGTTGACTTTTCATGGACAGTAGTGTCCGCCAGCGGCGCAGGTGTCATCGACGGTGTCACGTCTCGATCAACTTCTGACTCGGCCTGCAGCTGGCCTTTCACTGACGTCTTCTGTGCCGCACCGAATGGCGTCTGCTGCCACAGTGCTTCAAACTCCTCCGGACTGCCGCTCGAGCAGATGGACTCGTGCTGTTCATCATCTCCCTTGCCTTGTCGTCGCCAAGTTGTGCGCATCTTCTTTCCGTCGATCTCTCGTTCATGCACCGCTTTGAGATGACCCGTGGAGTCTTCGTAGCGGCGACGCGTCGTTGCCACTCGTCGACCCTTCTCGTCCACAACAGACGAGTTGCTGAACGAGTAAGACGAGAATGAGTGGCTCACCGGGTCGTCATCCTTCAATGTCTTGGTGCTGGATACTTGTTGATCCTGTTGCGGTGCGTTTTGCACCGGTTGGAACGCCGTCGGCTTGTACTTGTGTGCCACCACAGGCAGGTCGACGAAGAAGTCGTCATCGTCCGTCGACTTCCCGGAGTACATGACGTGCTTTGGAGTTTGAGTGGCGAGCATCTCTCGACGCGCCCCAAAAGGGAAGCGCGGTCGCATCATGCTGTCACTCATGTGCTCGAGCTCCATCATAGACTGTTCGAGTGACGACATGGGGTACCAGAAGCGCGGTCGCACGAGATCCCACGAGCTGAACATGGTTGCGTAACTTTGTCGTGTGTGGGTTGTTGCTACTGGTCGATCGTGCGGTTGGATGCAAATTGGGAAATGAAGGGGGACGTGGGTCGCCGCTCTCTTGGCGTGCAGACAGAGGCAGACCGATCATGATGATGTTGAAGTGCTTCGATCGAATGTTGTCGAAAGTAGCGTTTGAACCGTCCGATTCAAAATGTCATACACCTGAGGTGGCTGTTTTCTAGAACCGACTCCCGTCTTTTTCACCTTCTTTTTCGCGAATGCTTTTCCACTGACGACTAGAAAGTCGAGACGAAACCGATGGTCCTTCCAGTCTTCCGATACTATACGCGCATGACACCACCCTTCCGGCGGGTACTGTCGTCCACTTGAATTGCGATCTTCTGGCGGACCCCGCATCGTCAGAGGAATGCACAACGGTGCTCAGGTCGGTGATCAGATGTTGTGTGGAAGTCGCGAGTTTCCGTAGCTTTTCAGCCGCCGTCGATATCCCATTTGCCATTGTGACCATACCAGCAGTAGTCGAGGAACAACGACTTCGTTCATTCTTTGAATACCAATCCCTCATTAGTATTGAAGGCAGGATTTTCTGCGTATTTTCGTGTACCGTCGACATGTGTCATCTATTCTGGTCGCAATGTGCGTTTTTCCTGTGCCTCTTGATGCGACTTTTTGCAGTCGCTTTCCTTGTGTACGACGACAGCGTCGTGATAAGAATCAAAACGCAGTCGATCAACAAAGTGCAGAGTAGGTGGTCACATTAAAAAACAAGTCATACCTCTCGCGCTGTCCGTCTTGTCCGTAGAGACTCGTACCCAAGCTGCTCTTTGTGAGTACAACTTCCAGCACGGATGCTCTCATTGAAACCGCGATACACATCCACTCAATCAACACTTACTCCAAAACTGCATGGTGGCATGACCTTGAAGTCGGTTCCATTTGATCGCTGTTCAGTGGACGGGTACGTTGCTATGTCAACCACAGTTTCACTATCGGAGCTGTGTACATTATTACCCTTGTCAATACGTTTTGGGTTCCACTTTTGCTCTTAATGCTTCGAATGCCAAGCATTGCCGGTTTCATTCGTGCAGTCGTTGTTGAGGCCATTGTCGATACGTGGTACTTGCGGTGGTTCATGGATCATATGTTGCCGTGCCATTGGAACCTGTGCACTGGCAATCAAATATGTACTGGCGTGCGCTGTGATGATAGCATACACTACGAATGAACGGCAGCACACCTGTGGACATCCTTTCGTCTCAACTTCCTTCCAGTCGAGTGAAAAACGATCTCATGACTGCGTTGCCCACATTGATACTTACTTCTGCTCGCACATCTTATCCAGCCACCATCTACAGCTCATACATGTTGATTGTACCCTATTGACCGAGATGAACCATCCATTCGAGTTCAATGATGTACGACGAAGCCAGCACATAGATCGATCCTGCATTCAGCTTTCACGTAATGAGGAGTTTTGATGCAGCTTTGTACCGGTTTCGCTTGTTGATTTGTCATGTGCTTTCTTTTCAGGTTACAATGGGGAACATGATATCGTTACCACATGGATACCACACATGACGATCAGAACCGATGTACGTCCACGATATTCCGCTGCTGCAATATCTTCTTCAATCTCGAAGCGCATCAAAGGCATTTCAGGTCCTACAATTCAACACTCCACAACCTCCTATCCTGCAGCTTAACTGGATGAGACACCAGAAGCAACAAAAGCTTCTCATGAACGGGTACCCAAAAGTCGGACGTCTCGTTCATTTACACTCGTAAACGCGTATCTCGATACTCCTATGTGTCCTTATCGATTGAGGATACTGTTCGATGCAGACAAGTGTATCGATTTACAGCTTGCCTGTAGACAGACGGCGCTTGAGCGCATCAATGCAAATGGTAACACCAACGAATGCTTCTTCTTCTTCACAAGAACAAACCTCCATTCAATTGTTCAATCGTGGGGGTGGACACTACAAGTTGTACTTCTTTTCTGTCTCTACCTCCGCGCATTTCTCCGTCGATGTCATCTCCGTTGACTTTTCATGGACAGTAGTGTCCGCCAGCGGCGCAGGTGTCATCGACGGTGTCACGTCTCGATCAACTTCTGACTCGGCCTGCAGCTGGCCTTTCACTGACGTCTTCTGTGCCGCACCGAATGGCGTCTGCTGCCACAGTGCTTCAAACTCCTCCGGACTGCCGCTCGAGCAGATGGACTCGTGCTGTTCATCATCTCCCTTGCCTTGTCGTCGCCAAGTTGTGCGCATCTTCTTTCCGTCGATCTCTCGTTCATGCACCGCTTTGAGATGACCCGTGGAGTCTTCGTAGCGGCGACGCGTCGTTGCCACTCGTCGACCCTTCTCGTCCACAACAGACGAGTTGCTGAACGAGTAAGACGAGAACGAGTGGCTCATCGGGTCGTCATCCTTCAATGTCTTGGTGCTGGATACTTGTTGATCCTGTTGCGGTGCGTTTTGCACCGGTTGGAACGCCGTCGGCTTGTACTTGTGTGCCACCACAGGCAGGTCGACGAAGAAGTCGTCATCGTCCGTCGACTTCCCGGAGTACATGACGTGCTTTGGAGTTTGAGTGGCGAGCATCTCTCGACGCGCCCCAAAAGGGAAGCGCGGTCGCATCATGCTGTCACTCATGTGCTCGAGCTCCATCATAGACTGTTCGAGTGACGACATGGGGTACCAGAAGCGCGGTCGCACGAGATCCCACGAGCTGAACATGGTTGCGTGACTTTGTCGTGTGTGGGTTGTTGCTACTGGTCGATCGTGCGGTTGGATGCAAATTGGGAAATGAAAGGGGACGTGGGTCGCCGCTCTCTTGGCGTGCAGACAGAGGCAGACCGATCATGATGATGTTGAAGTGCTTCGATCGAATGTTGTCGAAAGTAGCGTTTGAACCGTCCGATTCAAAATGTCATACACCTGAGGTGGCTGTTTTCTAGAACCGACTCCCGTCTTTTTCACCTTCTTTTTCGCGAATGCTTTTCCACTGACGACTAGAAAGTCGAGACGAAACCGATGGTCCTTCCAGTCTTCCGATACTATACGCGCATGACACCACCCTTCCGGCGGGTACTGTCGTCCACTTGAATTTCGATCTTCTTGCGGACCCCGCATCTTCAGAAGAATGCACAACGGTGCTCAGGTCGAGGATCAGATGTTGTGTGGAAGTCGCGAGTTTCCGTAGCTTTTCAGCCGCCGTCGATATCCCATTTGCCATTGTGACCATACCAGCAGTAGTCGAGAAACAACGACTTCGTTCATTCTTTGAATACCAATCCCTCATTAGTACTGAAGGCAGTGTTTCTACATGTATTCGTGTACTGTCGACATGTGTCATCTACTCTGGTCGCAATGTGCGTTTTTCCTGTGCCTCTTGATGCGACTTTTTGCAGTCGCTTTCCTTGTGTACGACGACAGCATTGTGATAAGAATCAAAACGCGGTCGATCAACAAATTGCAGAGTAGGTGGTCACATTAAAAAACAAGTCATACCTCTCGCGCTGTCCGTCTTGTCCGTGGAGACTCGTACCCAATCTGCTCTTTGTGAGTACAACTTCCAGCACGGATGCTCTCATTGAAACCGTGATACACATCCACTCAATCAACACTTACTCCAAAACTGCATGGTGGCATGAACTTGAAGTCGGTTCCATGTGATCGTTGTTCGGTGGACGGGTATGTTGCTATGTCAACTACCGTTTCACTGTCGAAGCTGTGTACATTACCCTTGTCAATACGTTTTGGGTTCCACTTTTGCTCTTAATGCTTCGAATGCCAAGCATTGCCGGTTTCATTCGTGCAGTCGTTGTTGAGGCCATTGTCGATACGTGGTACTTGCGGTGGTTCATGGATCAAATTTTGCCGTGCCGTTGGAACCTGTGCGCTGGCAATCAAATATGTACTGGCGTGCACTGTGATGATAGCGTACACTACGAGTGAACGGCAGCACACCTGTGGACATCCATTCGTCTCAACTTTCTTCTAGATGAGTGAAATGCGATCTAAGGGTAGCTAATAAGGGACCTTCAATATATTCACTTCGGTTTTTACCTTTTTTGCAACAGGTTAACTCCCGCAACCAAAGCATCCTTCCAAACCAAGTCCTCGCCTACTATGGCGAACAAGCAAACCGAAGTATCCTGGGAAGTGGATATTATTACCACTAGGAGTTTGACGTGAGGATGACCCTGGCAAGGAAGGGTCTCTTAGGGCATGTCATGGTATTTAAGGCTGAGAGTGAAGTAACAGAAGCAGAGCTAATAAACGACGCCAAGGCGCTAGGCATCATCCCTCAAGGGGTTGAGGTCCAGCACCAAACCAAGATTTGATCGGCTACGCGCGCCATATAGGCATGGGTAATGCTCCGCGATTTCTACAACCGCTTGACGCTTCACAATCGTGTGACGATGACGCGTCATCTTCACGACTTCAAACTGGAGAGTGGGACAAGTATGGCGGAACATCTAGATTCTTTCGACGAACTGGTAGTGGGACTCCAGACTACGGAAGTCCGATGGATGAGTCGCGCCAGCTGGTAATACTTCTCAGCAGTCTGCCTTCTGAATACGAACTGAGTTCGTCGATTGTTGAAAATGCGAAGGACATTACGCTGACTGAAGTCAAGGAGAAGCTGCTCAAGGAGTCAGGAAAGATGCAAAGAAAGGAGACTACGGAGAAAGCATTCCGCGTGAATGGGAATCCTGGATAATTTAAAGGTGGACGGAGCAACGGTAGGAAAGGTGGCGCTCCACGCAATCACGGCGGATTTGAGGGCAAGTGTTTTAACTGTGACAAGTTTGGTCACATGAAGCGGAACTGCTTGGCCGGGAAACAAATCGGCGGCGATGATGCGGTATCTGCAGTATGCGAAGGAAGATCATTCAGATGACTGATCGACAGTGGTGCAATATCCCACATGACCCCACACAGAAAGGACTTGTTCGAATACAAGAACCTATAGACAAACGTCGAAGTAACAATTGCAGGCGGCAAGAAGTTGATCGTCAAAGGAGCCGGTACGGTAAGGCTGACCGGTTTGGATGGAAAAGGTATTCGCATGGTGGAAGTCATGTACATCCCAGGACTCGATAGAAGATTGCTAACAGTCGGCAAGCTTGCAGAACGTGGCATGAATCTGGAGTTCTCACGTTCGCCTTATGTCATCTGGAACAAGGATCAAGCTATCGCCTCGGGGACCAGAATCGGAAAAGCAAAATCTAGACTGTGAGCAAGGAGAAGCTTGTCTCGTGGAATATTCCGATGGTGACACTCAGTGGGAGCTTTGGCATGCCCGTATGGGACACCCACGCAAGGACGCGTTACTCCAGACTCAGCGCTCAACCAAAGGCATTCCGAAAATCAAGCTAGGCACGAAAACACTGTGCGTTGGTTGTTTGAAGGGAAAGCAGACCGTCGCGACGTTTTCTTCACATTCAATGACGAAGACGACACGTGTACTAGAGCGCGTGCACGCAGACGTCATGGGGCCTATGAAAAATCCCTTTAAGGGTGGTGCCAAATACATTCTCACGTCTGTAAAAGATTGTTCACGATACATTGCGGTATTCATAATCAACAGTAAGAATGGAGTGACTGGCATGTTCAGGGAATCCAAGACATTTTTCGAAAACACATGGGGAGCTCGTTTGAGTTGTTTGCGCTCCGACAACGGATCAGAGTTTGTCAACAAGACTATGGCTGGCATATGTCAACAGAACGGCATAGTGCATCATCGTTCCGTTCCTTACAGCCCTCAGCAGAACGGAGTGGCAGAGCGGATGAACAGGACAATCATGGAGAAGGCTCGGAGCATGCTAATTTACAAAGGCGTTTCAACTGATTGGTGGGCGAAAGCGGTGATTGGAGTGGTTTTTTAATAACCGCTCCACGAATACGGCTCACCTCGGCATGACACCGTATGAGTTGGCTTTTAAGATAAAGCCCCAAATGGACCACTTGCACGTGTTCGGGTCGCAAGGTTTTGCTCATATAAATCATCCAAAGAGAACAAAGTTGGAGCCAAAGATTTTAAATTGTTTGTTCTTCGGGAACGAAGAAATCTCAAAGTTTATCGTGTGTTTGACTCGGAAATGCCAATGTCAAAGTTACGCGTTCAATGAAGTTGGATGATCGTGAAGTGGGCGGCATTTACGACACTCAAGTGCTAAATCCGGAAGCGGTCGTTCACGTGACGAAGGACAGTGATGAAATACAGATTCAGCATCAAAAAGATGGGCAGCCAGATCTGGACGAACCCATGGAAGATGTTGAAGATCCGGTCGCAGACGTGGAGATGGACGATGTGGATTCTACGTCAAGCGTCAGTGCACAACAGCTGATGCCTCCCGACCGCCATGTTGAAGACACGATGCAACTAGCAAAGGTATCATCCACCGCATCAAATGCAGCAAGAAGATCGTTTAGTGTTCCGACCTGAAGTGGAGAGAGCAAGAGAAAGACATTAGCCGATGATGTTGCTCAGAAATGGCTCAAATAATGCAGAAGAATCAGCAGAATAAAGTGACGGAACACCGACTACGAAGCTTGCTAGGATTGATTAAAACGGACTCATTACAGAAGCTGCATTAGCATACGCGGTAAGTGTGTACAACCCATGCGCTGTAGGAATGAAATCGTTGTCAGCACAGTCACCTAAGACGGAAGAAGGACGTTCGGCGATGCGATCGAAGCCTTATCTCTCCTTGAAAGGATGCCTACTATGCATTACAACATGTACTAGGCCGGATTTTGCGTATGTGGTGACACAACTATCACGTTTCCGGAGAAACCTGGATCGCAACGTTGGAGTGCAGCTATTTACGTTTTAAGATATCTAAAGACGACATACCAAAAAGTCATTGTATACAAAGGCACTGAAAGTGTTGGGGTAAAGGCGTGATCGGATGCTGATTGAGTAAGCAACAGCGATGGGAGACGTTCGGTCTCAGGAGTAATTGTAACCGGGTAGCAAGAAATTATGGTACTTTGTACCAGAGGTGTTACACACCTGAAGTTACCCCTTTGTGAAGGTGATAGAGAATATCCTTTTGGTTTGTAGGGGATGACGAATGTCAGCCATTAGGTACGAAAGATCTTTGAGTAGGATTGAGATATTCTATAAGCTTTAACCAAAATAAAAGCAGTTCCCATTTTGATCAAAAGGACACGTGGCGTGCGAGTCGTCTTGATCGTTGATCACTGATCACCAAGAGTAAGCAACACCTCCTTGAGGTAGCTACTCTTGAGCACTGAATGCTGTCGATTCACTGGATCGTTAGGTTACCTGGAACAGGGATCTGAAGCTGTAAAGCTTGTTGACTCGTAAAATCGTTAGTTCTTTAGAACTAAGTTGCTCGTAGAGCGTTAAGTCTTCCTCTGACTTATGGAGCTGTGTAGCTCCGCTACACTTGGTAGCACTCGTAGTCAATCTACGCCTATGTCTTTTAGACTGATCCTCTGTGAGGATGGAAAACTCTACTCCCTCTGAGGCTTAAAAGGTCGCGCTTAATAAGTTGACCGCATCTTTGGGTCCAGAGTGCGTGGAGTTGTTTGTCTCACAATGACCTGAGGTGCTTAATGCACGTGTTGAAAGCTTCATGCAGTATGAAGCGACCCTTTTAGAGCAGGTCCAAGACCAAATAGCGTCGAATATGCCTACACGCTACGTGTCTGTACCAGACGAAGAGGCTAGGCCTCGTCCACTCAGAGTGGAAGTGAAAAACTAATCCGGTAAGGAGGGTGAGAACCTCATCCTCTGGATCCGTAAGATTGAGATGGCCATGACATCAGGCCTGATCACGATTGACCATCAACAGGTCTCGCTGGCTGTCTCGAAGCTCGATGGAAGAGCTAGAGAATGGGCCTCGACGTGTAGCACGTCGGTGGACATAGCGTTTCCCACATGGGAGTCGCTCAAGTCACAATTGGTACAGGTGTTTTCTCCACCTAACCAGGCTTACCGCATGCGTTCACTCTTTCTTTCTACCCGCCAGGATGCGAATGAATTATCGGACTATGTCCAAGAGCTGCGAACGCTCATGGCTGCAATGCAGTCTGACGCTTTGCCTGAAGCAGTCCATGTGACTATCTTCACGGAAGGTCTAAGTTCTGGCATTGTCAGAACCGAGGTTTTTCGGGTTCACCCCTCTACGTTCGAAAAAGCCGTGGGAATTGCTCTTAGTGCTGAGCATTACGTCAAGTCGGCTAGGCTTGGCTAGAATGGTTACAACCCTAGCCCTGCGAGAGCAAACTCCACAAGTGGTCCGGCCCTTAACAGACCGGAACCCATAGATGTCGTCTATGCTGAAGATGAAGGTGAAGTCGAACTTCAAGCTGCTGAGCAGTAACGCGTTGTACGACGATGTTTTACGTGCGGAAACACTAACCACTTGCGGCCTGGTTTCTCTTTGCGTAAACAGCGTCAGACTAAAGGCCAATACCTTATCCCGAGTCAGAAGTCTGGCATGGCACGGAGAAATGCCGACACCCAGTAGGCGCGGGGCGCCCTACTGGGGAAGAACTATGTTCTGTTACACCTTTAGAAGGTAGAGGAATGCAGGGCTTAGCCCCAAAGAGTACCATACCTAAAGTTATGGTGCGTGTACACAAGTCTGGCTTGTTGGTCGCCGAGGCGAAAATTAAGGGCTTCGAGAAGCCTTGGTCGATATTGATCGATTCTGGAGCGTCTTGCAATTATACTCGATGCCGTTCCCTTGAGGGAAGTCAGCGTTATGCTGAGACGCTTACAGCGCATGAGGGTGATTCTATCACGGTTCGTTTAGCGACTGGAAGTCGCGTAACGGTGCCTAAAGTTCCATTGAACTTAGGTATAAAGTTTTTAGACTTTGACAGTATTGAGCGCTGTCTTGTCCTAGATTTAGACTCGAGATATGATCTCATCCTAGGTATGGCTTGGCTTGAGCGCCATGAGCCATGGATTGATTGGAGGTCTAAGACCTTAGGCGCTACGCGTAATGCTCCTAGCGAAGCTTTGGAAAGTCATGAACCCACCTTTGCTAGGAAACAGAAGCGCTATTGGCGCGAGCGTTTGACAGAAGATGTCAATGTGCTGGATATTGGAATGTTTGAGTTATTTAACTCCAACGTTAAAAACGTAAGTTTCGAGCCTAGCTCGTCTAAAACTAGTGAAACGGCACGTACTCCGTTGAGTGGTACTCGTTGTGATAACGAGTCACTGCATGCTGAAAGCATGGTTGGCCTAGGGCCGAGTGATCAAGGATGTGATTCCTTTGATGTGTGTATGGAGGCACGTGAAACTACACCGAGTGCGGTCGGCCGTGAGAGCACCGCACTGAATGTCGGTAATGACATTTTTGGCCATATGCCATTTAGTGTGGGCGGCCGTGAGGGCACCACGCTTAGCGCCGGTAATGGCGTTGTTGGCGATTCGCCATATGGTGTGGGCGGCCGTGAGGGCACCACACCTAATGTCAGTAATGACACTGTTGGCGATACGCCGTATAGAGTGGACGGCCGTGAGGGCACCACACCTAATGTCGGTCAAGACAAAAGCTCTCGTGTAGAGCGTACTATGGTTGGTAGTAACCATGGGGACAATATTGTCCCGACCCCTAAGGGGTGTAAGGTCTCGAAGAGACAATCGAGACGCCGAGTAGCAGCTGTAAAGCGCCAGGCGTCCTCACAGTGAGATTAGCAATACACTATATACACTTGTTAATGGAGTGACTGGTCAGGTTAATGGCAACGTGAGCCTCGAAACCCTTCCATCTGTGGACGCTCTGTGTGAGCTAGACAAAATGTCTAATTGCGAGTTTAGCCAGGCCTCAAAGGCAGGAGAGTTATCCGAATTAGTGGTCATTAGACCTGATACTGAGTTGAATCTTTCCTCGTTAATGGATGAGTCTATCCTAGAGGATACAAAGGCGGTACTTAGTTCACGAAGTGGATCTTCGATCCTTAAAGATCCTTTGGATCCGTTCTATCCTTTAGTTAAGGAATTTCAAGATGTGGTGTGTCACAACCCACCTTCTGCCTTACCTCCCGATAGAGGTGTACGTCATGAAATTGACTTGGTTCCTGGAACTAAATACTGTGTAACACGGCAGTGGCCTTTGCCTAAATAACAGTGTGACGTCATTGACGAATTCTTTTGTGATAAGCACGCGGCTGGAATGGTTCGTGAGAGCAAGTCTTCCCATTCAAAACCGACATTTTGTGTCAAAAAGCCAAATGGCAAGTGGCGTATTGTGCATGCTTACAATAAGCTTAATGCAGCCACTGTTCCGGCGCAGACGCCTATTCCTAGAAAGGATGTTCTTCAGAACAATATGGCGGGATGTACATTGTACAGTGCACTCGACTTAGTCGATGGTTATTACCAACTGCTTATGCGAGCAAGTGATATTCCACTAACAGCGGTGAGTACTCCGAGCGGTATGCTCTGGGAGTGGCTCGTTATGCCACAAGGGCTATTAAATGCCCCGGCTACGTTTCTCCGGCTGGTAACGCAACTATTCAGACCTCATCGAGGCTATGCACAAACGTACTTTGATGACATTTTTGTCCTTAGTAGTGCAATGAATGGGCGATCAGATGTGGATAACCACATCGATCATTTACGAGCGGTGCTCGAGTGTATGCGAACGAATAAGTTGTATGCGAACGCATCGAAGTGCATATTTGGTGCAGAAGAGATTCCCTTTCTAGGGAGCTTCACTAGAAAGCGAGGCCTTCGAGCGGATCCCGCTAAGGTAAATGACATAGTCAATTGACCGTTTCCTATGAACCAAAAGGACTTACGTAAGTGGCTTGGCCTTGCCAATTACTTACATAAGTACAGTGCAAATTACGCAGATATGGCTCGGCCATTGTCCAATCTCCTTAAAAAGGATGTGGATTGGTGTTGGGGTAACACCGACCATAATGCTTTTGAAGCAGTTAAGGAGAGTCTCCTTTATGCGCCAATATTGGCTTTGCCCGATCCTGATCGACCTTTCAGTGTCGTCTGTGACGCATCTGACTTCGCCAGAGGCAGTGCTCTGTTACAAACAGATGTCGATGGACGCGAATGCGTCATCGCATTTGAGTCTCGGCAGCTGAAAACTGCTGAAAAGAACTATCCTGTTCATGACAAAGAGCTACTTGCTATGAAGTACGCTCTTGTAAAATTCAGAGTACATCTGCTTGACTCAAAGCTGTTTGTGATCGATACAGATCATGCGTCATTATGCAATGCAACACAGGCCCCTCATCTCTCGCAGAGATTGGCTCGTTGGCTTTCCTTCTTTGCCGAATATGACTTCGAGGTGAAGTACAAGCCAGGTAAGCAAAAGGATTTGGCTGATGCGCTACCGCGTCGAACTGACTATGAGCTTGCTCATGTTACGACTCTTTTGTCGTCAGTCACTGACTTAATTTGTGCGGCATATGCCAAGGACGATCAGTGTGTAGCTTTGCTACGTGATCTTGGGAGCGATGAGTTTAGAGACTCGGACATCGAGTTGTCGGCACGTTTTTGTGCGAGGCTATATCGATATTCCATTGATAATGGCCTGTTGTGCTATCGCACGGATATTGAAGATAAGCCTCGTATCGCTGTACCTCATTATGAGGAATCAAAGTATCGAATCCTCTATGAGGCACATGATACTGCTTTAAGTGGTCATCTCGGTCGTGAGAAGACTTATAGCTCGGTGAGCCAAAGTTATTGGTGGCCCAAACTTTAGAAGTGGGTGCGCACCTATGTGCGTACGTGCAAAACGTGCTAACGGGTAAAACCCTCGGCACATTCGGCGGCACCGCTGGCTAGTTTTCCAGTACCCACTGGTTGTTGGGAGTCCATGAGCATGTATTTTGTGTTTGGCCTACCGAAAGAATCGGAAGGCGACACTGGTATTGTGGTCTATGTTGACCGATTGAGCAAGATGGCTCACTTAGCGGCTGTGCCGGATAGCATTGATGCTGAAGGCACAGCAAAGCTGTTTATCGACCGTGTGTTTCACCAACATGGCTTGCCGGTGGCAATTATCTCTGATAGAGACCCCAGCTTCACTAAAAAGGTTTGGAAGTCTATCTTCAAGGTTCTTGGCACTCGGTTGGACATGTCCACAGCGGATCATCCGCAGACCGACGGTCAAACTGAGCGTGTTAACCGCGTAATCAATGACATTTTGCGCAGTGTTTGCGCTGGTACGCCTAGGCGTTGGAGCTCAATGCTTCCTGTTATTGAGTTTGCGTTGAATAACGCTGTTCATGCCTCAACAGGCTTTACTCCGTCCTATATAAACGGTCTCACTCACCCTCGCGTTCCGTTAACGCTATCACTACGTGATTCAGGGCTTGGTGGGGGAGAGGTTGCCGATCGGCTCGCTGATATCATCCCTGCTACTGTTCATAAACAGGTAGGCGAGTTTCTCGCAACGCGATTAAACGTCTTAAGACATGTGCGTGACGCAATGGCTGATAGCCAAGATACCCAAAAACAACAAGCTGATGCCAAAGGCAGAAATTGCATTGATCTTTACGAGGTCGGAGACCAAGTACTACTCAATGCTAAAAATCTACCTACAAATGTAGTGTCTGCTGTCTTTAAGACAAAGTTGCGTCCACGCTTTATTGGACCGTTTACGGTCACGGCCAAGAAGGGACTTGCGTATACGCTAAACCTCCCGCGCAAATTGCGCACACATCCAGTGTTCTACGTAGGCTTACTTAAGCCGTACCGGGATCCTTCCCATGTGAACTTGGAGGCGCTTGCGCCGACGACAAGGGCACTGCCCCGGATTGCTGTAGACGAATCAGCAAGTCCAACTGACCCTCGCTCCGAGTTTGAGCTTGCTCCATCGCCTGAAGGCGGCTTTGCATCGCATCCGGCATGCACTGGGACTTACCCAAGGCCTCTTGAAGACCCCTCACTTCGAGAACCAATTTTTCGTGGGCCTCCACCGGTACACCGGCCGCCACCGACTTTGCTCGACGAGCATGGGTGTCGTCAATTTCATGTCGAGATACTACTAAAACGACGTCGTCGTCATGGCCAATATCAGTATCTGGTAAAGTGGCGTGGATACCCTGAGTCTGAAAACTCATGGGAATTTGAGGAACCCCTTCGTCAAGACTGCCCATATGCATTGGATGCTTTTGAGCATCGTAGCCATGGTCATCTCGAGACCGAGGCCGTTACCCACCACTAGTGGTGCGGGTTGGCGGGTTGTTGGTCACAGACTGACCAGCACTCGCGGCGACCTTAGTAGCCGAAGCATAGCGCGTGCGCTTGCGCAATTGGTCTCTGGCCTTAAGCTCGGCATAATCATACCGAAGCTTGCGTTCGAGACGCACATCCGCCGCATGGGCACTAGCCCTTAGAGCAAAAATGTTGCTGAGGCGACGCACATAGTGCACCCAATGAACGAAGGCATCGTCTTCTTCGCTCACTGTTTCACCTGAGAGCAAGAGAATGGGTATACCCTTGATCGGTGGAACCGGTGCACCACGTGCTTGCATGTCAGGCGTGCCTTGTATTGACCTTGGGTCGTTAGGTGCGGCTCCAGGTATCTCTCACGAAGTGCCTGGCAGCTCACCACCTCCTCAGGAGTCTTAGGCCCATGGCCAATGACCCACGTTGCCAATGTTTGGCCGGCCGCTTGACGTAGACGTTCCTCCACACTGGGTGGGGTGAACACATAGTCAAGCTGGCGTTCAAGGGTTGCAGCCATTTGTACATAACGCTGAGCGTTTTCTTCTCTTTGGACAAGCAATTGTTGTTGCTCATCGAGCGGGTTCGCGATGATAGTCTCATCAGAACCAGATGCTGCATGCTGCGCTGGCGGCGCGCTCGCACCTCCACGTTCAGCGAACGGATTTGGGGTGTTCGAAAGTTGTGCCTCAGGCATCAGTGAGCCGGACGTTGTCCCTGTGTCACCGCGGACACTGGTATCGCTATCATAGTCCACCTCTTCCTCAATTCCGAGGTAGTCCCACAGAGTCTTTGACTCGTTGGGTGATGAGGACATCGTGCTAGAGCGTACGTTGCCGTGAGGTTTACCGTACACACACTGTTCTCGCTGAGAACACAAGCTCGACTGACGTTTTGGGAAACGTCAGTCTGGTGGGGGAGGGTGTAACGGGGTTCCACGAAATTATGGTACTTTGTACCAGAGGTGTTACACACCTGAAGTTACCCCTTTGTGAAGGTGATAGAGAATATCCTTTTGGTTTGTAGGGGCTGACGAGTGTCAGCCATTAAGTACGAAAGGTCTTTGAGTAGGATTGAGATATTCTATAAGCTTTAACCAAAATAAAAGCAGTTCCCATTTTGATCAAAAGGACACGTGGCGTGCGAGTCGTCTTGATCGTTGATCACTGATCACCAAGAGTAAGCAACACCTCCTTGAGGTAGCTACTCTTGAGCACTGAATGCTGTCGATTCACTGGATCGTTAGGTTACCTGGAACAGGGATCTGAAGCTGTAAAGCTTGTTGACTCGTAAAATCGCATGTTCTTTGGAACTAAGCTGCTCGTAGAGCGTTAAGTCTTCCTCTGACTTAAGGAGCTGTGTAACTCCGCTACAGTTATGGCCATGATTGCAAGCGCACCAGTGGTGTTCAAGTCGAAGTAGCAGCGAGCGGTTGCGCTTAGCTGGACGGGAGCTGAATGTATGACGCTCATTTTTTGCACCTAAGAAGTTCTTTGGACGCGTGCGATGCTAAAGGACATGGGTCACGAACAAGTGAGAGGTGGGAAGATAATCAACGAGCGATTGCTTTGGCCAACAAACCCGTATACCACGCTTGGACAAAGCGTGTGGACGTTAGACATCACTTTGTTCCTTGAATATGTGCAAGACGTAATATTAAAGATCGACTACATTGACACGAAAAATCAACTCGCGGATACGCTTAACAGGCACTCGGAACCAAGATAATAAAATTTATGTGCGAGGCAACCGGGATTAAGACAAGCCAGATTCCAAGACCGGCACACAGTAGAGGCGAATGGGAGTGTTGAGTTTACGCCGCTTAATGCAGTCGTTTCATGTTGGGTTCAAGGTAATGATTTGTGTGTCAGGGTGTTTCATGGTGTTGGTTATAGATAAATGTTATGGATCGCGGTTACATAATGAGATCAGAGGAGTTCGTTACATAAAGGCTTAGACTTAGCTGAGGGTAGTGAATTAAGGACCTTCAATATATTCACTTCGGTTTAACCTTCTTTGCAACAATCATGTGCTTTCTTTTCAGGTTACATTGAGGAACATGATATTGTTACCACATGGATAACACATGACGATCAGAACCGATGCAAGTCCACGATATTCCGCTGTTGCAGCAACTTCTTCAATCTCGAAGCGCATCAAAGGCGCTTCATGTAACGGGGCACCCTGAAGCTTGTACTGGTGACAGTACAAGCTACTTATTCTGATGACAGAATAAGGCGGTGCCTCGTAACTTCACGTACACTCGTACGTGCAGAGGAAGACGGTAAGAAGAAGCGAGTACTCGGTTAGAGTAAAAAGTAGAACTGTATTTATAATAGTTAATGTCTGCAATAAATCACTATTTATCTTCATCTAACTATGTCTAAATACAAATGTGTAAATCAGTTATCTGCTCACCACTCATTGCGTGCGTCTGTCGTGGCGCGTCTTCGTTGGTTGATATAATGGCCTATATCAACCAATTAGGAACTACTTGGAAGTGCTACAGAATATTGTCCTTATGACAATATTCTGAGAATATAACTCTTATAGTTATATTCTATTAACAATTTCTTATAAATTGTTATGTAACGATTCACCCCGTTACATCACCCCCCTTAACCATCAGTCACTTTAGTGACTGATTGACTAAATGGATACTCGTCCCAAATCATTTGGGACGGGGTTTGCACTTGTTGGTCCGCGTCCACTTTCCAACATCTCATCGCATGGTAAACAAGCCCATGCGATGCGCGAGCAAGGCCGCCGAGAGCGCGTCTGCACGTCTCTGTGCGGACGCCGAAGCAGAAACTACAGCAACTGATATCCCATCGGTTGCTGAATCGACTCAGCCTGTATCACCTGGTGATGCAGGTGCTGGTCATGAAGACACTCGTGTCTTCACAGAGTACGAGCTCGGTGTCTCGTACTCTCCTGATACGGATGACGGATCCGTATCGACGGCAATTGAATCCAAGCCGCCTGCCAAGCGTGGCATGGACGATGCTTTGCGTCGCAGCATCTTTGGTTCATCTGATGAGTCAGATGAACCATCGCCGAAGCGAAGGCGCTCGAGGTCGCGAGACTCGGGCGCTAATAGTGGTGTCGTTTCTCCAATGGACACCACTTCACAGCGAGGTGCCAGTACTTCTGTCGGCACGTCGCAGGAAGAGCGGGACCGCAATGTGTTGCGTCTCGCTCCAGAAAAGAAGGCATGGATGCCTCCTAAATCTGTCATGGATCACTTGTCGGCGACGACGAGTGATCGTTATCGAACACGATTGTTCGATTCGTCAAGGATTCATCACCTTGACCCCAGCGCGAAAGACTATCGCGCTGAACATGAGTTCTTCATCGATGCTTTCTTCAGACATCGATGGTACAGTGGGAATCACAAACGTGATGGTCCCTCACTACTTCAGGCGTGGAACGCCTACATCCATAATCTCGAGGATGTAGGTCGTGACGCTTGGAACGACAAACTTATCAAAGCTCGTGATAAGTTTGAAAAGCGAACCCCGACAGGTGCACGCTACAAGCTGCATCGTCTGTCAAGGGAGAAAGGATTACCCTGCCTCTCTTGGGGAGACTCGTGCCCATGTTGTGTGAACAACTCTGCACGAGCACCTAAGGAGGCTTACCTCCTTACCAGCCCGTGGTGGCGCGTACGTGTCTCTACTGAGATGTACGAAGGGATTGACAACCTGAAATCCCTTTACGACCGTGCCGGGAAGACTTTCTCCGGCGGTCCTTCTGCGGCACAGGATGTGTCGCGTCGTACTGCTCGACCAGACCCAGTACGTCAACCATCAATTGGGAGCGGGGCTCCCAAGAATCCCAGGACGGGGGATAGCCGCGCCACCGGACGAGGTAACTCGTCCGACGTCCGTTCACGTCGCGGTGGTTCAACAGCTGCTCTACTAGATAGCGCTGGCCACCGCGAGAGTCCTCTAATGGAGGTGGAGGAGGAGGAAAGACGCTCTCCACACGATCATGTGGATCGGTGTGTTCCCGAGAGCTTCTTTGATCGCGTAACGCAAGGGTTACGCGACGATCTCGAGCATGAGCGGAATAGGCGTCTCCAGATGGTGGACACTGCCTCGAAGCATCGAGCTGAGTTTGCCTTTGCTCAGCTTGAGAACGAGAGATCTCTGACATCTCTTCGTGACGAGCTAAGGGTAGCTCGTGGGATTGTTGATCGGTCTCGGGCTGAGATAACTGCTCTTCAGACCCTTGTTGATGCCCACCATCGGGAGCACAAGGCTCTCTGCGAGATGCTTGAGCGCAAGGGCGTTCTTCATCGGAAGAAGCAGCGTACTGATGGTACGGCTTAAGCCGACCAACGTAAAACGTGGGATGCGTTCGCATCTTACGTGGTAACTCGATCGTGTATGCATTGCCTAGGCGGTGCAATACACGAAATGGGCCAATGTACTTGGGTAGTAGTTTACTGCTACCCAAGTTAGTCACTACATGTTTTGGTAGATTAACCGTAGACAGTAGGACTAAGTCACCTTTATTAAATAAAAGAGTGTTTGCCCTTCCATTCTTGTCAGCGTTTTGCTTTTGCTTATCCACCGCTTCGGCGATGGAGTCTTGCACAAAACGGACTACCGTTTCACGAGCCAGTATGAACTCATCTGATGACTCGTTAGCTTCAGTGTGCTGTGAGCGCACTGCAGCGACAACAACCTTTTCTTCAGTGAGGGCTTCCGCACTCTCACTGGGATCATTGTCTTCAGTGAGGGCTTCCGCACTCTCACTGGCATCATCTTCTTCGATATCGATGTTATCGATATCGGCATCAAACGCAATGACTTCTTCGTCAGAGCGTGATGAGCGTGAACCAAATCGGTTTTTGCTCGCGTGAGTCCCTCCCCCCCTTAAACCAGAGTTACACTCTAGTAAGGTGGGTACACGCGGATGGCGCAAGCCATTCACGTAAAACGGTGTATGTGTCGTCGACGCATGCACCGAGTTGTTGATGGCAAACTCTACCATCGGCAAAAACTCACTCCAACTCTTAAAGGAGTGTACGCATCCTCGAAGTATCTCTTCAAGGACACGATTGGCACGTTCCGTCTGACCATCTGACTCTGGATGATCAGATGTTGACATCTTCAAGCGCGTTCCGAGTGATTTGAACACGGAACGCCAGAAATCAGCAGTGAATCGTGGATCTCTGTCTGATACGAGTTCACGGGGCAACCCATGAAGTCGGAAGATGGTGTCAATAAAGACACAAGCACAGCCACTTGCCGTGATTGTCTCTGGTACAGCCACAAGGTGTACCATTTTGCTGAGTCTGTCAACAAATACGAGAATACCCGTATTCCCGCGTGCGTCTTTGGGTAACCCGAAGACGAAATCCATTGAGATGGATTCCCAGCACTCAGCCGGAACCGGTAGAGGCTGTAAAGGTGCACGCAGTGAAGGACTTGACTTCACTCGTTGGCAGACTTCGCATGCGCGAACATACTTTCGCACAAACTGATACTGGCGGGGCCAGTAAAAGTCTCGACTTACCGTGAGATATGTTTTCTCTCGGCCACGATGTCCTCCTATAGGAGCATCGTGATACTCGAACATGATCCGCAAACGCAGATCAATATCATCTGGAATGACAACACGTGGTGTGTCACCAGAAACGGCTGTATAGTACAGTAAACCGTTACGAGTAGTGTATCGATCTGATGCAGATCGATACGCAGACGACAATCGTTTCAACGATTCTCGAGATGGTTGGGAGAGATGTGACAACAACTTCACTATCTCACCATCTTGGGCGTATGCCCGCCTCACATCATCATACAACGTTGTAGATGGAACTGAGGACGTCATAACCGCAACAGTGACTGTCTCACTGTTGGGTTTCGCGACTGTTTCAAAGTCGGGACGACGTGAGAGTGCATCAGCGACGACATTAAGTCGTCCTGGTTTGTACTCGACCGTAAAGTTGTATTCCGCAAAGAATGACAACCACCGCGCCATTCGTTGTGAAAGGTGCGGGCTGTTCACTGCCGTGCGTAATGACGCATGGTCAGTGTAAACAATGAAGGGTCTATCTCCTAATAGATAGACTATGAACTTCGCGGGTGCATACTTCATGGCAAGGAGTTCCTTGTCATGCACTGGATAGTTCCGCTCAGCTGGTTGCAGCTGACGCGACTGATAGCAGACGACGCGTTCAACGCCTTCAAGATCGTACTGCATTAATGCACAGCCGATTGCGAAATCGCTGGCATCACAGACCACATGAAATGGCCTGTCCGGATCGGCAATTGCTAGGACTGGGGATTGTATCAAGCTCTGCTTGATACCCTCAAAGGAGCGTTGACATTCAGCGTTCCATAACCACCTCTCGTTCTTTTTCAACAAACGAGAGAGGTGTACAGTCATCTCGGCGTAATTGCGTGAATACTTATGCAAATACGCCGCTAGCCCAAGGAATTTTCGAAGACCTTTGACATCGACCGGCACGGGCCAGTCGGTGATCGCCTTGATCTTTTCGGGATCAGGACGTACACCGTTCTTACCAACGATGCACCCAAGAAGTGGTATTTCGCTTGCTGCAAATATACACTTCTTGAGGTTTGCATACAATTGATGCTTTCGCATGATTGTAAGAACTTGTCGGACGTGGTACTTGTGAACCTCAACGTCCGACTTTCCATCCATAGCTCGACTATGGATGAATACGTCATCGAAATAACTCGGCGCGAATTCTCGTACCGGCCTCAACAGATGTGATACACACCTGTTGAACGTGGCAGGGGCATTACTGAGCCCTTGTGGCATTACTAGCCATTCCCAGAGCATGCCGCTAGGCGTGCTAACTGCGGTATAGGGTATATCCCGTTCCCGCATTAGGATTTGATAGAAGCCATCCATCAAATCCATGGACGAAAAGATGGTACTCTTTGACATACCATCAATGATTACGTCCTTCCTCGGTATCGGCGTCTGAGCCGGTACCGTTGCAGCGTTCAATTTGTTAAACGCGTGCACTATCCGCCACCCTCCTGTTGCTTTTCGCACACAGAAGGTCGGAGAGCTATGTGGGGAAGTTGATTCCCTCACATGGCCCGCTGCTAAACGATCGGCAAAGAACTTGTCGATCGCAAGTACTTGTTCACGAGGCAGTGGCCACTGCTTCATGACACAGTACTTCGAGCCTGGTTTAAGCTCGACTTCGTGTCGAATACCTTTATCCTTCGGTAATTCGCACGGAACAGTTTCAGGGAATACATCCTTGAATTCAACCAAATCTTCATAGAGAGGATTTTCCTTGAGCGATTCCCATGATTGGGACTCATATCGCTCAATTCGTGTCTTTTCATCTAGGGCACTCTCGTCCATAGATGAACTACTGAGAACTCTCTCGTTCTCAGTAAACACTGTTGCTGACCTTATGTCGGTTACATACTCGTCTTCAGCGACGAGTATGCAGATCTGCTTGACTTTGCCACTACGCAGATCACGCAAGAATCTTTTATGTTCGAGCGTTGGCAACTGAGTGATCTCCGAAGTTAACTTCGGAGGCGCAATCAGATCAAGTGTATAAGCGCCTACACATGATCCGTTATTGACTATGACATTCAATGTCTCTGTCATTTCCTGGGGACTTATTCCCTCAGGCTTCGAAGGACTTATTCCTTCGTCTTCCCGGGGACTTATTCCCGCGGGTTTCGGGGAACTTATTTCCGCCGTATTTGTAATCTTGGGACTTATTCCCTTTACTTCCTCTAGCTGGGGTTGCGCAACCACAGCGAGATCCTCTACGAAAGACTCTCCAGTCGATCTAGGATTATCGTTTCGCTTAACCTGAGCGATCGATTGTTTCTCTTCTAGATGTTCCCCTCTAGGGATACATCTTTGTCCCAGTCCACCCGACTTATTCGAGTGGTGGACCTTCGGCGCAGCCTGTGTTTCCTCACAGCCGCCGGAACTTTGCTCCGAAGTGTAACCGTTTGGTACACTAAGGTTTTGTGCAGTCGTACTAACGACCGTACCACAAGTGAGGCCATCGCACTCACTCGTAGTACATCCACACGCTTGTGGACGCTCCAAAACGTTCATCAGATGGCCATCTGATGAACAAGCGGCAGGCATCGTTACTGTCCGATGTTGCCAGTTTACCCGTGGTTCGTACCTTCTGAGCCACGGTATTCCAAGGATGACATCAAATTTGTCATCCAAATCCAATACGATAAAGTCATCGTCGTATTGGGTATCTTCTAGCGTATAGTGAATCTTCACTATACGCTTCATGACGGTTACGGATGCGCCTGTCGCAAGACGTACCGTCATCCTCGTAGGAGGTGTGTCACATTCACTGAATTTAAAGTGACCATCTTCTAGCGATTGGCGTCGCACAAAATTGTTGGACGCCCCACAATCGACTAGAGCTCGAAGGGACAACTTATTCGTCACTTCGAGTTTCAAGGTAATGAGTGAGATCTCATTACCTAGAGCAGCAACGCACAATGTCTGTGTGTTGGGAGCAACCTTCATCAAGAGGCCTACAAATTCTCTTGACGTTGCTGGATCAGTAGGGTGCTCCGCACCTACTGATCCTGTCCGTTTTTTGACGGTCCATCCCGTTGTTGCGTCTTTGCACCAACTGCGGACCCTCGTCCCTGCCCCTTTCTCATGGGTGGACGGTCACTACGCCCAGTGTCGCGAGACACTGGACGAGGGGCACTACACTCGTAAGCGTAGTGTCCTGTCTTTTGACATCTGTTGCATCTCTGCAACTTCTTGTAGCCTGTAGAGCGAGCCTTCTCGCTCTCTACATAACAGAGTTCCATCGGCTCTGGACCTCCGTTGTCATATCGTCTCGGTTGACGATATGATGTCGAGCTGGCGCGAGCCTGTCTCAGACTGAAGTCTTCCTGCTCCGCAATTGAAATGGCTTGTTCTAGTGAATCTAGTTCAAGCCGGAACAGGTGAGTCTTGACGGGACCATCCGCAAGACCCTGCATGAACACCGAAACCAACGTGTGTTCATCCACCGGATTGGAACTTATACAACTCGTGAGATGTCGTATATGTTGAGCGTAAGCGTGCACATCACGCTTACCCTGCTTGAGCTTCAAGAGTTCGGTTCGAGCTCTGAACTCAGCTCTAGGCGGTTCAAACGTTTGTCTGAGCCGCGACTTGAAGACTTCCAACGACCCAAACGCATATGGGTCGTGCAGCTTGAGCCCCAGTGCCCAAGTCTTGGCACGTCCTGCCAGATTTGACTGGGCAAATGCAACTTGCATATCCCCGTCGTCGATGCGACGCGCCCTTATGGCGTCATCCAATTCGACGAACCATCTCAAGAGGGAGTCTTCTTCGACCCCCTATACTTTGAGATGTCAATCTTCAAAGTCTCGGGCCGACGCGAGTGCATCGACCCGCCAGCAGCAGCCTGCTGCTGTCTCAACAGTTCAAACTGTTGAGCACCTTGTTCTCTCAACAACTCTGCTTGTTGAGAACCTTGTTGGTGAAGCAAGGCTACTTTCTCGCGTTCAGCGTCAAGTTCATTTTGAATGAACTTGGCGATAGTAGCATGTTGGGCATCTCTATTGAGAGCCTCTAGCATTACGCTAACAGCATGGATGCCCATGGTCGAACCCATTCGTTCAACCGCATCCCATTCGACATCGCTCAAATGGGAGTAGCCGTCACGCGTAGCGTGAAAGCTTTGGTCATCTTCATCATCCAACATATTCATGTTGGATGTGAACGCGGTCCTTGGACGGACTACAAAGTGCTACCAGGTGTAACGGGGCACCCTGAAGCTTGTACTGGTGACAGTACAAGCTACTTATTCTGATGACAGAATAAGGCGGTGCCTCGTAACTTCACGTACACTCGTACGTGCAGAGGAAGACGGTAAGAAGAAGCGAGTACTCGGTTAGAGTAAAAAATAGAACTGTATTTATAATAGTTAATGTCTGCAATAAATCACTATTTATCTTCATCTAACTATGTCTAAATACAAATGTGTAAATCAGTTATCTGCTCACCACTCATTGCGTGCGTCTGTCGTGGCGCGTCTTCGTTGGTTGATATAATGGCCTATATCAACCAATTAGGAACTACTTGGAAGTGCTACAGAATATTGTCCTTATGACAATATTCTGAGAATATAACTCTTATAGTTATATTCTATTAACAATTTCTTATAAATTGTTATGTAACGATTCACCCCGTTACACTTCAAGTCCTACAATTCAACACTCCACAACCTCCTATCCTGCAGCTTGAGATACTGGAAGCTAAAAAAGCTTCTCATGAACGGGTACCCAAAAGTCGGACGTCTCATTCATTTACACTCGTAAACGCGTATATCGATACTCGTGTGTGTCCTTATCGATTGAAGATACCGTCCGATGCAGACAAGTGTATCGACTCGCAGCTTGCCTACAGATAGACGGCACTTGAGCGCATCAATGCAAATGGTAACACCAACGAATGCTTCTTCTTCACAAGAACAAACCTCCATTCAATTGTTCAATCGTGGGGGTGGACACTACAAGTTGTGCTTCTTTTCTGTCTCTACCTCCGCGCATTTCTCCGTCGATGTCATCTCCGTTGACTTTTCATGGACAGTAGTGTCCGCCAGCGGCGCTGGTGTCATCGACGGTGTCACGTCTCGATCAACTTCTGACTCGGCCTGCAGCTGGCCTTTCACTGACGTCTTCTGTGCCGCACCGAATGGCGTCTGCTGCCACAGTGCTTCAAACTCCTCCGGACAACCGCTCGAGCAGATGGACTCGTGCTGTTCATCATCTCCCTTGCCTTGTCGTCGCCAAGTTGTGCGCATCTTCTTTCCGTCGATCTCTCGTTCATGCACCGCTTTGAGATGACCCGTGGAGTCTTCGTAGCGGCGACGCGTCGTTGCCACTCGTCGACCCTTCTCGTCCACAACAGACGAGTTGCTGAACGAGTAAGACGAGAATGAGTGGCTCACCGGGTCGTCATCCTTCAATGTCTTGGTGCTGGATACTTGTTGATCCTGTTGCGGTGCGTTTTGCACCGGTTGGAACGCCGTCGGCTTGTACTTGTGTGCCACCACAGGCAGGTCGACGAAGAAGTCGTCATCGTCCGTCGACTTCCCGGAGTACATGACGTGCTTTGGAGTTTGAGTGGCGAGCATCTCTCGACGCGCCCCAAAAGGGAAGCGCGGTCGCATCATGCTGTCACTCATGTGCTCGAGCTCCATCATAGACTGTTCGAGTGACGACATGGGGTACCAGAAGTGCGGTCGCACGAGATCCCACGAGCTGAACATGGTTGCGTAACTTTGTCGTGTGTGGGTTGTTGCTACTGGTCGATCGTGCGGTTGGATGCAAATTGGGAAATGAAGGGGGACGTGGGTCGCCGCTCTCTTGGCGTGCAGACAGAGGCAGACCGATCATGATGATGTTGAAGTGCTTCGATCGAATGTTGTCGAAAGTAGCGTTTGAACCGTCCGATTCAAAATGTCATACACCTGAGGTGGCTGTTTTCTAGAACCGACTCCCGTCTTTTTCACCTTCTTTTTCGCGGATGTTTTTCCACTGACGACTAGAAAGTCGTGACGAAACCGATGGTCCTTCCAGTCCTCCGATACTATACGTGCATGACACCACCCCTTCCGGCGGGTACCGTCGTCCACGTGAATTACGATCTTCTTGCGGACCCCGCATCTTCAGAAGAATACACAACGGTGCTCAGGTCGAGGATCAGATGTTGTGTGGAAGTCGCGAGTTTCCGTAGCTTTTCAGCCGCCGTCGATATCCCATTTGCCATTGTGACCATACCAGCAGTAGTCGAGAAACAACGACTTCGTTCATTCTTTGAATACCAATCCCTCATTAGTACTGAAGGCAGTGTTTCTACATGTATTCGTGTACTGTCGACATGTGTCATCTACTCTGGTCGCAATGTGCGTTTTTCCTGTGCCTCTTGATGCGACTTTTTGCAGTCGCTTTCCTTGTGTACGACGACAGCGTCGTGATAAGAATCAAAACGCAGTCGATCAACAAAGTGCAGAGTAGGTGGTCACATTAAAAAACAAGTCATACCTCTCGCGCTGTCCGTCTTGTCCGTGGAGACTCGTACCCAATCTGCTCTTTGTGAGTACAACTTCCAGCACGGATGCTCTCATTGAAACCGTGATACACATCCACTCAATCAACACTCTACTGCATGGTGGCATGACCTTGAAGTCGGTTCCATTTGATCGTTGTTCGGTGGACGGGTTCGTTGCTATGTCAACCACAGTTTCACTATCGGAGCTGTGTACATTATTACCCTTGTCAATACGTTTTGGGTTCCACTTTTGCTCTTAATGCTTCGAATGCCAAGCATTGCCGGTTTCATTCGTGCAGTCGTTGTTGAGGCCATTGTCGATACGTGGTACTTGCGGTGGTTCACGGATCATATTTTGCCGTGCCATTGGAACCTGTGCGCCGGCAATTAAATATGTACTGGCGTGCGCTGTGATGATAGCATACACTACGAATGAACGGCAGCACACCTGTGGACATCCCTTCGTCTCAACTTCCTTCCAGAAGAGCGAAACACGATATCATGACTGCGTTGCCCACATTGATATTCACTTCTGCTCACACGTCTTATCCAGCTACCATCTACAGCTTAAACATGTTGATTGTACCCTATTGACCGAGATGAACCATCCATTCGAGTTCAATGATGTACGACGAAGCCAGCACATAGATCGATCCTGCATTCAGCTTTCACGTAATGAGGAGTTTTATGCAGCTTTGTACCGGTTTCGCTTGTTGATTTGTCATGTGCTTTTTTTTCAGGTTACATTGAGGAATATCATATCGTTACCACATGGATAACACATGACGATCAGAACCGGTGTAAGTCCACGATACTCCGCTGTTGCAGCAACTTTTTCAATCTCGAAGCGTATCACAAGGCATTTCAGATCCTACAATTCAACACTCCACATCCTATCCTGTGCAGCTTAAAGGGGTGAAATAACTAGAAAAAAAAAAGCTTCTCATGAAGGGTGTAGCGGAGCTACACAGCACCTTAAGTCAGAGGAAGACTTAATGCTCTACGAGCAGCTTAGTTCTGAAGAACATGCAATTTTACGAGTCAACAAGCTGTACAGCTTCAGATCCCTGTTCCAGGGGACCAAACGATCCAGTGAATCGACAGCACTCAGTGCTCAAGAGTAGCTACCTCAAGGAGGTGTTGCTTACTCTTAGTGATCAGTGATCAACGATCGAGACGACTCGCACGCCACGTGTCCTTTAGATCAAAATGGGAACTGATTTTGTTTTTGTCAAAGCTTATAGAATATCTTAATCCTACTCAAAGATCTTTCGTACCTAATGGCTGACACTCGTCAGCCCCCACAAACCAAAAGGATATTCTCTATCACCTTCACAAAGGGGTAAACTCAGGTGTGTAACACCTCTGGTACAAAGTACCATATAATTTCGTGGAACCCCGTTACACCCTCCCCCACCAGACTGACGTTTACCAAAACGTCAATCAAACTTGTGTTCCTGAGCGAGAACAGTGTGCGTACGATAAACCTCACGGCAACGTACGCTCTATCACAATGTCCTTATCACCAAACGAGTTAAAGACTCTGTGTGACTACCTCGATATAGAGGAGGCAGTGGACTATGGTAGCGATACCAGTGTCCAGGGTGATACAGGGACAATGTCCGACTCACCGATGTCTGAGGCACAACCTTCGAATACCTCAAGTCCGTTCTATGAACGTGGAGATGCGAGCGCGCCACCAGCGCAGCATGCAGCAACTGGGTCTGATGAGACTATCATCACGAACCCGCTCGATGAGCAACAACAATTGCTTGTCCAAAGAGAAGAAAACGCTCAGCGTTATGTACAAATGGCTGCAACCCTTGAACGCCAGCGTGACTATGTGTTCACCCCACCCAGTGTGGAGGAACGTCTACGTCAAGAGGCCGGCTAAACATTGGCAACGTGGGTCACTGGCCATGGGCCTAAGACTCCTGAGGAGGTGGTGAACTGCCAGGCACTTCGTGAGAGGTACCTGGAGCCGCACCTAACGACCCAAGGTCAATACAAGGCACGCCTTGACATGCAAGCACGTGGTGCACCGGTTCCACCGATCAAGGGTATACCCATTCTCTTGCTCGCAGGCGAAACAGTGAGCGAAGAAGACGATGCCTTCGTTCATTGGGTGCACTATGTGCGTCGCCTCAGCAACATTGTTGCTCTAAAGGCTAGTGTCCATGCGGCGGATGTGCGTCTCGAACGCAAGCTTCGGTATGGTTATGCCGAGCTTAAGGCCAGAGACCAATTGCGCAAGCGCACGCGCTATGCTTCGGCTAATAAGGTAGCCGCGAGTGCTGGTCAGTCTTGGGCCAACAACCCGCCAACCCGCACCACTAGTGGTGGGTAACGGCCTCGGTCTCGAGATGACCATGGCTACGATGCTCAAAAGCATCCAATGCATATGGGCAGTCTTGACGAAGGGGTTCCTCAAATTCCCATGAGTTTTCAGACTCAGGGTATCCACGCCACTTTACCAGATACTGATATTGGCCCTGACGACGACGTCGTTTTAGTAGTATCTCGACATGAAATTAACGACACCCATGCTCGTCGAGCAAAGTCGGTGGCGGCCGGTGTACCGGTGGAGGCCCACGAAAAATTGGTTCTCGAAGTGAGGGGTCTTCAAGAGGCCTTGGGTAAGTCCCAGTGCATGCTGGATGCGATGCAAAGCCGCCTTCAGGCGATGGAGCAAGCTCAAACTCGGAGCGAGGCTCAGTTGGACTTGCTGATTCGCCTACAGCAATCCGGGGCAGTTCCCTTGTCGTCGGCGCAAGCGCCTCCAAGTTCACATGGGAATGATCCCGGCACGGCTTAAGTAAGCCTGCGTAGAACACTGGATGTGTGCGCAATTTGCGCGGAAGGTTTAGCGTATACGCAAGTCCCTTCTCGGACGTGACCGTGAACGGTCCAATAAAGCGTGGACGCAACTTTGTCTTGGAGACAGCAGACACTACATTTATAGGTAGATTTTTAGCATTGAGTAGTACTTGGTCTCTGACTTCATAACGTTCAATACAATTTCTGCCTTTGGCATCAGCTTGTTGTTTTTGGGTATCTTGGCTATCAGCCATTGCGTCACGCACATGTCTTAAGACGTTTAATCGCGTTGCGAGAAACTCGCCTACCTGTTTATGAACAGTAGCAGGGATGATATCAGCAAGCCGATAGGCAACCTCACCCCCACCAAGTCCTGAACCATAGAGTGGTAGCGTTAACGGAACGCGAGGGTGGCTGAGACCGTTTATGTAGAACGGAGAAAGCCTATTAAGGCATAAACAGCGTTATTCAACGCAAACTCAACAAAAGGGAGCATTGAGCTCCAACGCCTAGGCGTACCAGCGCAAACACTGCGCAAAATGTCATTGATTACGCGGTTAACACGCTCAGTTTGACCGTCGGTCTGCGGATGATCCACTGTGGACATGTCCAACCGAGTGCCAAGCACCTTAAAGATAGACTTTCAAAACTTCCCAGTGAAGCGGAGGTCTCTATCAGAGATAATTGCCACCGGCAAGCCATGTTGGTGAAACACACGGTCGATAAACAGCTTTGCTGTACCTTCGGCATCGATGCTATCCGGCACATCCGCTAAGTGAGCCATCTTGCTTAATCGGTCAACATATACCACAATACCAGTGTTGCCTTCCAAATATTTCGGGAGGCCAAACACAAAATCCGTGCTCATGGACTCCAACGACCAGTAGGTACTGGCAAACTAGCCAGCGGCGCCGCCGAATGTGCCGAGGGTTTTACCCGTTGACACGTTTTGCACGTACGCACATAGGTGTGCACCCACTTATAAAGTTTGGGCCACCAATAACTTTGGCTCACCGAGCTGTAAGTCTTCTCACGACCGAGATGACCACTTAAAGCAGTATCATGTGCCTCATAGAGGATTCGATACTTTAATTCCTCATCATGAGGTACAGCGATACGAGGGTTATCCTCAATATCCGTGCGATAGCACAACAGGCCATTATCAATGGAATATCGATATAGCCTCGCACGAAAACGTGCCGACAACTCGATGTCCGAGTCTCTAAACTCATCGCTCCCAAGAGCACGTAGCAAAGATACACACTGATCATCCTTGGCATATGCCGCACATATTAAGTCAGGGACTGACGACAAAAGAGTCGTAACATGAGCAAGCTCATAGTCAGTTCGACGCGGTAGCGCATCAGCCAAAGCATTTTGCTTACCTGGCTTGCACTTCACCTCGAAGTTATATTCGGCAAATAAGGAAAGCCAACGAGCCGATCTCTGCGATAGATGTGGAGACTGTGTTGCAGTGCACAATGACGCATGATCTGTATCGATTACAAAGGCTTTGAGCCAAGCAGATGTACTCTGAATTTGACTAGAGCATACTTCAAAGCGAGTAGTTCTTAGTCATGAACAGGATTTTTCTTTTCAGCAGATTTAAGCTGTCGATACTCAAACGCAATGACGCGCTCACGTCCATCGACATCTGTTTGTAACAGAGCACTGCCTCTGGCGAAGTCAGATGCGTCACAGACGACACTGAAAGGCCGATCAGGATCGGGCAAAGCCAATATTGACGCATAAAGGAGACTCTCCTTAACTGCTTCAAAAGCATTATGGTCGGTGTTACCCCAACACCAATCCACATCCTTTTTAAGGAGATTGGACAATGGCCGAGTTATATCTGCGTAATTCGCACTGTACTTCTGTAAGTAATTGGCAAGGCCAAGCCACTTACGCAAGTCCTTTTGGTTCTTGGGAACCGGCCAGTCGACTATGGCTTTCACCTTAGCGGGATCCGCTCGAAGGCCTCGCTTTCTAGTGAAGCACCGTAGAAAGAGAATCTCTTCTGCACAAAAGATGCACTTAGATGCGTTAGCATACAACTTATTCGTTCGCATACACTCGAGCACAGCTCGTAAAAGATCGATGTGGTTATCCACATCTGATCGCCCATTCATTGCACTACTAAGGACAAAAATGTCATCAAAGTACGTTTGTGCATAGCCTCGATAAGGTCTGAATAGTTGTGTTAACAGCCGATTAAACGTAGCAAGGGCGTTAGACAGCCCTTGTGGCATAACGAGCCACTCCCAGAGCATACCGCTCGGAGTACTCACCGCTGTTAGTGGAATATCACTTGCTCGCATACGCAGTTGGTAATAACCATCGACTAAGTCGAGTGCACTGTACAATGTACATCCCGCCATATTGTTCTGAAGAACATCCTTTCTAGGAAAAGGCGTCTACGCCGGTACAGTGGCTGCATTAAGCTTATCGTAAGCATGCACAATGCGCTACTTGCCATTTGGCTTTTTGACACAAAATGTCGGTGTTGAATGGGAAGACTTGCTCTCACGAACCATTCCAGCCGCGTGCTTATCACAAAAGAATTCGTCAATGACGTCACACTGTTCTTTAGGCAAAGTCCACTGCCGTGATACGCAGTATTCAGTTTCTGCAACTAAGTCAATTTCATGACGTACACCTCTATCGGGAGGTAAGGCAGAAGGTGGGTTGTGACACACCACATCTTGAAATTCCTTAACTAAAGGATAGAACGGATCCAAAGGATCTATAAGGATCGAAGATCAACTTCGTGAACTAAGTACCGCCTTTGTATCCTCTAGGACAGACTCATCCGTTAACGAGGAAAGATTCAACTCAGCATCAGGTCTAATGACCGCTAATTCGGATAACTCTCCTGCCTTTGAGGCCTGGCTAAACTCGCAATTAGACATTTTGTCTAGCTCACAAAGAGCGTCCAAAGATTGAAGGGTTTCAAGGCAAACACTGCCATCAACCTGACCAGTCACTTTATTAACAAGTGTATATAGTGTATTACTATTATCACTATGTGACTGTGAGGACGCCTGGCGCTTAAAAGCTGCTACCCGGCGTCTCGATCGTCTCTTCGAGACCCTACACCCCTTAGGGGTCGGGACAATATTGTCCCCATGGATACTACCGACCATAGTACGCTCTATACGAGAGCTTTTGTCTTGACCGACATCCGGTGAAGTGTTACATAACTCGAACACTTCACCCAGTGGATTGAAACAGGCCACTCTACGTGTATTATGCGGGTCTAGCCCTAAATTGAAGGACTTCTCGCCAACAATGTCATTACCGATATTAGGTGTGGTGCCCTCACGGCCGCCCACAATACACGGCGTATCGCCAACAACGCCATTACCGATATTAGGTGTGGTTCCTTCACGGCCGCCCACACTAAATGCGTATCGCCAACAATGTCATTACTGACATTAGGTGTGGTGCCTTCAAGGCCGCCCACACTAAATGGCGTATCGCCGACAATTTCATTACTGTCATTAGGTGTCGTGCCTTCGCGGCCGCCCACACTGAATGGCATATGGCCAGCAGTGTAATTACCGACATTAAGTGCGGTGCTCTCACGGCCGACCGCACTCGGTGTAGTTTCACGTGCCACCACACACACATCAAAGGAATCACATCCTTGATCACTCGGCCCTAGGCCAACCATGCTTTCAGCATGCAGTGACTCGTTATCACAACGAGTACCACTCAACGGAGTACGTGCCGTTTCACTAGTTTTAGACGAGCTAGGCTCGAAACTTACGTTTTTAACGTTGGAGTTAAATAACTCAAACATTCCAATTTCCAGCACATTGACATCTTCTGTCAAAGGCTCGCGCCAATAGTGCTTCTGTTGCCTAGCAAAGCTGGGTTCAAGACTCTCCAAAACTTCGCTAGGAGCATTGCGCGAGGCGCCTTAAGTCTTAGACCTTTAATCGATCCTTGGATCATGGCGCTCAAGCCAAGCCATACCTAGGATGAGATCATATCTCGAGTCTAAATCTAGGACAAGACAGCGCTCAATACTGTCAAAGTCTAAAAACTTTAAACCTAAGTTCAATGAAACTTTAGGCACAGTAACACGACTTCCAGTCGCTAAACGAACCGTGAAAGAATCACCCTCATGCGCTGTAAGCGCCTCAGCATACTGTTGAATTCCATGAAGCGAACGACGTCGAGAATAATTGCAAGACGCTCCAAAGTCGAAAAATATCGACCACGGCCTCTCAAAGCCCTTTTTTTTCGTCTCGGCGACTAACAAGCCAGGCTCCATACCAATAGGTACAGAGCTCTTTGGGGCTAAGCTCTGTTTATCTTTACCTTCTAAATGTGTGACAGATTCCGAATCTTCACCGGTAAGTTGACCCGCGCCTACTGGGCCTCGGCATTTCTTTGTGCCATGCCAGACTTATGGATCGGGGTTGAACGTTGTCTTGTAGCCTGACGCAGTTCACGCAAAGGGTTACCATGCTGCAATTGTTTAGTGCTGTCGCACGTTAAACATCGTTGTACGACGCGTTGCTGCTCAGCAGATTGAAGTTCAACTTCGCCTTCATCTTCAGCACAGATGAGATCCATCGGTTCCGGTCTGTTTAAGGCCGGACCACTTGTGGAGTATCTCTCGCAGAGCTAGGGTTGCACCCATTCTAGCCAAGCCTGGCCGACTTGACGTAATGCTCAGCACTAAGAGCAATTCCCACGGCTTTTTCGAACGTAGAGGGGTGAACCCGAAAAACTTCGGTTCTGGCAATTCCAGTACGCAGACCTTCCACGAAGATAGTCACATGAACTGTCTCGAGCAGAGAGTAAAACTGCATTGCAGCCATGAGCGTTCGCAGCTCTTGGACATAGTCCGATAATTCATTCTTACCCTGGCGGGGAGCCAAAAAGCGTGACCGCACGCGGTAAGCCTGGTTAGGTGGAGAAAACACCTGTACCAATTGTGACTTGAGCGACTCCCATGAGCGAAACGCTATGTCCACCGACGTGCTACACGTCGAGGCCCATTCTCTAGCTCTTCCATCGAGCTTCGAGATAGCCAGCGAGACCTGTTGATGGTCAATCGTGATCAGGCCTGATGTCATGGCCATCTCAATCTTACGGATCCAGAGGATGAGGTTCACACCCTCCTTACCGGAGTAGTTCTTAAGTTCCACTCTAAGTGGAAGAGATCTAACCTCTTCGTCTGGTACAGCAGACACATAGCGTGTAGGCATAGCCGACGCTATTTGGTCTTGGACCTGCCCTAAAAGGGTCGCTTCATACTGCATGAAGCTTTCAACACGTGCATTAAGCACCTCAGGTCATTGTGAGACAAACAACTCCACGCACTCTGGACCCAAAGATGCGGTCAACTTATTAAGCGCGACCTTTTAAGCCTCAGAGGGAGTAGAGTTTTCCATCCTCACAGAGGATCAGTCTAATAGACTCAGGCGTAGATTGGCTACTAGTGCTACCAAGTGTGGCGGAGCTACACAGCTTCTTAAGTCAGAGGAAGACTTAACGCTCAAAGAGCAAGTTAGTGCTAAAGAACTGAACCCAATGATTAAACAAGCGTAACGCTTATGGTCCATGTTCCAGAAAACCAAACGATTCAGTGAATCGACAGCACTCAGTGCTCAAGAGTAGCTACCTCAAGGAGGTGTTACTAACTCTTAGTGATCAGTGATCAACGATCAAGATAACTCGCACGCCACGTGTCCTTTAGATCAAAATGTAAACTGCTTTTATTTGATGTTGAAACTTATAGAATATCTTAATCCTACTCAAAGATCTTTCGTTCCTAATGGATTACACTCGTCAGCCCCAACAAACCGATAAGATATTCGATATCACCTTCACAAAGGGGTACCATCAGGTGTGTGACACACCTGGTACAAAGTACCCTTCTACGTGCAACCCCTTTTTTAGCAACCATCTACAGCTTATACATGTTGATTGTACCCTATTGACCGAGATGAACCATCCATTCGAGTTCAATGATGTACGACGAAGCCAGCACATAGATCGATCCTGCATTCAGCTTTCACGTAATGAGGAGTTTTGATGCAGCTTTGTACCGGTTTCGCTTGTTGATTTGTCCTGTGCTTTCTTTTCAGGTTACAGTGGGGAACATGATATCGTTACCACATGGATAACACATGACGATCAGAACCGGTGTAAGTCCACGATATTCCGCTGTTGCAGCAACTTCTTCAATCTCGAAGCGCATCAAAGGCATTTCAGGTCCTACAATTCAACACTCCACAACCTCCTATCCTGCAGCTTAACTGGATGAGACACCAGAAGCAAAAAAAGCTTCTCATGAACGGGTACCCAAAAGTCGGACGTCTCATTCATTTACACTCGTAAACGCGTATATCGATACTCGTGTGTGTCCTTATCGGCTGAGGATACCGTCCGATGCAGACAAGTGTATCGACTCGCAGCTTGCCTGCAGATAGACGGCGCTTGAGCGCATCAATGCAAATGGTAACACCAACGAATGCTTCTTCTTCTTCACAAGAACAAACCTCCATTCAATTGTTCAATCATGGTAGTGGACACTACAAGTTGTACTTCTTTTCTGTCTCTACCTCCGCGCATTTCTCCGTCGATGTCATCTCCGTTGACTTTTCATGGAAAGTAGTGTCCGCCAGCGGCGCTGGTGTCATCGACGGTGTCACGTCTCGATCAACTTCTGACTCGGCCTGCAGCTGGCCTTTCACTGACGTCTTCTGTGCCGCACCGAATGGCGTCTGCTGCCACAGTGCTTCAAACTCCTCCGGACTACCGCTCGAGCAGATGGACTCGTGCTGTCCATTCTCTCCCTTGCCTTGTCGTCGCCAAGTTGTGCGCATCTTCTTTCCGTTGATCTCTCGTTCATGCACCGCTTTGAGATGACCCGTGGAGTCTTCGTAACGGCGACGCGTTGTTGCCACTCGTCGACCCTTCTCGTCCACAACAGACGAGTTGCTGAACGAGTAAGACGAGAACGAGTGGCTCATCGGGTCGTCATCCTTCAATGTCTTGGTGCTGGATACTTGTTGATCCTGTTGCGGTGCGTTTTGCACCGGTTGGAACGCCGTCGGCTTGTACTTGTGTGCCACCACAGGCAGGTCGACGAAGAAGTCGTCATCGTCCGTCGACTTCCCGGAGTACATGACGTGCTTTGGAGTTGGAGTGGCGAGCATCTCTCGACGCGCCCCAAACGGGAAGCGCGGTCGCATCATGCTGTCACTCATGTGCTCGAGCTCCATCATAGACTGTTCGAGTGACGACATGGGGTACCAGAAGCGCGGTCGCACGAGATCCCACGAGCTGAACATGGTTGCGTGACTTTGTCGTGTGTGGGTTGTTGCTACTGGTCGATCGTGCGGTTGGATGCAAATTGGGAAATGAAGGGGGACGTGGGTCGCCGCTCTCTTGGCGTGCAGACAGAGGCAGACCGATCATGATGATGTTGAAGTGCTTCGATCGAATGTTGTCGAAAGTAGCGTTTGAACCGTCCGATTCAAAATGTCATACACCTGAGGTGGCTGTTTTCTAGAACCGACTCCCGTCTTTTCACCTTCTTTTTCGCGGATGTTTTTCCACTGACGACTAGAAAGTCGAGACGAAACCGATGGTCCTTCCAGTCCTCCGATGCTATACGCGCATGACACCACCCTTCCGGCGGGTACTGTCGTCCACGTGAATTTCGATCTTCTTGCGGACCCCGCATCTTCAGAAGAATGCACAACGGTGCTCAGGTCGAGGATCAGATGTTGTGTGGAAGTCGCGAGTTTCCGTAGCTTTTCAGCCGCCGTCGATATCCCATTTGCCATTGTGACCATACCAGCAGTAGTCGAGAAACAACGACTTCGTTCATTCTTTGAATACCAATCCCTCATTAGTACTGAAGGCAGTGTTTCTACATGTATTCGTGTACTGTCGACATGTGTCATCTACTCTGGTCGCAATGTGCGTTTTTCCTGTGCCTCTTGATGCGACTTTTGCAGTCGCTTTCCTTGTGTACGACGACAGCATTGTGATAAGAATCAAAACGCGGTCGATCAACAAATTGCAGAGTAGGTGGTCACATTAAAAAACAAGTCATACCTCTCGCGCTGTCCGTCTTGTCCGTGGAGACTCGTACCCAATCTGCTCTTTGTGAGTACAACTTCCAGCACGGATGCTCTCATTGAAACCGTGATACACATCCACTCAATCAACACTTACTCCAAAACTGCATGGTGGCATGAACTTGAAGTCGGTTCCATGTGATCGTTGTTCGGTGGACGGGTACGTTGCTATGTCAACTACCGTTTCACTGTCGAAGCTGTGTACATTACCCTTGTCAATACGTTTTGGGTTCCACTTTTGCTCTTAATGCTTCGAATGCCAAGCATTGCCGGTTTCATTCGTGCAGTCGTTGTTGAGGCCATTGTCGATACGTGGTACTTGCGGTGGTTCATGGATCAAATTTTGCCGTGCCGTTGGAACCTGTGCGCTGGCAATCAAATATGTACTGGCGTGCACTGTGATGATAGCGTACACTACGAGTGAACGGCAGCACACCTGTGGACATCCATTCGTCTCAACTTTCTTCTAGATGAGTGAAATGCGATCTAAGGGTAGCTAATAAGGGACCTTCAATATATTCACTTCGGTTTTTACCTTTTTTGCAACAGGTTAACTCCCGCAACCAAAGCATCCTTCCAAACCAAGTCCTCGCCTACTATGGCGAACAAGCAAACCGAAGTATCCTGGGAAGTGGATATTATTACCACTAGGAGTTTGACGTGAGGATGACCCTGGCAAGGAAGGGTCTCTTAGGGCATGTCATGGTATTTAAGGCTGAGAGTGAAGTAACAGAAGCAGAGCTAATAAACGACGCCAAGGCGCTAGGCATCATCCCTCAAGGGGTTGAGGTCCAGCACCAAACCAAGATTTGATCGGCTACGCGCGCCATATAGGCATGGGTAATGCTCCGCGATTTCTACAACCGCTTGACGCTTCACAATCGTGTGACGATGACGCGTCATCTTCACGACTTCAAACTGGAGAGTGGGACAAGTATGGCGGAACATCTAGATTCTTTCGACGAACTGGTAGTGGGACTCCAGACTACGGAAGTCCGATGGATGAGTCGCGCCAGCTGGTAATACTTCTCAGCAGTCTGCCTTCTGAATACGAACTGAGTTCGTCGATTGTTGAAAATGCGAAGGACATTACGCTGACTGAAGTCAAGGAGAAGCTGCTCAAGGAGTCAGGAAAGATGCAAAGAAAGGAGACTACGGAGAAAGCATTCCGCGTGAATGGGAATCCTGGATAATTTAAAGGTGGACGGAGCAACGGTAGGAAAGGTGGCGCTCCACGCAATCACGGCGGATTTGAGGGCAAGTGTTTTAACTGTGACAAGTTTGGTCACATGAAGCGGAACTGCTTGGCCGGGAAACAAATCGGCGGCGATGATGCGGTATCTGCAGTATGCGAAGGAAGATCATTCAGATGACTGATCGACAGTGGTGCAATATCCCACATGACCCCACACAGAAAGGACTTGTTCGAATACAAGAACCTATAGACAAACGTCGAAGTAACAATTGCAGGCGGCAAGAAGTTGATCGTCAAAGGAGCCGGTACGGTAAGGCTGACCGGTTTGGATGGAAAAGTTATTCGCATGGTGGAAGTCATGTACATCCCAGGACTCGATAGAAGATTGCTAACAGTCGGCAAGCTTGCAGAACGTGGCATGAATCTGGAGTTCTCACGTTCGTCTTATGTCATCTGGAACAAGGATCAAGCTATCGCCTCGGGGACCAGAATCGGAAAAGCAAAATCTAGACTGTGAGCAAGGAGAAGCTTGTCTCGTGGAATATTCCGATGGTGACACTCAGTGGGAGCTTTGGCATGCCCGTATGGGACACCCACGCAAGGACGCGTTACTCCAGACTCAGCGCTCAACCAAAGGCATTCCGAAAATCAAGCTAGGCACGAAAACACTGTGCGTTGGTTGTTTGAAGGGAAAGCAGACCGTCGCGACGTTTTCTTCACATTCAATGACGAAGACGACACGTGTACTAGAGCGCGTGCACGCAGACGTCATGGGGCCTATGAAAAATCCCTTTAAGGGTGGTGCCAAATACATTCTCACGTCTGTAAAAGATTGTTCACGATACATTGCGGTATTCATAATCAACAGTAAGAATGGAGTGACTGGCATGTTCAGGGAATCCAAGACATTTTTCGAAAACACATGGGGAGCTCGTTTGAGTTGTTTGCGCTCCGACAACGGATCAGAGTTTGTCAACAAGACTATGGCTGGCATATGTCAACAGAACGGCATAGTGCATCATCGTTCCGTTCCTTACAGCCCTCAGCAGAACGGAGTGGCAGAGCGGATGAACAGGACAATCATGGAGAAGGCTCGGAGCATGCTAATTTACAAAGGCGTTTCAACTGATTGGTGGGCGAAAGCGGTGATTGGAGTGGTTTTTTAATAACCGCTCCACGAATACGGCTCACCTCGGCATGACACCGTATGAGTTGGCTTTTAAGATAAAGCCCCAAATGGACCACTTGCACGTGTTCGGGTCGCAAGGTTTTGCTCATATAAATCATCCAAAGAGAACAAAGTTGGAGCCAAAGATTTTAAATTGTTTGTTCTTCGGGAACGAAGAAATCTCAAAGTTTATCGTGTGTTTGACTCGGAAATGCCAATGTCAAAGTTACGCGTTCAATGAAGTTGGATGATCGTGAAGTGGGCGGCATTTACGACACTCAAGTGCTAAATCCGGAAGCGGTCGTTCACGTGACGAAGGACAGTGATGAAATACAGATTCAGCAGCAAAAAGATGGGCAGCCAGATCTGGACGAACCCATGGAAGATGTTGAAGATCCGGTCGCAGACGTGGAGATGGACGATGTGGATTCTACGTCAAGCGTCAGTGCACAACAGCTGATGCCTCCCGACCGCCATGTTGAAGACACGATGCAACTAGCAAAGGTATCATCCACCGCATCAAATGCAGCAAGAAGATCGTTTAGTGTTCCGACCTGAAGTGGAGAGAGCAAGAGAAAGACATTAGCCGATGATGTTGCTCAGAAATGGCTCAAATAATGCAGAAGAATCAGCAGAATAAAGTGACGGAACACCGACTACGAAGCTTGCTAGGATTGATTAAAACGGACTCATTACAGAAGCTGCATTAGCATACGCGGTAAGTGTGTACAACCCATGCGCTGTAGGAATGAAATCGTTGTCAGCACAGTCACCTAAGACGGAAGAAGGACGTTCGGCGATGCGATCGAAGCCTTATCTCTCCTTGAAAGGATGCCTACTATGCATTACAACATGTACTAGGCCGGATTTTGCGTATGTGGTGACACAACTATCACGTTTCCGGAGAAACCTGGATCGCAACGTTGGAGTGCAGCTATTTACGTTTTAAGATATCTAAAGACGACATACCAAAAAGTCATTGTATACAAAGGCACTGAAAGTGTTGGGGTAAAGGCGTGATCGGATGCTGATTGAGTAAGCAACAGCGATGGGAGACGTTCGGTCTCAGGAGTAATTGTAACCGGGTAGCAAGAAATTATGGTACTTTGTACCAGAGGTGTTACACACCTGAAGTTACCCCTTTGTGAAGGTGATAGAGAATATCCTTTTGGTTTGTAGGGGATGACGAATGTCAGCCATTAGGTACGAAAGATCTTTGAGTAGGATTGAGATATTCTATAAGTTTCAACATCAAATAAAAGCAGTTTACATTTTGATCTAAAGGACACGTGGCGTGCGAGTTATCTTGATCGTTGATCACTGATCACTAAGAGTAAGCAACACCTCCTTGAGGTAGCTACTCTTGAGCACTGAATGCTGTCGATTCACTGGATCGTTAGGTTACCTGGAACAGGGATCTGAAGCTGTAAAGCTTGTTGACTCGTAAAATCGTTAGTTCTTTAGAACTAAGTTGCTCGTAGAGCGTTAAGTCTTCCTCTGACTTATGGAGCTGTGTAGCTCCGCTACACTTGGTAGCACTCGTAGTCAATCTACGCCTATGTCTTTTAGACTGATCCTCTGTGAGGATGGAAAACTCTACTCCCTCTGAGGCTTAAAAGGTCGCGCTTAATAAGTTGACCGCATCTTTGGGTCCAGAGTGCGTGGAGTTGTTTGTCTCACAATGACCTGAGGTGCTTAATGCACGTGTTGAAAGCTTCATGCAGTATGAAGCGACCCTTTTAGAGCAGGTCCAAGACCAAATAGCGTCGACTATGCCTACACGCTACGTGTCTGTACCAGACGAAGAGGCTAGGCCTCGTCCACTCAGAGTGGAAGTGAAAAACTACTCCGGTAAGGAGGGTGAGAACCTCATCCTCTGGATCCGTAAGATTGAGATGGCCATGACATCAGGCCTGATCACGATTGACCATCAACAGGTCTCGCTGGCTATCTCGAAGCTCGATGGAAGAGCTAGAGAATGGGCCTCGACGTGTAGCACGTCGGTGGACATAGCGTTTCGCTCATGGGAGTCGCTCAAGTCACAATTGGTACAGGTGTTTTCTCCACCTAACCAGGCTTACCGCATGCGGTCACGCTTTTTGGCTCCCCGCCAGGGTAAGAATGAATTATCGGACTATGTCCAAGAGATGCGAACGCTCATGGCTGCAATGCAGTCTGACGCTTTGCCTGAAGCAGTCCATGTGACTATCTTCACGGAAGGGCTAAGTTCTGGCATTGTCAGAACCGAGGTTTTTCGGGTTCACCCCTCTACGCTTGAAGAGGCTGTGAGAATTGCTCTTAATGCTGAGCATAACCTCAAGTCGGCTAGGCTTGGCTAGAATGGTTACAACCCTAGCCCTGCGAGAGCAAACTCCACAAGTGGTCCGGCCCTTAACAGACCGGAACCCATAGATGTCGTCTATGCTGAAGATGAAGGTGAAGTCGAACTTCAAGCTGCTGAGCAGTAACGCGTTGTACGACGATGTTTTACGTGCGGAAACACTAACCACTTGCGGCCTGGTTTCTCTTTGCGTAAACAGCGTCAGACTAAAGGCCAATACCTTATCCCGAGTCAGAAGTCTGGCATGGCACGGAGAAATGCCGACACCCAGTAGGCGCGGGGCGCCCTACTGGGGAAGAACTATGTTCTGTTACACCTTTAGAAGGTAAAGGAATGCAGGGCTTAGCCCCAAAGAGTACCATACCTAAAGTTATGGTGCGTGTACACAAGTCTGGCTTGTTGGTCGCCGAGGCGAAAATTAAGGGCTTCGAGAAGCCTTGGTCGATATTGATCGATTCTGGAGCGTCTTGCAATTATACTCGATGCCGTTCCCTTGAGGGAAGTCAGCGTTATGCTGAGACGCTTACAGCGCATGAGGGTGATTCTATCACGGTTCGTTTAGCGACTGGAAGTCGCGTAACGGTGCCTAAAGTTCCATTGAACTTAGGTATAAAGTTTTTAGACTTTGACAGTATTGAGCGCTGTCTTGTCCTAGATTTAGACTCGAGATATGATCTCATCCTAGGTATGGCTTGGCTTGAGCGCCATGATCCAAGGATCGATTAAAGGTCTAAGACTTAAGGCGCCTCGCGCAATGCTCCTAGCGAAGTTTTGGAGAGTCTTGAACCCAGCTTTGCTAGGCAACAGAAGCACTATTGGCGCGAGCCTTTGACAGAAGATGTCAATGTGCTGGAAATTGGAATGTTTGAGTTATTTAACTCCAACGTTAAAAACGTAAGTTTCGAGCCTAGCTCGTCTAAAACTAGTGAAACGGCACGTACTCCGTTGAGTGGTACTCGTTGTGATAACGAGTCACTGCATGCTGAAAGCATGGTTGGCCTAGGGCCGAGTGATCAAGGATGTGATTCCTTTGATGTGTGTGTGGTGGCACGTGAAACTACACCGAGTGCGGTCGGCCGTGAGAGCACCGCACTTAATGTCGGTAATTACACTGCTGGCCATATGCCATTCAGTGTGGGCGGCCGCGAAGGCACGACACCTAATGACAGTAATGAAATTGTCGGCGATACGCCATTTAGTGTGGGCGGCCTTGAAGGCACCACACCTAATGTCAGTAATGACATTGTTGGCGATACGCCATTTAGTGTGGGCGGCCGTGAAGGAACCACACCTAATATCGGTAATGGCGTTGTTGGCGATACGCCGTGTATTGTGGGCGGCCGTGAGGGCACCACACCTAATATCGGTAATGACATTGTTGGCGAGAAGTCCTTCAATTTAGGGCTAGACCCGCATAATACACGTAGAGTGGCCTGTTTCAATCCACTGGGTGAAGTGTTCGAGTTATGTAACACTTCACCGGATGTCGGTCAAGACAAAAGCTCTCGTATAGAGCGTACTATGGTCGGTAGTATCCATGGGGACAATATTGTCCCGACCCCTAAGGGGTGTAGGGTCTCGAAGAGACGATCGAGACGCCGGGTAGCAGCTTTTAAGCGCCAGGCGTCCTCACAGTCACATAGTGATAATAGTAATACACTATATACACTTGTTAATAAAGTGACTGGTCAGGTTGATGGCAGTGTTTGCCTCGAAACCCTTCCATCTGTGGACGCTCTTTGTGAGCTAGACAAAATGTCTAATTGCGAGTTTAGCCAGGCCTCAAAGGCAGGAGAGTTATCCGAATTAGCGGTCATTAGACCTGATGCTGAGTTGAATCTTTCCTCGTTAACGGATGAGTCTGTCCTAGAGGATACAAAGGCGGTACTTAGTTCACGAAGTTGATCTTCGATCCTTATAGATCCTTTGGATCCGTTCTATCCTTTAGTTAAGGAATTTCAAGATGTGGTGTGTCACAACCCACCTTCTGCCTTACCTCCCGATAGAGGTGTACGTCATGAAATTGACTTAGTTGCAGAAACTGAATACTGCGTATCACGGCAGTGGCCTTTGCATAAAGAACAGTGTGACGTCATTGACGAATTCTTTTGTGATAAGCACGCGGCTGGAATGGTTCGTGAGAGCAAGTCTTCCCATTCAACACCGACATTTTGTGTCAAAAAGCCAAATGGCAAGTGGCGTATTGTGCATGCTTACAATAAGCTTAATGCAGCCACTGTACCGGCGTAGACGCCTTTTCCTAGAAAGGATGTTCTTCAGAACAATGTGGCAGGATGTACATTGTACAGTGCACTCGACTTAGTCGATGGTTATTACCAACTGCGTATGCGAGCAAGTGATATTCCACTAACAGCGATAAGTACTCCGAGCGGTATGCTCTGGGAGTGGCTCGTTATGCCACAAGGGCTGTCTAACGCCCTGGCTACGTTTAATCGGCTGTTAACACAACTATTCAGACCTTATCGAGGCTATGCACAAACGTACTTTGATGACATTTTTGTCCTTAGTAGTGCAATGAATGGGCGATCAGATGTGGATAACCACATCGATCTTTTACGAGCTGTGCTCGAGTGTATGCGAACGAATAAGTTGTATGCTAACGCATCTAAGTGCATCTTTTGTGCAGAAGAGATTCTCTTTCTACGGTGCTTCATTGGGAAGCGAGGCCTTCGAGCGGATCCCGCTAAGGTGAAAGCCATAGTCGACTGGCCGGTTCCCAAGAACCAAAAGGACTTGCGTAAGTGGCTTGGCCTTGCCAATTACTTACAGAAGTACAGTGCGAATTACGCAGATATAACTCGGCCATTGTCCAATCTCCTTAAAAAGGATGTGGATTGGTGTTGGGGTAACACCGACCATAATGCTTTTGAAGCAGTTAAGGAGAGTCTCCTTTATGCGTCAATATTGGCTTTGCCCGATCCTGATCGGCCTTTCAGTGTCGTCTGTGACGCATCTGACTTCGCCAGAGGCAGTGCTCTGTTACAAACAGATGTCGATGGACGTGAGCGCGTCATTGCGTTTGAGTATCGACAGCTTAAATCTGCTGAAAAGAAAAATCCTGTTCATGACTAAGAACTACTCGCTTTGAAGTATGCTCTAGTCAAATTCAGAGTACATCTGCTTGGCTCAAAGCCTTTGTAATCGATACAGATCATGCGTCATTGTGCACTGCAACACAGTCTCCACATCTATCGCAGAGATCGGCTCGTTGGCTTTCCTTATTTGCCGAATATAACTTCGAGGTGAAGTGCAAGCCAGGTAAGCAAAATGCTTTGGCTGATGCGCTACCGCGTCGAACTGACTATGAGCTTGCTCATGTTACGACTCTTTTGTCGTCAGTCCCTGACTTAATATGTGCGGCATATGCCAAGGATGATCAGTGTGTATCTTTGCTACGTGCTCTTGGGAGCGATGAGTTTAGAGACTCGGACATCGAGTTGTCGGCACGTTTTCGTGCGAGGCTACATCGATATTCCATCGATAATGGCCTGTTGTGCTATCGCACGGATATTGAGGATAACCCTCGTATCGCTGTACCTCATGATGAGGAATTAAAGTATCGAATCCTCTATGAGGCACATGATACTGCTTTAAGTGGTCATCTCGGTCGTGAGAAGACTTATAGCTCGGTGAGCCAAAGTTATTGGTGGCCCAAACTTTATAAGTGGGTGCACACCTATGTGCGTACGTGCAAAACGTGTCAACGGGTAAAACCCTCGGCACATTCGGCGGCGCCGCTGGCTAGTTTGCCAGTACCTACTGGTCGTTGGAGTCCATGAGCACGGATTTTGTGTTTGGCATCCCGAAATATTTGGAAGGCAACACTGGTATTGTGGTATATGTTGACCGATTAAGCAAGATGGCTCACTTAGCGGATGTGCCGGATAGCATCGATGCCGAAGGTACAGCAAAGCTGTTTATCGACCGTGTGTTTCACCAACATGGCTTGCCGGTGGCAATTATCTCTGATAGAGACCTCCGCTTCACTGGGAAGTTTTGAAAGTCTATCTTTAAGGTGCTTGGCACTCGGTTGGACATGTCCACAGTGGATCATCCGCAGATCGACGGTCAAACTGAGCGTTTCAACCGCGTCATCAACAACATTTTGCGCAGTATTTTCGCTGGTACGCCTAGGCGTTGGAGCTCAATGCTCCCTTTTGTTGAGTTTGCGTTGAATAACGCTGTTTATGCCTTAATAGGCTTTACTCCGTTCTACATAAACGGTCTCAGCCACCCTCGCGTTCCGTTAACGCTACCACTCTATGGTTCAGGACTTGGTGGGGGTGAGGTTGCCTATCGGCTTGCTGATATCATCCCTGCTACTGTTCATAAACAGGTAGGCGAGTTTCTCGCAACGCGATTAAACGTCTTAAGACATGTGCGTGACGCAATGGCTGATAGCCAAGATACCCAAAAACAACAAGCTGATGCCAAAGGCAGAAATTGTATTGAACGTTATGAAGTCAGAGACCAAGTACTACTCAATGCTAAAAATCTACCTATAAATGTAGTGTCTGCTGTCTCCAAGACAAAGTTGCGTCCACGCTTTATTGGACCGTTCACGGTCACGTCCAAGAAGGGACTTGCGTATACGCTAAACCTTCCGCGCAAATTGCGCACACATCCAGTGTTCTACGCAGGCTTACTTAAGCCGTACCGGGATCCTTCCCATGTGAACTTGGAGGCGCTTGCGCCGACGACAAGGGCACTGCCCCGGATTGCTGTAGACGAATCAGCAAGTCCAACTGAGCCTCGCTCCGAGTTTGAGCTTGCTCCATCGCCTGAAGGCGGCTTTGCATCGCATCCGGCATGCACTGGGACTTACCCAAGGCCTCTTGAAGACCCTTCACTTCGAGAACCAATTTTTCGTGGGCCTCCACCGGTACACCGGCCGCCACCGACTTTGCTCGACGAGCATGGGTGTCGTCAATTTCATGTCGAGATACTACTAAAACGACGTCGTCGTCATGGCCAATATCAGTATCTGGTAAAGTGGCGTGGATACCCTGAGTCTGAAAACTCATGGGAATTTGAGGAACCCCTTCGTCAAGACTGCCCATATGCATTGGATGCTTTTGAGCATCGTAGCCATGGTCATCTCGAGACCGAGGCCGTTACCCACCACTAGTGGTGCGGGTTGGCGGGTTGTTGGCCCAAGACTGACCAGCACTCGCGGCTACCTTATTAGCCGAAGCATAGCGCGTGCGCTTGCGCAATTGGCCTCTGGCCTTAAGCTCGGCATAACCATACCGAAGCTTGCGTTCGAGACGCACATCCGCCGCATGGACACTAGCCTTTAGAGCAACAATGTTGCTGAGGCGACGCACATAGTGCACCCAATGAACGAAGGCATCGTCTTCTTCGCTCACTGTTTCGCCTGCGAGCAAGAGAATGGGTATACCCTTGATCGGTGGAACCGGTGCACCACGTGCTTGCATGTCAAGGCGTGCCTTGTATTGACCTTGGGTCGTTAGGTGCGGCTCCAGGTACCTCTCACGAAGTGCCTGGCAGTTCACCACCTCCTCATGAGTCTTAGGGCCATGGCCAGTGACCCACGTTGCCAATGTTTAGCCGGCCTCTTGACGTAGACGTTCCTCCACACTGGGTGGGGTGAACACATAGTCACGCTGGCGTTCAAGGGTTGCAGCCATTTGTATATAACGCTGAGCGTTTTCTTCTCTTTGGACAAGCAATTGTTGTTGCTCATCGAGCGGGTTCGTGATGATAGTCTCATCAGACCCAGTTGCTGCATGCTGCGCTGGTGGCGCGCTCGCATCTCCACGTTCATAGAACGGACTTGAGGTATTCGAAGGTTGTGCCTCAGACATCGGTGAGTCGGACATTGTCCCTGTATCACCCTGGACACTGGTATCGCTACCATAGTCCACTGCCTCCCTCTATATCGAGGTAGTCACACAGAGTCTTTAACTCGTTTGGTGATAAGGACATTGTGATAGAGCGTACGTTGCCGTGAGGTTTATCGTACGCACACTGTTCTCGCTCAGGAACACAAGTTTGATTGACGTTTTGGTAAACGTCAGTCTGGTGGGGGAGGGTGTAACGGGGTTCCACGAAATTATATGGTACTTTGTACCAGAGGTGTTACACACCTGAGTTTACCCCTTTGTGAAGGTGATAGAGAATATCCTTTTGGTTTGTGGGGGCTGACGAGTGTCAGCCATTAGGTACGAAAGATCTTTGAGTAGGATTAAGATATTCTATAAGCTTTGACAAAAACAAAATCAGTTCCCATTTTGATCTAAAGGACACGTGGCGTGCGAGTCGTCTCGATCGTTGATCACTGATCACTAAGAGTAAGCAACACCTCCTTGAGGTAGCTACTCTTGAGCACTGAGTGCTGTCGATTCACTGGATCGTTTGGTCCCCTGGAACAGGGATCTGAAGCTGTACAGCTTGTTGACTCGTAAAATTGCATGTTCTTCAGAACTAAGCTGCTCGTAGAGCATTAAGTCTTCCTCTGACTTAAGGTGCTGTGTAGCTCCGCTACACCCTTCATGAGAAGCTTTTTTTTTTTTCTAGTTATTTCACCCCTTTAAGCTACAGGATAGGATGTGGAGTGTTGAATTGTAGGATCTGAAATGCCTTGTGATACGCTTCGAGATTGAAAAAGTTGCTGCAACAGCGGAGTATCGTGGACTTACACCGGTTCTGATCGTCATGTGTTATCCATGTGGTAACGATATGATATTCCTCAATGTAACCTGAAAAAAAAGCACATGACAAATCAACAAGCGAAACCGGTACAAAGCTGCATAAAACTCCTCATTACGTGAAAGCTGAATGCAGGATCGATCTATGTGCTGGCTTCGTCGTACATCATTGAACTCGAATGGATGGTTCATCTCGGTCAATAAAGTCTATATATGAAACATTTTTAGACTTTGTAACTATACGGACCAGATGTATTTTTTCATGCTCTTTCTCGTCAGCTATCGTCATCAAGCTGAATTTTGGTACTTTTTTGTACAGACTCGTTTTTATGCCTAGGGTACAATCAACATGTTTAAGCTGTAGATGGTAGCTGGATAATGTTAGCGAGTGATGATGCGGCGACTTGTGCAGGGTGTATATTGCATATTTGCATTAGTTGTATTGTTCTTTGGCAGGTTTATATTGTGGGATGTTAGCGAAACGACAAGTCATCGGATTGGCTCAGTCGTTTGGGAAGGGGGATTCCACGCGGGTGAGTGCGGGTTCGATCCCCGCCGTGTACAAGTTAATTGTGACTGACACTCACGACCTGGTGTTTGGGGTTCACCAGAACTGTGACCCGCCCGCAGTTACGTCCCCCCACCCACGCAATCGTTTTCATTCAGCATATGACACAGCAGAGTTTTTACGAAAGGTATTTACGAGACGTAATTACCCAGTGATAGGTAAAACAGAAAGCGGTGGAGACAGGGCACGAAATAGGTGGCTGAGAGTCACCAGCTACTACTAGCCATTCGTTTTCGAAGCTAGGAACAATTTGAATACAACTCACTTTTCGGTTTTCATCCCCGGCCGTAAGCCATCTTCTTCTCAGCATCAGCTCCACAACCTAGTTAATTCTAACAGATAAGACGTGTGAGCAGAAGTGAATATCAATGTGGGCAACGCAGTCATGATATCGTGTTTCGCTCTTCTGGAAGGAAGTTGAGACGAAGGGATGTCCACAGGTGTGCTGCCGTTCATTCGTAGTGTATGCTATCATCACAGCGCACGCCAGTACATATTTAATTGCCGGCGCACAGGTTCCAATGGCACGGCAAAATATGATCCGTGAACCACCGAAAGTACCACGTATCGACAATGGCCTCAACAACGACTGCACGAATGAAACCGGCAATGCTTGGCATTCGAAGCATTAAGAGCAAAAGTGGAACCCAAAACGTATTGACAAGGGTAATAATGTACACAGCTCCGATAGTGAAACTGTGGTTGACATAGCAACGTACCCGTCCACTGAACAACGATCACATGGAACCGACTTCAAGGTCATGCCACCATGCAGTTTTGGAGTAAGTGTTGATTGAGTGGATGTGTATCGCGGTTTCAATGAGAGCATCCGTGCTGGAAGTTGTACTCACAAAGAGCAGATTGGGTACGAGTCTCCACGGACAAGACGGACAGCGCGAGATGTATGACTTGTTTTTTAATGTGACCACCTACTCTGCAATTTGTTGATCGACTGCGTTTTGATTCTTATCACGACGCTGTCGTCGTACACAAGAAAAGCGACTGCAAAAAGTCGCATCAAGAGGCACAGTAAAAACGCACATTGCGACCAGAGTAGATGACACATGTCGACAGTACACGAGAAGACGCAGAAACACTGCCTTCAATACTAATGAGGGATTGGTATTCAAAGAATGAACGAAGTCGTTGTTCCTCGACTACTGCTGGTATGGTCACAATGGCAAATGGGATATCGACGGCGGCTGAAAAGCTACGGAAACTCGCGACTTCCACACAACATCTGATCCTCGACCTGAGCACCATTGTGTATTCTTCTGAAGATGCGGGGTCCGCAAGAAGATCGTAATTCACGTGGACGACGGTACCCGCCGGAAGGGGTGGTGTCATGCGCGTATAGTATCGGAAGACTGGAAGGACCATCGGTTTCGTCTCGACTTTCTAGTCGTCAGTGGAAAAGCATTCGCGAAAAAGAAGGTGAAAAAGACGGGAGTCGGTTCTAGAAAACAGCCACCTCAGGTGTATGACATTTTGAATCGGACGGTTCAAACGCTACTTTCGACAACATTCGATCGAAGCACTTCAACATTATCATGATCGGTCTGCCTCTGTCTGCACGCCAAGAGAGCGGCGACCCACGTCCCCTTTCATTTCCCAATTTGCATCCAACCACACGATCGATCAGTAGCAACAACCCACACACGACAAAGTCACGCAACCATGTTCAGCTCGTGGGATCTCGTGCGACCGCGCTTCTGGTACCCCATGTCGTCACTCGAACAGTCTATGATGGAGCTCGAGCACATGAGTGACAGCATGATGCGACCGCGCTTCCCTTTTGGGGCGCGTCGAGAGATGCTCGCCACTCCAACTCCAAAGCACGTCATGTACTCCGGGAAGTCGACGGACGATGACGACTTCTTCGTCGACCTGCCTGTGGTGGCACACAAGTACAAGCCGACGGCGTTCCAACCGGTGCAAAACGCACCGCAACAGGATCAACAAGTATCCAGCACCAAGACATTGAAGGATGACGACCCGATGAGCCACTCGTTCTCGTCTTACTCGTTCAGCAACTCGTCTGTTGTGGACGAGAAGGGTCGACGAGTGGCAACGACGCGTCGCCGCTACGAAGACTCCACGGGTCATCTCAAAGCGGTGCATGAACGAGAGATCGACGGAAAGAAGATGCGCACAACTTGGCGACGACAAGGCAAGGGAGAGGATGAACAGCACGAGTCCATCTGCTCGAGCGGTAGCCCGGAGGAGTTTGAAGCACTGTGGCAGCAGACGCCATTCGGTGCGGCACAGAAGACGTCAGTGAAAGGCCAGCTGCAGGCCGAGTCAGAAGTTGATCGAGACGTGACACCGTCGATGACACCTGCGCCGCTGGCGGACACTACTGTCCATGAAACGTCAACGGAGATGACATCGACGGAGAAATGCGCGGAGGTAGAGACAGAAAAGAAGCACAACTTGTAGTGTCCACCCCCACGATTGAACAATTGAGTGGAGGTTTGTTCTTGTGAAGAAGAAGCATTCGTTGGTGTTACCATTTGCATTGATGCGCTCAAGTGCCGTCTATCTGTAGGCAAGCTGCGAGTCGATACACTTGTCTGTATCGGACGGTATCCTCAACCGATAAGGACACATAGGAGTATCGAGATACGCGTTTACGAGTGTAAATGAATGAGACGTCCGACTTTTGGGTACCCGTTCATGAGAAGCTTTTTTTCGCTTCTGGTGTCTCATCCAGTTAAGCTGCAGGATAGGAGGTTGTGGAGTGTTGAATTGTAGGACCTGAAATGCCTTTGATGCGCTTCGAGATTGAAGAAGTTGCTGCAACAGCGGAATATCGTGGACGTACACCGGTTCTGATCGTCATGTGTGGTATCCATGTGGTAACGATATCATGTTCCCCATTGTAACCTGAAAAGAAAGCACATGACAAATCAACAAGCGAAATCGGTACAAAGCTGCATCAAAACTCCTCATTACGTGAAAGCTGAATGCAGGATCGATCTATGTGCTGGCTTCGTCGTACATCATTGAACTCGAATGGATGGTTCATCTCGGTCAATAGGGTACAATCAACATGTACAAGCTGTAGATGGTGGCTGGATAAGATGTGCGAGCAGAAGTAAGTATCAATGTGGGCAACGCAGTCATGAGATCGTTTTTCACTCGACTGGAAGGAAGTTGAGACGAAAGGATGTCCACAGGTGTGCTGCCGTTCATTCGTAGTGTATGCTATCATCACAGCGCACGCCAGTACATATTTAATTGCCGGCGCACAGGTTCCAATGGCACGGCAACATATGATCCATGAACCACCGCAAGTACCACGTATCGACAATGGCCTCAACAACGACTGCACGAATGAAACCGGCAATGCTTGGCATTCGAAGCATTAAGAGCAAAAGTGGAACCCAAAACGTATTGACAAGGGTAATAATGTACACAGCTCCGATAGTGAAACTGTGGTTGACATAGCAACGTACCCGTCCACTGAACAACGATCACATGGAACCGACTTCAAGGTCATGCCACCATGCAGTTTTGGAGTAAGTGTTGATTGAGTGGATGTGTATCACGGTTTCAATGAGAGCATCCGTGCTGGAAGTTGTGCTCACAAAGAGCAGCTTGGGTACGAGTCTCTACGCACGAGATGGCCAGCGCGAGAGGTATGACTTGTTTTTTAATGTGACCACCTACTCTGCAATTTGTTGATCGACTGCGTTTTGATTCTTATCACGACGCTGTCGTCGTACACAAGGAAAGCGGCCGCAAAACGTCGCATCAAGAGGCACAGGAAAAACGCACATTGCGACCAGAGTAGATGACACATGTCGACGGTACACGAAAACATGCAGAAACACTGCCTTCAATACTAATGAGGGATTGGTATTCAAAGAATGAACGAAGTCGTTGTTCCTCGACTACTGCTGGTATGGTCACAATGGCAAATGGGATATCGACGGTGGCTGACAAGCTACGGAAACTCGCGACTTCCACACAACATCTGATCACCGACCTGAGCACCGTTGTGCATTCCTCTGACGATGCGAGGTCCGCCAGAAGATCGCAATTCAAGTGGACGACAGTACCCGCCGGAAGGGTGGTGTCATGCGCGTATAGTATCGGAAGACTGGAAGGACCATCGGTTTCGTCTCGACTTTCTAGTCGTCAGTGGAAAAGCATTCGCGAAAAAGAAGGTGAAAAAGACGGGAGTCGGTTCTAGAAAACAGCTACCTCAGGTGTATGACATTTTGAATCGGACTTGTTCAAACGCTACTTTCGACAACATTCGATCGAAGCACTTCAACATCATCATGATCGGTCTGCCTCTGTCTGCACGCCAAGAGAGCGGCGACCCACGTCCCCTTTCATTTCCCAATTTGCATCCAACCGCACGATCGACCAGTAGCAACAACCCACACACGACAAAGTCACGCAACCATGTTCAGCTCGTGGGATCTCGTGCGACCGCGCTTCTGGTACCCCATGTCGTCACTCGAACAGTCTATGATGGAGCTCGAGCACATGAGTGACAGCATGATGCGACCGCGCTTCCCTTTTGGGGCGCGTCGAGAGATGCTCGCCACTCCAACTCCAAAGCACGTCATGTACTCCGGGAAGTCGACGGACGATGACGACTTCTTCGTCGACCTGCCTGTGGTGGCACACAAGTACAAGCCGACGGCGTTCCAACCGGTGCAAAACGCACCGCAACAGGATCAACAAGTATCCAGCACCAAGACATTGAAGGATGACGACCCGATGAGCCACTCGTTCTCGTCTTACTCGTTCAGCAACTCGTCTGTTGTGGACGAGAAGGGTCGACGAGTGGCAACGACGCGTCGCCGCTACGAAGACTCCACGGGTCATCTCAAAGCGGTGCATGAACGAGAGATCGACGGAAAGAAGATGCGCACAACTTGGCGACGACAAGGCAAGGGAGAGGATGAACAGCACGAGTCCATCTGCTCGAGCGGTAGTCCGGAGGAGTTTGAAGCACTGTGGCAGCAGACGCCATTCGGTGCGGCACAGAAGACGTCAGTGAAAGGCCAGCTGCAGGCCGAGTCAGAAGTTGATCGAGACGTGACACCGTCGATGACACCTGCGCCGCTGGCGGACACTACTGTCCATGAAAAGTCAACGGAGATGACATCGACGGAGAAATGCGCGGAGGTAGAGACAGAAAAGAAGCACAACTTGTAGTGTCCACCCCCCACGATTGAACAATTGAATGGAGGTTTGTTCTTGTGAAGAAGAAGCATTCGTTGGTGTTACCATTTGCATTGATGCGCTCAAGCGCCGTCTATCTGCAGGCAAGCTGCGAGTCGATACACTTGTCTGCATCGAACAGTATCCTCAACCGATAAGGACACACAGGAGTATCGATATACGCGTTTACGAGTGTAAATGAATGAGACGTCCGACTTTTGGGTACCCGTTCATGAGAAGCTTTTGTTGCTTCTGGTGTCTCATCCAGTTAAGCTGCAGGATAGGAGGTTGTGGAGTGTTGAATTGTAGGACCTGAAATGCCTTTGATGCGCTTCGAGATTGAAGAAGTTGCTGCAGCAGCGGAATATCGTGGACGTACATCGGTTCTGATCGTCATGTGTGGTATCCATGTGGTAACGATATCATGTTCCCCATTGTAACCTGAAAAGAAAGCACATGACAAATCAACAAGCGAAATCGGTACAAAGCTGCATCAAAACTCCTCATTACGTGAAAGCTGAATGCAGGATCGATCTATGTGCTGGCTTCGTCGTACATCATTGAACTCGAATGGATGGTTCATCTCGGTCAATAGGGTACAATCAACATGTACAAGCTGTAGATGGTGGCTGGATAAGATGTGCGAGCAGAAGTGAATATCAATGTGGGCAACGCAGTCATGATATCGTTTTTCACTCGTCTAGAAGGAAGTTGAGACGAAGGGATGTCCACAGGTGTGCTGCCGTTCATTCGTAGTGTATGCTATCATCACAGCGCACGCCAGCACACATTTAATTGCCGGCGCACAGGTTCCAATGGCACGGCAAAATTTGACCCATGAACCACCGCTAGTACCACGTATCGACAATGGCATCAACAACGACTGCACGAATGAAACCGGCAATGCTTGGCATTCGAAGCATTAAGAGCAAAAGTGGAACCCAAAACATATTGACAAGGGTAATAATGTACACAGCTCCGATAGTGAAACTGTGGTTGACATAGCAACGTACCCGTCCACCGAATAGCGACCACATAGAACCGACTTCAAGGTCATGCCACCATGCAGTTTTGGAGTAAGTGTTGATTGAGTGGATGTGTATCACGGTTTTAATGAGAGCATCCGTGCTGGAAGTCGTGCTCACAAAGAGCAGCTTGGGTACGAGTCTCCACGGACAAGACGGACAGCGCGAGAGGTATGACTTGTTTTTTAATGTGACCACCTACTCTGCACTTTGTTGATCGACTGCGTTTTGATTCTTATCACGACGCTGTCGTCGTACACAAGGAAAGCGACTGCAAAAAGTCGCATCAAGAGGCACAGGAAAAACGCACATTGCGACCAGAATAGATGACACATGTCGACGGTACACGAAAATACGCAGAAAATCCTGCCTTCAATACTAATGAGGGATTGGTATTCAAAGAATGAACGAAGTCGTTGTTTCTCGACTACTGCTGGTATGGTCACAATGGCAAATGGGATATCGACGGTGGCTGAAAAGCTACGGAAACTCGCGACTTCCACACAACATCTGATCCTCGACCTGAGCACCGTTGTGCATTCTTCTGAAGATGCGGGGTCCGCAAGAAGATCGCAATTCACGTGGACGACAGTACCCGCCGGAAGGGTGGTGTCATGCGCGTATAGTATCGGAAGACTGGAAGGACCATCGGTTTCGTCTCGACTTTCTAGTCGTCAGTGGAAAAGCATTCGCGAAAAAGAAGGTGAAAAAGACGGGAGTCGGTTCTAGAAAACAGCCACCTCAGGTGTATGACATTTTGAATCGGACGGTTCAAACGCTACTTTCGACAACATTCGATCGAAGCACTTCAACATCATCATGATCGGTCTGCCTCTGTCTGCACGCCAAGAGAGCGGCGACCCACGTCCCCCTTCATTTCCCAATTTGCATCCAACCGCACGATCGACCAGTAGCAACAACCCACACACGACAAAGTCACGCAACCATGTTCAGCTCGTGGGATCTCGTGCGACCGCGCTTCTGGTACCCCATGTCGTCACTCGAACAGTCTATGATGGAGCTCGAGCACATGAGTGACAGCATGATGCGACCGCGCTTCCCTTTTGGGGCGCGTCGAGAGATGCTCGCCACTCCAACTCCAAAGCACGTCATGTACTCCGGGAAGTCGACGGACGATGACGACTTCTTCGTCGACCTGCCTGTGGTGGCACACAAGTACAAGCCGACGGCGTTCCAACCGGTGCAAAACGCACCGCAACAGGATCAACAAGTATCCAGCACCAAGACATTGAAGGATGACGACCCGATGAGCCACTCGTTCTCGTCTTACTCGTTCAGCAACTCGTCTGTTGTGGACGAGAAGGGTCGACGAGTGGCAACGACGCGTCGCCGCTACGAAGACTCCACGGGTCATCTCAAAGCGGTGCATGAACGAGAGATCGACGGAAAGAAGATGCGCACAACTTGGCGACGACAAGGCAAGGGAGAGGATGAACAGCACGAGTCCATCTGCTCGAGCGGTAGTCCGGAGGAGTTTGAAGCACTGTGGCAGCAGACGCCATTCGGTGCGGCACAGAAGACGTCAGTGAAAGGCCAGCTGCAGGCCGAGTCAGAAGTTGATCGAGACGTGACACCGTCGATGACACCTGCGCCGCTGGCGGACACTACTGTCCATGAAAAGTCAACGGAGATGACATCGACGGAGAAATGCGCGGAGGTAGAGACAGAAAAGAAGCACAACTTGTAGTGTCCACCCCCCACGATTGAACAATTGAGTGGAGGTTTGTTCTTGTGAAGAAGAAGCATTCGTTGGTGTTACCATTTGCATTGATGCGCTCAAGCGCCGTCTGTCTGCAGGCAAGCTGCGAGTCGATACACTTGTCTGCATCGGACGGTATCCTCAACCGATAAGGACACATAGGAGTATCGATATACGCGTTTACGAGTGTAAATGAACGAGACGTCCGACTTTTTGGGTACCCGTTCATGAGAAGCTTTTTTGCTTCTGGTGTCTCATCCAGTTAAGCTGCAGGATAGGAGGTTGTGGAGTGTTGAATTGTAGGACCTGAAATGCCTTTGATGCGCTTCGAGATTGAAGAAGATATTGCAGCAGCAGAATATCGTGGACGTACATCGGTTCTGATCGTCATGTGTGGTATCCATGTGGTAACGATATCATGTTCCCCATTGTAACCTGAAAAGAAAGCACATGACAAATCAACAAGCGAAATCGGTACAAAGCTGCATCAAAACTCCTCATTACGTGAAAGCTGAATGCAGGATCGATCTATGTGCTGGCTTCGTCGTACATCATTGAACTCGAATGGATGGTTCATCTCGGTCAATAGGGTACAATCAACATGTATGAGCTGTAGATGGTGGCTGGATAAGATGTGCGAGCAGAAGTAAGTATCAATGTGGGCAACGCAGTCATGATATCGTTTTTCACTCGTCTAGAAGGAAGTTGAGACGAAGGGATGTCCACAGGTGTGCTGCCGTTCATTCGTAGTGTATGCTATCATCACAGCGCACGCCAGCACACATTTAATTGCCGGCGCACAGGTTCCAATGGCACGGCAACATATGACCCATGAACCACCGCTAGTACCACGTATCGACAATGGCCTCAACAACGACTGCACGAATGAAACCGGCAATGCTTGGCATTCGAAGCATTAAGAGCAAAAGTGGAACCCAAAACGTATTGACAAGGGTAATAATGTACACAGCTCCGATAGTGAAACTGTGGTTGACATAGCAACGTACCCGTCCACTGAACAGCGATCAAATGGAACCGACTTCAAGGTCATGCCACCATGCAGTTTTGGAGTAAGTGTTGATTGAGTGGATGTGTATCGCGGTTTCAATGAGAGCATCCGTGCTGGAAGTTGTACTCACAAAGAGCAGCTTGGGTACGAGTCTCTACGGACAAGACGGACAGCGCGAGAGGTATGACTTGTTTTTTAATGTGACCACCTACTCTGCACTTTGTTGATCGACTGCGTTTTGATTCTTATCACGACGCTGTCGTCGTACACAAGGAAAGCGACTGCAAAAAGTCGCATCAAGAGGCACAGGAAAAACGCACATTGCGACCAGAATAGATGACACATGTCGACGGTACACGAAAATACGCAGAAAATCCTGCCTTCAATACTAATGAGGGATTGGTATTCAAAGAATGAACGAAGTCGTTGTTCCTCGACTACTGCTGGTATGGTCACAATGGCAAATGGGATATCGACGGCGGCTGAAAAGCTACGGAAACTCGCGACTTCCACACAACATCTGATCACCGACCTGAGCACCGTTGTGCATTCTTCTGAAGATGCGGGGTCCGCCAGAAGATCGTAATTCAAGTGGACGACAGTACCCGCCGGAAGGGTGGTGTCATGCGCGTATAGTATCGGAAGACTGGAAGGACCATCGGTTTCGTCTCGACTTTCTAGTCGTCAGTGGAAAAGCATTCGCGAAAAAGAAGGTGAAAAAGACGGGAGTCGGTTCTAGAAAACAGCCACCTCAGGTGTATGACATTTTGAATCGGACGGTTCAAACGCTACTTTCGACAACATTCGATCGAAGCACTTCAACATCATCATGATCGGTCTGCCTCTGTCTGCACGCCAAGAGAGCGGCGACCCACGTCCCCCTTCATTTCCCAATTTGCATCCAACCGCACGATCGACCAGTAGCAACAACCCACACACGACAAAGTCACGCAACCATGTTCAGCTCGTGGGATCTCGTGCGACCGCGCTTCTGGTACCCCATGTCGTCACTCGAACAGTCTATGATGGAGCTCGAGCACATGAGTGACAGCATGATGCGACCGCGCTTCCCTTTTGGGGCGCGTCGAGAGATGCTCGCCACTCAAACTCCAAAGCACGTCATGTACTCCGGGAAGTCGACGGACGATGACGACTTCTTCGTCGACCTGCCTGTGGTGGCACACAAGTACAAGCCGACGGCGTTCCAACCGGTGCAAAACGCACCGCAACAGGATCAACAAGTATCCAGCACCAAGACATTGAAGGATGACGACCCGATGAGCCACTCGTTCTCGTCTTACTCGTTCAGCAACTCGTCTGTTGTGGACGAGAAGGGTCGACGAGTGGCAACGACGCGTCGCCGCTACGAAGACTCCACGGGTCATCTCAAAGCGGTGCATGAACGAGAGATCGACGGAAAGAAGATGCGCACAACTTGGCGACGACAAGGCAAGGGAGAGGATGAACAGCACGAGTCCATCTGCTCGAGCGGCAGTCCGGAGGAGTTTGAAGCACTGTGGCAGCAGACGCCATTCGGTGCGGCACAGAAGACGTCAGTGAAAGGCCAGCTGCAGGCCGAGTCAGAAGTTGATCGAGACGTGACACCGTCGATGACACCTGCGCCGCTGGCGGACACTACTGTCCATGAAAAGTCAACGGAGATGACATCGACGGAGAAATGCGCGGAGGTAGAGACAGAAAAGAAGCACAACTTGTAGTGTCCACCCCCACGATTGAACAATTGAATGGAGGTTTGTTCTTGTGAAGAAGAAGAAGCATTCGTTGGTGTTACCATTTGCATTGATGCGCTCAAGCGCCGTCTGTCTCCAGGCAAGCTGCGAGTCGATACACTTGTCTGCATCGGACGGTATCCTCAGCCGATAAGGACACACACGAGTATCGATATACGCGTTTACGAGTGTAAATGAACGAGACGTCCGACTTTTGGGTACCCGTTCATGAGAAGCTTTTGTTGCTTCTGGTGTCTCATCCAGTTAAGCTGCAGGATAGGAGGTTGTGGAGTGTTGAATTGTAGGACCTGAAATGCCTTTGATGCGCTTCGAGATTGAAGAAGATATTGCAGCAGCGGAATATCGTGGACTTACATCGGTTCTGATCGTCATGTGTGGTATCCATGTGGTAACGATATCATGTTCCCCATTGTAACCTGAAAAGAAAGCACATGACAAATCAACAAGCAAAATCGGTACAAAGCTGCATCAAAACTCCTCATTACGTGAAAGCTGAATGCAGGATCGATCTGTGTGCTGGCTTCGTCGTACATCATTGAACTCGAATGGATGGTTCATCTCGGACAATAGGGTACAATCAACATGTATGAGCTGTAGATGGTGGCTGGATAAGATGTGCGAGCAGAAGTAAGTATCAATGTGGGCAACGCAGTCATGATATCGTTTTTCACTCGTCTAGAAGGAAATTGAGACGAAGGGATGTCCACAGGTGTGCTGCCGTTCATTCGTAGTGTATGCTATCACCACAGCGCACGCCAGCACACATTTAATTGCTGGCGCACAGGTTCCAATGGCACGGCAACATATGATCCGTGAACCACCGCAAGTACCACGTATCGACAATGGCCTCAACAACGACTGCACGAATGAAACCGGCAATGCTTGGCATTCGAAGCATTAAGAGCAAAAGTGGAACCCAAAACGTATTGACAAGGGTAATAATGTACACAGCTCCGATAGTGAAACTGTGGTTGACATAGCAACGTACCCGTCCACCGAACAGCGACCACATAGAACCGACTTCAAGGTCATGCCACCATGCAGTTTTGGAGTAAGTGTTGATTGAGTGGATGTGTATCACGGTTTCAATGAGAGCATCCGTGCTGGAAGTCGTGCTCACAAAGAGCAGCTTGGGTACGAGTCTCCACGGACAAGACGGACAGCGCGAGAGGTATGACTTGTTTTTTAATGTGACCACCTACTCTGCAATTTGTTGATCGACTGCGTTTTGATTCTTATCACGACGCTGTCGTCGTACACAAGGAAAGCGACTGCAAAAAGTCGCATCAAGAGGCACAGGAAAAACGCACATTGCGACCAGAATAGATGACACATGTCGACGGTACACGAAAATACGCAGAAAATCACTGCCTTCAATACTAATGAGGGATTGGTATTCAAAGAATGAACGAAGTCGTTGTTCCTCGACTACTGCTGGTATGGTCACAATGGCAAATGGGATATCGACGGCGGCTGAAAAGCTACGGAAACTCGCGACTTCCACACAACATCTGATCACCGACCTGAGCACCGTTGTGCATTCCTCCTGACGATGCGAGGTCCGCCAGAAGATCGTAATTCAAGTGGACGACAGTACCCGCCGGAAGGGTGGTGTCATGCGCGTATAGTATCGGAAGACTGGAAGGACCATCGGTTTCGTCTCGACTTTCTAGTCGTCAGTGGAAAAGCATTCGCGAAAAAGAAGGTGAAAAAGACGGGAGTCGGTTCTAGAAAACAGCCACCTCAGGTGTATGACATTTTGAATCGGACGGTTCAAACGCTACTTTCGACAACATTCGATCGAAGCACTTCAACATCATCATGATCGGTCTGCCTCTGTCTGCACGCCAAGAGAGCGGCGACCCACGTCCCCCTTCATTTCCCAATTTGCATCCAACCGCACGATCGACCAGTAGCAACAACCCACACACGACAAAGTTACGCAACCATGTTCAGCTCGTGGGATCTCGTGCGACCGCGCTTCTGGTACCCCATGTCGTCACTCGAACAGTCTATGATGGAGCTCGAGCACATGAGTGACAGCATGATGCGACCGCGCTTCCCTTTTGGGGCGCGTCGAGAGATGCTCGCCACTCCAACTCCAAAGCACGTCATGTACTCCGGGAAGTCGACGGACGATGACGACTTCTTCGTCGACCTGCCTGTGGTGGCACACAAGTACAAGCCGACGGCGTTCCAACCGGTGCAAAACGCACCGCAACAGGATCAACAAGTATCCAGCACCAAGACATTGAAGGATGACGACCCGATGAGCCACTCGTTCTCGTCTTACTCGTTCAGCAACTCGTCTGTTGTGGACGAGAAGGATCGACGAGTGGCAACGACGCGTCGCCGCTACGAAGACTCCACGGGTCATCTCAAAGCGGTGCATGAACGAGAGATCGACGGAAAGAAGATGCGCACAACTTGGCGACGACAAGGCAAGGGAGAGGATGAAGAGCACGATTCCATCTGCTCGAGCGGTAGTTTGGAGGAGTTTGAAGCACTGTGGCAGCAGACGCCATTCGGTGCGGCACAGAAGACGTCAGTGAAAGGCCAGCTGCAGGCCGAGTCAGAAGTTGATCGAGACGTGACACCGTCGATGACACCTGCGCTGCTGGCGGACACTACTGTCCATGAAACGTCAACGGAGATGACATCGACGGAGAAATGCGCGGAGGTAGAGACAGAAAAGAAGCACAACTTGTAGTGTCCACCCCCACGATTGAACAATTGAGTGGAGGTTTGTTCTTGTGAAGAAGAAGCATTCGTTGGTGTTACCATTTGCACTGATGCGCTCAAGCGCCGTCTGTCTACAGGCAAGCTGTAAATCGATACACTTGTCTGCATCGAACAGTATCCTCAATCGATAAGGACACATAGGAGTATCGAGATACGCGTTTACGAGTGTAAATGAATGAGACGTCCGACTTTTGGGTACCCGTTCATGAGAAGCTTTTTTTCGCTTCTGGTGTCTCATCCAGTTAAGCTGCAGGATAGGAGGTTGTGGAGTGTTGAATTGTAGGACCTGAAATGCCTTTGATGCGCTTCGAGATTGAAGAAGATATTGCAGCAGCAGAATGTCGTGGACGTACATCGGTTCTGATCGTCATGTGTGGTATCCATGTGGTAACGATATCATGTTCCCCATTGTAACCTGAAAAGAAAGCACATGACAAATCAACAAGCAAAATCGGTACAAAGCTGTATCAAAACTCCTCATTACGTGAAAGCTGAATGCAGGATCGATCTGTGTGCTGGCTTCGTCGTACATCATTGAACTCGAATGGATGGTTCATCTCGGTCAATAGGGTACAATCAACATGTACAATCTGTAGATGGTGGCTGGATAAGATGTGCGAGCAGAAGTAAGTATCAATGTGGGCAACGCAGTCATGAGATCGTTTTTCACTCGTCTAGAAGGAAATTGAGACGAAGGGATGTTGTAGCGGAGCTACACAGCTCCTTAAGTCAGAGAAAGACTTAACGCTCTACGAGCAACTTAGTTTTAAAGAACTAACGATTTTACGAGTCAACAAGCTTCACAGCTTCAGATCCCTGTTCCAGGTAACCTAACGATCCAGTGAATCGACAGCAGTCAGTTCTCAAGAGTAGCTACCTCAAGGAGGTGTTGCTTACTCTTGGTGATCAGTGATCAACGATCAAGACGACTCGCACGCCACGTGTCCTTTTGATCAAAATGGGAACTGATTTTGTTTTTGTCAAAGCTTATAGAATATCTTAATCCTACTCAAAGATCTTTCGTACCTAATGGCTGACACTCGTCAGCCCCCACAAACCAAAAGGATATTCTCTATCACCTTCACAAAGGGGTAAACTCAGGTGTGTAACACCTCTGGTACAAAGTACCATATAATTTCGTGGAACCCCGTTACACCCTCCCCCACCAGACTAACGTTTACCAAAACGTCAATCAAACTTGTGTTCCTGAGCGAGAACAGTGTGCGTACGATAAACCTCACGGCAACGTACGCTCTATCACAATGTCCTTATCACCAAACGAGTTAAAGACTCTGTGTGACTACCTCGATATAGAGGAGGCAGTGGACTATGGTAGCGATACCAGTGTCCAGGGTGATACAGGGACAATGTCCGACTCACCGATGTCTGAGGCACAACCTTCGAATACCTCAAGTCCGTTCTATGAACGTGGAGATGCGAGCGCGCCACCAGCGCAGCATGCAGCATCTGGTTCTGATGAGACTATCATCGCGAACCCGCTCGATGAGCAACAACAATTGCTTGTCCAAAGAGAAGAAAACGCTCAGCGTTATGTACAAATGGCTGCAACCCTTGAACGCCAGCTTGACTATGTGTTCACCCCACCCAGTGTGGAGGAACGTCTACGTCAAGAGGCCGGCTAAACATTGGCAACGTGGGTCACTGGCCATGGCCCTAAGACTCCTGAGGAGGTGGTGAACTGCCAGGCACTTCGTGAGAGGTACCTGGAGCCGCACCTAACGACCCAAAGTCAATACAAGGCACGCCTTGACATTCAAGCACGTGGTGCACCGGTTCCACCGATCAAGGGTATACCCATTCTCTTGCTCGCAGGCGAAACAGTGAGCGAAGAAGACGATGCCTTCGTTCATTGGGTGCACTATGTGCGTCGCCTCAGCAACATTGTTGCTCTAAAGGCTAGTGTCCATGCGGCGGATGTGCGTCTCGAACGCAAGCTTCGGTATGGTTATGCCGAGCTTAAGGCCAGAGGCCAATTGCGCAAGGGCACGCGATATGCTTCGGCTCATAAGGTAGCCGCGAGTGCTGGTCAGTCTGTGACCAACAACCCGCCAACCCGCACCACTAGTGGTGGTGAACGGCCTCGGCCTCGAGATGACCATGGCCACGATGCTCAAAAGCATCCAAAGCATATGGGCAGTCTTGACGAAGGGGTTCCTCAAATTCCCATGAGATTTCAGACTCAGGGTACCCACGCCACTTTACCAGATAATGGTATTGGCCCTGACGACGACGTCGTTTCAGTAGTCTCTCGACATGGAATTGACGACACCCATGCTCATCGAGCAAAGTCGGTGGCGGCCGGTGTACCGGTGGAGGCCCACGAGAAATTGGTTCTCGAAGTGAAGGGTCTTCAAGAGGCCTTGGGTAAGTCCCAGTGCATGCTGGATGCGATGCAAAGCCGCCTTCAGGCGATGGAGCAAGCTCAAACTCGGAGCGAGGCTCAGTTGGACTTGCTGATTCGTCTACAGCAATCCGGGGCAGTGCCCTTGTCGTCGGCGCAAGCGCCTCCGAGTTCACATGGGAAGGATCCCGGTACGGCTTAAGTAAGCCTACGTAGAACACTGGATGTGTGCGCAATTTGCGCGGGAGGTTTAGCGTATACGCAAGTCCCTTCTTGGCCGTGACCGTAAACGGTCCAATAAAGCGTGAACGCAACTTTGTCTTAAAGACAGCAGACACTACATTTGTAGGTAGATTTTTAGCATTGAGTAGTACTTGGTCTCCGACCTCATAAAGATCAATGCAATTTCTGCCTTTGGCATCAGCTTGTTGTTTTTGGGTATCTTGGCTATCAGCCATTGCGTCACGCACATGTCTTAAGACATTTAATCGCGTTGCGAGAAACTCGCCTACCTGTTTTTGAACAGTAGCAGGGCTGATATCAGCGAGCCGATCGGCAACCTCTCCCCCACCAAGCCCTGAATCACGTAGTGATAGCGTTAACGGAACGCGAGGGTGAGTGAGACCGTTTATATAGAACGGAGTAAATCCTGTTGAGGCATGAACAGCGTTATTCAACGCAAAATCAACAACAGGGAGCATTGAGCTCCAACGCCTAGGTGTATCAGCGCAAACACTGCGCAAAATGTCGTTGATGACGCGGTTAACACGCTCAGTTTGACCGTCGGTCTGCGGATGATCCGCTGTGGACATGTCCAACCGAGTGCCAAGAACCTTGAAGATAGACTTCCAAACCTTTTTAGTGAAGCTGGGGTCTCTATCAGAGATAATTGCCACCGGCAAGCCATGTTGGTGAAACACACGGTCGATAAACAGCTTTGCTGTACCTTCAGCATCAATGCTATCCGGCACAGCCGCTAAGTGAGCCATATTGCTCAATCGGTCAACATAGACCACAATACCAGTGTCGCCTTCCGATTCTTTCGGTATGCCAAACACAAAATCCATGCTCATGGACTCCCAACAACCACTGGGTACCGGCAAACTAGCCAGCGGCGCCGCCGCATGCGCCGAGGGTTTTACCCGTTGACACGTTTCGCACGTACGCACATAGGTGCGCACCCACTTATAAAGTTTGGGCCACCAATAACTTTGGCTCACCGAGCTATAAGTCTTCTCACGACCGAGATGACCACTTAAAGCAGTATCATGTCCCTCATAGAGGATTCGATACTTTAATTCCTCATCATGAGGTACTACGATACGAGGGTTATCCTCAATATCCGTGCGATAGCACAACAGGCCATTATCAATGGAATATCGATGTAGCCTCGCACGTAAACGTGCCGACAATTCTATGTCCGAGTCTTTAAACTCATCGCTCCCAAGAGCACGTAGCAAAGCTACACACTGATCGTCCTTGGCATATGCCGCACGAATTAAGTCAGTGACTGACTACTCCAGAGTCGTAGTATGAGCAAGCTCATAGTCAGGTCGACGCGGTAGCGCATCAGCCAAAGCCTTTTGCTTACCTGGCTTGTACTTCACCTCGAAGTCATATTCGGCAAAGAAGGAAAGCCAACGAGCCAATCTCTGCGAGAGATGAGGCGCCTGTGTCGCATTGCATAATGACGCATGATCTGTATCGATCACAAACAGCTTTGAGTCAAGCAGATGTACTCTGAATTTTACAAGAGCGTACTTCATAGCAAGTAGCTCTTTGTCATGAACAGGATAGTTCTTTTCAGCAGTTTTCAGCTGCCGAGACTCAAATGCGATGACGCGTTCGCGTCCGTCGACATCTGTTTGTAACAGAGCACTGCCTATGGCAAAGTCAGATGCGTCACAGACGACACTGAAAGGCCGACCAGAATCGGGCAAAGCCAATATTGGCGCATGAAGGAGACTCTCCTTAACTGCTTCAAAAGCATTATGTTCGGTGTTACCCCAACACCAACCCACATCCTTTTTAAGGAGATTGGACAATGGCCGAGCCATATCTGCGTAATTTGCACTGTACTTATGTAAGTAATTGGCAAGGCCAAGCCACTTACGTAAGTCCTTTTGGTTCATAGGAAACGGTCAATTGACTATGTCATTTACCTTAGCGGGATCCGCTCGAAGGCCTCGCTTTCTAGTGAAGCACCCTAGAAAGGGAATCTCTTCTGCACCAAATATGCACTTCGATGCGTTCGCATACAACTTATTCGTTCGCATACACTCGAGCACCGCTCGTAAATGATCGATGTAGTTATCCACATCTGATCGCCCATTCATTGCACTACTAAGGACAAAAATGTCATCAAAGTACGTTTGTGCATAGCCTCGATGAGGTCTGAATAGTTGCGTTACCAACCGGTTAAATGTAGCCGGGGCGTTAGATAGCCCTTGTGGCATAACGAGCCACTCCCAGAGCATAACGCTCGGAGTACTCACCGCTGTTAGTGGAATATCACTTGCTCGCATAAGCAGTTGGTAATAACCATCGACTAAGTCGAGTGCACTGTACAATGTACATCCCGCCATATTGTTCTGAAGAACATCCTTTCTAGGAATAGGCGTCTGCGCCGGAACAGTGGCTGCATTAATCTTATTGTAAGCATGCACAATACGCCACTTGCCATTTGGCTTTTTGACACAAAATGTCGGTTTTGAATGGGAAGACTTGCTCTCACGAACCATTCCAGCCGCGTGCTTATCACAAAAGAATTCGTCAATGACGTCACACTGTTCTTTAGGCAAAGGCCACTGCCGTGTTACACAGTATTTAGTTCCAGGAACCAAGTCAATTTCATGACGTACACCTCTATCGGGAGGTAAGGCAGAAGGTGGGTTGTGATACAACACATCTTGAAATTCCTTAACTAAAGGATAGAACGGATCCAAAGGATCTTTAAGGATCGAAGATCCACTTCGTGAACTAAGTACCGCCTTTGTATCCTCTAGGATAGACTCATCCATTAACGAGGAAAGATTCAACTCAGTATCAGGTCTAATGACCACTAATTCGGATAACTCTCCTGCCTTTGAGGCCTGGCTAAACTCGCAATTAGACATTTTGTCTAGCTCACACAGAGCGTCCAAAGATTGAAGGGTTTCAAGGCAAACACTGCCATCAACCTGACCAGTCACTTTATTAACAAGTGTATATAGTGTATTACTATTATCACTATGTGACTGTGAGGACGCCTGGCGCTTAAAAGCTGCTACCCGGCGTCTCGATCGTCTCTTCGATACCTTACACCCCTTAGGGGTCGGGACAATATTGTCCCCATGGATACTACCAACCATAGTACGCTCTATACGAGAGCTTTTGTCTTGACCGACATCCGGTGAAGTGTTACATAACTCGAACACTTCACCCAGTGGATTGAAACAGGCCACTCTACGTGTATTATGCGGGTCTAGCCCTAAATTGAAGGACTTCTCGCCAACAATGTCATTACCGATATTAGGTGTGGTGCCCTCACGGCCGCCCACAATACACGGCGTATCGCCAACAACGCCATTACCGATATTAGGTGTGGTTCCTTCACGGCCGCCCACACTAAATGGCGTATCGCCAACAATGTCATTACTGACATTAGGTGTGGTGCCTTCACGGCCGCCCACACTAAATGGCGTATCGCCGACAATTTCATTACTGTCATTAGGTGTCGTGCCTTCGCGGCCGCCCACACTGAATGGCATATGGCCAGCAGTGTAATTACCGACATTAAGTGCGGTGCTCTCACGGCCGACCGCACTCGGTGTAGTTTCACGTGCCACCACACACACATCAAAGGAATCACATCCTTGATCACTCGGCCCTAGGGCCAACCATGCTTTCAGCATGCAGTGACTCGTTATCACAACGAGTAACACTCAACGGAGTACGTGCCGTTTCACTAGATTCAGACGAGCTAGGCTCGAAACTTACGTTTTTAACGTTGGAGTTAAATAACTCAAACATTCCAATTTCCAGCACATTGACATCTTCTGTCAAAGGCTCGCGCCAATAGTGCTTCTGTTGCCTAGCAAAGCTGGGTTCAAGACTCTCCAAAACTTCGCTAGGAGCATTGCGCGAGGCGCCTTAAGTCTTAGACCTTTAATCGATCCTTGGATCATGGCGTTCAAGCCAAGCCATATCAAGGATGAGATCATATCTCAATTCCAAATCTAGGACAAGACAGCGCTCAATACTGTCAAAGTCTAAAAACTTTATACCTAAGTTCAATGGAACTTTAGGCACCGTTACGCGACTTCCAGTCGCTAAACGAACCGTGATAGAATCACCCTCATGCGCTGTAAGCGCCTCAGCATAACGCTGACTTCCCTCAAGGGAACGGCATCGAGTATAATTGCAAGACGCTCCAGAATCGATCAATATCGACCAAGGCTTCTCGAAGCCCTTAATTTTCGCCTCGGCGACCAACAAGCCAGACTTGTATCCACGCACCATACCCGTAGGTATGGTTCTCTTTGGGGCTAAGCCCTGCATTCATTTACCTTCTAAAGGTGTAACAGAACATAGTTCTTCCCCAGTAGGGCGCCCCGCGCCTACTGGGTGTCGGCATTTCTCCGTGCCATGCCAGACTTCTGACTCGGGCTCGAGTGTTGGCCTTTAGTCTGGCGTTGCTTACGCAAAGGGCAACCAGGCCGCAAGTGTTTAGTGCTTCCGCACGTAAAGCATCGTCTTACAACGTGTTTCTGCTCAGCAGCTTGAAGCTCAGCTTCACCTCCATCTTCAGCATAGCTGAGATCCATCGGTTCCGGCCTATTATAGGCAGTGGTACCCGAATAGTTTGCTCTCACAGAGCGAGGATTGTATCCGTTCCAACCAAGTCTGGCCGACTTGAAGTTATGATCAGCATTAAGAGCAATTCTCACAGCCTCTTCAAACGTAGAGGGGTGAACCCGAAAAACTTCGGATCTGGCATTGCCAGTACGTAGACCTTCCATGAAGATAGTCACATGGACTGCTTCAGGCAAAGCGTCAGACTGCATTGCAGCCATGAGCGTTCGCAGCTCTTGGACATAGTCCGATAATTCATTCGCACCCTGGCGGGTAGAAAGAAAGCGTGAGCGCACGCGGTAAGCCTGGTAAGGTGGGAAAAAACCTGTACCAATTGTGACTTGAGCGACTCCCATGTGGGAAACGCTATGTCCACCGACGTGCTACACGTCAAGGCCCATTCTCTAGCTCTACCATCGAGCTTCGAGATAGCCAGCGAGACCTGTTGATGGTCAAGCGTGATCAGGCCTGATCTCATGGCCATCTCGATCTCACGGATCCAGAGGATGAGGTTCTCACCCTCCTTACCGGAGTAGTTTTTCACTTCCACTCTAAGTGGACGAGGCTTAGCCTCTTCGTCTGGTACAGACACGTAGCGTGTAGGCATAGCCGACGCTATTTGGTCTTGGACCTGCTCTAAAAGGGTCGCTTCGTACTGCATGAATCTTTCAACACGTGCAATTAGCACTTCAGGACCTTGTGAAACAAGGAACTCCACGTACTCTGGACCCAAAGATGCGGTCAGCTTATCAAGCGCGACCTTTTGGGCCTCAGATAGGGGAGTGGGATTTTCCATCCTCACAGAGGATCAGTCTTAAAGACTCAGGCGTAGATTGACTACAAATGCTACCAAGTGTAGCGGATCTACACAGCTCCTTAAGTCAGAGGAAGACTTAACGCTCTACGAGCAACTTAGTTCTAAAGAACTAACGACTTTACGAGTCAACAAGCTTTATAGCTTCAGATCCCTGTTCCAGGGGACCTAACGATTCAGTGAATCGACAGCACTTAGTGCTCAAGAGTAGCTACCTCAAACAGGTGTCGCTAACTCTTAGTGATCAGAGATCAACGATCAAGACGGCTCGCAAGCCACGTGTCTTTCAGATCAAAATGGGAACTGATTTTATTTAATGTTAAAGCCTATAGAATATCTTAATCCTACTCAAAGATCTTTCGTATCTAATGGCTGACACTCGTCAGCCCCTACAAACCAAAAGGATATTCTATATCACCTTCACAGAAGCGAACCCTCAGGTGTGTAACACCTCTGGTACAAAGTACCATGATTTCGTGCAACCCCGTTACAGATGTCCACAGGTGTGCTGCCGTTCATTCGTAGTGTATGCTATCATCACAGCGCACGCCAGCACACATTTAATTGCCGGCGCACAGGTTCCAATGGCACGGCAAAATTTGATCCGTGAACCACCGCTAGTACCACGTATCGACAATGGCATCAACAACGACTACACGAATGAAACCGGCAATGCTTGGCATTCGAAGCATTAAGAGCAAAAGTGGAACCCAACGAGTACTGAATAGGATAATGTACACAGCTCCGATAGTGAAACTGTGGTTGACATAGCAACGTACCCGTCCACCGAATAGCGACCACATAGAACCGACTTCAAGGTCATGCCACCATGCAGTTTTGGAGTAAGTGTTGATTGAGTGGATGTGTATCACGGTTTTAATGAGAGCATCCGTGCTGGAAGTCGTGCTCACAAAGAGCAGCTTGGGTACGAGTCTCCACGGACAAGACGGACAGCGCGAGAGGTATGACTTGTTTTTTAATGTGACCACCTACTCTGCAATTTGTTGATCGACTGCGTTTTGATTCTTATCACGACGCTGTCGTCGTACACAAGGAAAGCGGCCGCAAAACGTCGCATCAAGAGGCACAGGAAAAACGCACATTGCGACCAGAATAGATGACACATGTCGACGGTACACGAAAATACGCAGAAAATCCTGCCTTCAATACTAATGAGGGATTGGTATTCAAAGAATGAACGAAGTCGTTGTTCCTCGACTACTGCTGGTATGGTCACAATGGCAAATGGGATATCGACGGTGGCTGAAAAGCTACGGAAACTCGCGACTTCCACACAACATCTGATCACCGACCTGAGCACCGTTGTGCATTCCTCTGACGATGCGAGGTCCACAAGAAGATCGTAATTCAAGTGGACGACAGTACCCGCCGGAAGGGTGGTGTCATGCGCGTATAGTATCGGAAGACTGGAAGGACCATCGGTTTCGTCTCGACTTTCTAGTCGTCAGTGGAAAAGCATTCGCGAAAAAGAAGGTGAAAAAGACGGGAGTCGGTTCTAGAAAACAGCCACTCAGGTGTATGACATTTTGAATCGGACGGTTCAAACGCTACTTTCGACAACATTCGATCGAAGCACTTCAACATCATCATGATCGGTCTGCCTCTGTCTGCACGCCAAGAGAGCGGCGACCCACGTCCCCCTTTAATTTCCCAATTTGAATCCAACCGCACGATCGATCAGTAGCAACAACCCACACACGACAAAGTCACGCAACCATGTTCAGCTCGTGGGATCTCGTGCGACCGCGCTTCTGGTACCCCATGTCGTCACTCGAACAGTCTATGATGGAGCTCGAGCACATGAGTGACAGCATGATGCGACCGCGCTTCCCTTTTGGGGCGCGTCGAGAGATGCTCGCCACTCCAACTCCAAAGCACGTCATGTACTCCGGGAAGTCGACGGATGATGACGACTTCTTCGTCGACCTGCCTGTGGTGGCACACAAGTACAAGCCGACGGCGTTCCAACCGGTGCAAAATGCACCGCAACAGGATCAACAAGTATCCAGCACCAAGACAGCGAAGGATGAAGACTCGATGAGCCACTCGTTCTCGTCTTACTCGTTCAGCAACTCGTCTGTTGTGGACGAGAAGGATCGACGAGTGGCAACGACGCGTCGCCGCTACGAAGACTCCACGGGTCATCTCAAAGCGGTGCATGAACGAGAGATCGACGGAAAGAGGATGCGCACGACCTGGCGACGACAAGGCAAGGGAGAGGATGAACAGCACGAGTCCATCTGCTCGAGCGGTAGTCCGGAGGAGTTTGAAGCACTGTGGCAGCAGACGCCATTCGGTGCGGCACAGAAGAAGTCAGTGAAATGCCAGCTGCAGGCCGAGTCGGACGTCGGTCGAGACATGACACCGTCGATGACACCTGCGCCGCTGGCAGACACTACTGTCCATGAAAAGTCAACGGAGATGACATCGACGGAGAAATGCGCGGAGGTAGAGACAGAAAAGAAGCACAACTTGTAGTGTCCACCCCCACGATTGAACAATTGAGCGGAGGTTTGTTCTTGTGAAGAAGAAGCATTCGTTGGTGTTACCATTTGCATTGATGCGCTCAAGCGCCGTCTGTCTCCAGGCAAGCTGCGAGTCGATACACTTGTCTGCATCGGACGGTATCCTCAACCGATAAGGACACATAGGAGTATCGAGATACGCGTTTACGAGTGTAAATGAACGAGACGTCCGACTTTTGGGTACCCGTTCATGAGAAGCTTTTTTTCGCTTCTGGTGTCTCATCCAGTTAAGCTGCAGGATAGGAGGTTGTGGGAGTGTTGAGATTGTAGGAGCCTGAAACGCCTTGTGATACGCCTTCGAGATTGAAGAAGATATTGCAGCAGCAGAATATCGTGGACGTACATCGGTTCTGATCGTCATGTGTGGTGATCCATGTGGTAACGATATCACCATTGTTCCCCCATTGTAACCTGAAAGCAACATGACAAATCAACAAGCGAAATCGGTACAAAGCTGCATCAAAACTCCTCATTACGTGAAAGCTGAATGCAGGATCGATCTATGTGCTGGCTTCGTCGTACATCATTGAACTCGAATGGATGGTTCATCTCGGTCAATAGGGTACAATCAACATGTATGAGCTGTAGATGGTGGCTGGTATAAGATGTATGCGAAGAGGGAGCAGAAGTAAGTATCAATGTGGGCAACGCAGTCATGAGATCGTTTTTCACTCGACTGGAAGGAAGTTGAGACGAAAGGATGTCCACAGGTGTGCTGCCGTTCATTCGTAGTGTATGCTATCATCACAGCGCACGCCAGTACATATTTGATTGCCAGTGCACAGGTTCCAATGGCACGGCAACATATGATCCATGAACCACCGCAAGTACCACGTATCGACAATGGCCTCAACAACGACTGCACGAATGAAACCGGCAATGCTTGGCATTCGAAGCATTAAGAGCAAAAGTGGAACCCAAAACATATTGACAAGGGTAATAATGTACACAGCTCCGATAGTGAAACTGTGGTTGACATAGCAACGTACCCGTCCACCGAATAGCGACCACATAGAACCGACTTCAAGGTCATGCTACCATGCAGTTTTGGAGAAAGTGTTGATTGAGTGGATGTGTATCACGGTTTCAATGAGAGCATCCGTGCTGGAAGTCGTGCTCACAAAGAGCAGCTTGGGTACGAGTCTCTACGCACGAGACGGACAGCGCGAGAGGTATGACTTGTTTTTTAATGTGACCACCTACTCTGCAATTTGTTGATCGACTGCGTTTTGATTCTTATCACGACGCTGTCGTCGTACACAAGGAAAGCGGCCGCAAAACGTCGCATCAAGAGGCACAGGAAAAACGCACATTGCGACCAGAATAGATGACACATGTCGACGGTACACGAAAATACGCAGAAAATCCTGCCTTCAATACTAATGAGGGATTGGTATTCAAAGAATGAACGAAGTCGTTGTTCCTCGACTACTGCTGGTATGGTCACAATGGCAAATGGGATATCGACGGTGGCTGAAAAGCTACGGAAACTCGCGACTTCCACACAACATCTGATCACCGACCTGAGCACCGTTGTGCATTCCTCTGACGATGCGAGGTCCACAAGAAGATCGTAATTCAAGTGGACGACAGTACCCGCCGGAAGGGTGGTGTCATGCGCGTATAGTATCGGAAGACTGGAAGGACCATCGGTTTCGTCTCGACTTTCTAGTCGTCAGTGGAAAAGCATTCGCGAAAAAGAAGGTGAAAAAGACGGGAGTCGGTTCTAGAAAACAGCCACCTCAGGTGTATGACATTTTGAATCGGACGGTTCAAACGCTACTTTCGACAACATTCGATCGAAGCACTTCAACATCATCATGATCGGTCTGCCTCTGTCTGCACGCCAAGAGAGCGGCGACCCACGTCCCCTTTCATTTCCCAATTTGAATCCAACCGCACGATCGATCAGTAGCAACAACCCACACACGACAAAGTCACGCAACCATGTTCAGCTCGTGGGATCTCGTGCGACCGCGCTTCTGGTACCCCATGTCGTCACTCGAACAGTCTATGATGGAGCTCGAGCACATGAGTGACAGCATGATGCGACCGCGCTTCCCTTTTGGGGCGCGTCGAGAGATGCTCGCCACTCCAACTCCAAAGCACGTCATGTACTCCGGGAAGTCGACGGATGATGACGACTTCTTCGTCGACCTGCCTGTGGTGGCACACAAGTACAAGCCGACGGCGTTCCAACCGGTGCAAAATGCACCGCAACAGGATCAACAAGTATCCAGCACCAAGACAGCGAAGGATGAAGACTCGATGAGCCACTCGTTCTCGTCTTACTCGTTCAGCAACTCGTCTGTTGTGGACGAGAAGGATCGACGAGTGGCAACGACGCGTCGCCGCTACGAAGACTCCACGGGTCATCTCAAAGCGGTGCATGAACGAGAGATCGACGGAAAGAGGATGCGCACGACCTGGCGACGACAAGGCAAGGGAGAGGATGAACAGCACGAGTCCATCTGCTCGAGCGGTAGTCCGGAGGAGTTTGAAGCACTGTGGCAGCAGACGCCATTCGGTGCGGCACAGAAGAAGTCAGTGAAATGCCAGCTGCAGGCCGAGTCGGACGTCGGTCGAGACATGACACCGTCGATGACACCTGCGCCGCTGGCAGACACTACTGTCCATGAAAAGTCAACGGAGATGACATCGACGGAGAAATGCGCGGAGGTAGAGACAGAAAAGAAGCACAACTTGTAGTGTCCACCCCCCACGATTGAACAATTGAGCGGAGGTTTGTTCTTGTGAAGAAGAAGCATTCGTTGGTGTTACCATTTGCATTGATGCGCTCAAGCGCCGTCTGTCTCCAGGCAAGCTGCGAGTCGATACACTTGTCTGCATCGGACGGTATCCTCAACCGATAAGGACACATAGGAGTATCGAGATACGCGTTTACGAGTGTAAATGAACGAGACGTCCGACTTTTGGGTACCCGTTCATGAGAAGCTTTTTTTCGCTTCTGGTGTCTCATCCAGTTAAGCTGCAGGATAGGAGGTTGTGGAGTGTTGAATTGTAGGACCTGAAACGCCTTGTGATACGCTTCGAGATTGAAGAAGATATTGCAGCAGCAGAATATCGTGGACGTACATCGGTTCTGATCGTCATGTGTGGTATCCATGTGGTAACGATATCATGTTCCCCATTGTAACCTGAAAAGAAAGCACATGACAAATCAACAAGCGAAATCGGTACAAAGCTGCATCAAAACTCCTCATTACGTGAAAGCTGAATGCAGGATCGATCTATGTGCTGGCTTCGTCGTACATCATTGAACTCGAATGGATGGTTCATCTCGGTCAATAGGGTACAATCAACATGTATGAGCTGTAGATGGTGGCTGGATAAGATGTGCGAGCAGAAGTAAGTATCAATGTGGGGCACACAGTCATGAGATCGTTTTTCACTCGACTGGAAGGAAGTTGAGACGAAAGGATGTCCACAGGTGTGCTGCCGTTCATTCGTAGTGTATGCTATCATCACAGCGCACGCCAGTACATATTTGCCTGCCAGTGCACAGGTTCCAATGGCACGGCAACATATGATCCATGAACCACCGCAAGTACCACGTATCGACAATGGCCTCAACGACGACTGCACGAATGAAACCGGCAATGCTTGGCATCGTCGAGAGCATTAAGAGCAAAAGTGGAACCCAAAACATATTGACAAGGGTAATAATGTACACAGCTCCGATAGTGAAACTGTGGTTGACATAGCAACGTACCCGTCCACCGAATAGCGACCACATAGAACCGACTTCAAGGTCATGCTACCATGCAGTTTTGGAGAAAGTGTTGATTGAGTGGATGTGTATCACGGTTTCAATGAGAGCATCCGTGCTGGAAGTCGTGCTCACAAAGAGCAGCTTGGGTACGAGTCTCCACGGACAAGACGGACAGCGCGAGAGGTATGACTTGTTTTTTAATGTGACCACCTACTCTGCACTTTGTTGATCGACTGCGTTTTGATTCTTACCACGACGCTGTCGTCGCACACAAGGAAAGCGGCCGCAAAACGTCGCATCAAGAGGCACAGGAAAAACGCACATTGCGACCAGAGTAGATGACACGTGTCGACGGTACACTAAAATACGCAGAAACACTGCCTTCAATACTAATGAGGGATTGGTATTCAAAGAATGAACGAAGTCGTTGTTCCTCGACTACTGCTGGTATGGTCACAATGGCAAATGGGATATCGACGGTGGCTGACAAGCTACGGAAACTCGCGACTTCCACACAACATCTGATCCTCGACCTGAGCACCGTTGTGCATTCTTCTGAAGATGCGGGGTCCGCCAGAAGATCGTAATTCACGTGGACGACGGTACCCGCCGGAAGGGTGGTGTCATGCGCGTATAGTATCGGAAGACTGGAAGGACCATCGGTTTCGTCTCGACTTTCTAGTCGTCAGTGGAAAAGCATTCGCGAAAAAGAAGTTGAAAAAGACGGGAGTCGGTTCTAGAAAACAGCCACCTCAGGTGTATGACATTTTGAATCGGACTTGTTCAAACGCTACTTTCGACAACATTCGATCGAAGCACTTCAACATCATCATGATCGGTCTGCCTCTGTCTGCACGCCAAGAGAGCGGCGACCCACGTCCCCCTTCATTTCCCTATTTGCATCCAACCACACGATCGATCAGTAGCAACAACCCACACACGACAAAGTCACGCAACCATGTTCAGCTCGTGGGATCTCGTGCGACCGCGCTTCTGGTACCCCATGTCGTCACTCGAACAGTCTATGATGGAGCTCGAGCACATGAGTGACAGCATGATGCGACCGCGCTTCCCTTTTGGGGCGCGTCGAGAGATGCTCGCCACTCAAACTCCAAAGCACGTCATGTACTCCGGGAAGTCGACGGACGATGACGACTTCTTCGTCGACCTGCCTGTGGTGGCACACAAGTACAAGCCGACGGCGTTCCAACCGGTGCAAAACGCACCGCAACAGGATTAACAAGTATCCAGCACCAAGACAGCGAAGGATGAAGACTCGATGAGCCACTCGTTCTCGTCTTACTCGTTCAGCAACTCGTCTGTTGTGGACGAGAAGGGTCGACGAGTGGCAACGACGCGTCGCCGCTACGAAGACTCCACGGGTCATCTCAAAGCGGTGCATGAACGAGAGATCGACGGAAAGAAGATGCGCACAACTTGGCGACGACAAGGCAAGGGAGAGGATGAACAGCACGAGTCCATCTTCTCGAGCGGTAGTCCGGAGGAGTTTGAAGCACTGTGGCAGCAGACGCCATTCGGTGCGGCACAGAAGACGTCAGTGAAAGGCCAGCTGCAGGCCGAGTCAGAAGTTGATCGAGACGTGACACCGTCGATGACACCTGCGCCGCTGGCGGACACTACTGTCCATGAAAAGTCAACGGAGATGACATCGACGGAGAAATGCGCGGAGGTAGAGACAGAAAAGAAGCACAACTTGTAGTGTCCACCCCCACGATTGAACAATTGAGTGGAGGTTTGTTCTTGTGAAGAAGAAGCATTCGTTGGTGTTACCATTTGCATTGATGCGCTCAAGCGCCGTCTATCTGCAGGCAAGCTGTAAATCGATACACTTGTCTGCATCGAACAGTATCCTCAACCGATAAGGACACACACGAGTATCGATATACGCGTTTACGAGTGTAAATGAATGAGACGTCCGACTTTTGGGTACCCGTTCATGAGAAGCTTTTGTTTCTTCTGGTGTCTCATCCAGTTAAGCTGCAGGATAGGAGGTTGTGGAGAGTTGAATTGTAGGACCTGAAATGCCTTTGATGCGCTTCGAGATTGAAGAAGTTGCTGCAACAGCGGAATGTCGTGGACGTACATCGGTTCTGATCGTCATGTGTGGTATCCATGTGGTAACGATATCATGTTCCCCATTGTAACCTGAAAAGAAAGCACATGACAAATCAACAAGCGAAATCGGTACAAAGCTGCATCAAAACTCCTCATTACGTGAAAGCTGAATGCAGGATCGATCTATGTGCTGGCTTCGTCGTACATCATTGAACTCGAATGGATGGTTCATCTCGGTCAATAGGGTACAATCAACATGTACAAGCTGTAGATGGTGGCTGGATAAGATGTGCGAGCAGAAGTAAGTATCAATGTGGGCAACGCAGTCATGATATCGTTTTTCACTCTTCTGGAAGGAAGTTGAGACGAAGGGATGTCCACAGGTGTGCTGCCGTTCATTCGTAGTGTATGCTATCATCACAGCGCACGCCAGCACACATTTAATTGCCGGCGCACAGGTTCCAATGGCACGGCAAAATATGATCCGTGAACCACCGCAAGTACCACGTATCGACAATGGCCTCAACAACGACTACACGAATGAAACCGGCAATGCTTGGCATTCGAAGCATTAAGAGCAAAAGTGGAACCCAAAACGTATTGACAAGGGTAATAATGTACACAGCTCCGATAGTGAAACTGTGGTTGACATAGCAACGTACCCGTCCACCGAATAGCGACCACATAGAACCGACTTCAAGGTCATGCCACCATGCAGTTTTGGAGTAAGTGTTGATTGAGTGGATGTGTATCACGGTTTTAATGAGAGCATCCGTGCTGGAAGTCGTGCTCACAAAGAGCAGCTTGGGTACGAGTCTCCACGGACAAGACGGACAGCGCGAGAGGTATGACTTGTTTTTTAATGTGACCACCTACTCTGCAATTTGTTGATCGACTGCGTTTTGATTCTTATCACGACGCTGTCGTCGTACACAAGGAAAGCGGCCGCAAAACGTCGCATCAAGAGGCACAGGAAAAACGCACATTGCGACCAGAATAGATGACACATGTCGACGGTACACGAAAATACGCAGAAAATCCTGCCTTCAATACTAATGAGGGATTGGTATTCAAAGAATGAACGAAGTCGTTGTTCCTCGACTACTGCTGGTATGGTCACAATGGCAAATGGGATATCGACGGTGGCTGAAAAGCTACGGAAACTCGCGACTTCCACACAACATCTGATCACCGACCTGAGCACCGTTGTGCATTCCTCTGACGATGCGAGGTCCACAAGAAGATCGTAATTCAAGTGGACGACAGTACCCGCCGGAAGGGTGGTGTCATGCGCGTATAGTATCGGAAGACTGGAAGGACCATCGGTTTCGTCTCGACTTTCTAGTCGTCAGTGGAAAAGCATTCGCGAAAAAGAAGGTGAAAAAGACGGGAGTCGGTTCTAGAAAACAGCCACTCAGGTGTATGACATTTTGAATCGGACGGTTCAAACGCTACTTTCGACAACATTCGATCGAAGCACTTCAACATCATCATGATCGGTCTGCCTCTGTCTGCACGCCAAGAGAGCGGCGACCCACGTCCCCTTTAATTTCCCAATTTGAATCCAACCGCACGATCGATCAGTAGCAACAACCCACACACGACAAAGTCACGCAACCATGTTCAGCTCGTGGGATCTCGTGCGACCGCGCTTCTGGTACCCCATGTCGTCACTCGAACAGTCTATGATGGAGCTCGAGCACATGAGTGACAGCATGATGCGACCGCGCTTCCCTTTTGGGGCGCGTCGAGAGATGCTCGCCACTCCAACTCCAAAGCACGTCATGTACTCCGGGAAGTCGACGGATGATGACGACTTCTTCGTCGACCTGCCTGTGGTGGCACACAAGTACAAGCCGACGGCGTTCCAACCGGTGCAAAATGCACCGCAACAGGATCAACAAGTATCCAGCACCAAGACAGCGAAGGATGAAGACTCGATGAGCCACTCGTTCTCGTCTTACTCGTTCAGCAACTCGTCTGTTGTGGACGAGAAGGATCGACGAGTGGCAACGACGCGTCGCCGCTACGAAGACTCCACGGGTCATCTCAAAGCGGTGCATGAACGAGAGATCGACGGAAAGAAGATGCGCACGACCTGGCGACGACAAGGCAAGGGAGAGGATGAACAGCACGAGTCCATCTGCTCGAGCGGTAGTCCGGAGGAGTTTGAAGCACTGTGGCAGCAGACGCCATTCGGTGCGGCACAGAAGAAGTCAGTGAAATGCCAGCTGCAGGCCGAGTCGGACGTCGGTCGAGACATGACACCGTCGATGACACCTGCGCCGCTGGCGGACACTACTTTCCATGAAAAGTCAACGGAGATGACATCGATGGAGAAATGCGCGGAGGTAGAGACAGAAAAGAAGCACAACTTGTAGTGTCCACCCCCACGATTGAACAATTGAATGGAGGTTTGTTCTTGTGAAGAAGAAGCATTCGTTGGTGTTACCATTTGCATTGATGCGCTCAAGTGCCGTCTATCTGCAGGCAAGCTGCGAGTCGATACACTTGTCTGTACCGGACGGTATGCTCAATCGATAAGGACACACACGGGTATCGAGATACGCGTGTACGAGTGTAAATAAACGAGGCGTCCAACGTTTGGGTACCTGTTCATGAGAACCTTTTTTTCGCTTCTGGTGTCTCATCTAGTTAAGCTGCAGGATAGGAGGTTGTGGAGTGTTGAATTGTAGGACCTGAAACGCCTTGTGATACGCTTCGAGATTGAAGAAGATATTGCAACAGCGGAATATCGTGGACTTACATCGGTTCCGATCGCTGTGTGGTATCCATGTTGTAGCGGGCACCCTTTGTCTGGGTGCCACGAAACTTCACGTACACTCGTACGTGCAGAAGAAGGTAGTCTACTTAAACAACTCGTTTACGTAAAAGGTAAAAAGAGAACTGTACTTAATATAGTTAAGCTATCAAAATAACTTCAATCCTTATCTAACTAAATTATTCTACTTTGTCGCATGACGACAACTTGCACACCACTCGTTATGCGCGTCTAGCAGCGATTTGTGGTAATCTTGGTTGATGTGTCTTTTATCAACCAATCTTTGAGCAGCGTACGAATATGATCCTACAAGGAGATTCCTTCAATATCATATTTCTCGGATGTTATTGGCAGGGAATTGTCACGCTAGGCAATCTCCCTCTTGACACCGTTTGGTGTCACTATCATGAAACGGGATACCCCTGTAAATCCATCCCCCTTAATCATCAATCACCCATTGACTGAATTCAACTGATTGGAACAGGGTGACCACCTTAAATCACTCTGGGAAGAGGATCACTTGCTGGTCAAATTTTAACTCATTTTGCCGGTTCATCACATGGTGTCAAAGTCCGTGGGGTGCGCTTTTAAAGCAGCAAGAAAAGCGGTTGCACGCATGCGTGCAGCCGAAGAGGTTTCTTCTCTTGCTCCAGCAGCAGATGATGCTTCACCTACTGTTGCGACTCAGCACTACCGATCGAGGTAGAATCCCGTTGTTCGATTTAAGGAAGATTTGCCCACCTGATTCCAGCACTAATACTAACCTGAGGAAGAGTTCTTTACCGATACGATTTTTAAACTTCGGTGAATAACTCTGTCAACCGTGGTCTAAACTACAAGGCCTTGGTGCAAGGATCGAAGGCCCCATCCACAACATCGAGTGCATTGGCCGTGAGGCCTGGCTCAATAAACTTGATGCAGCTTGCATCAGGTTTCAGAAGCGCAACCCAGTCGGTATGCTGTTCAAGTTGCACTGACTGTCGAAAGAGGCAGGATGAACATGTCTCTTGTGGGATGATTCGTGTCTAAGTTGCCTGGACAACTTGAACTGTGTCCTTAAGGATGTCTACCTCCCTAATGTTCCCTACCGGAGGGCGCGCATCTCTTTTGAGATGGACGAAGGGATTGTCACTTTGCAATCCCTGTTTTCGCGTTCGGGGAGGTCGTTTTCCGACGGCCCTTCTTCGAACGTCGCGAGTGGGTCTCGTCATACTGCTCGACGAAACCAAGGACTTCAATAATCAGCTGGGTACGAGGCTCCCAGCTGTCCCACGCCGGTGGATAGCCACGCCAGCGGACGAGTTAACTCCTCCGGACGCCATTCACATCGCGGTAGTTCAAAATACGCTCCACTAGGGAAGCGTTGACCACCGCTTGAGCCCACCAAAGGATGTGGTGGCGGTGGGAACACCTGATTCGGGTCGAGGGTCGGATCAGCTTAACGTTCAGGAATTTAGCCGTGTAACGAAACAGTTACACGAAGACTTAGCTCATTAAACGGACTCAGCGTTATGAGCTTCAGGATGTTGTGAGGGATTTTACAACTTCTTAACGCATGATCGTTCGAACAATCGTGCCGTGTTTGCGCTCGAGCAACTTGAAAACGAACGTTCGACTCGTTCTCTTCGTGACGAGCTGGCTGCAGATCGCTGAGACATCGCTCAACTGCATGAGCAGGTCGCTTCGCTAGTCAACCAGACTGGATTGTTGAAACGAAAGCACTCGAAGGTGTTCTCGTCTTTCCACCGCGGAGGTGTTCTTCGCCTCTCGTAACCTTCTCGTAATGATAGTACGGGAGGAGAATTCCAACTTAAGACGTAGGATGCGTACGCATCCTACGAGGCAGTTCAATCGTGCAAGCATTGTCCATTCGGCGCAACCCACGAAATGGACCGATGTACCTGGGCAGTAATTTACTGCTGCCCACGTTTGTCACTGCGTGTTTCGATAGATTAACTGTAAACAGTAAAACTAGGTATCCTTTATTAAATGAAAGAACATTTTCTCTTCCTTGTTTGTCTGCGTTTGATTTCTGTTTATCTATTGCATCTGTAACATAACCTTAAACGAATCGGACAACCGCTTCGCGAGTCAGCAGAAATTCCTTTGCGGATTCATCCTTGTCAACAGCAGTGCGCTTCGAGCGCACTGCTGAAAGAACGTCGTCTTCACCAGTGAGGGCGTCACCTTCCTCTTTGTGGCAGTCATCAGCGATGCCAAAAAATATACCAGCGTCGTCGTCATCATCATCATCAATATCAATTGCAGCGACATGGTCATCTATCACGTCGACACCATCGTCGACTTGTGATGAGCAAGAACTAGATCGGGTAGTGTTCGAGCGAGTCCACCCACCCCTTAAACTATAGTCACACACGTAAGGAGGCGGGTGAATGTGGATGGCGTAGGCCATTCACGAAGAACGGTGTATGCGCTGTCGACGCATGCACCGAGTTGTTGATGGCAAATTTCGCCATCGGCAAGAACTCACAGCAACTTGTAAACGAGTGGACGTACCCTCGGAGTAACTCTTCGAGGACGCGATTGACGCGTTTCGTCTGACCATCTGTTTTTTTATGGTCTGAAGTCGACATATTCAAACTTTTTCCAAAGGAACGGAACACGGATTTCCAGAACTCCTCTGTAAAGTGGATGTCCCATACGGACACGAGTTCACGGGGTAACCAGTGAAGTAGGAAGATAGTATCGATGAAGACGCGCGCACAGACCTGGGATTTGATCGACTCCGGTTCAGCAACAAGATGTACCATCTTGCTGAACCGATCAACAAACACACGAATGCCATAATTCCTGTGAACGTCTTTGGGGAACCCAAAGACGAAGTCCATCGACACGAACTGCCAACACACTGCCGGAATCGGAAGAGGCTGTAAGGGTGAGCGGGGAGAAGGACTAGGCTTCACCCGCTGACAAACTTCGCAAGCGCGAATGTACTTGCGCACAGACTCTTGCTGGCGGGGCCAGTAGAAGCCACGACTTACCGTGAGGTAAGTCTTTTCCCGACCGCGAAGCCCACTTGTTAGGGCATCGCGACACTCATACATGGTGCGAAATCGCAAATCATTATGATCCGGAACGACGACACGAGGTGTGTCGCCGGTGACTGCTGTATAGTACAGCAGTCCATCATGAACCGAATACCGTTCGGTCGACGAGGGGTATAGAGACGTCAAGCTTTTTTAGAGCTTGACTGCATGGATTAGACACGTAATGCATCAACCGCAGAAGAGACTCATCTTCTGCGTATGCCTTCCGCATGTCGTCAAACAGATTCGACGACGGAACACTCACTGTTAGTGTCGCTACAGTGGGATCACCTTTATTGTTGGATTGAGCAGTCGGCTCGAAATTGGGCCAACGCGAAAGAGCACCAGCGACGAGATTAAGTCGTTCTGGTTTATACTTGACGAAGAAGTTGTACTACGCAAAGAAAGACAGCCACCTCGCCATTCGTTGCGAGAGTTTTGGACTTGTTACGGTCGTGCGTAATGACGCATGGTCGGTATAAACGATGAAGGGCCTATCTCCTAATAGATTTACCCAAAACTTAGCCAGTGCATATTTCATGGCATGTAGTTCCTTGTCATGCACCGGGTAATTGCTCTCAGCTGCTAGCAGCTGACGCGATGGATAGCAGACGACGCGCCCAACGCCGTCTGAGTCGTACCGCATTAGCACGCAGCCGATTGCAAAATCGCTGTCGTCACAGACCACATGGAATGGTCTGTCTGGGTCTGCAATTGCCAGCACAGGAGATTGCACCAAGCTTTTCTTGATGCCTTCAAAAGAGTGCTGAAACTTAACGCTCCATGATCACCTCTCGTTTGTCTTTAACAGACGAGGGAGATATTAGGTCATCTCGGCTTAGTTGCGCGAGCACTTGTGCAAGTACGCCGACAAGCCAAGGAACTTTCGAAGTCCTTTAAGTCGACTGGCACGGGCCATATGCTAATCGCCTTGATCTTTTTCGGATCAAGGCTTACGCCGTGGTACCCACAATGCAGCCAAGAAATGGTATTTCGCTCGCTGCAAAAATGCACTTCTTGAGGTTCGCGAACAACTTATGCTCTCGCAGTAGTGTAAGAACCTTCCGGACGTGGATTCTAGAACCCCCACGTCCGTATTTTCCATTCATAGCCCTGCTATGGACGAAGCCATCGTCAAATTCACTCGGTGCAAAATCTCGCACCGATCGCAACAGATTTGTAATGCATATGTTGAACGTTGCAAAGGCGTTACTTAGCCCCTGTGGCATCACTAGCCACTCCCAGAGCATACCACTGGGGATTATCACTGCTGTGTACTGGATGCCCCGTTAACGCAGGATGATCTGATAGAATCCATCCATTAAATCCATGGACAAAAAGATGGTACTCTTTGCCATACCATCAATGATGACATCCTTCCTTGGTATCGGTGTCTGAGCCGGTACCGTTGCAGTGTTCAATTTGTTGAGCGCGTGAACTAATTGCCACTCTCCTGTGAGGTTTGCACACAGAAGGTCGGAGAGCTGGGTGGTGATGTTGATACCCCTCATTTGACCAGCCGCTAAGCGATCGGCAAAGAATTTGCCGATCGCTGTGACCTGTTGAGGCAGTGGCCACTGCTTCATGACACAGTGCTTCGAAAGGGTTTCAGTTCGATCTCATACCGAGTGACTTTGTCCTTGGGCAGATCGCATGGCACAGATTCATGGATATCGTCCTTGAATTTGACCAAATACTTATACAAATGATTTGTCTGCAAAGACTCCCAAGACTGAGACGTGTATCGCTCAATTCGGGTCATCTCAGTGAGGACACTCTCATCCATCGATGAGCTACTGAGAACCCGTTCGTTCTCAGTAAACACTTGTGCTTACCGAATGTTAGCGACGTACTCGTCCTCTGTGACGAGTACGCAGATCTGCTTGATCTTGTCACTTCGCAGATCTCGCAAGAATCTATAGAATTCTAGCGTTGGCAACTTGATTGCCTCCGAAGCTGACTTTGGAGGTGTAACCAGATCAAGTTTATAAGCTCCTACACTTGATCCGTCATTCACCAAGACATTCACTGTCTCGGTGATTTCCTGGGAAAACACATTAGCAGGTGGTCGGGGATCCACACCCTCAACATTACTTTCTTGATAGTTATCACTCCCAGGAACGCTGGAAATCTCTTACAATACATGTTCTAGCTGTGGCGGCACTACTATAGTCATGTCCTCTTCAATCGACTTTTTTTAGTCGAGCGGGCTTGCTCTACGATCGACTCTCTGTTAGGCAATCTCGCTTCAACGTGTTGTTCATCCTGAACAACACTAGTACATCTTATCGGATGCACCCTTTTTGGTGTGCATCCGTGTTCCAGTCCACTCGATCTCTTCGAGTGAAGAGCCTTCGGCGCAGCCTGTGTCTCTACACAGGTGCCGGAAGCTGGTTCCACAGTGTAGTGTCCTTCTACACTGTGATCTTGTGCAATCGTATTAACGGCCGTACCACAAGTGAGGCCATCACAATCACTCGTAGTACATCCACACGCTTGTGGACGCTCCAAGACGTTTATCAGATGGCCGTCTAATGAACAAAGGGCAGGCATCTTCACGGATCGATGCTTCCAGATGATCCAGGCCTGGTTATTTCTTAGCCATCGCAGAACGAGGATGACATCAAATTTGTCATCCAAATCCAGTACGATGAAGTCATTATTGTACTGCTTTCCTTCTAGAGTGTAGTGGACACTACGTCTCACCAACACGCCATTCTAATGGGCAACTAGTGCACGATTGATGTGTGTGTGTACAAGACTCGGACGATAAAAACACGCAAATGTGATGATCTCTTAGTAAATGTAGATGACCTTTCGATGCTGTAAAAAAATTAACCATCGAAGCACGGAGACCGTTGACTGGCTGACTACATTCAAGCGACAACGCCACGGTCACTTCAACTCCAGCACACAAAACCCACCCACACACACATCGGCTCTACACTGGTACACCATGGTACCTTTGTGGCCCCGGTTTGGCTGCACGGGTGGGGGGGGCGGACGCTCCGCACAGGGGCGACCAGTGCCTCACTGTGGCAGTGTGCCGCCTCTGCGTGCTCACGTGCACTGGAGCATGACCGTCGCAGGGCTTGCGTTAGCCACCCCCCGTCGTACTTGACGCCCCGGACGTCCGAATACACGGAGCGCTGCTGGCGTGGTCGCCGTGTTCATTGACGCTGGCTGGGACACGTATCGGGACGCTGGAATTCGAGGAGCTCTTAGATACCAGGACGCAGCAAGCTACCTGCTCGCACCCGCACGGACCTTGTGGCTCACCATGGGCTCCTTTGTGGGTCAGACGCGCCACGTACGTCAACACGTCCTGCTCGATATGGTACATTGGTCATCCCTATCAACATTTCATGGACTCAACCTGTTCGGCGTGTCTTCTGTTTCACAGCTTTAAAGTGAGACAGCCCCCCCCCTCACGGCGACGCCATTGGCCGCGTCTATTCGCCTCGTGTGCCACTCTACGGGACTATAGCTGTGGCTGGCGTGTGGCTCGACGCAGTGTGCAGAAAAAAGGGATTGATTGCACGCGAGAAAGCAGAGGAGGGTGATGGTTGTGGTCACTGATGCGAGAACTCTATGGGATAGAGCTTCAAGATGGCAAGAGTCTGGCGATTCTAGTGGGAGGGATTGCAGAGCAGATGCTGTCTCAACGGGGAGACCATACGATCACGTCAAGAAACGCAAGGGACATATCGCTTGGGCTCAGTACGGTGCGATTGTACCGGAGCTGGCGCTTTGAGGACGGCTCCTCGCACTCCAAGTAAGTTTGTCGTCCTGAAATCATTGCCGTCCAATTGGGTTCACTCGTGGTTGTCCGTCAGGCCTCTGACGCTAGGACGCTGCTGTCCTTCGTCACAGTAGCAAAAGTCTTGTGGTGGCGCTGCTGCGTTCTGGTTTCGGGCGCTCGAAAGGCGCTTTGGCTGCCCACGAAGGAGTGGGGTCATCATGGTCTCTGGTAAGCCCACCTGTCAAAATGATGGTGACCCGAGGCTGAGCTGGATCGTGGAGAAAGCTGCATGCAATACGAGCAAGGCTTGTCTGCCTTTCGACAAGTACAAAACAAAGTAGGGCTACGGAAAGTGTCGCTGGTCGTGTGCTAACTCTGATGGATTCGCATAGCAGAAATTTAGTCTTACTAGCTGCATAATGGCCCTCCTGGTTTTTACAACACCTTGTCTGCTTGGCTTAGGCCACGTAAATGTTCACCCTGGGGCCTGGTCGACTTCGTGACGGCGCAAATACCCTGCACGAGAACTCGACACTGCTTGATTGCACTGGCGGTGGGCACGAACTGGTGAATCAGCACTCGGTAACTCATCAGTTGGGCTGAGATCACGACGTGTTTTTTGAGAACACGCACGATGGCAGCTTGCAGGACATCTTGGGTGATCATCTTCAAACTCATGGGCTGAACGGGGTGCCTTGGGCTCGACTGGAGTACTTTGGAATAAGTGGGGTTACATGCACGTTAGGACGCGGTAGCAATAGGCAGTGACGCGTCAGGAGGTATCGTACTGAGATTCGAAGTTTCGACTGGTGAAGCCAAAGTTTGGCGTTTGTATACGTTCGGTCCGTAGCACCGTTCGACGTAAGCACTGCCTGCGAATGGTAAAGGGTCAAATAAATGTCGTCCATCGTATCTGTTCTAGTACAAACACACCTTGACAAGACTAGCCATGTGGTGTGTACACTGCTCCGAGTGCTGGTTCGCTGGCTGATCTCGGACGCTGACCCTTGCGCTGTTAAACTGACAGCAGACGTTAGCAACATGCTACACCTCCTCATCGGACAATAGACAATGACTACCTGTACGAGAATTAGCATCTGATAAAAGCTCAAAGTTTGTAGCATTTATCAAAGCAAGGCTTTGAATCACCCGTGAACGAAAGATGTGAACCCACAAAGCCGTCCGGTACCCTCCAGTGTAGAACCGTGTGAACAGACGCGTATGTGCTCCATGGCAGGGGCAAAAAACGACTGCGCTCGGCGACGCACTTGATATGGGCCAAGCTGGCTGTAAGAAGCTCAAGCAGTGATAAGTTACGGCGTGGTGCAAATCAATAGCGGAGCGTCGCGGCGCCCCAGCACGCAACTCGATGTCTTCTTCGACCCAAGCAGTGAAAGAACGCCAGTCCTACCTATACAACAAGCATGCGTCAGGGGCTCCTCACAGACCGATTGATCGATATCACGGATTACATCAACGACATGTGCACATACCTGCTCAACATTTTATCCTTCAGCACCTGCAGTTTAGATACGAAACGCTCGCGTGGCGCTGGTGCAGCCTGAACCAGCAAGATCCATATCGCTTTGAAACCGAGGCCCTGCGTAAAAAGTGGGCTGAATCGTGGGGGTTAATGACTGAGCACCAGATCTTGATGAACAAAAACAGCAACACACAAGTGCAATCACCTTTAATGAGCCGCGCCAAGAACTTGAGTAGTACCTTGAAAAGTCCTTGTCGTCGATCAGGCAAAATACGATGATCACTGATGTTTGATTCTGCTCCAACATGTATCGTCCGGAAGTGGCATCAGTCTGCACCTGGCAGAAGTAGGCTCGGCTAGCCCCCGCCTATCACGCAGACATCAGGTAGTGCGTATACTTTGCTAATAGTTCAGAAGCCTAGGAGAGAACCCCTCCTGTAAAGGTCGGCACGCTGGCTCACAAAAAGCAGTTACATCTTCACCGTAAGAATAACAGTGGTGGTGACAGTATGGGTATTATAGAAGTAGGCCAACTGGTCAAGTGTGCAGTGCATGAGGGGTGGTGTCGAACGGCTTGATCAAATCAAAAGATTTATTTCGAACGCACCAGGGTCAATATAGCCCTCAGGTCTTTGGTGGCGTCACTTGCTGGAACTGCACCACCTGCGCGCTCGCTCAATATACTTCAGGATATATTCGGTCGAGGCATCATACAGCGTTTGACGGCTAATACAAGCGTGACAGCCTTGATGATTAGGTCCCAACCTTACCTTAAAAGACATCAGTGCGTCTCATTCGTCAGTCCGAAAAAGAGAAACAGGGCGCAGTCGCCTTCCGATTGTGCTGATCAAGAAAGCCTCAGCACCTCGCAGATCTGATCAGCAGCTCATCTACCAAGACATGGCAGCACACTCGCTCGGGAAGTTGAGTAACAGTGCTGCAGAGGCAGCAAAGAGGTCGTATTACATGCATTAGACCCTTGTCACACATGACGATACAGTTGCAGGAGGATCAATATGGCTCACGTTCGATGCAATCGTCTTCGCAACGTCTGCCTTGTGTACAGAACAGTTCAGCCTCGCAAGTATTCGGAGATCGTTACGCGGGATAAGGCCCGTCGCCCTGCGGCAAAGTACCGTATTGTATCCTGCACATTGCAGGGAAACACCGTAGCTAAGCCCACGCTCAACGACATCAACGCTACAAAACGCACCTTCAAGAAACAGCCCAGCCCTCTGATAGGACTGACTGGCCTGCCTGCAGCCCTGGATCAGAAATAGTCGCCCTGCGACAAACCACACCTAAGTTAACAAGTGCACCACACAGATAACCCCTGAAACCAAATTCGGAGCAAACAGCACAACACCACTCCACTGTGCGGGCAAGCGCCCCATCTTCAAAGCACGGCCGGCCCGTCGTGCGGTATGGAAAAGCAAATAACGCCTCACGACGCGCTGAGCCTCGAGAACGCAATATCGTGCCACAAATGAAGGACAGTGGTGCACACTACACCAAACACGTATATACATGTATACACACGCGATGCACTCAGCGCCACGTCTCCAGCTCTACTACTCAACACCAGCTACTAAAAGGGCACGGACGGTCACTGCGTACACGCGGGGAACAGGCGCGTGCCCGTCTCACAGTGCGAATACGAGATCCAGTATGGCGCCCCCACACAACACACAACAACAACAGCAACAACGACGAGGCGTCGGCTCTCTCTCTCCCGTGTGTCCAGGAGGCCCCCAGCCGCGCCGTCAGTCGAACCAAATATAGGGCAAGCGGAGAGTACGCGCCCGGTCACAAACGACTCGGAACGCACTGCAATAGGATGGAACGCGGCCGCCGTCGAGCCTGCAGCGCGTGCGACTCGACGGCGTCACCAGCAGCGTCGCAGGCGGAAGAACAGGTCTCGGCTTGTGGGCTCCAGGGCTGGGTGCAGATCTTGTGTGCGCGCTATGGGTACAAAAAGAAGGCTGTAAGCCATCACAAAATAGGGTTAGGGACGCCAATGACAACGCACGTTCTGTCCCGTTGAAAGCACAACAACAACTCATCACGTTACCCACACGAATACACTTGAGCCACGTCTCGTTCGTGAGGGTCTGGGGCGCCCCGTGACTAGGACGCCAGTGCGGCCCATTGCGCCCATCTGCTTAAAGTCAACCTGCACAAGTGTAGCCATTCTTGATGGACCCAGGAGCGAGTTTCAAGAGGCAGGGGGGCCGCACAGATAGGTGTCTGGGATACAATATGGGGTGCACGGGCCATACGTATACGTGCCCTTAGTAATGACATGTGCGTTGTCAGGTTGTGGCGCTTTGCGCCTTGTGCGGCGCACCGGCGTCGTGTTTGGGCAAGACGATACAAACTTGAGGCGCGATTTCGATGCGGAATGGTCGGTCGGTTGCAACTTGAGGGGGAAAGCCTTATTATGCGACTAGCTACGGTGACCGATTCGTCGTGTTTCTAATTTAGTCGTGTGACTGTGATCTGCAAGCCGACTCAAGGTACTTTTACTACAGTGGTACCAAGTGAGGAGAGAGGACACGCATTGACAATGGCACGGTAGGGATCACCGGTAAAGGCTGATCTTACAGCTTATAGGCACACTTCAAGAAGGGAATAGTTGATACATCGATGCAATCGTGATAGAAGCAGAGCAAGCAATAATACGTAGGGCAGCGTACGACCCAGTGTCCATTTGTTATGATGTCAGTCGTCACACACACTACCGAGTGTGAATCTTTTGCATGCCTGCCGCGATACATTTATTGTAATGGCTCGCGCGCCAGGCCTAGATGTAGCACACATACATCGAGCATTGCAGGATGTCGAATGCGTTTGAACATTCGATCAAGTGCAAAGCTCGATCAAAGCTTGAAACGCCTCACGCGTTACCACGACAGTTTGTGTGCCTCACTTGGGCTTTGTAACGTAAAAAGGAGTGTGCGATAGCTAAATTAGACATTAACAACATTTTAAAGTTGTTGGCAGGCGCATTGTAGTACATAAGCAGCACGTTGTCAGAATGCACATTATGGTGGATCAGGCAATCTGGTAAAGACAATATTAGCATCGAAGAGGATTTATGCAATACCCACATACGAAAGGGACAAAGTCGCTGTGTCCGACTTGACTTTAAGCTGACGTGATAGTTCACAAACACTCCTTGGCGTACAACATCGTGGAGGTGGTCCAGTGTGCCGTGAAACGAGTGGGAGGTCAATGCGAATCTCGGTGAACGGAAGCATTGCTTCTTCCTGACTGGCGACACTCAAATACTTCTGCACGTCCGCAAGTGGGAAACCGATCGCACTTTGGTCGCCGCGGTATCAAGTGGTCAGGCGAATTCGTCATAAAGTTGTGATGATCGGCTTCCATCCAGCGTAAGCAGGAAGGGCACGACGATGCCTGAACAAGTGGCGGCACGCTGTCCTTCGGATACACTGATCGTTTTCTGGTACAAGCGCGGGTCGATGTGGAAACCTCAATAATGAGCGACTCTTCCATCCTTCAGACACTTATTGATATCGGACTCGACACCTGCGCACCACCTGACACTCTTCTGATATTCCCCAATGAGATCGTCGGTTGACGAAAAAGTCGTCGTAATATACGAAGTCTTTTCTTGCCTGCAAGCCAGGTGATGTATAAGTTCATCATAGCTTGATTACGTACTCAGGCTTGATGATATTGCATTGGCAAAATCAATCATAAACGTACCCTGAAAAGTTACACATGAGCTCAAAATAAGGTCCGTCTGCAAGACGCTCGAAAGATTCAGGCGGTCAGCCAGCTGCATCCACATTCAACGAAGGTGTAGCATAGGGTTAGCACCCTTGGCATTGAGAGACATGCGCACAGAATGCCGCACTTTGTTGCTAGGGTGGATTTTCCAACACAGGCAGTTCCTCGCCAGCATGATGAGCAGCGGACCCGATTGCGATGAAAAAGCTGGCCGAAAACGTCCCGATGAAAAGCAACAACCACTTGTCGTTAGCGTCCAGCATCAAATGACGACTTGGCAATTGCTTCATATCGGCGTCCTGGACACATCCTGTAACACGAGATCGTGGTTCACCATACCCGAACACTAACATTGTCTTATACAGAAAGTCCTCAAATTGCTCTGGCCGATATCTGGCCGTTCAAAGTCCACCAGCGTCTACAGAAGGTCAACCATAACCCCATCCTCATGACATTGTAAGCTCTATAGCCATCACAAAAGTGAATAACCTCGTTTCAGTGTTGCTATTCTGACCCTTTTCAAGTCGAGCGAAATTTACCGCGTCCTCGAATTGATCTAAAAAAATAGTACATTTATCGTAACACATGTGACCAACTTCAAATTCGTTTCTATACAAATTCGGAGCCCTATCGGTCCGTACCTTGGCACTAACCAGTGCGCGACACAGCAAATAGCGTGACAAGACGTAAACGTGGTCCTCCACCCACACGCGCACTTTCACAAAGTCGTACTTGGACTGGTTTCGCTTTGCCACGACCTCAGTCTGCTGTAAATTTAGTGCCTTGGATACTGGTAGTGGCCTCGTAGGTGGCGGCGTCTCCTCCATGTCCATGAGTCCTGACAAGACCACGTCGTGTTCATTTAGGCTCATGACGCCAATGGAGCTACTGTATCGACACTTCAATAGGGGGAGGGCGCTATTCCAGGCGGTGATTCGCTCAAATTGGTGTGGTTACGATTGCATAATAACGACCAATCGATAAAGAGTAAGTGTGAAAAACAATAACAAGCGGCAACCGAGACCCAAACTTTTGACAATTCTGACAGTCGGAATATAGCTCTTACGATTGCATAATAACGACCAATCGATAAAGAGTAAGTGTGAAAAACAATGACTAGCGGCAACCGAGACCCAAACTTTTGACAGTTCTGACAGTCGGAATATAGCTCTTTTGACAATTCTGACAGTCGGAATAAAGCTCTTTTGACAATCCTGACTGTCAGAGTAGCTCTTTGGATAATTCTGACAGTCAGAACAAAGACCTTTGGATAATTCTGACCGCCAGGGAGATCAACGATAGTTGCCATACGGAACGACAAGCTCGGAAGTGAGAAAGATAGATCACGTGGTAAAGATTGAGTGCCATTATAGTAAGCATTGAGACTAAGGAAAATAAGCTGCGAAGGCAAAGTCGCGCACCCGAGGTCTTGTTTGGTGCGTCATTCACAGGTGATCGAGTCGGAAAAGGCAAGCGTTAGTCGCACGTTTCAGTCGAATTCAAGAGATGCTGACATCTTTGACACCAGAAGGTGAGCGCGTGGAACGTGGATTGTCCTATGTGGCGTCCCAAAGCTGCTAAGTTCGATGTGCAGAGAGAGAGAGAGAGAGAGTACCGTGAGTAAGACAGACTTTAGGTTGGCTAGCAGTTCATCGCAGAACAGCGGACACCGCCTCGGGGGGGGGGGGGGGCGGGGGGGGGGCGGGCGGGGGGGGGGGGGCCAAGGGGGGGGGGGGCGGGGGGGGGGGGCGGGGGGGGGGGCGCACGCGCGAAGGGCCGGGGGCGGGCGGGGGGGCCCCGGGGGGGGGGAACAGGGCGGAGGCGGAAGGGGGGGGGGAGGGGCGGGGGGGGCACCGCCAGCCCGGGCCCCGCAGCGGAAAGGCCCGGGGGGGCGCGCCCCCCGGGGGGGCCGGCGCCGGGGGGAGAGGCCGCACACACGGGGCAAGGCCGGCCGGGCGGGGGCCCCCAGGGCCGGGGCGACAGCGGGCGGGGGGGGGGGGGGGGGGGGCGCGGGGGGGCAGAAGGGGGCCGGGGCCCGGGGGGGGGGGGCGGCCCCGGGGGGCCGCGCGGCGGCGCGCCGGCCACAGGAGGGGGCACCGGGGGGCGGGGGCGCGGAAGGGGGGGGAAGGGGGGGGGGGGGGGGGGGGGGGGGGGGGGGAGGGGGGGGGGCGGGGGGGGGGGGGGGGGGGGGGGGGGGGGGGGGGGGGGGGGGGGGGGCGGGGGGGGAAGGGGGGGGGGGGGGGGGGGGGGGGGGGGGGGGGGAAGGGGGGGGGGGGGGGCCGCGCGGGCGGCCGCCAGTGGGGGGGTGGGCCACGTAGGCGCAAGGGGAGGGCGGTGGGGCGCGCGCCCGGGGGGGGGGGGGGGGGGGGGGGGACACAAGAGGGGGCCGAGGGCGGGGGGGGGCCCGCCGCCCGCCCCGGGGGGGGCGGGGGGAGGGGGGGGGGCCCCGCCCCGCGCGGCGCCCGCCCGGGGGAGGGGGGGGGGAAGGGCGGGAGCCCGGGGGCCCCCCGCCCGCCAGCCGGCGGGGGCACCCGGGGGGGGGGCGGCCACTCGCGGGGGGGGGGCCCGGCCAAGGGGGGAAGGGTCAATCAAGCGGGGGGCGGGCCGGGGCGCCCACGAGCGAGGGGGGGAAAAGGCGGGGGAAAGCGAGGGGCCGGACAAGGGGGGGGGGGGGCAGAGGGGGCCCCCGGGGGCAAGCGCGCCCCCGGGCCGGCGGGGCCCCCCGGGCGGCCGGGGGGGGGGGCCGCCGGGCAGCGACAGGCCCCGCACAAACACCGGGGCAGACAGAGAGGGGGCGCGGCCCCGGCGCCGCCACCGCCGTCACAGCACGCCAGGCCCCCCAGCGGGGGGCACAGAGGGAGAGGGGGGGGGCGGGGGGCCCCCACCCAGCCCGGGGCGGCGCCGGCGGGGGGACGGGGCCCGGGGCAGCGAGCGGGCCAAGAACGGCCCGGCGCCCCGGGGGGCGGGGGAAGCGCAGGAGGGGACACACGGCCACCCCGCGGGGGGGGCAGCAAACCGGACGGGCCCACCGGCCCCCCCGCCCCCGGGGGGGCCGCGCCCCCCCCAGCGGGGGGGCGGGGGGGGGCCGCCGGGGGGGGCAGACGAGATTAGTGTCAGAAACACAAAGGGGGGGGGGGGGAGGGGCCCCGGGGGGGGGGGGGCCCCGGGGGGGGGGGGGGGGGGGGGGGGGGGGGGGGGGGGGGGGGGGGAACAAAGGGGCGCAGGGACAAGGACAGGGGGAAAGGAGCCGCCCAGTGCGCGGAAGGACGGGCCCGGAGGGTTCGCCAGGGGAGCAGGCCACCGGGCGACGTTACCCAAGGCAGGCCGGGGCGGCAGCAAGACAAAACAGGCGCGGGGGGGGGCGCGGGCGCGCAAGGCGACCCGCAGGCAGGCCAGCATCAATAATAGGAGGCAGCGGGGGAGGGCGAGTGGGGGACATGCCCAGGGGGCGGCAGGGGGGGGGGGGACACCAAAATAGGGGGCTTAAAAACAGGCCGTTAAAGACACCGAAGCGCCGCCGGGGGCGCGGCAACTACACAGGACGGGGGGGGGCGCAATACGGGGGCCGCGGCGCCAGGGGGGGGGGGGGGGGCAGGCGGGGGGGGGGCGCGGGCCACCGTAACAGGGCCCCCCGGCGCGCCGGTCGGGGCGGCCGCCCAGGGGGGGCGTGTGTGGTAAGAAGGGAGGGGGCGCGTGGATAGGCGATTAGCGCCAGACAATACAAAAAAGGGGGGGCGCAACGGAGCACGGCAGGGACATGGCGCGATTAAGGGCGGGCCCACAGGCGCGGGGCCCCCCGCGTGGGGTGCATAAAGAAATCAGTGATAAAGGGGGGTGTGGGTAAGGTGGGGTAGAGCCAGTTTAGTCATTGGTTGTGGGCGCCAGCACGATGTTAGCACTGTGTCGCCGCGCACACCCCGCCGCAGGGGGCGGGGGTCGCGTAGAATTAAAGGTTACGAAACAGGGCCCCCGCGGGGGGGGCGCCAGCAACAAAAAGGGGGCATTTAACAGGCGGCATTAACACGGGGGAAAACCGAAGGGCACCACAACAAACGAGGCACGGGGGGGCCACGCGTCGGTAAACCCAGTAACCAGGGAACGCCACGACCGGCAGCAGCTGAAGGCTAAGCCAGGTCACAGCACTGGACGCGGGGGAGCGGGCACGTGCTAGAGGTAATGGGTTCGACAATCCGCTATAGAGTAAGGTCAAGACAGGCATGACGAGCCCTGATCACTGCTGCACCTCTAGGTCTTTGCATTGCCAGGCGATTAAATGACGCACACCCATAGTCCAGAAGCGCATAACAATGGAAAACATTAGACTAAGGCCACAAAAAAGGGCATCGTTTGCTCACACCATAGTGTGCGTGATTGTAACGGGATAGCCCGTTACATGATATTGGACACCACACAAATAATAGGGAGATTGTCTAGCGTGACAATTCCTGCCAAAATTACCTAGATAATTAATCCTAAAAAGAATACTTTATCTCCTTGTAGGGCTGAATACCCCATGCGCTGCTCAAAGATGATTGATAAAAGACATATTAACCAATATTACCACAAATCGTTGCTGGACGCGCGTAATGAGTGATGAGCAGGTTGTCGTCATACGACAAAGTAGAATAATTTAGTTAGATAAGGATTGAAGTTATTTTGATAGCTTAAATTATATTAAGTACAGTCTCTTACCTTTACGTAAACGAGTTGTTTAAGTAGACTACTCCTCTGCACGTACGAGTGTACAAAAATAGCTCGGCACCTAGAGAAAGGGCCCCGTTACACTGGTAGCACCTTGTAGTCCGTCCAATGACTACTTTAGTGTCCGTCCAACATGAACATGTTGGACGTAGAAGACGACAGCTCACGTCACACGTGAAGATACCCCCATCTCAGTGACTATAGAATGGAGGGGTGGCCTGGCGCATGAGTGTGCTCATGGGCGAACGCCATCAGTGGCATGTTGGAGTCTCTAAGCAGAGAATAAGCAAAAGCGCTATCGACAAGTCTAAAAAAGGGGAACTGCGTCGAAAGAAGATAGCCGCTACAACAGCAAAAGGGGCCTCATTAGTCGATGGGTGGGCCAACGCACATGCGTCGATCCGAAAGCCTTGAAGATGTTCAATATCTCAATGTACAAGGGAACCGAGATATCCTTTGAAATGGTTCGTCAAGTTAGACGACGTTATCAGGGTCACATCAAGGGTGACGAGGTGCAAGTCACCTTACCCTGTCAAATTTGACAGGACGAGCAAAGACTTGGGCATTAGGGCTCAAGCTCACGACCCAAACGTGTTTGAGTTGTTAGAGATCTGAATTATCGCCCAAAGAAACTTGAGCGCCACAGCCTATTCAGAGCACGCTCTGAACTCAGGTCAAATAAGGTAAGCGTGACGTGCACGCTTACGCAGGAATACCGACGCTACCTGCGAGACATGGAAAACCGTGATGAGCATACGCTCGTCAACGATTTTATCTGGGCGCCCTGTGGTGGCGCAGATCAGCGCGAAGATCTACATGTCCGAGAGGACTTCAATACTCTTGGAAAGACGATAGCGTATGCGGAACAAGAAGACCAGCCTGAGACAGTCTCAAAGGCTAACCCTGTCAAATCCATCGTCCGACAAGACGACAGGAAACAGGAGGTCCTGAACCAATGGACCTCTGTTACATCGAGAGTGAGAACACCGCCCGTCACAAGCGAACGGCAAGAGCCATCGCTGAAGATTGGGCACTACGCTCATGAGTGTAGGTCCCAAGCACTGCAACACGTCCAAAGACAGGACGTGAGACCATCGCTGCCAAGGAAAGGTCCGAGGCGAGTCCAACCATGTCGCAAAGCGCGACAGCAAGTGGACGTCAAAACACGGACAGGGGTCAGTAGGGGCGGAGCACCCTGTTGTTGATCCAGCAACGCCAAGAGAATTTGCAGGACTCTTGACGAAGATGCTCCCCTGCAACACGCAGTCTCTGTGTGTTACAGCCCTGCGATGAGGAGCCCTCATCACTTTGAAGATCGAAGTGACATGTGGAATGTCACTTCGCGCCCTAGTTGACCGTGGTGCGTCGAGCAGTTTATTCTCGACGCCAGTCGCTAGGGATAGTAGGCTCAACAATATTGAACGAGAGTCCCCTCCAACGAGGATGACGGGGCGCCTTGCGACAGGCGCATCTGTAACAGTGAACAAACGTGTAGTGGATTCCCACTACACGTTTGTTCACTGTTACAGATGCGCCTGTCGCAAGGCGCCCCGTCATCCTCGTTGGAGGGAACTCTCGTTCAATATTGTTGAGCCTACTATCCCCTAGCGACTGGCGTCGAATAAAACTGCTCGACGCACCACAGTCAACTAGGGCGCGAAGTGACATTCCACATGTCACTTCGATCTTCAAAGTGATGAGAGACTCCTCATCACTAAGGGCTGTAACACACAGAGACTGCGTGTTGGGAGCAATCTTCGTCAAGAGTCCTGCAAATTCTCTTGACGTTGCTGGATCAGCAGGGTGCTCCGCCCCTACTGACCCTGTCCGTGTTTTGACGGTCCGACTTGCTGTCGCGGCTTTGCGACATGGTTGGACTCAAGCCTCGGACCTTTCCTTGGCCAACGATGGTCATCACGTCCTGTCTTTGGACGTGTTGCAGTGCTTGGGACACTACACTCATGAGCGTAGTGCCCAATCTTCTGACAGCGATGGCATCTTGCCGTTCGCTTGTGACTCAGAGAGCGAGTGTTCTCACTCTCGATGTAACAGAGGTCCATTGGTTCGGGACCTCCTGTTTCCTGTCGTCTTGTCGGACGATAGTTTGACGAGTTAGCCTGAGACTGTCTCAGGCTGAAGTCTTCTTGTTCCGCATACGCTATCGTCTTTCCAAGAGTATTGAAGTCCTCTCGGAACATGTAGATCTTCACTGATCCATCTACAAGACCGTAGATAAAATCGTTGATGAGCGTATGCTCATCAACAGGGTTTTCCGTAACGCTACTCGCAAGGTAGCGTCGGTATTCTGCGTAAGCGTGCACGTCACGCTTACCTTGTTTGAGCCTGAGGAGTGCAGAGCGTGCTCTGAAATAGGCTTGTGGCGGCTCAAAAGTTTCTTTGAGCCGATAATTCAAGATCTCTAACAACTCAAACACGTTTGGGTCGTGAAGCTTGAGCCCTAATGCCCAAGTCTTTGCTCGTCCTGTCAAATTTGACAGGGTAAAGGTGACTTGCACCTCGTCACCCTTGATGTGACGGGCCCTGATGGCGTCGTCTAACTTGACGAACCATTTCAAAAGGGAATAATCATCGGTTCCCTTGTACATTGAGATATTAATCTTCAAGGCTTCGGATCGACGCATGTGCGTTGGCCCACCCATCGACTAATGAGAGCCTTGCTGTTGTAGCAAGGCTATCTTCTAGCTTTCGACGGCAAGTTCCCCTTTTAGGAACTTGTCGATAGCAGCATTTTGCTGGTCTCTGCTTAGAGACTCCAACATGCCACTGATGGCGAATTCGCCCATGAGCACACTCATGCGGCCGACTACCTCCCATTCTGAGTCACTGAGATGGGAGTATCCTTCACGTGTGACGTGAAAGCTGTCGTCTTCTACGTCCAACATGTTCATGTTGGACGGACACTAAGTAGTCATTGGACGGACTACAAAGTGCTACCAGGTGTAACGGGGCATCCTTTCTCTAGGTGCCACGAAACTTCACGTACACTCGTACGTGCAGAGGAAGGTAGTCTACTTAAACAACTCGTTTACGTAAAAGGTAAAAAGAGAACTGTACTTAATATAGTTAAGCTATCAAAATAACTTCAATCCTTATCTAACTAAATTATTCTACTTTGTCGTATGACGACAACCTGCTCATCACTCATTACGCGCGTCCAGCAACGATTTGTGGTAATATTGGTTAATATGTCTTTTATCAATCAATCTTTGAGCAGCGCATGAATATTATCCTACAAGGAGATAGTATTCTTTTTAAGTTAATTATCTCAGGTAATTTTGGCAGGAAATTGTCACGCTAGACAATCTCCCTATTGACACCGTGTGGTGTCAATATCATGTAACGGGCTATCCCGTTACAATCACGCACTTATGGTGTGAGCAAAACGATGCCGCTTTTTGTGGCGCTTAGTCCACAATGTTTTCCATTGTTGTACGCTTCTGGACTATGGGTGTGCGTCATTTAATCGCCTTGGCAATGCAAGAACCTAGAGGTGCAGAAACAGTGAATCAAGGGCTCAGTCGCATGCCTGTCTTGAGCCTTTTACTCTATAGCGGATTGTCGAACCATCATTACCTCTAGCACGGTGCCACGCATTCCCCCGCGTCCAGTGCTGTATTCCTGGCTTAGACCATTTCAGACTTCTAGCATTGAACCATAATAGGTAATCGACAGTCATGTATCGCTCTTGGTTTACTTGACAGGTTTTACCGACTAGTAACGGTGGCACGACATCGCATACACATATGATCGCATTCGTTTGTAAATGTGGTCCATGGGGGTGCTATAAACACCATTTACAAGCGTAGTTATTTAAAACCACGCCTAAAAGTTGTTAAATGCACGCCTTGTTAAATGACCTCCTTTTGTTCGCTGGCGTAACCGACCGCAGGCTCATATCTGTAGCCAGAAGATTCGAGAAATTATGGACGCCTTGTTCGATAAACACTATTAATATCTAACGCGACCGATCGCAGCCCAGATTTGCTGGCAGGAGAGTAAAAATGTAAAGGTCGCGAAGCAGATCACTAGGTGTCTTAATCTAATCAAGTGCATGGTCAGCCCACAAGAACAAACTAATGACATAAACATGAATCTTCGTACCTCCACGCAAAGTTTATCTCTTCTACACGCACACCTTTTATCACTGATTTCTTTATGCTACCGCCTAAAGCGCGGAGATGGGCACCACGGGAACTGCGCACTTGTGAAAGCGATTCCTGCAACGCATTTAAAATGCTATGCAGCTCAAAATTGTCGCCTGCTCCTGAAAGGTTGCTTCAGTTTGCTGTCGGCACCAACGCACGTACTTATTTAATTAAATGCTGCGTAATTGTCATGTGAATCACATTAGTCTCGCTATAATCTCACGCGGAAAGCATCACAAACTGACAGTTTCTCACGATTTCCTTTACCACCAAGTACATGCCGTATCCACATGCTCGTTGGGGCGTCCGTGAAATATCCATGGCGCTTCTACCGAATCACGTGGTCCTGCAGGCCTGAAAGTGGATGACAACTCATGTTAGCAGGTAGTGCACCAAAGCGAAGTCAACACACATCACGTACACATGACCAGTAAGAACGCGATCGTTGCGCACAATCTTGCCAAGCAACGCCAACTGCCGACTTGCGGACGACCAACAATCGTCAGCTTGATCATTAGCGGCTGAACACGAGTACTAGAAGACCTCATCAGCAAGTTATTAGCAGCCAAAAGTCATCAATCATTTCTCGCAACGTACATCGTCCTGTGTAGTTGACGACAAGACTATCGCCTGATACACAAGCATGGACGAGCGAAAACGTTTCGATGTAAGGACGTGCTTTTAACAAGTCGATTCATAGTTTTTAAAGGCATCCCTCTAGTAGTTTTGGCGGCGTGCATTCGACGATTCCCTTTACAAACTCGGTCTGTCAGGGTTTTCGAAGTCACTTACTGCGTCCACACGACAAATGATGATATGTAGTCCACGAACGTCAGTGTATCAAGCGTAAATCTATTCAGCGCCGGACTTTCGCTCCTACAGGAACTTTGTCGCATCTTTAGCTTCTTAAATATATTGATAGCTGGAAACAATCATTGCTCTTGCCCGTGGTAAATCCAGACATCTATGACGAAACTAGAGCTACCGACAATGACCGCAACAGCACAACCACGAGGCTAGAAGATACGACCTAGTCGGGTTTATATAGTTTTTGTCTTTGCATGCTCAGCCATAGCATGTGCTTTGCATATCATGCCTTTGAAGTGTATACGTTAGTCCTTCGGGTGTTGGACGGCTAAATGGTCCTTTGCCAGTCGACCAAGTCGCGGTCATTTTAGCTGAATGCTGAATAACCATGCATTGTCGCCAAACGAAAGGCGGTGAAATGCTACAGCAGTTATACACGTTTATGTGTCATGCATGAACAATATACATGGAAAGCACGATACAAGGTGCACTGTTCGCAGTCGTTTTCCGTACCGTATGCTCGGCTGCCCATTTGTGCAAGTACATAATTTTGTCCAAACAGTGACTGAACAAACGTCATCGCGCGTTTGTTAAGCTCAAGTCGGTAGCACTAACCTCACCATCGTTTCACTGATGCCATCAGCTCCATGCACAAAAAAACACTTTCTATACCAAGCCCGGACATTCCCGTCGCAGGGTCGACTCGGACGACCTTCTAACGACCTCCACTCCAAGATCCGCTCAGGGGGGAATCCAATCCACCGCACACCACGAGGCAGCAGCAGTAGCAACATGAAGGAGACGGCGCCCATCCCCGTGCCAAGCAAAGACGTCGCACGCAACGAAGGAGATGACAAAGAGACGCCCAAGAGTCTCCAGCCGTCGTTGTCCAAGTCCTCGGGCGACGACGCACCGGTCGCTGAAGAGCTCGTACGAACTTGCTGTGTCCCCTATTTCACCATGATCCTCTATAAACTAATCAACTTTATTTGTGTTTACTGTACAACTTAATACATTCCAGTCCCTTGAAGACCGCAAGCTCAAAGAAGACCTCGAAGTAGCAGTGACCCGCGTCTGCGACAAGCACGAAGACGTGGGCGTCAAACAGCTGGCACTCGAGCTCTTGCGGCGCGAGATCCGCTCGGCCACGTCGTCCATGACGTCCGTCCCGAAGCCGCTCAAGTTTCTGCGGCCGTTCTACGACGAGTTAAAGACGGCGTTTGAGTATGTGGAAGCAGGCGAGACGAAGAAACTCATGGCTGACGTGCTGGCGGTTCTGGCCATGACTATGGCCAAGGAGGGATCGCGGGAGAGTCTCAAGTTTAAGCTGCAGGGCAACAGCACGGAGCTGGGTTCGTGGGGCCACGAGTTTGTGCGCTCGTTGGCGGGAGAAGTGGGTGAAGAGTACAATGCTCGGGTTACAGCGGTTGGCGCGGTGGACCCGGACGTGCGGGACTTGCTGGAGACAGTGGACACGATCGTGCCCTTTCACATGCAGCACAATGCCGAGCCAGAGGCTATCGATATGTTGATTGAAGTGCAGCAGCTCACGAGGTTGTTGCAGAGCCCGGACATTGACGAGAAGAATTACCAGCGTGTGTGTCTCTACCTCTTGGCCTGTGCCGACTTTATGTCGGACGGAGAAGATTTAGCAAATCTATTGAACACGGCGTACGCGCTTTTCCTGCGCCTGGAACAGTTCCCAGACGCTCTCCGTGTCGCACTGCGGATCAGCAATGACGAGTTGGTGGCGGAAGTGTTTCAAAAGTGTCACGACGATGTGGTGCGGAACCAGATGGGGTACATCTTGGGTCGACAGCGCTGTTTCTATGAGGACGAGAACGAACCGTCAGTGAATGAAGTCATTGGGAACGCGGACTTGAGTGACAAGTTCCTCTCGCTCGCTCGTGATCTTGATGTCACGGAAGCGAAGACCCCCGAGGATATTTACAAGTCGCATTTGTCCGAGACAGCAAGCGTTGGTCGCGGTCGGGACTCGGGCTCGCAGCCGGCAGACTCTGCGCGCGCAAACTTGGCCTCAACATTCGTTAACGCTCTGGTGAACGCTGGTTACGGAACAGACAAGCTTATGACTCCTGAGGGAAACACATGGCTGTATAAGAACAAAAAGCACGGAATGATGAGCGCAGCGGCGTCACTGGGTATGATCATGCTTTGGAATGTTGAAGAGGGCATTACGCAGATTGACAAATACCTTTATTCGGGCGACGAATTTGTCAAAGCTGGCGCTATCCTCGGTGTTGGTGTTGTCAGCGCCGGTATCCGCAATGACTGCGATCCGGCGCTTGCGCTGTTGTCCGAGCATATCGATTCAGGAAACTGCTCCATTCGATGCGCTTCTTGTCTAGGTTTGGGCATCGCGTACGCAGGTTCAGCTCGCGAAGATGTGTCCGAGCTCTTGATTCCGGTGGTCTCCCATGCTGATGAAAACGCTGATATTCAAGAGGTGTCGTATGCTGCGCTGGCGCTTGGCATGGTTGAAGTGGGTACTTGTGACGAAGAGGCTGGAAGTGTGCTGATGCAGCGACTGATGGAGAGCTCAGACGCGGAGCTGGACTCTTCATGCGCACGTTTCCTTGCTCTTGGACTTGGGCTATTGTATCTTGGGTACGTAGTATAACGGTGTTGTTTGTAGACGAGGCTACAATGGGTTATCTGACACGCGTTTGTTGCCATTTCGTCGCACAGCCGCCAGGAGCGCGTGGAAGCTATGCTGGAAGCTGCTAAGACCATCGAGCACAAAATGTCTAAATACCTGGCTATCACGCTGGAAACGTGTGCATATGCTGGCTCAGGCAATGTGTTGAAGGTTCAGCAGCTTTTGCGGACTTGCGCTGAACACATTGAGGATCCTGGTGAGGCGCAACACCAGAGTGTTGCCGTCCTTGGCATTGCTCTGATCACGATGGGCGAAAAAATTGGTAGTGAAATGGCAATGCGGTCATTTGACCACTTGCTGCAATACGGTGAAGTGGCGGTACGCCGAGCAGTGCCTCTGGCATTTGCTCTATTGAGCGTGTCTGATCCTGAGTACGCACTGATCGACACGCTGTCGCGCCTGACCCACGATGTTGACTCGGGCGTTGCTCAAAACGCCATCCTCGCTCTTGGCCTAGTATCAGCCGGCACGAATAACTCGCGAGTGGCTGGTTTGCTTCGCCAGCTTTCCGAGTTTTACAATCGTGAGGCGAACCACCTATTTGTTGTGCGTATCGCGCAAGGCTTGCTGCACATGGGCAAGGGTCTAATGACGCTGCACCCGTTCCACTCGGACCGATTGATCATGTCTCGTGTGGCGGTCAGCGGTTTGCTGACAATTCTTCACGCTTCGCTAGATATGGAGCATACTATGTTGGACACTTCCCACTATATTCTCTACTGCATCGCTACAGCAATGCAACCCCGAATGCTCATTACGCTCGATGAGGAGCTGAATCCGCTTCCTGTCTCTGTTCGAGTCGGCCAGGCGGTACGTATTCACTTCAGTGTATGGATCTTTGATTGACGATCAGCTTTTGTTCTCACATCTCTTGCTTTGGTGCAATCGCAGGTTGAAATTGTCGGTCAGGCCGGCCGCCCGAAGTCTATTACGGGTTTCCAGACGCATACAACGCCTGTGCTGCTGAATGTAAAGGACCGCGCAGAGCTTGCAACGGACGAGTACCTCCCGCTTACGAATGTGCTAGAAGGCGTTGTCATCCTCCGAAAGAATCCGGATTATCACCCGGAGACTTGAGCAAGGATTAACGAAGGAGGTGGAACGATCCAGTCAAACAAGAAGGGGCGCTGTCATTCCGTGACCTCATTTTCAAGTAGCGATAACCAAGCCAACACACTGACTACCTTTACGCTCCTGCGTGTCCATCATTCTCTCGTCCTACGTCGTGTGTTGTGAAGCTGCTGTGAGCAAGTTGCTGGACGATAGTGGACGTAGTACGCGAAGGAACCCGTTGACATTCGTACGTACGGGTCATGTCACCTCATCTTTCGACCATTCAGTTTTGCACTCAGGTGCGAGGTTTATACGATCAAGCGACCTACTTGTCCGGACGTCATTGGTCCCGAACTTGCAGCAACAAGAGTCGCACGAAGGAAGCAGAAGGTAGATAAAGCTAGAGGACGAATGAGAAACAGTCGACCACGCCCTATAGAACGGGAAGCCGAGCTCTTAGACCGTGAAGAGACGGCCATCATGCCTCAACACTCCTGTGTAGCGCCCGAAAAGACTTGGTGCGCTCACAAATAAATCATGCGCGTGCTCAAGCAGCTCCTAAACGTCCTCGAGCATCCCAACACCTTGGAGCGTTTAGCTGCCTGGACTGACAGATTCTGGTGTATGCAATTGCAATTGCAGCAATACTCCACAAGCGAGCCGGCACATTCTTTCGCATCCCTTTTGACCTGCCACAATTAAAAACAGTAGAAAAAGACCCTACAACCAACTCCACCACATTGGCAAAAGGAAGCCTGAACCAGTCCGTGCAAAGACTTGAATGCGTGTCTATTCCTCCGTCTCCATCTCATCGGCCTTCCGCTTCTTCTGCTTCTTCTTCGCGTCCGTCTCGTCGTCAACCTCCATCTCTCCACGCGCCTCCTGCTCCATCTGTCGGATCCGCATCCTCCTCAGCACTTTGTTCGACACTTTCTTCACGACAGTCTCTCCTTTGCTCTTCAACGCACTCGCTTTCTATTGCCAGGCAGCCATACACCACACACTGTCACCCACCCAATTCGCATCCCTAACCAGCGCTCTCGAGCACACGCAGACGCACCCGCTCGCGCTTCTTCAGGAGCTTCTCCTTGCGCTGTTTCTCCCGCTCGACCTCCAGCTCATACTGGGCCTTAATCTTGTGGCGGTTGTTCTTCCTCGACATGATGGCTACACTCGAGTGCGCCCACCGCTTGATGCTCGTCAAGACCAGCAAAACACGTACCACACGATTCGCACACAAATCCAAACATGCTCGATGTACGACACACCACGTTAGCCATCCTCGTCATTTTTCCAGCTTGTTTTAGCCAATCACCGACCTTCTTTAGACTCATTGCGATGCAAGGCCGACGCCGAAGCGCGCCGACGCGGTCGCTAGCCATGTTCCTGCCTGCGCGTCTCCGGTACGCGGTTTCTTTCATGTGTATACTGTGTGTTCATAGCATTACCATCTGCTTTACATCTTTGCTGTTGTGTCATGATACCATGCGTCAATGGTCGACGAGCAGACGGACAGTAGCAGGTGTGTCACTCGGCATTTCCATTGGCGTCGCAGGGACGTTGATCGTGCTTGGAATCGAAGAGGAAGACGACAGGAAACGAAGACCTTTGGCTCTACCAGCAGACCGCAATACGTCGCAGCCCAAGGCGCTGGTTGAACACGAAGCTCTTCGCTACGGAATGCCGTCCAACTCGAATGTTTTCGTGCGGTCCGGCTACGTCGTGTCGTTTGATTACCGGTAACGATGCACGATGTAATGGACCAACGAGAATGATCCGATAGTAGTAGGAATAGTAACAGCCAATGTCTTTTGTGCTCTTAGTGACCACAGCTGCTACTGCCATTGCTGCGTGCTGTGACAGGACGCGCAATCCGTCGTGGGTGATGCAGTATTTGACAAAGAACTCGCTGCAAGTAGAGCACGAGACTGATCGAGCGAACTCCAAGTTCATGGTGGACAACAACGTTCCTGCGCAGTTCCAAGTGCATCCGAATCGATACATCAAGAGCGGCTACGACAAAGGGCATCTCGCGCCAGCTCGTATGTTGTTGGTATTGTCACAATGAAAGGGTGTGTTCGTTGTCAGCACGCGCGTGCTGACTGCGCTGCGTTGCGTGTAGGTGATATGAGCCATTCGCAGCAAGCCATGGACGAGAGTTTCCTGATGACGAACATGTCGCCACAGGTCGGTGTGGGCTTCAACCGCGGGTACTGGGCACGCCTTGAAGGGTTTGTACGGCACCTGGCCGGTCAGTATGACGCCGTTTATGTCATCACAGGACCTCTGTTTTTACCCAAGGTGATGCATCATGCTCACTTGGCACGTGTTTGTATTTGTTGCTGATGCACTTCGTATCTTGGCCATCCAGAAAAACAAACGAACTGGAGAATATGAGGTTTCGTACCCTGTGCTAGGTGCTCCGCCGAATGCCATGGCTGTGCCAACCCACTTTTTCAAAGTGGTGCTGGGTGAGCACCGAGGCAAGCAATCTTTTGCCGCAGCCGGCTTTGTTTTGCCGAACAAGGTCATCCCCGAAAACAAGGACCTTCTCGACTTTCAGGCTCCGCTAGATGTTATCGAGAAGCAGGCTGGTCTGCTCTTTTTCGACAAGGTAATGCGTAGATTCTAGGTGGCTTTGTAAGCGCGGATACTCATGTAGACTCTGGTGTTGCCGCAGCTCGACGGTGTTGAGAAGATGGATTTGTGCAGCGTGAGCAAGTGCGGGATAGTTGCGGCTTACCGCAAGGCTTCTTCCGTCAAATCACGCTGACAACAATTGCGATTGTACAAACCGGGATGTTTCAACCAATGTGATTCAACCCGCTTTACTACGTGAAAGCATTCGTCATGATGACTTGCACGAACGGTTTTGTTATTTTCACCGGCCGACCACGGGGACAATATGCACGAGTCCGACGATGTGGACGTATTGGTAGCACCCACAATCAGCTCTCGAAATAGACACACATATGCATCACGGTCGTCCTGCATCGTTGATTCATGACTGGAATCGAATACGGCAGCAGACTTTTCGTGGAAAATGCTTGCTGTAGCGATACCCGATCTCCGCAACTCAAATAACGTGAACCCTGCGGCAAGGCTGACAGACATTTCAATACACCAGTGAAGAATGTCCGTCAACCTTCTCGCTGTGTACCCGATTGCTCCCTCAACCTCGTCTATTGGCGACGCATCATATCACACTTGCCTCAACTCTGTTGCAGGTCGCAACAGCATCGTTCAGCTCGCTATAGTGCCGAGACAATCGTGAAGAATCAGTGACCTCAGCCCAAGTCCATACACGCGATTCTCGTTGCAGTATCATCAAGTGCAAACACGATAGATCCGGGGAGAAAAAGGAGCTGGCGTCTGGCACGTATTGCCTGAACATCAGGTAAGCCAAGATTCGTGGCCCAACGCCACGTACAGTATTTTCACTGATGGCCGCTCTCTAGCTGCTTCGACGTTGCCCCGCACCTTTTCCACTCTGTAAATGAGGCAGGTGTCCGCTGTTCTGCGATGAACTGCTAGCCAACCTAAAGTCTGTCTCACTCACGGTACTCTCTCTCTCTCTCTCTGCACAACGAACTTAGCAGCATCGGGACGCCACATAGGACAATCCACGCGCTCACCTTCTGGTGTCAAAGATGTCAGCATCTCTTGAATTCGACTGAAGCGTGCGACTAACGCTTGCCTTTTCCAACTCGATCACCTATGAATGACGCACTAAACAAGACCTCGGGTGCGCGACTTTGCCTTTGCAGCTTATTTCTCTTAGTCTCAATGCTTATCTTCTTCACGTACACTCTATGAAGGCACTCGATCTTCGATCACGTGATCTATCATTCTCACTTCCGAGCTTGTCCGTATTGGAACTATCGTTGATCTCCCTGGCTGTCAGAATTGTCAAAAGAGCTTTATTCTGACTGTCAGAATTATTCTAAAGAGCTACTCTGACTGTCAGGATCGTCAAAAAAGCAGCTCTGACTGTCAGAATTGTCAAAAGTCTAGGTCTCGGTTGCCGCTTGTCATTGTTTTTCACACTTACTCTTTATCGATTGGTAGTAATTATGCAATCGTAACCACACCAATTTGAGCGAATCACCGCTTGGAATAGCGCCCTCCCCAATTGAAGTGTCGATACAGTAGCTCCATTGGCGTCATGAGCCTAAATGAACACGACGTGGTCTTGTCAGGACTCATGGACATGGAGGAGACGCCGCCACCTACAAGGCCACCACCAGTATCCAAGGCACTGAATTTACAGCAAACTGAGGTCGTGGCAAAGCGAAACCAGTCCAAGTACGACTTTGTGAAAGTGCGCGTGTGGGTGGAGGACCACGTTTACGTCTTGTCGCGCTATTTGCTGTGTCGCGCACTGGTTAGTGCTAAGGTACTGATAGGGCTCCGAATTTTGTATAGAAACGAATTCAAAGTTGGTCACATGTGTTACGATAAATGTACTATTTTTAGATCAATTCGAGGGACGCGGTGCAAATTTCGCTCGACTTGAAAAGGGTCAGAATAGACAACACTGAAACGAGGTGTTATTCGCTTTTGTGATGGCTACAGGAGCTTACAATGTCAGGAGGATGGGGTTATGGTTGACCTTCTGTAGACGCTGGTGGACTTGAACGTCACAGATATCGGCCAGGAGCAATTTGAGGACTTTCTGTATAAGACAATGTTAGTGTTCGGGTATGGTGAACCACAGATCTCGTGTTACAGGATGATGTCCAGGTACGCCGATATGAAGCAATTGCCAAGTCGTCATTTGATGCTGGACGCTAACGACAAGTGGTTGTGCTTTTCATCGGGACGTTTTTCGGCCAGCTTTCATCGCAATCGGGTCCCGCTGCTCATCATGCTGGCAGGAACTGCCTGTATTGGAAAATCCACCTTAGCAACAAAAGTGCGGCATTCTGTGCGCATGTCTCTGCAATGCCAAGAGGGATGCTAACGCTATGCTACACCTTCGTTGAATGTGGATGCAGCTGGCTGACCGCCTGAATCTTTCGAGCGTCTTGCAGACGGACCTTATTTTTGAGCTCATGTGTAACTTTTCAGGGTACGTTTATGATTGATTTTGCCAATGCAATATCATCGAAGCCTGAAGTACGTATTAATCAAGCTATGATGAACTTATGCATCACGCTGGCTTGCAGGCAAGAAAAGACTTCGTATATTACGACGACTTTTTCGTCAACCGACGATCTCATTGGGGAATATCAGAAAGAGTGTCAGGTGGTGCGCAAAGGTGTCGAGTCCGATATCAATAAGTGTCTGAAGGATGGAAAGTCGCTCATTATTGAGGGTTTCCACATCGACCCGCGCTTGTACCAGAAAACGATCAGTGTATCCGAGAAGGACAGCAGTGCCGCCACTTGTTCAGGCATCGTCGTGCCCTTCCTGCTTACGCTGGATGAAGCCGATCATCACAACTTTATGACGAATTCGCCTGACCCGCGATACCGCGGCGACCAAAGTGCGATCGGTTTCCACAACTTGCAGGACGTGCAGAAGTATTTAGTGTCGCACAGTCAGGAAGAAGCAATGCTTCCGTTCACCGAGATTCGCATTGACCTCCACTCGTTTCACGGCACACTGGACCACCTCCACGATGTTGTACTTGCACGCATCAAGGAGGTGTTTGTGAGTATCACGTCAGCTTAAGTCAAGTCGGACACAGCGACTTTGTCCGCTTTCGTGTGGCGTATTGCATAAATCCTCTTCGATGCTAATATTGTCTTTACCAGGTGCCTAGTCCACCCATAATGTGCATTCTGACTACGGTGCATGCTTATGTACTACAATGCGCCTGCCAACAACTTTAAAATGTTGTTAATGTATCCTAATTTAGCTATCGCACACTCCTTTTTACGTTACAAAGCCCAAGTGAAGGCACACAAACTTGTCGTGGTAACGCGGTGAGGCGTTTCAAGCATTTGATCGAGCATTTGCATGATGTCGAATGTTCAAAACGCATTCGACATCCTGCAAATGCTCGATGTATGTGTGCTACATCTAGAGCTACTTGTGGCGGCTCATTACAATAAATGTATCGGCGAGCAGAGCATGCAAAAGAATTCACACTCGGTAGTGTGTGTGACGACTGTCTAACAAATGGACACTGGGTCGTACTGCCTCTACGTATTGTTGTGCTTGCTCTGCTTCTATCACGATTGCATCGATGTATCAACTATTCCCTTCCATGAAATTGTGCCTATAAGCTGTAAGATCAGCCTTTACCGGTGATCCCTACCGTGCCATTGTCAATGCAGTGTCCTCTCTCCTCGCGGTACCACTGTAGTAAAAGTACCTTGAGATCGAGACTTGCAGATCACAGTCACACGAGCTAATTAGAAACGACAGAAATCGGTCACCGTAGCTAGTCGCATAATAAGAGCGCGTTTCCCCTCTCAAGTTGCAACCGACCGACCATTCCGCATCGAAATCAGCGGCACTTCAAGTTTGTATCGGATCTTGCCAAACACGACGCCGAGTGCGCGCACGGCAACGAAGAAAAGCAACAAGCGCCACAACCTGACAACAGCATCATGTCATTACTAAAGACTTCTGCGGTACGTATACGTATGGCCCGTGCGCACCCCATATTGTATCCCAGACATATCTGTGCAGGCGCCCGCCCATTGCCTCTTCAACTCGCTCGCAAGTCTCATCAAAAATGGCTACACTTGTGCAGGTTGACTTTAAGCAAGAATGGAGCGCAATGGAGCCGCTACTGGCGTCGCTAGTCACAGGGACGCCCCAGACCCTCACGAACGAGACGTGGCTCAAGATGTATTCGTACGTGGCGTAACGTGACGTTGTTGTGCTTTCAACGGGACAGAAAACGTGCAGTTGTCATTGGCAGTCCCTAACCCTATTTTGTGATGGCTTCTTCTTTTTGTACCCATAGCGGCATCTACAAGATCTGCACCAACCCTGGAGCGCCACAAGCCGAGACGCTGTTCTTCCGCCTGCGACGGCTGCTGGTGACGCACGTCGAGTCGGTCATCAGCGAACTGCAGGCAATCGACGGCGAGCCGGCGTTTCTACGTCGCTATTGCAGTGCGTTCGAGTCGTTTGTGACCGGGACGACGTACATCTCGGAGCTTTGCCGCTATTTGGTTCGTGACTGACGGAGCGCGGCTGGGAGACTGGACACACGGGAGAGAGAGAGAGAGCTACTGACGCTCGTCGGTTGTTGCTGTTGTTGTTGTGTGTTGTGTGGGAGGCAGAACCGCTACTGGATCTCGTATTCGCACTGTGAGACGGGACACGCGCCTGTTCCCGGCGTGTACACGGTGACCGAGGTCCGTGCAACTCTTTTAGTAGCTGGTGTTGAGTAGTAGAGCTGGAGAGACGTGGAACGCTGAGTGCATCGGCGTGTGTATACATGTATACGTGTTTGGCTGTACGTGTGCACCAGCTGTCGCTTCATTTGTGGCACGATATTGCGTTCTCGAAGCTCAAAAAGCGCGTCGTGAAGGCAGTTATTTGCATTTTCCATACCGCACGACGGGACCGAAGCGCGTGCTTTGAAGATGGGGACTGCATTGCCCGCACAGTGGAGGTTGGTGTTGTGCTGTTTGCTCGGGTGGTTTCAGGGGGTTATCTGTGTGGTGCAACTTGTTAACTTAGGTGTGGACCTGTCGTAGACATTCTTTAGTCTAGGGCTGTGCAGACAGGACCAGATGAGTCTCTATCGAGAAGAACTGGAGCAGCCGTTTCTAGAGGTGCGGTTTGTAGCGTTGATGTCGGTTAGCGACAAGAAGAAGTGGGCTTAGCTACAGTGTTTCCGCTGCAATGTGCAGGATACAATACGGTACTTTGCCGCAGAGGCGACGGAGCTCTTATCCCGCGTAACGATCTCCGAATACTTGCGAGAAGCTGAACTGTTCTGTACACAAGAGCAGAAACGTTGCGAAGACCGATTGCATCGAACGTGAGCCATATTGATCCTCCTGCAACTGTATCGTCATGTGTGACAGGTCTAATGCATGTAATACGACCTCTTTGCTGCGCTCTGCAGCACTGTTACTCAACTACGACAAGTGTGCTGCCATGTCTTGGTAGATGAGCATGCTGATCAGATCTGCGAGGATGCTGAGGCTTTCTTGATCAACAATCGGAAGGACGATCTGCGCCGCTTGTTTTCTCTTTTTTCGGAGCTGACGAATGAGAACGCACTGATGTCTTTTAAGGTAAGGTTGGGACCTAATCACATCAAGGCATGTCGCTTGTATTGACCGTCAAACGCTGTATGATGCCTCGATAGAATATCCTGAAGAAGTATATTGAGCGGAGCGGCCTCGAGGTGGTGCAAAAGTTCCAGCAAGATGACGCCACCAAAGATCCTGAGGGCTATATTGAAGCCCTGGTGCAAGTTCGAAATAAATACTTTGATTTGATCAAAGACGCGTTCGGCTACCACCCTCTCATGCGGACTGCACTTGACCAGGTTGGCAGCTTACTTCTATAATACCCATACTGTCACCACCACTGTTATTCTTACGGTGAAAGATGTAACTGCTTTTTGTGAGCCAGGCGTGCCGGACCTTTGCAAATTCTCATCCTAGGCTTCCTGAACTATTAGCAAAGTATACGCACTACCTGATGTCACGTGATAAGAAGCGGGGAGCTAGCCGAGCACTACTTCTGCCAGGATCACCAAGACTGATGCCACTTCCGGACGATATGTTGGAGCAGAAAATCGAAAACATCAGTATCGTATTTTGCCTGATCGACGACAAGGACATTTTCAAGAAGTACTACTCCAAGTTCTTGGCAAAGCGGCTCATTAAAGGTGATTGCACTTGTGTGTTGCATGTTTTTTTGTTCATCAAGATCTGGTGCTCAGTCATTAACCCCATGATTCTCTGTACACACTTTTTACGCAGGCACTTCGGTTTCAAGCGATATGGAAATCTTGCTGGTTCAGAAGCTGCGCAATACTTGCGGAGGCGATTTCGTATCTAAACTGCAGAAGATGCTGAAGGATAAAATGTTGAGCAAGGTATGTGCACATGTCGTTGATCGTAATCCGTGATATCGATCAATCGGTCTCGTGAGGAAGCTGACGCATGCTTGTTGTATGATAGGAACTGGCGGATTCTTTCACTGCTTGGGTCGAAGAAAAAGACATCGAGTTGCGTGCTGAGGACGCCGCGAACGCTTCCGCTATTGATTTGCACCACGCCGTAACTTATCACTGTGACATTCTTACAGCCGGAGCTTGGCCCATATCAAGTGCAGTCGCCGAGCGCAAGATCGTTTTGCCGCCTGCCATGGAAGCACATACGCGTCTGTTCACGAAGTTCTACACTGGAAGGAGTACCGGACGAAAGCTTTTGTGGGTTCACAATCTTTCGTTCGGGATGATTCAAAGCCATTGCTTTGATAAATGCTACGAGCTTTTACTGAGCTTTTATCAGATGCTAATTCTCGTACAGGTAGTCATTGTCTATTGTCCGATGAGGGAGGTGTAGCATGTTGCTAACGTCTGCTGTCCAGTTTAACAACGCAAAGGAGATCAAGCAGTCCGAGATCAGCCAGCGAACCAACATCTCGGAGCAAGAATGTACACACCACATGGCTAGTCTTGTCAAGGTGTGTTTGTACTAGAAACGAATGCGATGGACGACATTTGTTGACCCTTTACCATTCGCAGGCAAAGGTGCTTACGTCAGACGGTGCTACGGACCCGACGTATACAATAAACTTTGGCTTCACCAGTCGAAAACTTCGAATCTCAGTACGATACCTCCTGACGCGTCACTGCCTATTGCTACCGCGTCCTAACATTAGCATGTAACCCCAGGCTATTCCAAGTACTCCAGTCGAGCCCCCAAAGGCACCCCGAGTTCCAGCCCATGAGATTGAAGATGATCGCAAGATGTCGCTGCAAGCTGCCATCGTGCGTGTTCTCAAAACACGTCGTGAGATCCATCAAGCCCAACTGATACAAGAAGTTACCGAGATGCTGATTCACCAGTTCGTGCCCACCATAAGTGCAATCAAGCAGAATGTCGAGATTCTCGTGCAGAAAGAGTATTTGCGCCGTCACGAAGTCGACCAGGCCAGGTACATTTACGTGGCCTAAGCCCGAAGCAGACAAGGTGTTGTAAAAACCGGAGGAGCTCATTATGCAGCTAGTAAGACTAAATTTCTGCTATGCGAAATCCATCAAGTTAGCACACGACCAGCGTACACTTTCCGTAGCCGTACTTTGTTTTGTACTTGTCGAAAAGGCAGACAAGCTCTTGCTCGTATTGCGCATGCAACTTCTCGATCAGCTCAGCGCTCGGGTCATCCATCATTTTGACAGGAATGGGCTTACCAAAGACCATATTGACCGCCACTCCTTCGTGAGGCAGCCAAAAGCGCCATTTCGAGCGCCCGAAACCAAGCAGCAACGCCACCGAGAACTTTTTTGCTACTGCTTGGCGAAAGGACAACAGCGTCCTAGCGTCAGAAAGAAACACGACGGACAACCACAAGTGAAAACCCAATTGGACGGCAATGATTCAGGACGACAAACTTACTTGGAGTGCGAGAAGAGATCCGTCTCTCCAAAGGCATAACTCGGTACAATCGGCACACCGTACTTGAGCGCCAAGCGGATATGTCCCTTGCGTTTCTTGACGTAGATCGTATGGTCTCCCCGTTGAGACAGCATCTGCTCTGCAATCCCTCCCACTAGAATCGCCAGACTCTTGCCATCTTGAAGCATCTATCCCATAGAGTTCTCGCATCAGTGACCACAACCATCACCCTCCTCATGCTTTCTCGCGTGCAATCAATCACCTTTTCTGCCACACTGCGTCGAGCATCGACACAGCCAGACCACAGCATATAGTCCCGGTAGAGTGGCACACGGAAGCAGATAGACGCGGCCAAATGGCGTCGCCGTGAGAGGGGGACTGTCTCATAAAAGGCTGTGAAAAAAACAGAAAAAGAACACATGAACAGGTTGAGTCCATGAAAATGTTGATAGAAATGACCAATGTACCCATCTCGAGCAGGACGTGTTGACGTACGTGGCGACGTCTGACCCGACAAAAGGAGCCCATGGTGAGCCGACAAGAGTCCGTGCGGGTGCGAGCAGAAAATGTACTGCGTCCTGGTATCAAGAGGCTCCTCGAATTCCAGCGTCCCGGATACGTGTCCCATGCAGCGTCCAATGAACACGGCGAACCACGGCCAGCAGCGCTCTCCCGTGTATTCGGATCCGTCAAAGTACGACGGGAGATAGGCGCCAACGCAAGCCGCTGCGACGGTCATGCTCCAGTGCACGTGGAGAGCGACGCAGAAGGCGACAACTGCCACGGTGAGAGCGGCACTGGTCGCCCATGTGCGAGGACGTCCGCCCATGAGCTCGGCGATGCAGCTCAAGTAGGGGACTGCAAAGGTACCATGGTGTACCAGTGTAGAGCCGATGTGTGTGTGGGTGGGTTTTGTGTGGAGATTGAAGTGACCGTGGCGATTGTCGCTTGAATGTAGTCAGCCAGTCAAACGAGTCTCGGTGCATTCGAATGGTTAATTTTTTACAGCATCGAAAAGATCATCTACATTTACTAAGAAGATCATCTACATTTGCGTGTTTTTATCGTCCGAGTCTTGTACACACACACGATCAATCGTGCACTAGTTAGTGCCCATTAGAAATGGCGTGTTGGTGAGACGTAGTGTCACGACGAATTTTGATGGATTTTGCTGTGATCAACTTGTCCTCAACGTGTCGCTTCTTGTGTTGTTTCTAAAGCGGCACGATAATTTTAAGCCAGAAAGGTTCAAGTCACTGCCTTAAGACTCAGTATGTGTCTTCTGCTAGACAGCTAGCAAATTTTCATGAGAGACGCCATGGACCACGCATATCTTGAGCTCCAGTTGTGTGTAAATCTAGTGCCCCAATTCAGCAGTTGTACGCACCCTGTTCTGGACGTAGATCCTTGTGCTTGTTTGTCAGGCTTTTTAAATGCACAAACTGAGCTACCAAGAACTATCTCACTTCATTACAGGTAAAATTTACAAGAGGACCTACGGGCGAGTGCTGAAAAATGCCGTGCGATCAAGTATTGTCGTACAGAGCGTGCGGAAGATCGCATTGCATTTGTTGCTATCCGCTGTAAACGACGCTACAATAGACGTGCAACTCGATTGCAGCTGCAGGCATTCGAGATCGAGAGCACGCAATACGCGGACGACACATAGCGTGTTTGTTTGAATTTTACTCACTATTTTAAAATCAATGCGAGCACTGGAGGAGTGTAGCCACATGTCGATGTACGCAAGAAGTTCTATTGATGTGCTTTGTGCGAGATTGTGTCACGCGTGCGATAAATTACGGAACACAACGAAACACACGTCTGTTCATGGACGAGTCAAAGACGTCTACCTCTGTTTTATTACGCTGAAGTACACGAGAAGTAACGCGACGAAGCTCTCAGCTTTTTACATCTTTGCATGTGAGTCGTCCAACAAGAAAACGCAGCAAGTCGTTAGTTATTACCTACCCCCCACGTCCTCCCCCTACTTCTCGTCAATCTATTGTCGCATCGTATGAAAAGTAGCGCAATCATCACGCTTTGTTCTCGTCGTTCTAACCAAACAGTTCCGACGTTCGTTGTCATCACCCGAGCTTTCCTCATTAATGCCCCCTCCCTCTAGTGACATGTACCCTCTTTTAGCACCACCTCCAAGTGACGAGACCCTTCCGTCCTCGAATGGCCGCCAAGTCGCTCAAGATCATGTTCCTGGGCGCGCCTGGCGCCGGCAAAGGCACGTACGCGTCCCGGATTGCGCCTATGCTGCAGATCCCCACGATTTCTACAGGCGACCTCGTGCGTCACGAGATCACGACTGGCACGGCTCTGGGCGAGAAGATTAAAGAGTTTAATCACAGCGGCAAGCTCGTGCCCGACCAGATCATTCTCGACATGATGGAGAAGCGGTTAGGGCTATTGGATGCCCAGAGAGGGTTCATTCTCGATGGGTTCCCCCGCAACGTGTCGCAGGCCAAAGCGTTCCAGCTGGTGACGGCCCTGGACCTCGTGCTGAACATTGAGCTCCCCCAGTGGATCCTCAAGGACAAGATCAGTGGCAGGAGGTCCGTGGTGTTCCGACGACTTGAAAGTCGGTGGTGAAGTAACGGTACTGATCAGGTTTGACGGGGTGTATTGCTTTTGAAAGGGTCTGTACCACATGTGGCACTGGCTACAATGTGGCGTTTATTCATCACGGAGAGTACTATATGCCTCCGTTGCTACCGAAAGTCGACGGAATCTGCGACGTGTGTGGCACGCCGTCGCTCGTCCAACGATCCGATGACAAACCAGAGACAGTGGAACACAGGTGGCTGCTATGCACGGGTGTTTGAGATACTCTTTTTTGTGGCGGTCGTTGGATTTACTGGTCTGTTTTGCTGCTGCTGCTGGTGCTGCTGGTGCTGGTGTGTAGATTGGAGGTGTACAAGCAAGAGACATTTCCGCTCGTCGATTTCTACCGGAAAGAAGGCACGTTGAAGACGTTTAAAGTGAAGAAAGGACTGGCGGATCTGGATAAACTTGTGGACCTTATTAAGAAGGAGCTGCATGTGTAGAACAAAGGATACAATGAGGCTGGAGTGGGAGACGTTGTGAGGAAGATTCACTTTGATTGCCGGATCCGCTGCTGCAGCAAACAGATTTGTACATGCCCACGGTAGGTGTGTATCCTTGCCATGGTATTGCATCGTTTGTCCGTCATTTCAGCGTCCCATCTGGGCTGAGCTGTAATCAAGCAAATGTTTCAGGCAAAAGTTAGCACGTAGAAGTCGTCGTAGAGGTACGGCTAACCGAGCAAACATCCATTGACGATCGTGTATACTTGTCACTTTGAAGCAAGTGTTCCACACTACAACCGGTCTCCGATCTTCATCTGGACTGCAGCTGCTTCACAGTATCGATGTCCAGAAACTTGAAACTCTGGAGGTCATTGATGCGACAACGATTGCAGTATCCGGCGAGTAAAATCCTCACCAAGAAAGTCACGATGTCTCGTCTTTCGTGATCAGTACCGAATGAGTATCTCTCGTTTATCGTGCTAGCTACTATAATCGCTCAACGTGGGCACCACATCCGACGCCATATTCGCACACGTCCGTGAGATCTAACGCTCAGCAATTATTTACAGTTTCTGTAAATCGCCTTCTGAGTCGCAATTGATGTCTGTACGACGTGCCAATTTGTATGGTTCGGGTCAAATTCGTTCTCGTACAACATAGCAACCATTACCAGTGTGACTGGCAGATCTCGATATCACTACCTGTTTGAGACCTGTCGGTCATTGTCACTATTGACAATACTGGACAAGTCGTTTGAAATGATGCAGCCTGGTGCAATATTTCAGGGACGACAGCGACTTAGTGTGAGCTACGCAGGTACCACAAGGAAAGCAATGCGTCCATGATGAGATGGTACACGCACCACTTTTGTAGTGGAGTGATGCCTGAGATTTTCAATGAAGCTCTCGAGGGACATTTATTGAACGTAGTCACACAAGATAAAAAGAGGTGACGGATTCTATTCGTGTGAGTAGAAAGTTTAAGATGATCGATCTGTTGAATGTGCACAAACGGATGGCTCTGAGCATAAGACACACTATCGTTCGTGTCGCTTCAAACCTCGCGGTGGCCACAAGTGCTGTGCAATCTATACAGAGCTCTAGAACAAATGAATGACTGCAGCATTGCTACCGATCGATGTGTCAGTACATTCTTCAAGCCAGGGACAAGGTCATGTGAATAGTAGATGTGTGCAAGGCGATATACAGATATTGGACGAGGTACGAGACCTCAAGTGATACGTTGGGTGGCCAAAGGCACACGCCAAGGGAACAAGGCTATGCAGTGGATGATATTGGCGACGACGGTGTGTGTTTTGCGACACTGTAATTGCACGGGAATAGGAGATGGCCTACTGAACACGAGCCTTGGCAAAGATTTACGTACAACCTAACGATGACTGCAAGCTTCAGCACCCTAACAGCTGACAATTCATGATGCGGCAGCGCGGCATTTAGTCTAGTTCGGCCTGCAAATAGCAAGCCTCTCAATGTACCTCTGTCTAAGAGGAAGTCTTGTTGTGTTTGCATCGCCGATTTGAGTATGAAGAAACTACAACAGTCGAGTTCTGCTCGTTAAATGCTCATGGTCGTAATGGTGGCCACGCATTCTGCTCGATTCTCGAACGAGCTAACTCGGTTTCGTTGTGATCCACGAGCTAAGTATCAGAGCGTGTGCGATACATTGTTTGTAACACCTACATACATGCACTCTAGGTGCGGCCACAGAAGGGCTAGACCAGCAGAGCCATGAGGTCAGAAATGCGTACAAAAGGCTGCACAGAACGAATAATCAGCAGCAGGTATGACAACAGTCCTTAGTGGCGCTGCTTTAACGTCCAATTCGATACATCGCGAGGCCTCCAGTATTACTGAACAAAGTTGCAGCAATCGCATACGACGAAGCCAGCCGGACATTGGAATGTACGGCTGGCTTATCGTATCGAGGACCTACCTACGTCTCATTTTGTCTGCTTTAGATTTTGACTGCAGGACGTGCTGCTAGAAACCGTCATGTTGGCCACTCTGCTGTGCAACATTTAGTACATCGGTTCAAGCTCAGTATTCGACGACCAGTAAACTATGAAAGCTGTCAAGTGGTGGTCTTGCTTGACCAGCTCTAGAATACGGAGGACGTACATTGCTCGATAGCCTCAGTAGTATCTCAATTTGAAGATCGCCATGTCATTCCAATGTAACAAGGATCACAAGTACAAAATAAAGCACTGTCGATATTGCAAAAGTCAGTCTTGAGTCAACCAAAGACCCTCACAATTTCGCCCAAACGCACCGGTAGTACCGAGTCATTAGATGCGGCAATGGAACAGGCAGTTCTTAATCATTTACACTGATGAATGTGCGCGACCTCATTTACACTGTGTACAATATCGGAAGCACCCACGATACAGGCTTGCACGCGGTTCGAATCGGCGTCCCACATCCTCCGAAGGGTATGGAAACTCACACCTTGCATCACACCCAAGATCCTACAAGTGGTAATCGATGCCCGTGTACTCCTCTGTGTCTTGGCCAACGGACTGTGAGTTTTCCGTACTACGTTGACGTAGAATCGAAGATGAACGACTGCCCGCGTAGTGCGAGTCCAGAGGGTTAATAGCCACGAGCTCCGAGGACGTGAGTGACCGAATGGACTGGATGTTGTGCTGCTGCTGGTCCACCTGCTGCGTGTCAACGTCCATGTGTGAGTTTTGCTGCGTAAACAGGTCCGGGTTGATGCCGTCGCCACTCACGAGATCTTCTACACCAAGAATATCAGCCATCTTGAGCTGGAAACGTGCCTGATACAACTTCGGCGGAATCGCAGACAGTCCATCTCCATCGACACCCCGAAAAGCGATCTTAAAGAGACGCTCTACACGCTTCTGGTAAGTCCAGGTCTGCAGGATGTCAATCACACCCAAGTGGTAGTAAGCTGGCCCTACAACCGTGTTTGCCATGCGCATGCCTGATCGGGGAAGTCGTCGACCAGATGAAGACGTACTACTCTCAGTACGCCCATTGCGGCTTCGATTCTTCGAATATTCACGCGGCTTTGATGCCTTGCGCGGCATCGCAGGCTCGTGAAGCATGGAGCGGCTGGGATAAGACCCCACATTTGATGACACACTGGCGTGACGTCGGCTCTTCGATAACGAAGACCTCACGGCAGACGGTCCTTTCGATCTTCCCAAATTCTGAACACCGCCACTGCGTGAGTCCATCAATGACTTCTCAGCAAATGGGTTGTACACAGAAGATCGCTGCATGTTGCTTCCAGGTCTCATGCCAAGCATACTGGATTGAAGCGTCGTATTCGCAACGTCGCTTTCCTCACCCGAGTTGTCAGCCTCGTCCACCACGTACTCAACTTCGTTAATACCCATCAACAGCGAATAGTCCATAATACCGAAGGAGCACAGGAGCTGCGAGTCTGCACAGAGTTGTTGATACAGTTCCAGCGCTACGTCACGATCGAGGTTTAGTTTCTGTGTCAAATCCGAGTCTTTCAGCACAACGTTAGGCTCGTGTCCACCTAGCCGGACCGTGCAGTTGGCATTCTCAGGGGCTGAGTTTTGGTACAAGTACTTGCGATTGCAGTGGCGGCAGGTCACCTTTTTGCCACGCTTCGGAAGATCACCGTGACGGTTCACCCATGAACCCTTGATGTCGTAACGCGAGTGGATCACCTGGTCAGTGTCGAAAAGATTCGCCATCACGACAAACGAGAACTGTTTGCTGTACAACTCGAGGCAATGGCAACCGTAGAAGCGCAATAGCAGGGAACGAGGGTTGGCGCACAAGTACTCGGCGTAATCCTGTGCAATGCTGCGGAGAAACGAACATTCCTCCTTGCTCGTACTCTTCACAATAAGCGTCCCATCGGCCGAGTAAAACATGAAAGCACCACTAGCACCTTCACTCAATCGCTCTTTTGCCGTGGCCGACAGTGCTTGCAAGTAAGCGTCGTTGTTGACGCCAAACCGTTCACGGATCTTCTTGAACGCATGCGGTTCGTAATCGTGAAACGTCTTGGTACGAGGCGAGTTCTTGGCCACACGCATAGTCTCGTCAAAAGCAGCAGCGATACCATTTGTTCCATCTCGTTCAGCACCAGTTGACATTTGCTGACGATAAGCTGCATAAGCGGCTGACGGATGGGCCGCGTTCCCGCTCTCACTAACAGCAACTGCAGTAAATGCCGCCGCAGCGGCAACGTTGGTAGCTTTTGTCTGCGGTAACAACGCCAAATGCTGGATGCGCTGTGACGCCGGCAGACGTTCAGCTGCCTGAACAGCCTGGATTATCCCCGACGTGGTGTAAAAGAGCACTTCCCGTCGCAACGCCGCGTTCACCTGCGGGTTCAGATCCACGTCAATCTCGCCAGTGTTTTCTCCAAGACAGTGCGTAAAGTGTGCGACGTGGAAATCGTTCAAAGCGAACCAGATCACGAGATCGAGGTACCCTTTCCCAGCGATCAGGAAATTCAAGAGCTCGCTCGACCTGTCCGGCTGCGAGCGGTCTCTCGACAAGAACTTGATGTACACAATGACGACAATAATCCAGTAAAAGGTCACGGCAAAGACATTGAACCTCGCGCGATTGATGCTCTGGACACGGACTGCATACGTCTCGGGCATGCCTTCACTCAGTCGCTTCCACGCCCAGATCCAGACCGCGATGCCCGAGATAATGAAGAGCCCCATCCAAATGTAGAAAAAGAGCCAGCTAATGATGTTGGCGTTCACCGCCGTGTAGCTCTCGGAAAAGTTGTCCGTGACAATGTACCCCGCGGTACAGTTGGTCAAGTCGTCCGCCTCCAAGTTCTTCAGTGCGTTCGTCCAGCACACGCCGAGATCCGAGTAGCCTGACCAGTCGTCCGTCTTCATGAGCAAGAGCCCAAGCACGAGCGGCACAAGCCACGAGCCAAGGTGGAACATGCGCGTATTGCGCTTAAAGTCCGTAAACGGGTTCGTGAGACTCAAGAGCAGGTTCAACGTCATGCAAAAGAACCAGCACTCGGACGCCAAGAGCGTAAACTCAAAGAGCCCGGCAAAGAGGTCGCACGTCGAGCTCGCGGTGCTGGCCGTGCTGCAGCCGCACTGCAAGTTGGTGCTGCTGCAGAGCGGCACGCAGTCGAAGAAGAGGCAGCGGACAAACTGCTGCGCCAGGAGCTGCAGCACGAACACGGCGTCAGCGATCGTGCGCCAGAACACGAGCGGGTTCGGGTGTTGCCGGTAGCTCGGCACGCTCGCGTACGAGAGGATGACGAAAAAGACCGAGAAGATCGAGAGCACGCCGCCCCAGATGAGGCCGGGGCTGAGGTTGTCGTACGTGCTGCCCATGGCTAAGACGAGCGCCGTGACAAAAGCTGCGAACATGACGAGCTGGAACCACCGCGTCGTGGACTGCACGCACGTGTGGAGCGTCGTGAGGCCCACGACGCGGCGGTCGAATGGCTGCTGCTCGTCGTGGTGTCGCATGCCTGCGAGGGGATGCTGGTTCCGGTCATGATGCGACGGAGGTGACGCACTGGAGGACGAAGGGACGCCACGAGATGATGGCGTGGACGATGACGAGGCGGCCGCGGCGGGGTAGGGGTGCGGGTAGGTGTGCGGGTTCGGGTAGGGGAACGAGTGTTGCGGAGGCGGGATGGGGGTCTGGCGGTGGTTGGGGGTGCGGTGCTGGTGCGGGTGGTGGTGGTGGTGGCGGCTAGGGTTGGACGCGGGTGCGCGCGCGCGCTCGTCCGACATGATGGCGCGTGGCGACTGGAGGAGCGGCACGGGGGGAGACGCGCAGAAGCGGCGACGAGTGCTGCTAGTCGTGCTGCTGGATGATGGACGGTGGGGACGGCTGCTGCGTGTGCGTGTGCGTGCTGCCCGCGGGGACTGGGCAAGTCTCGTGTGTCGTCCGCCTTCTTGATGGTGTCACCGAGGGACGCGAAACTGTCGCGACGGCGTAAAGTGGTCGATGGTGCGCGGAAAGTGGGGGTCTGACTACCAGGGGTAGGGGCGCTCTATATTTAGGAGTTTGTGGAAGGAGGGGGGGTCACGCTGACGGACGAATGAGCGACAAGAACAAGTGTGGTAAACAATGGCGGACGTGGGACAGGGGCGTCTTGAAGTCAGCGGAAATGAGGGGTAGGGCTAACGTTGTTGTGCGCGCGAATGGCTATTTTCTTCGTCGTGTTGACGAAACGGTCTAACCTCGAGTTGACCGGTTGTATTCGTTCTTTTCCTTGTACTTTGACGCACAAATTTTAATTGCACTGCAATGAAATGTATCAACAAAGAGTATGCACTTTCACTGTTGCATACTAAAGTTCGTCCGAATGTCATGGAGGACACGTGCGTCACCGGTGGAAAAGCTCGTTTTCGTATTGCAAGGATTTGCAGGGTCGTTGGCGCTAGTCATTCCCTTGGGCTCGTAGATCGTGAGATGTAAGTAAATAATGCCATTCAGTGACAAATTATATAGAAATGTGTCTTGAAGAAACGCCTGACAAAGCTCAACTAAAACCACCAGACAGCATAATTACCGGTATTGGACTTAATCGTAAAACTCATCGGTGAAACTCGTTTTTTACTCTGATCAATCCCGATTGTTATGCTAACAAAGTGTCCGCGCAAAATGATCATAAGAAATAGAAATTTGTTTGCGACCGATCACCCAGCAACTTTTGAGGCCTTCCGTCTCCATTCACAAGCAATGTAGACAGTGTCAAGAAACGTTAGCAAGGGAAACAAACGCGATGGTAGTCGTAGGAGTCAACACGTGAACGCGATATTAGTATGGGAAATACCGAGTACGCGGCCTCACATCGCGTCATGGAGTGTATATGTTACACCGCTTGCACTTGTAGCAAAGAGTGATTGAAATCGTAAACGCTCTCACCCAATCTTCGTCGCAGGATGATCGATCCTGAATAGATCAGATACTCCATCTCATAGCAATGATGATGGACCAGTAAACTTCGCGAAATCGCAATGATGACAATCACTTGGGACATCGCATGCCCAACGACTCAATAGAAACCTTCAGAAACGGACGTCGTGCGAATTTTCGTACCAAAAGGTCTCACGCGCTTCGTGCTGCTGTGCACTAGAAACTGCCAGCAATTTCTAACGACGCACGCAACACATTCGGAGTTCGTTTTTTTCGTCTACCGATCGAAGAAAAACTGATGGAGAAGAGGGAACGCTGTAGCAATGGACAGTCGTAACCTACACCTATTTACTTCAACATGCAGTGTGTAGCCAGTTTTCCCCTCCTTCACGACATCTCGTGGAACAGAAAAAGGACCAACGTCATCAACTGAAGCCATTTCAGAATCAATGGCTGACGTGACGCCCTGTGCCACTTCGTTAACTGCGACGGATCTCGAGCGGGAGCACGTGCATAAAGTGTACGACGTCATTGCACGGCACTTTAGTCACACGCGACATCATCCCTGGCCTCAAGTGACCGAGTTCTTGGCGCGATTGGCACCTCGCGCTCTCGTGGCGGACGTGGGCTGTGGCAATGGCAAGTACCTGCATGTGAATCCCTCGCTCTGTGTCATTGGAGCCGACCGCAGCATCCCATTGATGCAGATAGGAGCTACGACGAACAGGTTGGCAGCAGTAGTTCAATACAATACAATTGAAAGGGTAGCGCCTCAACGGCTGCACTAAACTTGATACGGATTGTGCTTTTCCTGCAGCAACTTGGTGGGGTGTGACGCACTGCAAGTGCCACTTCGGACTGGAGTATTTGATGCAGCCGTCTCCGTTGCTGTTCTACATCATATATCGACTAAGGAGCGTCGAGTTGCTTTGATCAGGTTGGACGGGCAATGTAATGCAGTTGCAAAGGAGATAATTGATGGCGAGTCGTCGTCATCTCTTCTCACGCGAGAAAAATGCCTTTGCTTTGCAGTGAATTGGCTCGTATCGTGCGAGTGGGCGGTCAAGTGCTGATTGTCGCTTGGGCTTTTGAGCAGGACAAGCACTCGAAACGCCGCTTTGAGCAACAGGATGTCATGGTAGAGTGGAAACTTCAGCAGAAATATGCCAAGGATGAGGAGCACGGTGATACAATCGAAGCACACGGGCAAATTGATCACGAGAAGCGCTGGGTGGTCTACAAACGGTACTGTCATGTGTATCGTAGCGGAGAGCTCGAAGCGTTGGTCGAACAGGTGCCGGGTCTTCAATTGATATCGGTCGAGTACAGTCGCTCCAACTGGTGTCTGCATCTACGGCGCGTTGCTTCCGAGACGGAACAAAACGACCTGTTGCAGTGATGATGAGCAGTGTTTCACAGCCGTCGAATAGAGGTCATGGCCTGTCACGGATTTCTGCCTACTGTCGTTTGCATCTGCAGGTAAGTTCATCAAGTCGGCACAAATTGGTGAACAAGTCAGTTTTGTAGAGTGGCTTGAGTATATATGCTGCATCGACATGCTCGTCGAGCAAAACGGCTGATCGCTTTGCTGTAAGAGATCGGTACAAGCTTGTTAGAGTCCATGCCTAAGCGATAGCAAGTTGGCGTCGAAATGAGCACCAACCGACATCTTGTCGCGAAGCAACATTCGTCTTAATCCACGCCGATCGCTTGCACGTACCATGGTTTCACGTCAGATTGAAGGTATATAACGCCGGTGGGGAGTACAGTACAGCCAGAACGAAGCAACTGCACATTGGACTAGCCATTATTCTCGGTACCTTGTAAGGAAGAAGGCACGACCTTCATAATGTCTAGTTGACAACTGGAAGCAAAGCTTGATGGACGATATGGAGACGCCTTCACATCTTCACGTTCCATTGCCGATAACCTAAAGCTTCATGGCCGAGATAAACAAAGCTAAAGTGTCAAGCACCAAGAAACACATACGACACGCATCGATGCAAGCCACAGGATGCCCAGCACTTGATTTCATCGATCATCAAACGAGTAACGGTACGTCCATGTGCAATTTGTGCATCACTCGTCAGCACTTGTCTTTTCCAGTAGAAACACCACCAAGCAGTCAAGTGCGGCAACTAGCTTTCGTCTAGCATCGATTCATGCTAGCTGCCAACTGCTATAGACCTCATGTCACCATGTGGTTGTGAAGCCGGCAAAGAGTAAATGGGACAAGGCAATTTGCGTGCTTGGTCCACTACGAGGCTCGAGTTCATGCTAGAAGGCGTACCAGTGTCAAAAGTCCAGATGAACGCATATTAAATCACCCAAGGTCCCGTGATAACAGCAGCAATCGTCAGTAAAAATGTGGCAACAGCTTGAGGCCACGTGGAGTTGCATTCAATCCCATCCAAAGCGGTTGATGCGCCAAACTTCGCCTCGCATACCATGACTATAACGACAAGCAACTGTGCTGCTGCATTGGTAGTGCATTTGATGCGTCGACATTATATCGATCCCTGCCCGGCTGCTCAAAAGTACTGACCATATCCATCTCGACCAAAGTCTTCATTCGCTGGCACTTTCGCAAGCGATGTCTGCGGCGTGGCCGTTTTCACTGCCTTGTTGACTGTGATGCCGGAAGACTGCAAGGCTTCACTCTGCTGCGACAAACGGTCATGTGACTTCCCGATACAAGCGTTTCGTGGCCGCTCACTCGAAATACGATCGATGTCCACCATCGAGAACGCAGCACTAACACTATGAGAGTCGGCTGGAGATATGAAGCTTGCTGGTTCACGCAACACTTGGTCCGCAGCAGAGCCATGACTGTAGTCGCTAGACCTTGCATGCAGAGCAGACAGCTGGAAGCAAGCGAGACCATTCGTCTTACTATTCGCTTGGTTGCCACGTGAAGACTTCGTCAAGTCCTGAGAAAAGCCCGCATGCCTACCAGGTGCAGCACCAACCGCATTGTCTTCAGCATAAGCTGGAAGTCGCACATCCAATCGATGAACGGAGCGTTCCTCAGTACGAATGTAATTGCGCGAGTGCACATCAAGGCGCTGGTCTGGCGCAAAGGCATCACCCCGCTCACGCCATCCGAGCGTGCGAGTGCACTCAGCAGGTTTCGCATGATTGATGGCTGCTCCAGCTTCAGGCCATCTGGATACAAACGGATTCTCTAGCGCTAGGCCATGGCCACAAGTGCTTCGACATCCCTGCAACCCAGGTGAAGCTTGAGTGTGAGCATCACCGGAGGTGTCGCCTCCATTTTCAGCAACCTGGCCAATGAAAGGGAGAATGCGCCCGCCCATGTATTGCTCGCGGTAAGCGGAAGGATGGCGCGCAGCTCGGTGACCCAAATCGTCATGTCGGTGATGTGCGATATCACCGTCTCGGGCCATTCCTGCACACGTGGAGAACGCAGTTTCTTCCCGAGCTTTACCGCAAACCTGTCGTGTCCTCTTGTCACCCATCTGCTCGGCACTTGACAAATATGAGGCTGTGCGTTTTCGTGACGCACTCTCGGTACTTTCGTGGTTGGTACTACAATCCGTAATAGGTGTAGAGCTGGCTATAGCTTCATGTGGAAGCAACGATAGAATGGCGGAGTGAACGTTCACCGGGAAGCACGACGACAACAGCTCTTCATCCTTAGCAATGTATCCCACAACGTCCAGCACCTACGGCATAATCTCTCCGCTTGGCAAGATAAAACACGCTCCCTTTGCAGAGTCACCAGTTTGTACACGCCACCCTCGTCGCACTAAAGTAGGGAGTGCATGATTCTCAAACAAACTGAGCACGAATTGCGCCTCGCGCTCACTGATCTGAAGCATCGTTCGGGGTCGTTCAGCACTGCTTTGGCGCTGAGCAGATGCAGGCGGTATCATAAAGTCCGGGCTAGCAGGCGATGATCTCTCTTCGCTCCTCTTACGACACAGGAGAGCAACGTCTGGTGGCATATGTGCGGGATCAGCACGCTCGATCTCGTCCTGGATCAGGATCTGCAGCGTTTGATCCACCGTCAGATCCTCTGCGTCGCCTTCAGCGTATACCACCGTATACACTGCCATCCGCTTGTCAAACTTGACCACCTGGCCCAAAAAGCGTCCTAAGCCAGCAAAAGTCTTGGCGACACGAAGTCCAATCAACTCTTCCGCCCAAATCTCTCGTCCATGAAACAAAATGCGGGCATCCAGCTGGTTGTTCGGAGAGGATGGAACAGACGACTCTTTCTCCCCCCCTACCCTGTCATGGTCTTGCACAGTCACGTCTTCAGCTGTGGGAAGCGAAATGCCTTCCTCCCGGTACTGATACGACCTTGACCTTGACCTCGCTCCAGTGATATCCCGCGTGCTTGGTACTGGTCCATCTGCTCGTCCTGTTGACTCTTCTGTCGGTGGCGTGGACACTCTCATGCTGTTCTTTGGATGACTATTGAATGGAGATGAGGTGATCAACTCACTGCCGTGTCGATGCTTTCTCAGCTGCAGCAGCGCGGCACTGCCCAAGGACAGCGAAAGGCAGTGCCTGAATCGATCGTGGTCTCTCCGGGTCGTTGTCACTCCAGCGGTCGTCGTTGTTTGCTTCACCTGATGAGTACGAGGGGCTACCAGGCGATGCAGCGCGAAACGGTCGTGTCTTGGTGCTTCTATTCTTATTCAGAGGTTTGTAGCTGCTCGAGGTATGGTCGCGAATGCCATTGGTCTGATTCTGCAAGTCGCTCGTGATGCCTCGATTCTGATTCGGTGGTGACTTACTAGTCCAATCAATCTGATTCGGCAAGTCCTCGGTGACGTTGTTCTGATTCGGCAAGTCGCCTTCGAACCAGCTGTTGCTTTGAAAGCGCCGACGGTGATTGTGGCTACTGACGACTACGGGGTTGATGGGTGCAGAAGAAAAGCCGCTGTTGCTGGATGTGGCAATCACAGTAGAGCTCGAGGACGTTAAAGCGTCGGTGACGACGGGACGGGTCGCCATCTGCCGTATAAGAGACCTTCGATCCGATCTTGGGGTCGCTCGTGCACGTGGAGAGGTCATTGGAGAAGGCGGCGGTAGGTTATTTTGGGTCAGCGCAAACAAAAACGTGTGACGAACACGGGAAAGGGGTCTGTGCGGGACGGCGGCGGTACAAGGGATGGGCGCTCGCTCCGTGCTTGTTGCGCTACGTTCGTTACAGCGTTTAGCGTGCTTTGATTATAGAGTAAGGAGGGAAGAGCTGTCATTTTCCGTAACGTATGGTGTCGACTTCCCCGGCGAGCTATAACTGTTGTGACCCCTGGGTCGCTTTACTCACTATGCCACACGGGATAACACACCCTTCATCGAGATACTCCCGTCTTTTCATTCCGCGACTTGAGCGTCTGGAATGTTGATCTGGTGGAAATATGATGCACACTCTCTATCAAAAAGGAGTGGTTCTTAAAATGAGGTCAGCTCCCGCGAAAACATGGCTCTGCCGCCACCCTGTATAAATCGGCCCCAGTCTTGCACGACATTTAGCAAATCTTCTCACTGGATTGGCGGATGTATTGACTTAAGCCTCGAGTGTCGTTAGTCTGTCACGACAGTCTACAATTTGACGAACCAAATCTGACAATACCACCACTCGAAGTTGTCACAATTAATACACAAACAAACACGTGAACACATGGCGATGAGCACGGCAGCGCCGTCCCCGCCTTACGCTTTCGCCTCTGTAGTGCCGATCATCGCATCCCTTGCTGCACTTTACTCATGGCTGCTCACTATAGTCAACCAGATCGTCCCCGGTCCCTACATGGTCGATTTTTCTCGCTCTCTTGCAATATACATTGTATCTTATCCAGATCAAGCCCTAATGAGATATTGCAATTTGTCAATAGGACGAGATTTTCCACATCCCTCAAGCTCAGAAATACTGCACCGGCCAATTTCGTGCGTAAACGGAGCTCCTCGACTACATTGCAATCGGCAGTAAGTGATTCTTGTCACCACTAACTGTTGCATCGCGTTTCAGACGAGTGGGACCCCAAGATCACGACGTTTCCAGGTCTGTACTTGGTCTCGACGCTGTACACGAATGCGCTTTCCTGGATGAACATGGGAGACCATTTCTGCTCCGTGTCGGTGCTGCGTAGTGTGAACGTGGTGTTTGCACTGGCCAATGTGGTGCTGTGCGTGCTGCTAAGACGTCACATATCGCCGCTCGACCACAACATCTTGCTCCATGCCGTGCGCGTTGCAGTGTTCCCGCCGCTGTTTTTCTTTTCGTTCCTCTTTTACACGGAAAGTGGCGCCACGTTTTTCGTGCTGCTGACGGTGTGGCTCGCAGAGAGAGTGGAGTTGTTGCAGCATCCACCGGCAAGAGGCAGCTTCGTTCTCAGTGCCATAGTAAGCAATTGGATGAGTGCTTGGGCTGCTGCTTTGATAAGTGTATTTGACTCATGAGTGCGTGGTGTCGGCTGAATGTAGAGTGGTGCAGTTGCGGTGCTTTTTCGCCAGACGAATATTGTATGGGTCGGGTTTGTGGCTGGCACGGTCGTCGTTCGGTGTGCAGAGCTTGGTCACTCAAAGTTCATTTACGGGTACGGCACTTGCGTCGTGGTTGTGGCGTAGGCCTTGCTTGAATAGTGCTCAGTTGATGATGCTATGGCCAGATCATCGAAGACAGAGTCGAGTGCTAGTATTCTCTCTCCTGCTACACACAGGTAAGGCTATGAGATCGGCTGAGCGTTACCCGATGCGCTTACTGACTATACAGGTCTATTTTCTGATGTGATTGGACGGTCTTGAGCTATTTGAGGATCTTTATGAACTTCGTGAGCGTCGCTGTATCGAATCTCCCGTCCACTCTTCTCATTGTCTGGCCATTTGTCGTGGTCGTGGCGGGTTTTGTCGTTTTCCTGATGATGAATGGCGGCATCGTTGTGGGTAAGCGTCGGTACATAGGTTCCTCACGTTCTCTACTACCGGGATGCGAACTAAGCACTAATTTGCCCTGATGCAGGAGACAAATCCAGTCACGAAGTGACTTTCCACGGAGCCCAGGTGCTATACTTTATTATTGTAGCAGCCTCAGGTTTCGGACTTAGTCTTATCGCACCCACCCAAGTGCGAGCCTTTGCTGCATCAGCTCGCAGAAACGGCAGCTCCGTCCGCGGTGTCCTGTCCATTGGCTTCATCATTGCAGCGATTCTTGGAATCATCTTCCGCTTCAGCCCCGTGCACAAGTTCATGCTTGCAGACAATAGGCATTACACCTTCTACGTCTGGAGGAAGTTCTTCCTCAAGCACGACTTGGCCAAGTTTTTACCGACACCATTGTACCTCTACTCGGGATGGCGCTGCTGGCATGAGCTAGGTAAGGCAGAAGAACTCTTGGTCAAACGGCGCGCGTTGGTCATGTAAGAAAAGCTACTGACAATCTGTTTGTTTACAGGGCGGATGCGCTCACCGCTATGGGCGCTTGTTTTTGTGTTCGCGACGTGCTTGGTCCTGATTCCATCCCCGCTGGTCGAGTACGTTTCCAACTGTGCAGTATGATTCGTATTTATCTCACACAAATTGTACCAGGCCGCGATACTTTTGCGTTCCCTTCATGATCTTCCACTTGAACACGAGCAACGTAAGCTGCATGTTTCATTTCCACTGGAGTGTCGATTGTTTTATTCTAACGTGCATGCACGTGCTGTCATTGTAGCAAGCTGCCTCTCATCTATGGGTCGTTCTTGTCGCGTACATAATGGTCAACGCACTGACGCTGTACGTGTTTCTGTACCATCCGTACGACTGGGTTGATGGATCTACTGCCCGATTTATGTGGTAAGATTGCTTACATAGCGGTAAAATAAGCTTCACTTCACTCCAAGCGTCTTTCGAATTGCGGAGTGAACGTCGCTGGATAGCAATTCACTCGCTCAGATGTTGCGAACAAATGGGACAGAACGAACGGAACGCAGTACCTGCCCATCCTCATGCTGAAGTAAGCCCACGACTCGAATCGTCTCGGTTTGTCTTTCGACGCATCGCTCGCCTGTTTTTGTCACCCGAACGACCATCACTCTGCTGCAACTTGTCCACCAGCCATTCCGCAATGCAATTGCGCACGTTGCTGACCGTGCGCCGCCTCTCGACGGCCTGTGCCCGTGCTCCTCCTCTCGCCCAACGTCACGGCCGTCGAGAGCTGCAGTTCGTGACGTCCGACGCGATCGACCACCGATTGCCGCGTGGTTTAACGGCGGCAGACGACGACGCGCGGCCCGTGAACCTCATTCAAGACGAAGAAAGTGCGCGTCGCGTCCTGGCGATCATCCAATCGCTGGGCCCTAACCACTTTCACGCGTGCGACACGGAAGTCGCCCAGATTGACGTCAAGGCCGTCGGACCCGTGGGCAATGGGATCGTTACGTGCCTCTCGCTCTACAGCGGCCCAAATGTGGACTATGGCAACGGTCCCTACGTCTGGGTCGACAACCTCGACAGCGCTGAAGGGACGCTGCAGTACTTTAAAGAGTTCCTGGGGAGCACGAGGTACAAGAAGGTCTGGCACAACTACAGCTTTGACCGCCACGTGCTGTTTAACCACGGCATTAACGTCCAAGGGCTGGGCGGAGACACGATGCACATGGCGAGACTGTGGAATACGGCGAGGTTCCAGAACGGCGGCTACTCGCTCGAAGCGTTGACGGCTGATTTGCTGCTGCAGAGGAAGAAACCCATGAAGGAGCTCTTTGGGATCCCCAAGCTCAAGAAGGACGGGTCCAAGGGGAAAGAGCGAATGATGCCGACTGTTGAGGAGCTCCAGCGGTTCCCCGAGTCTAGGAAGCGCTGGATTCGGTACAGCGTGTACGACGCCGAGAGCACGTGGTTCTTGCATCGCGTGCTGCAGGATAAACTGGACCGGACGTTTTGGTTTGAAGAGACGGCGACGAGAGACGAAAAGGAGCCGCAGCGTGGATCGATGTACGACTTTTATTGCCAGTACATTATCCCGTTTGGCGAGTGTTTGACCGACATTGAACGCAATGGCATGCACGTGGATCTCGACTACCTCGCGGGTGTCGAGAAAGTTGCACTGGAAGACCGTGCGCGTCTTGAACGACTCGTGTTGAAGTGGGCGTCGCGCTACTGCGACGAAAGTGAACGGCTGAATATCTTTAGCGCAGCACAGAAACAGCAGCTGCTGTTTGCACCGTATTTTGACAAGAAGAAGAAGCAACTTGTGCTGCCAGCTGAACGCGAGTTTGAAGTGGAGAACACGGAAGGCTACATTGAAGAAGGGAAGCTGAAAGCAAAGAAGAAGCGCAGTATCACCATTCGTGGGCTAGGCATTCCGCCAACGCATTTTACCGCGAGCGGACTTCCTGCAGCCAGTGCTGAAGTATTGAAGGAGCTGGCAGGTCATGTAAGTACGGCTGAGCAAATGCCGCATGCATTGTGGTCTCATTCATTCTGTCTATGAAATGTTGTTTCTTGTGCACAGCCCAACGCAAATCCTCCGAAGTACGGTCGGGCATACGACCATTTTGAGGATAAGGAAGAAGGTGCTGCAGCATGCGTGGCACTGAAGGCACTTTTTGACATCAGCAGCATCAACACAATGCTCAATAACTTCATTCTCCCGCTCCAGCAGCTCGCAGATAGTAACAGCCGCGTGCATTGCTCGTTGAATCTCAACACAGACACAGGGCGTTTGTCATCACGGAAGCCAAATTTGCAGAACCAACCTGCGATAGCCAAGGATCGCTACAAAATTCGCGATGGGTTCACAGCCCCGCCAGGCAAGAAGCTTATCGTGGCCGATTATTCGCAGCTGGAGTTGCGGCTTATGGCGCACATTACTCAATGCAAAGCTATGATTGTGGCATTCAGGGCTGGAGGCGACTTTCATTCACGCACGGCAATGGGAATGTATCCATATGTGGCGAAGGCGGTGGAGAACGGTGGGGCACTTTTGGAATGGGATTATTCTGGCGGCGAGGAACCCCCGGCACCGTTACTGAAGGACAAGTTTGGCAACGAGCGCCAGAATGCCAAGGTGCTCAATTTTTCGATAGCTTACGGTAAGACTGCATTCGGTCTGTCAAAAGATTTCAACGTTTCTCGTAAAGAAGCAGCGGAGACTTTGGAAAAGTGGTACGCGGACCGAGCGGAAGTGCGTGACTGGCAGAAGCAAGCCATTCACACGGCCCGAACATGCGGCTACACTCGCACGCTACTGGGGCGGTATCGTCGGCTTCCCGACGCCATGCTGACTGATGACAGCGTGGCATCGAAGAAATCTCGAGGTCACGCAGAGCGTGCTGCCATCAACACTCCGATCCAAGGTGCGGCTGCCGATGTCGTGATGCAAGCTATGCTTCTTGTGCATCAGAACCCGAGGCTGCGCCAACTTGGTTGGAAGATGGTATCTCAAATCCATGATGAGATCATTGTGGAGGGACCCGAGGAGTCGGTAGATGAGGCGATGAAAATTGTTGTGTATTTGATGGAGAACCCGTTCGAAAAGCCTCTATCTGTAGACCTGCTGGTGGATGCTAAGGTGGATGATTCCTGGTTTAAGGCCAAATAGGCGTCCGTTGAGACGTTGTCGATGAAAGTACAGTATAGGTGTGTGCCATCGTGGGAGCTGGGACCTGGCCATGAGCAGGTTCCTCGATCGGCCCAACGGCCTTGTCGATCCAACTGCCGAATCCGTCTCGTGCGAAACCAGTCAGTTGGTGAACAGACTCTTTGTGTAGGCCTTCAGTTCGCACGCGAGAACTGGTGATGTATGCTTCGTATGTCGGAGAACAGTACAATTGGACCACAGTGAGCGCTATCTTGTGCTTAGCTCTCATCTTTGGGTATTTGGCGATACCTTCAGCGCAAACCCGAGCGGTACTGCGACTGCCTAGACCGTCGGGTTACTTGCCTATTTTGGGGAACACTCTGGTTATAGCTAGTGTGCAGCTTTCTGGACGCTTTCATGATTGGGTTTCTGACATCTGTCGTAAGAACCAAGGGAGACCTTGGTGTATGCATGTCCTTGGCAAGGCGCCGACTGTGTTTCTGTGCACACCTGAAGACTTTGAGGATGTTCAGAAGACGCAATATGAAGCTTTTGGTAAGAATCCTCTCTTTGTTGAGGCCGCAACTGACGTGCTCGGGCAAGGAGTGTTTGCGATTAGTGGCCCGTTGTGGTATCACCAACGCAAGGTCGCGAGTCGCTTATTCTCGACGCAAATGATTCAGCACAATATGGACGTGGTGGTGTCGGAGAAATGTAAACAGCTGATGAGGAGTCTGGATCTAGCTAGCTGGCGTGAAAACTCGACGAATGGTGTGGTGAGGTTGAAGTGGATGCTGGATTTGTTCACAATGGACGTGTTTTGCAAGGTCGGTTTTGGGATCGAGATGCAAGGCATGGAAAGGCAGCCGATAATTGCCATGTTGGAGGCATTGCAGAGATCTTCCGCCCGGATTGTCGGACGTATCCTAGAGCCCAGTTGGAGCTGGAAGTTCAGACGTTACTTACGTTTTGGCGCTGAGAAGCAGTTTGCGAGCGATATGAAGCGTGTGAATGACATGCTTTACAAATTCATCGCACGTTCAATGAAAGAAAAGGCTAGTCGTGACGCTGGCAGCCACGATGACTCGGATTCTCGAATGGATCTTATCTCGCTACACCTTGAGCAAGAAGCTGCTGATAACGGAAAGGATGGAGAGATACTTCCAAAGAAGTTGCGTGATTTCCTCGTAAGTTTCTTAGCGGCGGGACAAGATACCACGGCGACCGCAATGTCCTGGTTCGTCGTGATGATGAATCGATACCCGAAGGTACTCGAACGCGTGCGCGAGGAAATACGCGACAAACTGCCTGATCTTGCAAACGGTAAACAGCTGGTGCCGAGCCTCCACGAGGCTCAGCTATCTAGTGTACTTGGATGCAGCCGTTAGAGAAACCCTACGTCTGTTTCCTGTTGCACCTATCAGTGGTCGCACGGCAACGCGAGATGTGACGATGTCCAACGGGCTCTTTCTCGTCAAAGGCACGTCGGTGCATATGCCGCATTATGCAATGGGCCGAATGGGGTCTGTCTGGGGCCCCGATGCAGACGAGTTCAAACCAGAGCGGTGGATTGACTCTAGTTCAGGAAAGGTGAGTGCAGTGTCTTCGTTCAAGTTTAGTGCATTCTATGGGGGACCACACGCGTGTTTGGGAATGAAGTTCGCGATGTCCGAGATCAAGATTACGCTCGCTGCTCTGCTCAGTCGCTATGACTTTGAGACATTGCGAGACCCGTTCGACTATACGTACCGGATGGCACTGTCGTTGAGAATTGACGGCGACCTAAATGTTGCAGTGTCTCAGTTGACGGAACAAACGCAGCAAGAGGTGCCGGAGAGATCGAGAAGCAGCGCGAGTTAGCACTGTTGAAAACGGACTCGTTTTATCCACATGAACTAGTTCATTATGGGGAAAGTGAAGCCACGCGAGTACGAGCAGTTCTTTGCAACCAGTATTCATTCGGTCCCATCAGTTCATCAGGTGTTAAGATCTGCAATCAATCGATAGGGTCATTCCGCTTGCCACACGTTTGTCGTCAATTTCGATCTCGTCTGTGTAGACTGAGTCAAAGGAACGTGCGACGGAAGTTGGTCAGAATGAGGGACGCGTTGAGATCTCCCCATCTATTCGTTTTCGATTCAAACAATGTAAGTCGGAAGGAGAGACCATCATAATATGAGTCTCTCCTCGATTGACTGTTTCTTTCACTGTTTTGTGCATCGGTTCACGTCCAGAACAATGTCATCTTTCGCAAAAAAACTGTCGTCCAAAACAACTGTTTTACAAGCAGCAAAAGAGCTCTCTGAAGTAACAAACATTCGAGCTTTTGTCGAAGAAGCTACACCAACCGACCCGAACCCAACCTCACCTTGGCCACAACCATTTCCCACACTCACTTGCTCGCTCGCGATTGGCCAAAACGCGGTCACACGTCCACACCAGACGAGACCAAGGTGCAGCGCGGAGCCATGGCGGACTCGCTCCAGAGCGTGCGCATACTGCTCAGCTCGACGTGTTTCTTTGCACTCCTTTTCTACGCTGCCAACCGCTTGTCGGACCGCTTTGTCAAAGTCTATCGCGACTTTTCCATCCCCGAGCAGGGCGACTGGTGCTCCCGGTACCTATTTTTTTAATTTCACAATTTCTTATTTTCATATTATTATCAAAAATTGACATACAGCATCGTAAAAAACAATAAACAAATCGCATGAATAATTGTTGATTCTACTAAGTGTCTACCTCTGTGTGTCGATTTGTCCGTGTGGTCTACGGCAGAGTAAACTCCACGATCCACGCTCTGATGATCACGACTGGGATGGCGTACAGTTTTATGCAGCAAAGCTGGGACGAAGACTTGCTGCCTACTAAAGAGATGCCCATGTACTTGGCGTCGACGCTCTTTTCCTTCTGTACGTCATTGTGAAGTAGCAGCAACAGTGTAACAGTTGTTGCGACAGTCGCTAATGAGTCATCTGGATGTTGTCGCAGCGTGTGGCTACTTTCTCTTTGATTTGTTTGTGCTGGTGCTGTGGCAAGTGCCGCTCTGGAGGGTCTTTGTCATTCACCACGTCGTCGCTGTGTGCGTCCTTTACACATGATGATTGCTGCATGAAGTGCAAGTGCCGATGTGACTTGTTTGCTTGCTCTCTCGGTGTTTGTCTATCTTTCTGTGTGTGTACAGGTTGCCGTACTTGATCTACACAATGCACGCGGGCTGCGGGATGGACCTGTACTTGCTGCAGCTCTTCCTCTTTGTCGAGTTTGCTGTCATCCCGCTGAATGTCACCACTTTTATGGAGCAGCTTGGGTTTGGCAAAAGCAAGATCCACGCCTTCTTCTTCTATTTGACGTACGTCTGCTGGTTTGTAGCTCGAGTGCTGCTGCCAATCCACAATGTCTACGTGCTGTGGACAAAGGTCATCCCCGATGCGCGAACTGCGCCACTCTGTACGGTGCCGGCAGCTTTTTGTGGTCACGTCATCTGCGCTTTCTGCGTCGGTGTCTTTGTGTTTGTGTGGACACCAGATATTCTGGCCAAGTGGCGGGTGCCAGTCCTGCAAATGGAAGAGTATCCAGACTATGAGCTCACGATGCGTCAGTCCATGACGCCGCGCTCGAACCCGATTTCGTCGCCTCCTAATGATGTTGAAAAGTGGGGCGCGAACTACGGGACTGTGTCGACTGATACCCGAGAGCCTCCTTGGATTCCGAAGTTGGTTGTATGAGAAAAGCGCGGATGCATGATGTGTACTTCAAATATGCATCTGAGTGTCTCGTTCCTTTCTCGAGGATGTGGTGCGGTCAACTGCAGCTGACGGGCTCGCGAGGAATAGGTGAAGCTCCGTATTGGGGTATTTTTATGTTGGGAGTCACGTCTGCGTGCCTGTCATCGTGTGGCCGTAAGTCGCTGCCAACGACGAACGGCAAGTGCATGCCCAGTCGCTATTTGAGCCGTGATACTGGGTAGTAGCTAAAAGCAATCGATGCCGTTACCACGAGTATCGCGTTTCAGTCAAAGTCGTCTTTCACGGCTTTGCTAGTGGATTTGGATGCATGTGGTTTGGCATGGTGCTGACTCTCGTATTGGACAGACGTTGTACACGCACTGTTGGCCTTCATTCTTGACTTCTTGTATAACGTTTGAAGCACTCGAAATATGCTAAATGCGCTTGCTAGCAGCATGTATCGCATGTCGTTGCGAGCGCAACGTCGACAACATACATTGTTGGTTCAACGTCCTTAGAAGTCTATTGTCAACAACCAAGACGTGTCTGAAGACTGGTCTTGAAGGTCAACCACGCAGCAGGTGCTCAAAGCATGGTACAAACACATCACCGCGAACCGCATGTGATAAAAACGACCTGGGTATGCAACAAACACGTCAATTGTTGTGTTTGTGTGCAGATGATACACTTCAGATCAGTTGACATGGCGAAAGGTCGCACAAGTGACGCTTTATCTAACACCAAAGGACCGTGTAGCTACAATAGAAAATTTACACGAAACTCAAGACATCGCAATGCACGACAGAACTGCTGACGAAACACACATTGATAAAGACATTAACTCTAGGCTTATACGATTGTAGATTGCCGCACTCGTCAGCACATGGATCACACATCACGTTGGATGCTGAGATGGCGCCAACAACTAAAGAAGGGACATGCTGTAGTGGATGAATTTCACATCGTACTTCCATTAAACGGTCATTTGTCTAGATAGACACCGACTATGTTCGAGTGAGAAACATTTTCGGATGAGATAGCATGGAATGTGCTTCATCCCAGTCAATAAATGTAGGGAGTCATTAGTTCGCTCACTAGTTCAGTCCAAGACGAAGGCGACGTTGCGTTTATCGTCAACAGCATCTGATTCCTATAAGCGACTTCTATCTCTTCGATCAACTCAAACTCCATTGGACATGCTCAGCGTAGCACTAACATTGAAACGCTGGCCTGGGTGATCGAAATTGATCACCCGGTTGATTTAATCGGACAACATCCGTGTCTTTTCGCACAATATCAACGTACGTCCTTGTGACTTGTTGAATGAATTTTCTGCATCCTGCCTCGATCTCTTTCCAGCTCATCGTGCATGCAAACAAAATCTCTGACACACTAAGCCAGTAAATGTATGGAACGAAGATGGTACATCGTGAAGAATCGTCGAAGTATGCGCCGCAGGGGACACGACTTGCAAGCAACTCAGCAATTGATGAAGTAGATCAATTTCAAACATGTATGGACACGGCGTGCATGCCTGACGTCGTCAGGGGCTATATTGTTTGTAGGGCGTCGGGTAACTAGCGGTACATATACCCACGATGTGCTGCTGCAAAAATGCAACATCGGGCCATTTCGTATCCCTACACGATTTTTGTGCGAGACTTATTCGTGTAAGCATGCTCTGGGGTTGGTGGTGTTGTCGATTGTTTTCGAATTAACATCCTTGTCGATTGGACGTACACAGCAGTATTGTACTGATGGCATGTAAAAGTGACGGTGGCTCTTTGCTTTACTACTCTGTCCCATTTGTTTATGAATTATCACGCGTTTGGCTCGCATTTTCGACACAGCCTGTATTTTTGACGAGCATAACACCAGTGTAAAGAGCTCATTCTGAAGCGTTTATACACCATTTAAAGCCCATTTACGTGCAGATGCCGCAAAAATAAACTAGTTTTTGTCTAATCGTTTTTAAGAGGTTTTAGTTTTTTTGACGCAGTGAAGATAAAAGGTGCTGGATATCACTCAAACAAGAAGCTTTAGCCCCAAAAGCAGCGTGACAATCTTATGAGCAGTTTCGATACAAAAAGCTGTAGAAGTGATGGAAATTGAAGTGAGGCTTTTCATCTCTGGGTTAATTTGCAAAAGATGACACGATTTGTATGTGACACCAGAACGTGACAGGATATCTTTGAAATCCAGATGCATGTCAGATTACCACACGGACGTTAATTACGTCAATGACCAGTATGTACCGGGTAAAACTCTTGGCGGTACAGGGCATCGATACCGGTGAAGGACCAGGAGGTTGATGTTGCAAGAGTAGAGATGTATGCACTCTAGCGGAGTGGTGCATGCCCCAGTATTCTGTGTTGGGAAGTCTTGGTTCGATTGAGACGTGGGTGTTGCGAAAGTTATCTCGTGACAGCTGGCAATAATGGTCTTGTACTTGTAATTGTTCGGACCTGGACATAAAAAAAGGAGTCTGTTGTAGCGCGCTTCATGACAAGCTAATAGTAGGGTGAGTTCTTTAGGTCAGACCGGTTCATCGCTGGTGGGAGAACGTTCTACCCTAGCAATAACTATGTAGTGATCGCTTCGAACAAGTCAAATGGGATTGTTCCCTGAGTGCATACATTGTCGGTTGACAAGGCGCAAACCTTCGTCTCACGAGTCACAGAATTATATTCGCAGTGTAATATGAAGAGATGACGTGATTTTTACGTTAGGCCTGAACAAGGCGGAAGGTCGTACGATTGTGTCCACTAGTGCTGGTACGCTTACTGCACTGGTACGGCCTACGCACCCGGTCGTTGGCTTTTTTTCCCGCGATCTAAGGCTTCTTTTTTCTTGAGTCTTCCCGCCTGACTAATATATTAGCTGGTGGAACGCTTAATTGCTGACAGTACTGTGATCCTCGGAAATCAGCATGGCACCGGCGGTCGTTTGATAAGTCGTGACTTGGTAGCACTGATCTGTTAGCACTGATTAGCTCAAAGATTTTCTTCGTCGCGTAGATTGCCGCGATGAGATGACGAGCTGCAATCTTCAACCTCAGCCATGTCTCGAATGAGTAAATCATTGAGCTCGTATTAACTTTTCGCTGCTTCAATGGCTAAGCGGCACGGCAGAAAAAAGGCAAATGTGTTCGTCACTGCCTACTGAGGTGTAAACTTCCGCTTGCTTCAGCTGGTCCAGAATTTGGCCTCAGCTCGAGGAGCGACCGCACGTCCTTCTTTTGATTAAAGTTGTACGAGCTGATTGCGAGCGTACACATCGCCCATAAGTATAGTTGCGTAGGTCTTGGAGCACTTGAAGGGTAATATTATTTCGGTCTCAACTTCATGCTCGGTTGCGTCTGTGTGATAAACTGAAAAAAATCTGGATTAACAAAATATCATGTAACGTTCTGGTGAAACTTTTATATTCTGTTACCTTTGCAATGATCCCTTCATGTTAATTTGGCGGAATGTGTCAAAATTGATTAAATATCGAATGATAATAGCTGATCGAAAAACACTTATTTATGATCATTTTTATGCTTGCTCGAGGCTCAGATTCGCCATTCTTTCTAAGGAATATAACCGATCAGAAACGAGCACAGGAGCTATCGGCTAAGATAAGGAAGGCGATCTACGTGAAAAAATCATCTTTTCAACATGTGGCAGCTGAAAACTGTTGTCAGCCTCAGTTTTGCAGACGAACACACACTAACAATACGTCAGAATAGCGTGTTTGTGGTGATGAAATGCCAAGCAAACCAGACTTAATAAAGAGTTGATGTTCAGCCAGTCATCATATTCCATGTAGCTCATGTAACTTTTCAGTCCGTATGCTGATACCGGTGTCTTGGCAGTTTCTATTGACGGTTTCCTGCACTCTCAGCATCGGTTCTAGCTACAACATGCATGCACCAGCTTACAACCTCTAGCTTTTTACTTGTATGCCGTTAATATGCTTATTAGTCTGATGATGGTGGTGATAGTAAGATGAATGATACTTTGTCCATCAGTAATCGATTGTGTGACACCATCGAGATGTAGCGCAAACAACTCTGCTCTGGCCACTTCTTTATTGCGTAAATCGTCCCTGCGAATGATGACCTGCGTTCAAAGCTGCTGCCGCGCGAGTCTTCTGGCAATTATCACGACAGATGTCGAATTGTTTTCATGGTGAATGTCTGAAGCCTTCATCAGAAATCGGCAAAGTACTTTGCGTTATCTTCCGGATCGATGCTCTCTGCACTGGATAGGCTTCCAATTTGATCAGGTACGCGGATTCGAGCGGCGTTGAAGTCGACTTGAGCATCATACGGTACAGCAATGGATTTGTCTTTCTTCTCCAGTAGATCCCAGCTGATATCAAGAAACCATGCATGATCCATAACCTTCGTACCGATGAAACAATCATAGCGAATGAGATTGACTTCATGTAAAAAGAACGTGTATACGTTGCTAAGACGAGACATACCTCGGTTGCTCCATTTGTACCAAGGCGCTTGTTTGGATCGATTGTCAGTAGACCTCTAACGTTTGCAAGATCCGATTAGTAGTGCACAACGAGAGTAAAGGGAAGTATCAGCTTGTACCTTATCAGCAACCGCAACTCAATACTCAGTCCCTGCTCTATCTTTTGAGATCTTTCATCAGCACCGTGGAATAAGCATTTTGCGGTGTGCGTTACGTGCTCGAAATACTCATCCATGGTACTACCGCATGGACACTTATACTCCCACGGCGGACGACCGATCACCATTTCATAGATCACAACTCCTAAGCTCCTGCGCCACATCAACAACTTGTGAGGTCGATTTTCAGCATAATCTGAAATATCCCAACTGAGCGTTTTCCTACCACCAGTCAACAGCGAAGCCATATTGCTGTCGGATTCTGATCTCAGGTGCCATGATGTAATGCGTGCCACACATCGAAAGTGTCCGCCCACCACCTTCTGCTATAACGTCAGACACTCCCCTCGCAAGTCCAAAGTCAATCACCTTGACAAATCCGTCTTTTTCGACCAACACGTTGCCACTTTTCAAATCACCGTGCAGATACCCTTGAGCATGCAGATCTTTCAGTGCCAGCACTAATTGTGCTGCGAAGTACTTAGTGACAGTTTCCGAGAACTTGCCCGTGTCTCGGTAGTTCCACACACACTCGTACAACGCGCGTCCTTCGACATATTCCAGCAGTATCAATATTTCATCTACCGTCTCAAACGACGTGAACCCTTGACACAGAAACGGACTCTTCACTTGCTGCAGAATCTGCTTTTCAGCTTCTAGACGCTTCTTCTGTTGCTCCGTAGTAACTTTAGACTTCGAAATACGTTTCAAAGCTGTATCCGCAAAACACCCATGACTCGCCATCACTAAAAATGTTCACTACGATCATCATAAACTAGAGAGCTGTGCTTCATATTGCAAGAGATATTCTTACCGTAGAGATCGCACGAGTTGGAACACTTGACGAGGTAAACACTGACAATACACAAGTACAAATTATTAGTTCTTCGGGTGTCGTATTCTACCTGCTTTTCCACCGAATCCTTAATTCTCGTTTGCAAAAGTACATCCTGCCGCTTGCTTTGTGTAATAAACGTATACATCGTATTTTCATCGTAAGATTTTGACAAATCGCACCTGGCGTAGCCTCCATGACCAAGAAGCTGGAGATGATGGTAGTTGTTCATATAGGGAAGATCGCAAAAAGTATCTTCCGTGAAATCCTTTTCCGCAATTATGGTCCGTGTCGGTAAAAACCTATTGCTTACATTCCCGAATCCGATGCTCGTAGCCAATGAAATAACCGAAAAAGAGGGTCAAATTTTACAATAACATGGCGGCCATGCGTCGACGAATGCACCGAGAGATTGCAATGCTGGAGAGCGATCCGCCCTTTGGTGTGCTACTTCTTCATTGCAAATACCTTGTAGATGCTATATAGCGTCGATTGGTGCTAAAAATCAATTGTCGTGGTGTTAACATGGCGGGTTACAGGGGTCAGCGCGTGGCCGAAAGACGACAAACTCGACCACCTCGAAGCCCGTGCGTTGTTGCTTATTATACTTTTCATATCGACGAAAGACCGAGAAAATCACGCCATTTTTTACATGTTGAATAGAAATTTTGGGTCCAGACGGGTCCCCGTACGAGAAGGGCGTGTTCCAGTTAGATATTGAAATTCCAGAACGGTACGTCCTCACGTTGGACAAGTCGCCTCCTTTGTGTGTCTTTGTGTGATTTATAACAATAGCATTTGGTTGTCGCAATGTCATTGTACCCGCTCACGTTTCTGTGCTGAGCAGCTACCCTTTTGAGCCGCCAAAGGTGTGCTTTGTTACGCCGATATACCACCCGAATATCGATGATGCTGGTCGAATCTGTCTTGACACGCTAAAAATGCAGCCGAAGGTAAAACACAGCAATCAAGTGTTTTTCTGGGCATCACAGGAGTCCGAGAAGATGGAGATTACACTGTAACGTTGTTGCTGTATTAGGGCTCCTGGCTGCCGTCCGTCAATATTAGCACATTGCTGACGACTATTCGTTTACTGATGGCGGAACCCAATGCAGATGACGGCCTGATGCCAGAAATTGTGCGACCTTGGCCGTGTGTGATTGTTTTTATTGTTGTAAAAATAATGGTGCTGACGGTGTACTATGTGTGACGAACCTTGGTCAGGCCAATACTTTCAAACACGATCGCGAGCTGTTTAACAAGAGAGCAGTGGAGTTGACGGAGCAATACGCCCGCGACACACAAGTCCGTCGACCGAAACCCACCGTCAAGGCGAGTTCTTTACCGAGCGACGGTCACGCAACGGATAGCGGCGTGGCTGATTCTGTGGCCCAAGATACTCAGACAGCAAAAGCTCTGTCTCAGCAGAACGACTCGGCGTTTTCTGACGATTCGCTTAGCGACGGCAAGTCGTCAGATGAAGGAGAGGATCATGACACAGCTGGTGATGAAGACTTCGATGCGGAGAGAGACTCCAACCCGCCCGCCAAACGGAGACGGCAAACATAGATGCTGTGCTCGTGGTGTTGACCATCGGAGTGAAATGATGCGTCTTTTATTGATCCGTTCCCGCGTCTCTGGCCCGACGCTGTTTGTGGCGCAAACCAACCCCGGTACGAATTCTGGTACTTGAGTTCGTGTATTACGGCTGCAGTTACAGTGGTGACCTGCACACAAGGACTTGACTTGAAGTCGTGCTTTGATGTGCTTCTGCAGCCTTGAATGGCTGTGTCTATGTCTTCGTACGACGAGTGCAGGTACCAGTGGAGCTTCCAGAGGTTGATGGAAAACTCTTTGCCACCTGCAGTTGTTTTGTTCCTTTGTCAGACTCCCAGTGGTATGTGGACCTCCAGCAGTGTGTCCTGCTCGCAGAGTGTAACGAGTTTGCAGTTCTCAAGACTTGACTCGGACAGTTTTTATTTTCTACAACAGCAGAAGAAAAACAAGCAAAGCCATCTCTATGCTTTGCAGATGCTCTATTCAAAGCCATTTCGTTCGCGCGAGAATTTCGAAGTAACTCATCCTAAACAGCTAACTGATGTCAATCCCACGCAAAACAAGACAGGTAATTGGCACTGGAGCACTGTCACGTTTTGAACACTCCATTACGCGCACACACTACAGCGCAGCATTCAAGAGTCAATCCGAAGATGTAAACTCTAGAAGACCGAAATTGGACCGATTACCGCTATAAAACCGCTTGGCCAACAGCATGTTTTGCGCTATCCTATCCAGTTCCAAAGTCCTTTCCTATTCAATACTCTTCTACCACTCATGTCTTCTGGTCGGACTGCTGCAGCCTTTCGCACAGAGCGATCCTTTGGTACTGAGTCTTACTCGTTAATCCGGTGCTTGCAAAGTAGCACTTGTCATGGCAAATGAGCATTTGCACAACTCGTCGCCATCGAGACGCTCGACGGCTTTGTAGCCTTCACAAGCGGACCGTATTCTGTTTTACTGGGATGGAAGTCTCGAGGCATTCCAGGCCAGGAGACCAAGGAATCGTCATATTACGAGGGCAGGCACAGACGTATACCGCTCGAGTCTTATTAATAGACTCGGTCGTACTTGGATCCGTGACGACGACGAACAATCGTCGTTTACAATGGCCTTGTCCACAGTCTGCGTCTCGCAAAATACAGCGGCCGTATTCCGATGTATAATGTTGCATCGGTGCTTACCAAGATCAAATTGTGCCGATCCCCACGCAAGGCATACCGCGCAGCACTTTTCCGTAAAGCGTGGTGACGTCACGGATGCAGGCAGATCCCAGTATGCCTGGAAGTAGACAACATGCGGACCTTGTCCGACGCTCACGAATTGTCTGCGCACAGGCATCAACAAAATGTCAATAGAGGGCTATGAGAGTTGTCGTCTGCTTTGTTGCACTAAAAGCTGCTACAGATACTGACGCGGTGTAGATAGGAACAAGATAGTGCAGGTTGATAAATTTGTTGGATGTACCTTAATAAACCGCAACAGCTTGCAAAGGTGTTCGCTCGCGCAAGCAGGAACATTGTGTAGATCAGAGACACAGCAAGCGATGGTGGTATAATTCGATTGACTCCAAGTATCTAAGCCTAATGGGATCGTACAAAGCCAATGCGGAAATCATTTACTATACTACTATTCGACGTGTAACGACGGCCATTCGAGCTCCAATATGAGCATCGTTGTTACCGAGAGCATTTTTGCTTCTCTGCTGTGACTGCGAGTAGCCCGATATCTACAATTACTTGTGATTGCTGGATGTTGTGTACGCCTCACAAAAGTCACTACCGATACGGTCTATGCGACGTCATTCGTGACCTCGCAGCCACCGTCTTCATTTTAAATCGCTTCTCAATCTAATTATTACTACCTGCTGAAATTGCATCTGCCGCATTATCATATCGGGCATCATGGCTACGACTGTAGCTGAGCTTCGGTATGCACTGAGCATTGCGCGAATCCTGGTAGCTATCAGGATTCGTGTATGAAACTACACAAGTACGACAGGTTGGCATTTGTAGGTCAGCTGTAACAGAATTCTCTACCACGAAAGGACACTTCCGACACAACTAGACGGTGCATCACAAACAATTTATACCGAGGTATCGTTTACATCCATTATGTAGGCAGCAAGTAAAAACCCACTCATCTGCAAGCAACGCAATATGCTCGAATTCGCTCGTGTCCGGAGCGTGGGGCAATGCACACATCAAGTCTCTAACTTTGAGGAGCAATCCGTAATCGAAGAATTAATCATTTGCATACATTACTCAGCAGCATGTACATTGCTCACCGACCCTTGGTACTACCACTGTCAAGTCTATGAGGCAGTACGACCCTTCGATTGAGTGTCAGTGGACTCAGTTTGTGAAAGAATATGGTCGTGCCCACCTTGACAAACTGCCAATTGAGTGCTGTTTGTAACGACGTGAGGTGCGATCAACGTCTTGGCTCATATGCATCGGTTTTTCTAGCTAATCTATGGTTCTCATGGATTGAAGCCGCAGACAGTTCTCTATCTGCTGACGCGACGTTCTCATCAGTCGTCACTTTTTCTGGATTTATATCGTAACCCGTCGTACGTCGAATCTATTCATTTGAACGATCGCGGTCAAAAACTTACGATCGCACGAAAAATTAGCAGCTCATACGATCATTTGTGGACACATGCGCGAAAAACCAACATCTCGTGGGATCGTAGGGCATCATACTCCACATATCGATGTCTCGCGCGGCCTTTTAGTGCCGTGCTCCATAGACTACGTAACGATCGTGAAATCGTTTTGCACCTAAGGCAGCACCTGCGAAGAAGCTAGATGGCTCATGCAATCCCTCAGCACCACAGAACTGTATCCTCTAAACTTAGTGTCTTTTGAAACGATCGTGTTGCATCCTGGGCAAACATGCTTCATACTGAAATAATCAGTGCAATAAGTAGCTGCCCGCCATATTGAGCACCATGCTTCGCAATGAAACAGCCACTACCTTAAGTACTTGTCCACCATCGTGGAGCAGCTGCCTCCAGCTCGTCGCCCGACGTTGCAAATTTTACGTGATCATCAACGCCTTTATCTGCAGCGTCAGTCTGTGCACTTACGTCTCGTTGTTATCGATGGATCGAAGCGGAGGGTCACCACGGATGATCGTGCAGCTGCTACTGGTCTACAGTGTCAGTTTGCTACGTATTGTCGCGATGGTAAAGTGGTTCGAGTGGATTGTGACCAAGAAGCCTCAGATTCACGGCAAGAAGCGTATGCAGCTCACTGGCAAGCAAACCAGATCCATTTACTACTGCATCTTGCGGGTCGTGGTGCCCACCGAGTGTGCGTCGTACTGGTTCGCAAAGCAGACTACTGGGTCCATACAAGGCAGTCTAAACTGGTGGACGTTTCTCGTCGAATTCGCCACGTTTATCCCCAAATCCCTACTCTTTGAAGTCATCTTTGACTTCTTCCACTTCGCGATGCATTGGACGTGCCACTACAGTCCATGGATTTACAAGAACGTCCACAAGCGTCACCACCTGCATCTCCACCCGTGCCCTCTATCGACGTATGCACAAGACGGTGTCGACTTGATTCTCACCAATGTGCTGCCGTTCTGCCTCGCGTGGAGCCTCTGCTTCTCACTGTCAGACCTCCAACTACACATGCTTTTTGCATACAAGACGTACGTGGAAGTTGCAGGTCACTCGGGCTTGGACATCAAGGGCGTGTCTTTCCCACAATTGCCGCTGCTAAACAATGTTACTGGCATTTGTTTGCGAGTACATGACCACGACCTCCACCACACTCATCAGCGCTATAATTTCGCGAAGCGGTTTTCGCTTTGGGACAAGGTCTTTCACACGTTCCGCGAGGGTGTTACACTATCACCCATGTCGCTCTAAAATTCGCAAGCAGATCAACGACCGACGTTGGAGGTTTAGCTTTCAGTCGTAAGGAAGCCTTGTCGCCAGTGGGATGATCTGTTGTCGAGATCGACGTACATCTACTTGTGCTTCAACTCATTGTCAACAGGTGTCCAAGATATTGAAATTGAGCAGAGTCTAGAATACTTCAATTTCTTGCATTAGACAACAGCGTCTCCAGCGCGCGCTGCACATGACAAAACACATGTGTAAATACCAACAAAAAGCTGCTCTTATTCAATAGTGGGCTCGTTGCCACGCGGCTCGATGACTTCAGTGCATCGTTTTCGCATTGATTTTACGATGTCGTGCATGGTTTTTTGCTCAATACCTGCAAACTCAGACGAAATAGCCGTTGTTAGATCGTTGACATTGTGATACTGCTGACCATTAGCATACACTTTCGATGCCAAGATTGACCGCGAATTTTTCGATCGGGTTCAGAGCAGGAGAACATGCTGGCCATTTCATCGCCTTCACTTGTTGATCTTCAAACATAGCCCTGCTGTCAACTCCGATTTACTCATCGATGCTTTGTCCTACCGAAATTTGTAGTCGGTACCGTAGTGTAAATATGTGAAAAAAGCTGGAAATTCGATAGCGCGTACACATGATGATCAGATGGTTGATTTTAACACAGTAAGCACTGCAATCTCAAGCTTTCCCTTTGCGCTAAATGCGGTCCAAACCATGATCAATTCACCACCGTTTTGTCTACGGATGGTCTCACGATGTGGGGAGCGCAGGTCACGCCAGTTGTTCTTTTTATCATCAGAGCCATCTATTCTGGAATTTTTTCATCCAAGAAAAGAACTGCGTCGCAAATATGCCCATCATAACGTGCCTTTTGACCCAAAGTGCCCCGCTTTCTTGTGCTCGCGTGTGAGAGGTAGGAAGTAGTCTGATTTAGCGTAGACAAGCCAGTTTACACCAAGGAGGATGCGACGGACGGTCCGTGTGGAGCACTTAATCCCCAGCTTGTCATTTAGCTGTTTGAACGTATAACTTCCCGTTTCTGCCTCTCGTACGTCGCGCCGCAAGTCGTGGCTTATAAAAAGAGTTGAACGGCATTTTGTGCTCTTTACTTTCTGAAGCTGCATATGCAGCTCGCATTTGTGCGAGAACGCTTAAGACATCACGCAATGTCTTAATTGAGTACCCGATCTTAGGCAGGCCACGGATTCTTCTCTGCTCTTCATCCGACATTTCTTTTCCTCCCGATATTACTAGCAGAATGGCATTCAACGAGCGGCCTTTCTCCCGTGTTTAACCCTGATTGTTGTATGGATCGAGGTGGCTTATCTTTTGGCCACGTCCATTTTTCGACATTTGTATAGGACACCCTACAATTTGCTGAAAACGGGTCGATCACACACGCACTTTATTAGATACACTTTCAGATCTATCATGTTCGAATAGCAGTGCTTTATTCGTAATGGTCGCTACGATATTTAAAAAAACGTGGGGTGTACTTTGCTTTTGGCCTGAAGTCTACTTGATCTGTCGCACCATTTTTTGAGTCGTGATATGATCAAGCATGTCAATTGTCTTGCGATTTCCCTTGTAGTTAGTTGGCGCCTTGTCCAGGAAGAGTAATTTTGTGCGGATCTCCTGTCGCACTGTGATTCACACCGGGTTGCTTAGTACATTTTCGATTTCAACACCTCAATCGGCGTTAAATCACTACGTGTACACATCTTGGGTGCTGAGAGTGGCCAAAGTCCAGTGCTAGCAACGCCAAAAATCATATTATCGGGTTTGGCAAGCATACCATTTTGCCACGCGCTCGATGCTGGTGAGATTGCCTGTTTCGTCGTTGAACCTCGACACATCTTCACCGATCTTGAAGCGCTTTATGGAGCAACGCAGGCTGGTCTAGAAGGGTTTGATCACGTAGACAGCTAAGGGTTGCAAGATGTGTGTGTAGTTTGGAGGAAGAAGACGTATTTTTATCCTCAGCTCGATCGCCTTCTCGACAAATGCTCTTGCTGTAGTGGCTTGCAAAGCCTTCATAGATGAGCAGCAATGGCTGATCGACGCTACTGGGTACGCTTTATGCAGAGTGTTCCAATCAACTGAACGAATATCATTTGGTTCATGAACGCCTTCGGAGCAACGGCGACTGTAACACCAGACACGATGCGCTCACGCAGGATGTCACTGGCTAAACGTTGGACGGGGATCAGGAAGCGTGGCAGAAGACACGATCAGGAGGCACTTACAAATGCGAATAGTGCCAAGTGGAAGTTCATGTAGATGCACTTTGTCCACACATCCTTCGTGTAGCGGGCACCCTTTGTTTGGGTGCCACGAAACTTCACGTACACTAGTAAGCGCAGAGGAAGCTGATCTACTTGAACGACTCGTTCAAGTAAATGTAAAAAGAGAACTGTATTTTATATAGTTAAGCTATCAATGTAACTTTAATCTTTATCTGACTACACTAAACTACGTCGTCGTTTATCGACAACCTGCTCACCACTCATTGCGCGCGTCTACCAGCGATTGGTGGCAATCTATGGTTGGTATGTCTTATATCAACCAATCTTGGAGCAGCGCATGAATATTATCCAAAAAGGGATAATAGTTCTTCAATATTCCCTATCCCGGGTTATATTGGTAGGAGATTGTCATGCTAGACAATATTCCTAATGACACAGTTTGGTGTCAATATCATGTAACGGGCTACCCCGTTACAATTTGGCCCAAGCACAGCGATGACTTTCCTTTACTTCGTTTTCCGACTAAATCCCATTTCGTCCATATTGAATACGCGGAAGCTGATAGTTTGTTCTCAATCGCTTTCTCATCATCGGATTTAAAAGTTGATCGATGTTTTCTTGTCGGGATTGTTTGCGTGCGCTAGAAATCACTTAATGGACCCTGAGTAAAAGCTTGGGGTGACGGGAATATAATCGCTTGACCCATTTGTCGCCGAGGAGGCCAGACGATCGCGCGTTACTGTAAAATATGCTGTACGCTTTGTTTGATTTGCTGAGTACCATCTCATGCGTTATAGAAGATCCTCCCGCTGTATCTTTACGGTCCAGGTAGAGAGGTCGATTCTAATTTTCTTGGGATAGACTGGGTGATGGCCTGGTTCTATTGATAGCATCACGTGAGCATTGTTGCGTAGCGCGGTGGTGGTTTGTTCTTTCAGTAATCTTGAAAATAATGTTGCGAACTGTGGCCCACGACATACCACGTTTACGAGCACTGACGGCCTTCTCGAGACCGTCTTGGCTGTAGACCTTTCTTTGTTTCACCGGGCGTTGTTGCATTATGTGATCAGCCTGCGTTTGGCGCGTATGGACGACCATAATCTGACCCATTCGTTAAACAAGCCAGCCATATATCTTAAATACATCAGCATCTAGCATCTGATTGGCTTACTGCCGATGAATGAGCCAAAAACCTGGTCGTTGGCCAAAGTCTATTCTGATACATTAGGTTAAAGTTGAATTGTGTTAACTATTGGTAGATACATATATAATTTACAGTAGTTCAGCAAAGTTAAGCTTCAAAGGTCAGGTGTAACATCGGATCAGCCGAGGATTGCGCTTGGCATCATAATTCGTTCAACGAAGCCCTATCTCACAAATTCTTACTCCCTCCATTACTACGTTTTTTCCCTTTTCAGAAAAAAATATAAAGAACATCAGTTTTTAGATTCTGATCGAATAATGCACCTCAATTAATGCTTAGTATTTGCTATTTCAGCTAGTGTTAGCGCATTATTTTCCTGATGCCGCAAGCCGAAAACTATTCATTTATCAATTCCTTTTTTGTAAAAGTTTTAATGCCAATCTCGATCGCGACCCACCGATCTTCAGAGTGCGAGGGATAAACTACATCGTAATAAAGGTTTATCACTGTGTTTGTATCTTTATTTCTAAGCAGCATGTTATAGATCGTTATTATTTTTTAAAATACACGCTTCTTTTAGCTTTAGTCACACCTATTTGCCTCTGCCATTAGTTTGTATCTTTGAACCGATAATACTATTATTATTATTATCAGCGCCAACATTAACATTCGAAGGATAGTATTTGTAAACTTTCTTTTGACTTTACAAATATTTCTTCCAGCACGGACAAACATTTCGAAACAAACATCGCTCGAAATCGGGGTAACGACCATGAAACGGAAGGATTGCTATTTCTGCACAAGCGCTACTTTTTAGGTGTCGTGTTAGTAGCAATTAGTGTATGTACATCCAGGTCAGCAATGCAAGATCGCAGATTCACAGCTGCGGAAGTGGACCCTAATTTAAATATGTGCTTTACAATGTACCGATTAAGCAGAACTTCAGCTACAATAGTCCTTCCTGATTGTGTCATCTGCGTTTCTTGAAAAAAGGATGCCCAAGGATCGTCATCACATTCAAGTTGTATCTGAAATCTTTATGCAACCAAGTCCGGGTAAGATGTTGCTCTGATGGCACGTATATCTCTTAGGCAAAGTATAAATTATGCCTTGTTTAATGAAGTCTTTGCTGCGTCCTTTGGCATTGAAAACAACAGAAAATGGTGCTACTTAATCAATCCGAATCTGTGCAGCATCGCGATGATGCTTTGTAGCAAGTTCAAAGACGTAGGGCAAGATAACTTGTGTTGGATTTCCAAATTCTGGCGCAATACATTCAATGTCTGCAACATGCTGGTGATGCACCAGTTATCGAAGGTCATTTGTGTGGTTTGGAAGAATATGGCGTCAACAAGAATCAAGTAAATGAGCTTCTTTGATTTTGTTGAAATTAGTGACTTAGACGTAGCACCTACCTGTGAACCAAGCTCTACTTAATCATCATTTCCTTTTTTACCATCATCAAGCAAATGCGTCTTTATCATTACCAACTTGCAATATAAATTTTGTGCATGAATTTTAATCTATGTCTACGGTCAAATTGAACTGAAAATATTTTTCCTGGCTAAGGTCGATCGACGCATAATGGGAATACCAAAACATTGCGAAGCAATTGAGGACTCATCGGTTTTAACTATGTGTTGGGGTATCACAAACCAAATGATGTGAATATCACTCGATCTGCTTTCATTTTTGTGAGTTAAACACCATGTGTAGACATGCCATTTGAGTTTTAGTCCGTGTAAAAGGAGCAGATTGTGAGGGTTTGCGTAGCCTCAATGTCTGAGGCAGTACCGACTGAAAGACCAAAGCGATGCGCACATACCTTCTTCGTTACCTCGATAATTCACTCGGATTTGCGACAAAAATTAAAAACGAGCATTTAAGCTATCGTCAATCAAACCTTGTTATGTGATACATTTACAGGACGGCGAGCCGATGACGTCCGCAACTGCAGTCTTGAATGCGGCCCTCCCTTTCAACACCACATTCTAGACGAACAGACGCTAATTTATTTGTATATTGATTTTCATAGGTGAGATATACAATCTGTACCGGTGCCACACAAGCGGTTGGCAGAGTCCGATATGCTGTCGTGTGATCCGCACATAAAGCGGTCAATGAAACTGATATGCGTATCATTGTACTCAATACGCTAGGCGGTAGTAGAGTACCTTATCTGTTACGGTCAGATCTGAAACTATCGTGACAGCTACTCTAAGGACGTCGATGTTCAGGTGTGATAACACCAGAAATACCGGTGTTATGATTTCCAGATTAAGTAATGTAGGTTTAATGTTGAATAAGTGATGATGTTTGTTATCGATATAAGTAAGTAAATAAATTCAGTTTCCGTTTCGATCCATCTAAAACACGTGTATTCCCAAGACGTCTCTGTTGTAAGAGTTAAGAGCATGCATTAAGTTAAGTACTACTGAGCATTAGTGCTACGTAGTTTATTGTGACTTTAGTACCTTGAACCAGGACTTGAATCCTGCGGGCTTGTCCACATACTAAGAGTTAAGTCTCATCAAATCTATAAAGACTTGAGACTACTCAAGTTATAAAAGCAAAGAAACTCTTCGATTCTATAACTCTTCATCATGACGCCCCATTCTCGTTGACAATGTTAGATATTCATGAAACCGCCTCGATGTCCGGGTAAATCCGACCTCCCTTATTTTGTTCGCGTGAAAGGTATTGCAGCACACTCCATCCTATTTTAGATCAATATCGAAAACGTCGAATAAAAATGCGTCTTCATAAGAGAGCAATTATGAATGAAGCTGCGATCACTTGATTACCCTTCCCACTCATGCACTAATGGTTAGTGGTATACCCATCGACCACACCATATCGCCTGATCTCGACTCACTCAATACAACCATTATGATATAATTTACATGAGGCTTTGAGTTTTAGATCCCCCAGGGACATCCAATTTGTCTGGCTAGATTGTACTGTGCATTAAACAAAAGTATCTCGACATTATCCGCCTTTGCATTAAACATAGACGACCATTGTCTCTACAAATGTTGAAGGTATATTGAGCAATAATCCCCCAAACTTGTCACTCCTGAAAGAGAAGAAATGTGGGGAAGAATAATCATCACAAAAGATTTCCTTATAAAGGCACGAAACCGTCTGAGAATGGTCCTAAGTGCGGTACGCACTTGTTGAGGCACAGCAATAGCGTACCACCACAAAGTGTGTGTCATACCCGGATAAAGTCACTACTTGGCGTCATTAAATGATGTCATTACATAACTAAAGCACTCCTTTTTAGTTTAAGCGCGATTTGAACACCGCGTGTCACCAGTGCGTGTATCTAATCTTTTGTATGTGAGCCTACCATATTGTCATTTCTGTTTGATTAATAAAATCAATATTAATGTCACATTTGCAACCTAACTGTTACTCGTGTGCCAACGGACGGGAAACTGCATCCAACCCACACGAAATAATAGTGCTCATCTAAATTCGAGAGGCAGTCGTGGTACGCCCACCCGAACCTCGCTGCACGCGATATAAGACGGTAAACCGCTTTTTCGCAGGTGCATGAAGGTTTGAATAGAGGTAGTGCATTAAAGCGATCAGATCCCGCCTAAAAAATAGTAGGGGAGCATTACAAAATGAAGCAATGTAGATCAGTGGCTTGATGATTTTCAATTACTATTATTTATTACGTTTGTACAAGCTGTTTTTATGCATTTGTCATTGTTTGGTTATATAGCTAGCTAGATGTAGATCACCTCCTAGTTCACGCCTATGAGAGAGAGATTTATGCCGCGCGGTCCTTCAGATCGTCCTTGGGTGAACTGCGAGTACTCTGACTCAGTTTGAACTCCTTACAGGATCCGCACCCCTCATTACACTATGGGGCTTTTCGTCTTGAAGGGCATCCGGACGGCACCGGCCACGCTTTGGTGGCTGCTCGTCTACATTATTAGCCTATCTCCGGCGCCCTGTGATCGAACCCCCACCGGGTATCGATCCAGGTACCTCCCGGTCCCAGTTCCAGTGGTCTACCACTCGGCCACTGGGGTCGGTCCTAGTTCACGCCTATGATAGCACCCTGTCCGCCATTCAGTCATTTTCAAGAAATCATGATCATGTATATTCGCAAGTTAATTGGAGATCGAAGCCGCCCTTATCACACCGGCGCAAGCGTGGTGTCGGAAATAAGGAATGTTTGACAAAATACTAAAGTTCCTGAAATTAAAATAACGTGTACAATAAAGCGTCTACGTCTGAGAGTATACGATATCTATTAACTTCTTTATAGGAAGGTCTTTAAGGCCCCAGTACTACACCCTTAAAAGCAAACACACTGATCGTTATTCAGAATCGACAAGACGACTCAGTGTCGCTGATGTCATGCGTCATCAGTGTCGCTGATGACGCATGACAAATAAATTGATTCCGCATATTATATATGACAATTATAGATCGCGTGGCCATTATTATGATTCGTTATCACCTTAACACCACACGATACTGGTATTTACTATTCTTCTGCTATCGGCACATTTTCGTATTGAAAACGATAGAAATGCGCACTAACACGAAAATGACTTCTACTCGTAGTTTAGTCATTTGTTATAATATCAAATAGTTTTGCCATCGTTGAACCTTCGAAGAAATTGAGATCCACGGTGGCATCTATTACACTCTCAACAAGTTCGAGATACGTTGCTTAAAGATGTGGTAAAGTTTGTGTCACGAATGCTGAGATTACAGAATGATTGGATTCTACTGACCGATTTTTCGTAGTGGTTGTGTCACGAATACTGAGATTACAGAATGATTGGATTCTACTGACCGATTTTTCGTAGTTTGTGTCACGAATACTGAGATTACAGAATGATTGGATTCTACTGACCGATTTTTCGTCGAATAGGAGACAAAGATGAGAAATTTGCGGACAACTGTCAATCCAGGAGATGTATGCACTAACGTACCTACTCGTTTGAGAATTTCCTTTAAAAAACCAATCTATACTTTATAGGTTGCCCTGTGTCATTGCGTGACTGCAATGGGTCTGCTCGCATGGGATGTCAACGATTTTCGAGTAGTGATCGGTGCAGCCTTCAAAGGGCCCTATATCGAGAAATAATAGATACTGCCTCCTAAAAAGGATGAAAGCGTGAATATTCAATCATTTAAATCTCTTGAAAAACTCATAGGAAAGGTCTGGGTATTATGGATAGTTTGCCTTCCATTTTATCGCCAAACAATTTTAGTTTGGTTCGGCACCTTTACAAAAATTCATTCAACAAAAACGAGATGTGTATAGGTCGTGCTTTTAGCTCTGCGCGGGTGTTGTATTTTGTTGTGCATCCTCTTTTACTGAATGAAAGTGTGCCCAATCTACTTAACGTGTTCAGCTATGTATAGTGACGAATCACGACGAAGAGGGACTTGTTTTTGTTGATTAATTTAGGGTTCTGTTGTTCGATAATCAAGATATTACACACATTGCTATTGCAAATAATCACTAAACTTGAAAGCATACGAAATCAAGTGCGCTACCATACTTTTTATTTCCTTTTTTCCGATAGGGACATCGGCAATATCATTGAGTAGAATTCGAATCCAGTCGATCTATTTAAGGACAATGGAAAAAATGCTCTCGACTGCGAGCTAATATAGTACTCACAATGCCAAAAGGGCAGGTATAAATGAACGATACTTGAATCCTTCATTCGATAGCCGTATTGGACAAAGGCAAAACTGACAACTAGATTTTTCGTGTGCCGTGATAGCATCAACGTAGTCTCGCTTTTCATTTACACAAAGTCGATAACATTTTTTACCGCCCATGCATCATGAATCTTCAGTTAAAGATTAAGAGATGCATTACTGATATCATCAATCACCATGCAAAAGAGGGTTTCTATACGGAATCGTTCTGTAAGTACAGTCTATACCCTAAAGTTCGTGATGAAAGCTGATGAATTATTTTCATGAATTTGGCTGGAAAGTCATGGCCATACGTGTTGTTACTAAATCCATTGCAGCTATCGCAACTAAATTTTGGTTCTCTACGTTCCACATATATCGTCGCTAAATGTTTGCCGCCCAGTGATTGATTTCCTTATTTGAATGATGTGCTGGACATTACCTAGTTGTGATGAGGATGTCTACATCCTTGCAATCGTTTACCTTTAACCTGAGCCAAAGTCAAAATTTGCAAAATCTAATCTAGACATAGTAGCTATATTTAGACGATGAGCTTGAAAGCATGGTTCAGCTTTTTACTGCTGTATCCAGGCGATTTGGTGTTGCAAATTTATCCTTGATCAGTGTACGACGCGCCGTCACTGGAAAGGAAACTTATGACCTCTATACCTCACAGAGGTGGCCGTTGTGGCGTTCATTCAAATATAATGTCAAATCGGCGAGAAGTTTTTGCTTGTGTTTTTACCGTACATAACTGCAAGTAGTACGAGCAACCGACGTCCAACTGTTCCGCGTGCAAGTAATGCGTGTACCGAAGTAGATGTAGTAGTATTTTACCTGCGTGTTGCAAAGAAAAATGCTCTTGTTCACCGATTCTATGTGCGTCAAATGCTATCTCGAAGCCTTGGCACGATTCGTACAATAAGACAGTCGCAACGTATTTTTTCTCAATGTCGGAGGGGCCGGCCAGTAAGGAATTTTAATCGCTTCTTCAACATGAACGGCGTTGGCGGAGTCAGCCCCATTAAAAACCCAAAGATCCGGATCGTCAGAGCGAAGATATGAAGGGGGAATTACTATTTTGATGGTGGTTGTGGATGCTTATTTATACTAAACTTGTGGTCTTTCGGTTGACCACTGGAATGATCCAAAACCAAATACTAAAGAGTAGTCCGCATAAAGTAACTTGTGGTTGGACAAAGCCATGGATATTTAACATCATGCCATAAAGCACTAAGCAATAAACAGTACAGGACGTACATCTCTTCCATTCACTTCTGGACACATTTAGTACGTCCCTTCTAAAAACTCATCCAAAACGATCTGTTCTCCTAAGCGAAAATTCTCTAATATCATCCACAGCTATTATTTTTGTTAGATTGACGATAGAATGAAAGGTGTCAATTTCATAATTCAGTCTTCCCTACGATCATGACATCGATCTCCACTAATTCTCCCTCTTCTCTCTCGGTGAACTACAATGAATTCTAGAAGCTTCAGCCTCAGTAGGTCCTGAATGTATTACTATGTGTGCATCGTGTCTGCCATGTCACAAACTCGCTGCCTCTTCAATTTACCCAATGTGAACAACGATAACCACGCGGCGGTGCAATTTCTGTCCACACATCGAAACCCCGCCTACTGTTCTTGGTTGTGCAAATGTTATTCCCCAATGCGCATGGTGGTACAACATATATGAGTCTCAGGATCTTGAGTGCTTCAGTAAGTGTACCGCTCAACTGATGTTCCATATTCTTAAACACTACCTTGTTGCAGCTTTCGATTATTTTTTTGAGGATAAGTAGTGCCGGATGGTACACGTGCTACATTCTCGGATGGTAATCGACCATAGTTGCACCAAAGACGTTTTCTTTATTATCATCCCGGATAAAAGTCGCGTATTTGCATATATCCGAGGTATGTTATCGTCTTCCGCGCCTACAGTACTTCTTGAGTGAACGTGCTAGTTGCCATGTTTTGTGTCACTAATATAATTCAGCGCCATGATGCATTACTACTTGGACTTATAGACTATAAACCCATTTTAACCACCAGCAGGTAACATACACTGATGTGTTATTGTAAATTGCTTCCCGAATCGGCATCGCAATACGCCTCTAGTTGTTGGTTCAGTTCGCCACTTCGTAGCGCTATCCGAGGTCATTCGTCAAATACACGTACTGCTGCACCTTAGTGATTACCTCCCAGTGCTAATAGCCAAAGCTATCTGCATAGGGTCCAAGTTGGCTTACGGGGAAATCTGCATCCGGCCTGGTCTTGGCAAAGAGAATAGCAATCACCCTAGCAGTCGGCGATATGGTGTAAGATGCATGGCCTCGTTCCCGTCCCTGTTTTCGAACTGTCATAGCTGGACAATTCGGTGGTTGGGTCACTTGGATTACTGGCGGATCAAGCTTGGATATGTATGCACATTACAGTAATCTCCCTAGTCGTCTTCTCTTTTGAAGTATCACCTCGCGTTTTTCGTTGTAGTAATTGATTTTATACCAAGAAACCATTCCACGATACTAACGTCTTCAATTTTTTACTTATGAGGAATGGAATTGTGACTTTGCGCACACTTATCACAGAGTTTGCAGTCACAATCATGTCAATAACGTGGATATACACGTACGATCAGTTGTTATCCTCCTTTTTGTTGATGCAATGATCAGCACCACATGCGACAAATGCCATGTACAACAAAGCATTATGCATGGTCTTATCCATCGCTTGCTATTTGTTCGGTCCGTAAAATTCTTGGTCAATCTCGTGCACTTACTCTCTGACTAATTTCGTCACCTTTGGGGGCACCATTTAAGCCTTTTGTCAGTCTACATTAAAGGAGGAGGTATCGACATCACTCTAGTCATTCATTGATCCAACCGCGTACCAATAGACAGAAGTATTTTGATCAATTTCGTTCTGTCGCAGCTTCTTACGTCTTCAAATTTTTCATGCCATGTAGCTGTAGAAAGCACGACACCACTGACCGTACATTATAGCGATCATCGTTCGTTTTAACTTTGAAACGATATATTCTATGCTGGGGTTGCGCTTCACGAGTGATCGCGCCTTGTTACGCTCTTAGGCCGCAAATCTGCAGTCAATGCATCGTTACTCCTGTGGTAATAATCAGGGCGATTCACTGCCTCCTCGTAAGACTGAGGTAAAACGTGGGCTATCATTGCAGCTTCTTTAATTAGTGACACATCACTATTCAGTCGCAATGGCTTAATCGTAGTTTTGTCATCGTCCCTACCATTGGCATACGGCCTTTATCCAATGGTATATGGGCTTCATTGTACGCACAGTAATATCCTCTTTTGCGCTTTTAACGACAATTGTTTCCAAACTATCAATGCATTGGTCACTCAATTTTTAGTACGTCGTCATCGACACACTCGTGTGGGCCAGATCTACTTCTCCGACTGACATTGCCAGTAAGAACGCGCCATTTAAAATCCGTAGCGAGGTATGCGCTCAATTAAGTGCAAGATACTCTTTTTGCTTTCACGTCGTCATGGATGTCTAAGCAATTTTTTTGGTGCCTACGTCCCTGCTGAATCCTCTGCGCAATTGGTCGTGTTGCTCCATATCCATGCTATCCTTCAAATAGTAGTAGAGCGACCCGATTTTAGATGCGGCGCTAATCTCGTTGTAATTTGTCATCGTATCCACCTCCACATCTTCGTCTATTCTTGGTCCGTCAATACTAGATCATCTCCGCAGGGTTTGTGTATGTCATGTGGTAGTCGCCCGCAGTCCTCATCATCCTTTATTGCATGTATCGTCTTTGTTATGATTGCACCCACCGTGCTGTAATGTAAACCCACCGGCATCACGCTATTCCAACACGACTCGGCGGCTGTTATTGAAGTTGATTGCAACTAAAATTACGCATCGTGTACAAATTCGTGTTAGGGGTATAGGTTTTCATGGTTTTCATGTAATTGTTAGAGCAGTATATTTAAAAGCAAGTGCTATTCGATTACTTCGTCATCATTTTACTTAACAGTATTAGTTAAGTTTTAAAGCAGCAGCATGGTACCGGCATTTTGACGATGTTGTTTGGTTACTTTACATTTGTAGCTGTATACAGGTGGATCGGTAATAGATTAATAAATTATAAGTCTGGTCCTTAAAGCAATTTTTTTTTCTACCTTTTTTTTAATTACCATAGTATTTACTCAGGCTTCTTTGATTTATTGATAGTTTTTTTGATTCATTTATTTAATTTTGTGTGAAAATGACATTGCCTCCCACACGTACCCATCAAATGTATTGTCACTTTTTCAACATTGCAATTAAATAATTAATTTAAGTAAATACAAAGCTGGTAAAAATTTATTTCACTTATGATTTTTATATATTACGTAATTAATTGGAGCGGCTCCTTTTGGTGTTACTGAATCGAGTCATTCAATCTTTACATTTACTTAGTTTAAAGTACTTAAACTGGTTTAATATATTTTATATTTAAACAATCATTATTTCTATATTAATTTGTAGAGATTACTCAGCAGTGCAATACTTGCACCGCTGGGTACTATGACGGGATACTGGTAGCTTCAACTGATACGGAAAACATAAATTACATTGACACTATGTATTCAGTGTCACGCTTCACTTTATGTACACGTTACGTACAGAAGAAGACTAACTGCTATTCTCTTGTGAAACAAAGGTAAGAAGTACAACTGTAATGTACATAGTTAAGTCCTGATCTTAACCTGTGTTTAGTCCGAGCTTGATTTTATCTTTCTACACGTGTTTATAATGAAGTCCAGCTCGCCACTCATTGCGCGCGATCACTACCGGTTAGACCTTTAAATGCTTACTGACATGATGCTCTGTATACGCCTATAGGTGAGTGCCTCTGTATGTTATCCTAAATGGTTACATTCATAACATTATCAGCTTTACAGTTATTTTCAATGAGCAAGAATTATATGTTCATTATTGGAATCAGACTCACCCTTTTACGTGACGGGTATGCTGACTCGCAAATGGGGTTTGTGGGATAAACTATTAGTTGCATTTAATACTAGCTTGCGAGTAAGCCTTTACTGGTGCTGACAGCAGTAACTACATGCTGCATGCTTTTTTGCTGGCGATGGCGACCGAAAAGTAATTTGTACGCTTCAGCTCACAATCCTTTACGGGGAAAATTTTCAGCACTTTATTATGTTTTTGATACAGAAAATGGTTGCAAAAACACTGAACAGATCAATTTTATGTCCCCGAAGAGTAGAACTTGTACTATGAATGGGATACAGAGCTCACTGCGGTATCCAAAAAGTAGAAGGATATACGCGTTTGGTTGTTTGCTAAGGCAAACATTTGTAAAAGTGTTTGTTATTTTCACTCCCTCAAATTACCCGTTCCACTCCAACGTGCTTCATTTTTGGGTAAAATCAATTTTAATTTAAAGCAATATCAAAAACTATCTGCCAACAGATAATCAAGTCACTAAAGCTAATTTGCTGCTTCGTCGCCAGTTTACTTTGCATAAATAGGACTACATAACCAAATTATACAACATTGGGAAAAGCAGTGTCGTAGCAACTACTACACATACACAACCGCGATTATATATGCTAGTACATTTCACTATCATCCTAAAAATCTCGCTTACTTTTTCACCTTCGTTCAATCCGCGACTTCGTATCGTTCTTATATAATGGAGTTAGTTTTGAGTCTAGATGTTCGTCAACTTCATTACATGACTCATCTAGCGCAAGGTACTGTGCGGTCGGAAGCCACAGAATCACGCGTTTTGTTCAGCGTGGTAACACTTTCGACAACACCTTGGTGATAATTTTTAACGGTACAAGCGTAAAAAATCCCCGGATGCATTTCATCTCCGCCTTGATCATTGATTTTTATTCTCATGAGGCACAATATACTCGGCCACTCTGGTGGAATAGGTTTTCAGCATCCCTTCGACGGTCTCATCATATGTTTGCTGCTTCTATATTCACTTGCGGTTGCGTTCTTCTTTAAAATGCTCGCCACTTTAATTTTCGTGTCATCGTGACTGGCCGCAGCCGTCGGCAGGATTGGCATGTATTCTCATATCACGCACCCTTTATTGGCTTCATCGACTGCGCATTCTCCTTTTTAGACGCACACACGAAACTTAAGAATGAAACGATAGAACTATTGAACAACAGAAGAACTAATCTTGTCGAGTACATGTCTATTTTGGGGTAGCATTGATTAAGAGTTTTTGAATTTACTTACTTTTGGGAAATTTTCGCCTGATTGGGTGAAACTGCCGGCGACGTGCAACAAGGTTGCGGTGATCGAGGGATTGCCCTGATTTAATCACACATCAAATTATCCATTCCTGACCACTAAACACCCAAAATGGAACGTAAATACAGAGAGAGATTTAGTTCCTTGTCTTAAAATAGTTATAGAAGGGCGAGCTCCAGACCTTGCTCCCCTATCTTTGTGGTTTATCTTCGACAGAATAGAATCCTTTTTTGGTGTAAAATTACGCAACCCAAATTGTATACCCGTAGGAGTGGAATGTACAACTTTTAGAGAGTGGGAATAACAGTTTCCTCGATGAAGTCTAACGGAGAAGTCAATGGTTTGGGTCTACCCCCGACCTGCGACTCGGACTAGATGGGTCAAACACTAGTTCGACCCAGCAAAACCTGGTCCGGGTCCGAGCCCCAGCTGTGCCACCGACGCAAAAAATGGAGCCGTTATGCACTAAGAGGCGATATGTGACAGCTTTCCGCATAACACACTCAAATACCAGCACCAAAATCGTACGAGTTATCGAATTCTGACCATAAAGGTGGGTGGTCGTAGATCTATGGTCTGGACTGTGTTTAGCTTAGGTCCTACCTATCAATGTACACACATTCGAAACAGCACTTCCATCTCTTAACGGCATATTCAGCTGCCTTTAGATCGTGTTCGCAGTATGTCATGTTGTTGATGCACTAACGCCTTCCAATCAAAATGATTGCAGGTTCCACTGTAATATTCAAGCAACTACTTGCCACCGCGGTTACAGTAACATTGACTGCGATACGTAATCACAAAAGCGTGTTGGTCGACACACAAACTCGTGCACAACGTGAGCTTTTACGCGTAAGGGTTCGTGAGCTTTGAATACAGGCAGCATCACGGTCATTAATTTTACAGTCGCGGCGTTGCGATCAGCCGTATGTATTCCTGGAGCCATATCGTGGTCTTTTGCATTTGTCAATATGCATGATAGCAGTACTTACTTTTCGGCAAAAACGAAAGCCATAGGCTTAAACGAACACTCTTGATCGCAAGCTCTAATAAACTGCACGCGTGGTTGTTCAGTTGCTCGAGATATGCGTCACGTGGTCTTTAAATGTTCTGTCTCAAGAACTCAATATAATGGGTGGCGTCGCCGCTTAACATCTGGGGCAGCATTCTACCAGTAAATGGGTGTGTGTACTTGTCCAGCATCTGGGGCAGCAAACTTCCAGCACAGACTCGTGGAACCGTCCTGCATCTGGGGTAGCATCCTATTCGAAAGCTACCAAACATACCTTACGTATCCTTTTACACTACAAGAAAGCATCCTAAACAATCAGCGCCATCGATACGCAACCGCCTGCTCTGTTTGCAGATTCGCATCATTGAAGCTTAATCATTGCCTCAAGAAGTCGCCCGTCATCAGGACCAGCATGCTTCATGGCAAGGCCTCGAGTAAACTTCGAGGTAGCATGCGCCAGCGAGTCGCTCGACGTTGCAAATTCTACGTGATCATCAACGCGTTTATCCTCAGCGTCGGCCTGTTCACTTACGCCGCGTTGTTATCGATGGATCGCAGCGGAGAGTCCCCAGGAATGCTTCTACAGCTGTCGCTGGTCTACAGCGTCGGTTTGCTACGTATTGTAGCGATGATCAAGTGGTTCGATATGATCGCGTCTACGAAGCCGCATATTCACGGTAAGAAGCGTATACAGCTCACTGCCGAGCAGACCAGATCCATCTACTGCAGCATCTTACGGGTCGCGGTGCCCACCGAGTGCGCGTCGTTCTGGTTTGCAAACCAGACTGCTGGGTCCATACAAGGCAGTCTAAACTGGCAGATGTTCCTCGTCGAATTCGCCACGTTTATCCCCAAATCCCTACTCTTTGAAGTCACCTTTGACTTCTTCCACTACGTGATGCACCGGGCATGCCACTACATTCCGTGGCTTTACAAGAACGTCCACAAGCGTCACCACCTGCATCTCCACCCGTGCCCTCTATCGACGTATGCACAAGACGGCATGGATCTAATCCTCACCAATGTGCTGCCGTTCTGTTTAGCGTGGAGTTTTGACTTCTCGATGTCGGGCCTCCAGTTGCACCTGCTCTTTGCGTACAAGACGTACGTGGAAGTTGCAGGTCACTCGGGATTGGATGTCAAGGGCGTGTCGTTCCCACAATTGCCGCTGCTAAACAATGTTACCGGCATCTGTTCGCGCATCCACGATCATGACTTACACCACACTCATCAGCGCTACAATTTTGCCAAGAGATTTTCACTTTGGGACAAGGTCTTTCACACATTTCGTGAGGGCCGTGCAGTAAAAGTTGCGGCGCGATAAGAACGCAACAGATTAATGACATTCGTTGGAAGCCTTTGCCATACTATGTGAAAGCTCTGGAATTGGCAAGTACTAGCGATGTGCATCTACTTTTGCTCCAATCCACAAGTGTTCAAGCAATCCGGCTGAGCAGAGTGGGATTCGTTGATCTCTTGCGTAAGACATCAGCTTCCCGTACACGTGATAGTGCATGATCGCAACCCCCGGTGCATTTCGCCCACTACATATACCTTAATCAAGCATTATGTCATCGTCAATGTCTATGATGCCAGTTAGCTACATATCCGTCGTTGGTTTCTTTAGCATAGTGTCGGTAGTTGAAAGCTGACTGAAACTAATGTCGGTAAAAGCCACAATGGCACACAAACTTACAGCCAGGTCAGCTTGTATGAGGCGAACGCGTAAAATTATGTTATATTGACCCAGCCAAATGTTGTATCTTGTACAGCTGTTCGAGCGAAAATTGCTTAAAATAACACTATAATTTTACACCCGAGCGCCTCTTTGTACATCGCGGTGTTTTGTGCTAGCTTGCCTTGAATGACGGAAGGTGGGCAGACGTCGGCATTTAAAGCTGCGTTGATTCAATGAAGAGTAGCGGAAATTGCTTCCCTACGTTCGTCTTCACCGTTTTTTTTTAAATCAAAAAATGCGAAAGGATCGTTAGTAATATAAAAAGGGAACCGTCGATGAGCCATCAATTTTTGCTAATGAGCCTTCATCCCATACATTGAACAAATGATTGTATTTGGAACCGCCTAAATTGTCGTTTTTTGTTGTACTTTCAGAAATGATGTCCATTCCATCTCATATCACCTACGCTATCGTACTTTTGATCTCCCTTTCTTTAATAAACATGAATGGCATCAACCGGATTACAGAAGATCTTTTTATTGCTGACAACGCTTGGCACGCGTTTGCCGAATTAGCGCTGCCGGAAGGCTATCATATAACAAATAAAAGGAGAAAAACATTTGAGAAAGTGAGGTTAAAGCAGTGAATCTGCCATACTCATTGTAACAGGGTAGCCCGTTACATGACATTGACATTAAACGGTTTCATTAGAAAGATGGTCTAGCGTGGCATTTACCTGCCACTATACCCTCCTACATATGTAGTATTGAAGTAATATTATCCCCTTGTAGGATAATATTCATGCGCTGCTCAAAGATTGGTTGATAAAAGACATACTGATCTGGAATACCACAAATTGTTGCTGGACGCGCGTAATGAGTGGTGAGCTGGTTGTCGTCATGCGACGGCGTACTTTAGAAAAATAGTTCGACAAAGATTAAAGATACATTGATAGCTTGAATATATTGAATACGGTTCTCTTTTTATCATTTACTCAAACTAGCAGGTTGAGTAGATTAGCTTCCTCTGTACGTACGAGTGTACGTGAATTTTCGCGGCAGTCCAAACAAAGGGTGCCCCGTTACACCTGGTAGCACTTTGTAGTCCGTCCAAAGACTACTTAGTGTCGTTCAACATGAACATGTTGGACGTAAAAGACGACAGCTTTCACGTCACACGTGAAGGCTTCTCCCATCTGAGTGACTCAGAACGGGAGGTAGTCGGCCGCATGAGTGTGCTTATGGGCGAACCCGCCATCAGCGGTATGTTGGAGTCTCTAAGCAGAGACCAGCAACATGCTTCTATCAACATGCTGCTATCAACAAGTTCCTACAAGGGGAACTTGCCGTCGAACGACAGAAGATAGCCTTGCTACAGCAGCAAGGCTCTCATCAGTCGATGGGCGGGCCGACGCACATGCGTCCACCCAAATTTTTGAAGCTAGATATCTCAAGGTACAAGGGAACCGATAAAGATTCCTTTTGAGATGGTTCGTCGAGTTAGACGACGCCATCAGGGCCCGTCACATCGAGGGTGAAGAGATGCAAGTCACCTTCGCCCTGTCAAACTTGACAGGACGAGCAAAGACTTGGGCCTAAGGGCTCAAGCTTCACGACCAAAACGTGTTTGTGTCATTAGAGATCTTGAAGTCTCGGCTCAAAGAGACGTTTGAGCCGCCACGAGCCGAGTTCAGAGCACGCTTTGCACTCCTAAAGCTCAAGCAAGGTAAGCATGACGTGCACGCTTATGCACAACACCTCCGCTACTTTGCGAGTAGCGCCACGGAAACCCCTGTTGATGAGCACACGCTCATCAACGTGTTCATCCACGGCCTTACAGACGGACCGGTGAAGACCTGCATGTTTCGAGAGACCTTTCATGCGCTGGAAATGGTAATAGCGTATGCGAAAAAAAAACTTCAGCCGTAGACAGTCTCAGGATAACTCGTCAAACTACAGTTCGACGAGACGACAGGAAACAGGAGGTCCCGAACCAATGGGGGTCTGTTACATCGAGAGCGAGAACTTTCCCTCTATGAGTCACAAGCGAACGGCAAGATGCCATCGCTATCAGAAGATTGGACACTACACTCATGAGCGTAGCTCATGAGTGTAGTGTCGAATGGTGACCAGCACCGCAACACGTCCATAGACAGGACGTGGTGAAGCCCGTTGGCCAAGGAAAGGTCCAAGGCATGGGTCCGACCATGTCACTCAACCGCAACAGCAAGTCGGACCGTCAAACAACGGACAGGTCCAGTAGGGGCGGAGCACCCTGCTGATCCAGCAACGTCAAGAGAATTTGCAGGACTCTTGACGAAGATTGCTCCCAGCATACAGTCGCTGTGTGTTACTGCCCTTAGTGATGAGGAATCTTTCATCACTTTGAAGATAGGGGTGACAAGTGGTATGTCACTTCGAGCCCTAGTTGACTGTGGGGCGTCGAACAGTTTTCTTCGACGTCAGTCTCTAGGGGATAGTAGACTCAACTACGTTGAGCGAGAGTTCCCTCCAACGAGGATGACGGTAGGCCTTGCTGCAGGCGGATCCGTAACAGTGAACAAACGTGTAGTGGGAATCCACAACACGCCGGAAGGAAAGTAGTACGATGATGACTTTATCGTATTAAATTTGGATGACAAATTTGATGTCATCCTTGGTCTGCCATGGCTTAGAAATTACCGGCCATGGGTTAGCTGGCAGCATCGATCCGTGAAGATGCCAGCTTTTTGTTTATCGGATGGCTATCTGATGAACGTCTTAAAGCGTCCACAAGCGTGTGGATGTACTACGAGTGGATGCGATGGCCTCACTTGTGGTACGGTCGTTAGTACGACTGCACAAGATCACAGTGTAGAAGGCCACTACACTGTGGAACCAGCTTCCGACACCTGTGTAGAGACACAGGCTGCGCCGAAGGTTCACTACTCGAAGAGACCGAGTGGAATGGAACATGGATGCACACCAATAAGGGTGCATCCAAGAAGAGAGGTTAGTGTTGTTCAGGATGGACGGCACGTTGAAGCAAGATCGACTAACAGAGAGTCGATCGTAGAGCAAGACCGCTCGACTGAAATAGATTCGATAGAAGAGGACGTGACCGTGATAGAAACCGTAACGGATGAAAATTTCGGCGTTTCTGAGAGCAATAACTCCCGAGAGGGTTATGTTGAGGGTGTGGATCCCCAACCACCTGCGGATGTGTTTTCCCAGGAAATCACCGAGCCGATGAATGTCTTGATTAATGACGGGTCAATTTCAGGCGCTTATACGCTTGATCTGGTTACACCCCCGAATTCAGCTTCGGAGGTAATCAAGTTGCCAACGCTAGAATCTAAAATTTTTTTGCGAGATCCGCGTAGTGACAAGATCAAGCAGATCTGCGTACTCGTCACAGAGGACGAGTACGTCGCCGATATTCGGTCGGCACAAGTGTTTACTGAGAACGATGGGCTCACAGCAGCTCATCGATGGATGAGAGTGTCCTCGATGAGAAGACTCGGATTGAGCGATACACGTCTCAATATTAGTAGTCTTTGAAGACAAATCCTTTGTAGGAGACTTTGGTTGAATTCGGGGATGTTTTCCTGAATCCGTGCCATGCGAGCTGCCCAAGGACAAAGGCACTCGGCATGATATCAAACTGAAACCCGGTTCGAAGTACTGTGTAATGAAGCAGTGGACACTGCCTCGTGAACAGGTCACAGCGATCGCCAAATCGTTGCTGACCGCTTAGCGGCTGGTCATACGAGGGAATCAACATTCCCACACAGCTCTCCGACCTTCTGTATGCGAAAGGCAACAGGAGGGTGCCGGATAGTACACGCGTTACAACAATTGAACGCTGCAACGGTATCGGCTCGAACGCCGATCCCAAGAAAGGATGTCATCGTAGATGGTATGGCAAAAAGTACCATCTTTTCGTCCATGGATCTTATGGATGGATTCTATCAGACCCTCATGCGTGAAAGAGATATCCCTCACACAGCAGTGATCACCCCAGTGGTATGCTCTGGGAGTGAGCAGTAATGCCACAGGGGATAAGTAACGCCCCCACAACGTTTAGCAGATGTGTTACGCATCTGTTGCGATCATTGCGCGATTTTGCACCGAGTTACTACGACGAGGTGTCTTCGTCCATAGCCGGGCTATGGATGGAAAGACGGACGTGGAGGCTCATAGAATTCACGTCCGGAAGGTTCGTACACTTATGCGAAATCATAAGTTGTTCGCGAACCTCAAGAAGTGTATATTCGCAGCGAACGAAATACCACTTCTTGGCTGCATCGTGGGTAAAAACGCTGTACGCCCTGATCCGGAAAAGATCAAGGCGATTGGCGGCTCGCCTGTTCCAGTCAACTTCAAGGGACACTAAAATTTTCTTGGCTTGGCAGCGTACTTGTGCACATACTCGCGCAACTATGCCGAGATGACCGTACATTTCGCTCGTTTATTAAAGAAAAACGAGAAGTGGTCGTAAAGCGCTGAGTGTAGGCATCAAGAAAAGCTTGTTGCAATCGCCTGTGTTGGCGGTTGCAGACCAGGACAGACCATTCCATGTGGTCTGTGACGCCAGCGATTTTGCGACCGCCTGCGCGTTAATGCAGGACGACTCAGACGGCGTTGAGCGCTTCGTCTACTATCAATCGCGTCAGCTGCAAGCAGCTGAGCGATATTATCTAGTTCATGACAAGGAACTACTTGCCCATGAAATATACACTGCTAAGTTTCGTGTATATCTCTTAGGAGATATGCCCTTCATCGCTTGTACTGATTATGCGTCATTACACACGGCCGTAAGCAGTCCACACCTCTCGCAACGAATGGCAAGGTGGCTGTCTTTCTTCGCGGAGTACAACTTCTCCTTCGAGTATAAACCAGGACGACTTAATGTCGTCTCTGATGCTCTTTCACGTCGGCCCGATTTGGAGCCGACTGCTTAACACAACAGTACGGGTAATCCCACAGTAGCAACACTAATAATGAGTGTTTCGTCGTCGAATCTGCTCGACAACGTGCGGAGAGCATACGCAGAAGATGAGTCTATTCTGCAATTTAAAGATTTCGCTTCTGATCCATGCAGTCAAGCTTTGAAAAGCTTGTCGTCTCAATACCTCTCTTCAACCGAACAGTATTCGGTTCGTGATGGACTGCTACTGAGGACTACTGCTGGACTGATGCTGCACTATACATCAGTCAACGGCGATACACCTCGTTTCGTCGTTCCAGTTCATAAATATTTGCGATTGCGCGTCATGTAGAAGTGTCACGATGACCCAACAAGTGGGCATCGAGGTGGAGAAATAATTACCTCACGGCAAGTCGTGACTTCTACTGGCCTCACCAGTATGAGTTTGTGCGCAATTACTTTTGCGCTTGCAGAGATTGCCAACGGTTGAAGCCTAGTACTTCATCCCGTGTACGATTGCAGTCTCTCTATTGATTCCGGCAGCGTACTGGCAGTCCGTATCGATGGACTTCGTCTTTGGGTTTCCTAAATACGCTCACAATAATACTGTTATTCTTATGTTTTCTGAACGGTTCAGCAATATGGTACATCTTGTTGCTGTACTGGATTCAATTACAGCCCAGGGCTGTGCTCGTGTCTTTATCGATCCTTTTTGTTCGACTTCACGGGACTTCGTGGATTCGAGTCTGATAGGGACCCCCGCTTCACAGCAGAGTTCTGAAAATCCGTGTGCCGCTCACTTAGAGCACATTTGAAGATGTTGACTTCTGACCATCCAGAAACAGATGTTCGGACGGAACGCGTCGACCGCGTCCTCGATGAGATACTTCGAGGGTACAGCCACTCGTTTACGAGCTAGAGTGAGTTCTGGCCGATGGAGGAATTTGCCATCAACAGCTCGGTATGTGCGTCGACAACACAAATGCCGTTCTTCGTAAATGGCCTACGCCGTCCACGTTTACCCGCCTTCTTAGAGTGTGACTCAAGTTTGAGGGGGGGTGGACGGGGGTGGACTCACTCGAACAAAACCCGGCCCGGTTCTTGCTCATCACCCATCGACAATGGGTGTCGACGTGATGGATGCCAATGTCGATGCGATCGACATCGATGATGATGATGTCGACGATGCTGGTATATTCGGCATCGCCAATGACTGCCACAGTGAGGAGGATGACGCCCCTACTGGTGCAGACAACGTTCTTTCAGCATTGCGCATGAAGCGCACTGCTGTTGACACGGGTGAATCAGCAGAAAAAGTTCTGCTGACTCGCGAAGCAGAAAAGAACGCAGACAAACGTGGAAGAGCAAACGCTCTTTCATTTGATCAAGGAGATTTAGTTTCACTGTCGACAGTAAATCTACCAAAAATTGCAGTGACAAAACTGGGCAGCAGCAGATTACTGCCCAAGTGTATTGGTCCATTTCGTGTGTTGCGCCGCATTGGTAACGCATACACGATTAAACTGCCTCGTAGGATGCGTACGCATCCTACGCTTTACGCTGGACGTCTCCGCCCGTACTATCAGTTCGAGCCCGTTTCGAGATGCGAAGAACACCTCTGCGGTAAAGGGCCGAGACCACTTTCGAGTGGTCCCGTTTCAACGAGCCAGTCTGGCCGAATAGCGAAGCGACCTGTTCACGCAGCTCAGCGATGTCTCGACGAGCAGCAGCCAGCTCATCACGAAGAGAACGAGTCGAACATTCGTTCTCAAGTTGCGCGTACGCAAACGCGGCACGATCGTCCAAACGATCGTGCGTTCGGGAATTGTAATTATCCCTTACAAGATCCTGAAGCCCATGACGCTGAGTCCGTTCATGAGCCAGGTCATCTTGCAACTGTTTCGTTACACGGTTCAGCTCTTGAACATCAAGCTGATCCGACCCTCGAGCCGGATCAGGTGTTCCCACCGTCGCCACATCCTTCGGTGGATTTTGGCGGTGGTCAATGCTTTCTGGTGGAGCGTATTTTTAACCACCGCGACGTGATTGGCGTCCGGACGAGCTGACTTGTCCGCTGGCGTGGCTATCCACCGGCGTGGGAAAGCTGGGGGCCTCGTGCAGCTATTTGTCGATGTTCTAGGTCTCGTCGAGCGGTATGACGAGACCCACCCGCTCCGTTCTAAGAAGAGCCGTCGTGAAAAGGCCTCCTTGAACGCGAGCACAGGGATTGCAAAGTCTCAATCCCTTCGGCCATCTCAGAAGAGATGCGCGCCCTCTACTCGGGAACATTAGGGAGGGAGGCCTCCCTAGGGGCACGGTTCGAGTTGTCCAGGCAACCTGGACACGAATCACCCCAAGAGAGACAGGGTAATCCTGCCTCTCTTGACAGCCGGTGCAACTTGTATCGCGCCCCTACTCGGTTGCGTTTCTTAAACCTGATGCGAACTGCATCAAGTTTACCGAGCCAGACCTCACGGCCGATGTACTCGGTGTTGTGAATATAAGAATTCTATTCCTGCACTAAGGTCTTACCGTCTCGATTACTGTTGCCATTGTACCACCGATGTTTAAAAAACCCATTGGTAAAGAATTCTTCCTCAGCACGGATAGTTTCAGTGCTGGAATCACGTGGGAAAATCTTCCTGCAATCGGACAACGGGATTCGATCCCGTTCGGCAGTCATGCCGGCCACTCGGTTTAGCGTGGCGCAGGACATTTCGGTCCCTGGTCTCTTGATTGGTGTCAGCATGAGCACTGACACCAGTTACACATCGATCCCTCGATTTGCTTCTCCCGTGGTGATGTATAGGTGCGTCACCACCAGCACATCGCGTCCTATCGTCGGATGGACTCGCTTGAGGCGAGGATTCGTCAGACTAATCGCTAGGTCCGAAGATCTTGGAGATGATGCCGCCACCTTCCCCAGAGCCAGTCAATCTGGCTCCTGCAGTGTCCGTTCCAGATGATCCGGAGGCGTGAGGTGTCGCCTCGAGTCGGATGCATCATCCGACTCTCCAGAAGAGATGAGACCGAATTCAGGCTCTACCAACATTTCGAGTCTCTGCACCCGCTTCACCCGTACATGGTGCGTGGACTAGTCGCGACAGACACTACCTGTTGGTCACTTGTATTAGAAGGCGAATAAACACCTGCTGCAAAGTCTTTCAAATAACTCTCTTCAGGTTGCCTCCATGCACGAAACCGCCTTCCTGGCTGCATTAGCAGCACCCTGCATATCATTTGACACAATATGCGATGAATTGGCGAATAAGTTAAAATTTGACTAATAAGTGCTTCCCTTTTAGAGTAATCTAACGGTAGTCACCCTGTCCCCGATCAATTTAACTCAAACAACGGGCGATTATTCATTGTGGGAGAGTGATGTAGTAAGGTAGCCCGATACAAGATAATGACAAAATATTCTTCCTAGCGTGACAATCTCCTGCCAATAAAACCCGATATGGGTAACATTGAAGGAATATCAATCCCTTTGTAAAATTTTGAGGGAATATTATCCCCTTGTAGGATAATATTCATGTGCTGCTCAAAGATTGGATGATAAAGACATGTCAATTAAGGTTACCACCAATCGCTGCTAGACGCGCGTAATGAGTGGTGAGCAGGTTGTCGTCATGCGACAATGTAGATTAATATTAGCTCGATAAAATTGGAAGTTATATTGATGGCTTAACTAAACTGAATGCAGTTCTTTTTTACCTTTACACAAACGACCTGTTTGAGTAGATTAGCTTGCTTTGCACGTAGTAGTGTACGTGAGATTCAGCGGCACCCTAATCAACGGTATAACCGATACAGCCAGCTGAATGCTGTCATACCAATGATGCGTTGAATAGTCCGGCGAAAACGATTTTTGGATATATGTAGTCGATTTAAACTACATTTGAAACTACTTGATTAATCCTCTATCCTTGCAAGGAAAAAGGAATGATGCGTCAACTGACCTTCTACATTTAATCAGGGAACATGCAGCGTATTACTTGTACCGATGTGTTTAAGCTGCAGCTTGACATAAGTGCGTTCGTAAATTCTTAACGTCCAAGAATTTTCCTTTTTGTAATAAATCCTTTTTAATTATGGATAATATCCTTTCTGCTACCACAGGGTAACGAAAGCAGCGTTTGATACAAATTATCCAATAAAAATGCCTGATACCATTGCTTTTTTGGTCTGGTGAAGAACGCTTTTGCAAGGAAGCAGAAACTTTGGCATCCTCGGAGGGATCATGATCATAGCTTTCATCTACTATTAGTTCACTTCATGCAGGTACCCTTAGATCTTTTTTCTTTGAATAGTGACAGAGGATGAGATTTTAGTTTCGGCGTGTGAAAGTTTTGCGCTTCCTGCTTATTTTTTATACTTAACATCCTCAAAAACATATTACTTGCGTCCACGGGCTCATGCAATTTGCACGTGTTGCGCCATCTTTCAATGTCCTTTTAAATAATTTCTTAACGTCATACCCTGCATTAACATGTCATAGAACACGACCGTCGTGTGCATTATTTGCACTCTTTACAGCTTCTTATCACTCATTAAACGTGTCTGTAGGTAAAGGTTTAAAATTTTCGCAGTGTGTTCGAAATTAAGAAAAATAAAATTGATACAGACTGCGTGCGTCAAGCCGTGAGAGTGCAGGACATAATGACGGTGTAATTTTGTTGTATTGATCCACGTAACATTTAGTTTTTCGGTTAAAGTTGAAAAAGCGAATTGTTGCTTTACCACCAGCCACCTTTGCTCGTAAATAATAATATTTAGGGCCCCATACCGTTACCTTTGTGTATCTATATAAGACCTAAAAATGATAAATCTGGAAGATTAATTGACCAGATTAGGGTGATATTACAATCTATTTACGAGTTTATTAGCTAAACGCACTATTAACATTTTTTTACCTCACCATTAGTGTTGCTCATATTGTTATAATTTTACCACACCTTGTCACTTGATCACACGCTTTTTAAACAAGTGAAAACAGACTATACGACGAAATTTCAATAAATAGGAATTCGACACAGTTTTTATCGTCAGCCCAATTCATGCTGACCTTCTCGAGTTACTCACAATCATTTATTAACCTTACTTCTGTATCGAGATTACCCGTGCACGTGTTTACCTTGTCCCGCTGCTCTTTTCAGGACAAGGAACAAGGTTAGCACATAGTGTCGTACTTAATATAGCTCCATGTGTGAGGCTTTAATGCCCAAAATTCTGCCAGCTTACGCTTCACATCTCGTTCTTAATCACCTTGCAACCAAATTGCCAACTTATTTTTGACCATCACAGATGGTCAGAATACCTGGGTGTTTGGATGTACGTTGCTGTCCCTCTCCTAGGCAAAACTCTTCACCAATAGGCACATCAACTTTTTATCGCATATATTTTACAGGCATGATCATTTGTTATGGTTGCATTCATCACACAGACTGCAAAGGCGGCGACATTTCCTAGCATGCTTAAATCTGGAATAATCTTGCTTTGTCCTCGATTTCTGTTTTGGTATCCAACACGCCTACTCCTCGCTTTCGACTCATTGAGATTTTTGAGGAGAGGCGTCTGACTAAAAGCGAATTGCAAATACTAAGTTTAGCGTTCACGAGTTCAGATAATGGCCATGATCTTTGTACCTTTTGCAGACTTTACACTGAACTTCTTGTCTCCGTATGTGAGCATGCTCTTTAAACTCGTCTGTTGAGAAAGTCAGGTGCATGTGCTTTGCGTTTTACCTGAACCAAACTAGTGCTCTGCTTCTCACAATTTTCCTCTGCAATGTGCTCAGGTAGAACATATATTGTACGAATTCACACTGCAATTTTGTAGTGTAAAAAGTGATGGCCACATTAAACCCCCATCAAGTCACGCCGATTTTTGATCAATCGCAAAGAGGACCGTGATATGGCATCCTTCAGATATGCATGCCATTTTTGTTGCAAATAGCGTATCAACATCGGCAGATAATCGTTTTCATCTTATTGCGTTAAACACTAAGGAAAGAGCTTTTAACCGTCGTGCAGCTCGCTGGTTCTAAATTGCAAATACTGCTTCAGTGATGCCTGAGTGATATATGCCTTTGATGTTGATGTGTTATCGAGATGTTGTTTATCTGCTTCCATGCTGCAAAATTCCTTTTCATTGCGCACAAACCGTGTTTCGCTGAGATACGTGCACATTCCTGGACATTCAACAACCTCCGAAAATTATGGCTTCCTGTGTACTTTGGATTTGTCAGGCGTGAACGCCTGATAAAGTCCGGTCCACAGCTACTTGAAGGCCTTGTTATCTGTCACTTTTCTTAAGTTTGAGGTATCGTCTTCATGTAGAATCTTCAGTCCGTGCCACAAGAACAAAAGGTGACAAAATTTAAGTTTTACATATATCGACTCTGCTACTGGTGATGATATATCATTGGCTTAACCGGAAGCGGAATTGTTACATGCACCTATTGACTACCACGTGCGGAAGAGCGTTATTGACATAGAGCTGGCCAGCCTCCTTTAAAGCTTACACATGATCAAATTCAGCTTCTCCTATCATTTACAATAGCTGATTTAATATCCTTGTGAAAGGTTTCAGGCGGTTAGCGAAGTGCAGCAACAACATGCGAATTAGTCATTCAGAACAATTTAACATTTTAACTTTTTTAGGTAACTTTTATTTACTACTGGTTAGTCTTTAAAGCGCACTTTACAAAGCATTAAACCAAAATGATTTAAAAGCGCTACATGTTTTACCTTTAAAATAGTCGAACATTTAGTTATGTCTACATCCAAGCGCGCGATAAAACTTGTCGGATTAGAGCTCGAACGTTATCGCTTGACGTACAGTCTGCCGTCCAGTATTACGCGAAAAAAGATTGATATGATATCATATGATATTCTTCAATCGCCAAACATGCTGAGTCCTACGCAACCAAAGATGTCAGGACTTGACATTTAATTACTCCAGCCCTTAATATCATCTCGACAAAATCCGTTGCAATTTCGTTCAGGCGCCGTAAAATTAGACGTCCAGCAAGTTTACACGAGGCGTTGGGTTGTCCCGTCGCAACTTACTTCAGGGTACCCACCTTTTTTTTTAAGAATTAAGATTTGTTCCTCTTGCAACCGGTCGAATGTTTTTGCTTTTTCGTTGTCCCCTGTCTGAAACAAGGACACATTTGCGCAATGTAATTAAATTACCGAGGTCAAAGCCTAGTTTTACACGCGGAGTGTTGTCTGTTTTGTTTAATCGTATGATTGCGACTGCGAAATCTGCCATTACGTGTACTTCTTTACATGATCTATTAGAGCGTCTTGACCCGCAAAGATTATCTGCACATGAAGCTTTTTCATTTTTTAAAATTTAAGCATTTAGATAGTTTTAAGATTTGAATAGAGTTTGAAGCTAGTGGGTGTCGCTCAAGATGCGAGGTTAGGAGAAATTATGGGGCTGGATAGAGATGGGGAATAAGCTTATAAAAACACACCTTCATTACCATTCTCACACAAAAGTCTATACTCAATTCGCGGTTGCGCTGATCCAATATCGTCGTTTGGGGTGGTGTGGGAAGGATGCAATGGTGTTATTTTGAAGTGTGGAGCGCCTGTAATCATTAAAAATGTAATGTTGTGGTAAACATCGTGAATATTGTGTTTTTATATAATAATTCCTCGGCTTGCAAAGCACGTGAAGTGTGGTGAGGTGAGGAAATGAGTGCACGAGCGCATTTTAAATGTGTTGCAATCCAGCTAAATACCAAAAGTTTGATCCACCTAGGAGGCACCGGCTGTTTATAGGAGTTTGCTTAACAGAACCCATAATAAAATTATCTTAGCAAAGATTTAAAAATAGCAAAATTGTATTTTGGAAGTAATGCAGGCTCTTACACTTCATTTTTTGGTAGTTTACACATGTTAATTTAAAACAGCTACTCAGTTTGTATATACTACCTGCACATTTCATTGACGGAGATAAATTACAAGGGGTTAAGCAAAGTTGAATAAACTGGATCAAAACCAACACACGTGCTGCAACATCCCAGAAACCTTTAAATACAGAGTATCGTTCAAAACACGTTTTTGTCAGTAAAGTAAGAGCAATGTTTGTGGCTCGCGTTCCAATGTGGCGTCATGTGCTTGACCAATTTTTATTCCGAAAATTTTGTCCTGAGGCGAGAAACTAGTCATGGTACGGATGTCTTCCGTGCGAGCTTCATTGAAAAACAAACGCATAATTGTGATGTAGAGATGGCAATGTCTTCCACCATGGCTACAATCGCGTAATTTGCGTAGATTATCCTGCTGGTCGTCCTCTAGCTGTTTATTTATCTTGAGAGATAGAAGAACTTGGCCGTAAGGTCCGCGGCGGGATATATGCCTGAGAAAAGACTGACGTTACTGAGGTGGTTTTAGGAACTAGTTCCAAAAATTTTAAGCGACATCTTTTATATATACACATCTACAAAGAGGGTATATACTGAGCAGTTTAGTAACCATCAATTAGAGTGAAGATAAAAGAGGTAAATAGGTGAGTTCCTTCAAAATATGCATTTGTCATTCACTACTTTAAAAAATCAGTTACTTACCCACATGGGCAAATTAGTTGTACATAAAGCAACATTTGGTGGTCAGTTCTGGTAAAAAGGACTATTATCTGATTATCTATATGTTTTACTTGCTCTTTAGTAAGTTTTAAAGATAGACCAATTAGTCACATGATAAACGTTAAAAGTGGAAGTCTCTTACTTGCAAAATAGACGTCGTTGACTTTTACAAGTCTTGACGTCTTGTTGTATCATTTCAAAGGAGGGTGGAAAGAACGTCGATAAACGATCGGGACAATACGCTATGAATAGAATCATGAGCGTAATAAATAATTCAGTATTTAGGAGTATGAGAAAGTTTTTAATCCCACATCAACTAAGTCAAATTGTGTAATGGCCGGCATTCTTGGTTTAAGGCAGCAAACTTGCATCTTGGTGACTTTTCATGCACTTTGTGCCATGCTATAACATATATTTTTTTATTTAACGCAAAACATATATTAAATTACAAGAAAATATAGTTTGATTGCATAAATACATTTCAAGAAGGTTATGTATGTTCAAGCCGGATGCCCTGTTTCGTATACATTTGTGTGTTTTAGTATTCTAAGGAGAATTTAAAACTAACGGTTTGGTACTTGTGGTTACTGGAACGAAGTATGCGTGTGCGGGTATTAAATTTGTAATGTGTGGATAAATTTTCACTCGTAGACCTCGCCATTATAATTGTACCAAAGTATGACATCTACAACTCTTTTTCTTCAGCCGGTACACAAACACATTTACACTAGATACCAGTTAAGACACGCGTACAATTTATAAATCCTGCAGACTTCCACCGAAACCTTTAACCTATCCGACTATACTAGAATTCAGCATGCCCCATCGGTGATGAAACGCGCATCGTTTGCTGTCGACAATTGATTATGGCATTTTGAGATTGTAATGGAGTGGCGATAGCTCATTATATGAGGCGATCCCAACTTTTCACTCAACAGACGACCGACAATCGGGGGGCACTCCGTTTCTTTGCCTTGTACAGAATTACTACCTTGTGTACCCGTCGGTAGGGCGGGCTGCAACTCTTCTCGGTGGACTCGTGTCGAGCAAAACTTGACTGCGTAGAAAACGATTTGTGATTGCGCAAAAAAACTTGACAAGAATACGAAAATACTTGTGGGTCACCTTGTGTAAGCTAACCAGATTTCAACGAAATCGACTTATCCACTACGTGGATGCTTGGTACAAAAGCTTTCTGATCACTTGAGCCGTCTCGAATCTTTTGCCTTGTCCTTCGCGTCCTTTCTGCGTACAATCTCAGTCGGAGGGGGCGATAACTCTTGATCCCCAGCCAATAATCTGTGGATACCACTCGATTTCATTAGAGGCCACTTCTTAAACTTCAGGAGGCCAACATTTTAGCCCGGGAGAGAATTCAACGTTTATACTTGAAAACATGTAAAAAAATCCGTTTAAATTTAGCCAATTGGATGATAAAACTACAAGTTTGCCCGTCTCTATAGCAGGATATGCTGCCACGAGCCCTCTACATGCCATTGATCATTCCTTCGCCTTTTTGGTTTACTCCAGATGATCATCGATCTCCTTGATCGATCGAAGATCTCCCCAACCGATCGTCCATCGATCTGTACGGTCGACGATAAATAACAAAGGCTTGGATAATGCTATTTAAAGGTCGCTTCGGACCAAAATCCTCACTTGCCCAGAACGTGGATCTTTCACGGTGCCGCAAACGACTCACTGAAGTTAAAAGGACCACTTCGGGTATCTAACAGACATAAGCGATATGTGCGGGGGAGGACGCCTCGTACTGGACAACATCGTGCACCATGTTAACCTGCTAGTGCGCACGACCATGTTGTTCCGCTTAAGGTAACGCACAATTACTTATAATACCAATCCGAAGTGCTGGCGCAATTGAGCGCAGTCGACAGAAATGGACACCCGTGCAAATAACATAAGGCGCAACTTGGTCATCGTTGTTGATTGAGTAAAAACAAGGCGTTGGATAAGGACGAGCTTAAGGCAAGTCGACTTCCAATGAAGATGACCAGCGCAACGGTTGCGAGTATAAATAAATTGAGCACGGCATGTTTACGTGCCCTCAATTAAAAACAAGGTTCCAAAAGCAAAAATTCACCATATCAATTGTCACTGGTGGGAGTTTACAAGGAAAATATTGGATCCTTGAATGTAGGTCGAGAATACATCAGGTCAATCACCATTATTGACTGATTTGTCAGTCTAAAGGTTTAACGGTAGCATCAAGTAGATACTCGGCGGTTATCAATTAAGGCGTGTGATTAAGTCGCAGTTGTATTTGTGAAGATCATACAGCTGATCCGTGTCCAATTATCGACAAAACGCTAGCTTCTTATTATATCTTTTAGCATATACAAAGCAAAAGGATGGATAGTCTGCCGCTCGCTGCATTTCGATGTTCACCACCTATGAACGTCGATCATAACATCAACGTTTTGGTTGTGAAGGTGATGGGACACGATAGCAAGGTCTTAAGATCATCGAGGAATACTATGATGGCCGTACTAAGTTTATGCGAATACGATTTGAATGCTCATAGTAGTACATTAATGCACTTCCATCGTTCATCAAACCTTCCATTAATTTAGAATACTTTTAAGATGGCCAAAATACAGCGTTTTTGTCGTGCTGACAAATACGACACATTCATGGGCCTTCAAGGATAAACATGATCAGCGGACGCACCACTAGCACGTGAACAGGAACATCTTTTGTAATTTAAAGCTGCACGTCACTCTCCGATAAGCCACTTATGCTAAGTCGCGCTGTCTTATCTATTTCTTCCATACCCGAAAATTTATACACGCCCTGCATGTCCTCTCTGCTCGTAAACCAAACTCCCATTGGCTCATCCCTTTTTTCGCCAGGAAGAGCCGCAGGTCACTCGCCTCGCACTTGGACCCTTGCTGTTTTTATAACCTTTTCGATTCTTCAATTAGCCCACCAAATCGTTCGTGTCAATTTACACGGAGAAATCAATGTTGGGACAACAACGATCGCACAACACAGCGTTACAAAAATGCTACCTGTCTTTGAATTGACAGGTTTTTAAATGGCAACTACGTTGGACGTCAATTTTTGCAAAGCACTAGCAATTGGGTTCTATTAGTTGAACGACAAGTTGATAGAAAAAAATGAAGGAAAGAGGCCAGAAAGAACACGGCGCCCTCTTTCTGTAATTGAAAAATCAGGAAAAAATACGACTTTTTCTTCTAAATTTAACGATTATTCTCAGTACTACGTAGATAGGCCGAAACGAATCGACGCGTCAAGTACAGGTTTTGTCTTGACCGAACCGATCCCAACCGAAACCTGCACCGCACCTAAATCTTGTGTACCAAAATAAATGTAATCTGCATGCTTTACACAGGGTGTAGTTTACATGAATAACCTGTCCAACCCTCAAGATAAGCAAATCGAGGAGCTTAGTTGAAAAAATAACCCTTCGACTTCATCACGTGGATTGCTTTGCTCTGACCTCAAATGTTTGATCAACCCACAAAACCGTTTGAGCAATCGATGCCTAATCGATTTTACTTAGCACTGACCTAACTCTTGCCGTGTAATTTCATCCAAATCCAAGGATTTCGCTGCCCAAGGTACAAGTAATTTTATGTGAATCAAACGAGGTTTCAGTTTAAGATTCACGTGCTGCGAACGGACAAGGGCAGCGCATGTAGGACACCGAATTTATTTAATGTTATGGGCGTCCCATGTCAGGTTGGTGAAGCCAGAAATGGTGAGGCTAAAAGGATGTATCGCACTGGCTCTATTTCTGTGGGGTATGCTACACAGTACGCGACGTATAGTCTCAATTGAAACAAAACCAAATGAACCAAGGTGGAGTGTGTATGATAAACATTTCAGTAGAAGATGGTGTCTCTGCTACACGACAATGTGATAATGAGACTCTGCAAACAGTGCTCATTCTATTTCGATGCAAGATACAAGTCACTTTAAGAACGAGGGAGGGGGCGTCAAGATAATCGGCAATGGTAACGAGACGGAAGGGTGCAAAACGTACACATGTTGCAAAGAAGGTAAAAACGAAGTGAATAGATTGAAGGTCCATAGTTCACTACCCTTAGCTAAGTCTAAGCCTTAATGTAACGAAATCCTGTGATCTCATCATGTAAACGCGATCCATAATCTTCTTCCGTAACTAACACCATGAAATACCCTGACACAGAAATCATTACCATGAACCCAACACAAAACGACTGCATGGAGCGGCGTAATCTCCACCCTCCCACTCGCCTCTACTGTGTGTCGGTCTTGGAATCTGGCTTGGCCTTGATTCTGGTTGCCTCGCATATTAATTTAGTATCTTGGTTCCTAGTGCCTTTGTAAGCATATCCGCGAGTTGATTTTTCGTGTCGATGCTGTCGATCTTCAATATTCTGTCTTGCACATTTTCACGATAAGAGTGATGTCTGATGTCCACATGTTTTGTCCGAGCGTGGTATCCGGCATTTTTGGCCAAAGCAATCGCTCCTTGATTATCTTCCCAGATTTGTGTGCCCCCTACTTGTTCGTGACCCCTGTCCTTTAGCATCGCGCGCATCCAAAGACTTTCTTGGGTGCAAAGAATGAGCGCCATATATTCAGCTTCCGTCGAGCTGAGCGCAACCTTTCGCTGGTACTTCGACTAAAATACCACTGGTGCGCTTGCAATCATGACCATATTTCTGAGACCGAACGTCTATCATCGCTGTTGCTGCCCCAATCAACATCCGAGTACGCCTTTACCTCAACACTCCCATGCCTTGGTAGACGATACCTGTTTGCTGTGCTCTTCAGAATATCTTAAAACGCGAATAGCTGCAAGTAAATGTTGTATGCAATCCAGGTTTCTCCAGAAAACGTGATAGTTGTGTCACCACGTACGCAAAATTCGGCCCAGTACATGTTGTTTTGTATAGTAGGCATCCGATCAAGGAGCGATACGGCTTCGAGCGCATCGCCGAACGTCCTTCTTCCATCGTTGTAGACTGTGCTGACGACAATTCCATTCCTACAGTGCATGGGTTGTCCATGTAGAAGGTCATGACTTATGACGGTGATGTGCGTGTCGTGAAAAGGGCAACTTGCATAGAAAGTGGTCTCCGAACTATCTGGATTGAATTGATCAGTTTAAGAGAGGATATATATATTCATTTTAGCAGTAGTTTTAACTCTTAATACTACTTTCCATTTTGCAGCACAGAGAAGTAGTTGAGCTTTTGTTACAGGTTATGAGCCCAAATACGTTGGCTCCCAACGACATCCTCACGGATGGGAATTACTTTATGTGGGAATTCGATGCACGCATGGCACTCGCGCGCAAGGATCTTTTGGATCACGATTTAGCTAAGCCAGAGCCGGCAGTGCTACGGGAGAATCCCGGATGGAAAGTCGCCGATATGAAGACTCTGGCTGTGCTGGTAAAGCTTTTCTCTCCAACCTATCAGTGTATGGTTCGAGAATGTGAGTCTGTTATTGAGGTCTGGGAGGTGTTGAAGACGTTCTTTGCGAAGAAGATTCTTCACAGCTGAGTGCAACTTCGAAAGGAACTCCGTGAGTTTGTGATGGAGATTGGTACGAATCTAATGGATCATCTACTGAAGTTTGATGAGCTGTGTCTAAAGAACAGGGCTGCCGGTGACAGCATGGATGATAATGAGAAGCTGGTTTTGCTTTTGGAAAGTTTATCATCTGAATACGATGATATGGTACGCATTATCGAGGCACACAGTAACGTGACGCTGCTGGACGTGAAAGAGATGCTCCGTCGTGAGTATGACACTCTTCAGAAGCGAGACAAGAAGGAAACCGCTTTCAAGTAGAATGCTCAGCGCAATGAACCTCGACGTTTTCAAGGGAACCGAGGACACCGTGGGCAAACAGAAAATCAAGACCGCTACCCACGTTCGAGAAGAGGAAAGGCTTATGCAATTTTTGAAGGCAAGTGCTTTGGATGTGGACGGCACGGACACAAATGATCGCAGTGTCGTAACGTGAAGCCATTGAGACCTGGTGATGAGTTTATTTTTTCAGCATCCAGTGACAAAACAATTTCGAGTTCGACTTGGTTGCTGGATAGTGGTGCAAGTCGTCATATGACTGATGACAATTGTGAATTTGTGGAGTACGAAGATTTAACTACCCCAATTTACATTACTGTGGCGAATGGACAGCAGTTGAAGACACAAGGAACAGGCACTGTGCGATTTGTACTCGAGAATGGTCGCACAGTCAAGCTTACGGAGGTGTTACATGTGCCTGGTCTAGACAAGAAACTTGTGTCGGTAGCAGCACTGACGGCACGAGGCGTGTTTGTTCAGTTCAAGCGCGATCAAGCAGCTCTGATGAGCGATAACATGACTGTAGAAGTGATTAGAAGAGTAGGAAAGCTGTTTGCGTGGAATGTTCAACATCATGTCACATTTGAGGCACACAAGGCTGATAGCATTGTTGTTTTCGATGACACTAGTGGACTATGGCATGCTCGCCTAGGTCATGTGTCTGCAACCAAGATCATGCAAGCGATGAAGTCTTGCGATGGCATCCCGAAAGTTGTTGCACCGGATGGCGGTGTATGTGATGGATGTGCACGCGGAAAAATGACAAACAGCCCGTTCAGTCATACTTCAAGAAGTGAAGTTAAGGCAAGCCGACCACTCGAGATCGTGCATGCCGTGCTTATAGGTCCTATGAACTTAAAGTCGAAGGGTGGGGCTCTTTACGTACTCACATTTATTGACGACTACAGCCGATTTGTCGACGTATACTTGCTAGCAGCAAAGTCCCAAGTTTTCGAACGATTCAAGGCATTTCGTGCTATGGTGGAGACGCAAACGGATTGCAAGATCAAGTGCATTTGCAGTGACAATGGTGGGGAGTATAAAAATATCACTTTAACAAGTACTGTGGTGATCTTGGTATTATTCACCAAACGAGCGTGCCGTACACTCCTCAACAGAACGGTTTAGCGGAGTCGATGAAATAAACCCTTGTTGAGATGGCCCGCTCGATGATTTATCACATGGAAGTTATTCGTACATGGTGGGGCGAGGCGATTATGGCGGCTGCGTACACAATCAATCGGATTCCAAATAGTGCACGACCTAACGCAAGTCCATTCGAAACGCTGCATGGATCGAGGCCAGACCTGAGCCATTTTCGTGGTTTTGGTTCAACTGGATATCTACGAGTCGCGGATTGTAAGCGCACAAAATGGGACAGCAAGGCCAACAAGTTCATCTTTCTCTGGTATTCGGAAACGTCAAAGGCATACCGAGTGTGGGATCTGGATAGAGAACAATTGGTCATGACTAGGTCCTTAATTTCAAATGAGCGACCTCCTTCACGATACAAAGATGTCGTTGTTCTACGTGACCCTATTTCTCACTGCAAGAACTCTCATGATGAATGCGACGAAATGGAGATGACCGTACCTTACTCGACAAAGACTGGAGAGGTTGCGGATATGGACATTGATGAGACTGCTGACAATGAACAAAGTTGGGAAGATATGGTTGTGGATGCGTCTGGAGATTTCAATCTGTCACACAAGTTATCTGTTGTTCCGATTGAGGGGGGCACGGATATGCAAGTCATTGCCACCAACGATTCAATGATAGGTCGCACACCACTCGAACCGGTTGCTAGAGGTGGCGATAATCATACGCATACGCACATGTTTCAAGGTTCACCAGATCAGTCGCAAGCTATTGTACTGTGTGACAAACCCCTTCCCCAGGTGACCGACTGGAGATATACTCGGGGTCTAACAAAAGGCCTTATAGTTCGCCAACTCGTCTACTTACTCATGATGATTTTGACGATGAGCAGATTGATTTACCGCTTCTGGCTGATGTTACGCCGGTAAATAGCGAACACGGTGAGCCAGACCCCAAACGTCAATGTGTTGACGGTTACGAAATTTAGCTTTCTGCTACTGATGTACCGATGAATTTACGAGATGCGCTGCAGTCAATCGACGCGGAACAATGGAAAGCAGCGAATAAAGCAGAAATTAAAGCTCATATAAAGAACCACACATGGGACGCTGTCTATCGTCCTCCAGGTGTCAAGGTCATTGGTCACAAGTGGGTATTTGGGCACAAGTACGACGACAAAGGTGATATTGTTCGTTACAAAGCGCGTTTGGTTGCCCCTCGGATATCTACAAACGCATGGTTTTGATTATTTCGACACGTATTCACCTGTCGCTTGCTCAAACACGATTCGTGTGTTCTTGTCGGTTTGTTGCAGTATGCATTATGTGATTTGGCAATTTGACGTGAAAACGGCGTTTTTAAATGGTGATTTGGAAGAAGAAGTCTACATGGAGCCACCCGTTGGAGTCGAGATTGCACCTAGAATGGTGTGCAAACTACGCCGCAGTTTATATGGATTAAAACAAGCAGCAGCGGTTTGGCACAAGAAAATATGCTCTATGTTTTCTGCCATGGGCTTCGAACAATGTCGAGCAGACACGTGTCTTTTTGTTCGACGCAATCATACAAACAATCAGTCACCCACATACATAGTCTTGTAGGTGGACGACCTCCTGATTGATTTCAAGTCAGATGCAGAGGCGGACACGATTTTCAAGGAACTGTCAGAGCATTTTACTGTGAAATCACTTGGGGCTGCGCAATTTACTTTGGGCATGGAGGTAAATTACTCAAAAGAAAAGGGAGAATTGGCGCTAAAACAGACCCAATTAATTCTGAAGTTGGTCTCGAAGTTTGATCAAAATGAAGCTTACGCAGTACGCAACCCTATCTGCGCAGGCCAGGACTTAACTCCGGATGAATCACATCCAGTGCTGAAGGACATCACTTCGTATCGCAAATTGGTCGGTTCGCTGCTGTATATTGCGAACGCAATGCGACCGGACATAAATTACGCGATGTCAGTGCTATCGCAGTACTTGGATCAGCCACGACAGATGCACTGGCGTGCGGCTCTACGCGTCTTGCACTATCTTATGGGAACACAATCGCATGAAATTGCTGTACAAGAAATCAGACGAAAATAAGATGTTGCTTCGGGCATACTGTGATGCGAATTGGGGAAACGATAAGAAGACTCGTCGATCTACGTCTGGTGTGTTGATTCTGCTCGGAGGTGCAGTTGTGGCTTATAGAAGGAAACACCAAACTTCGGTGGCTTTATTCTCTGCTGAAGCGGAATATATGGCATTGGCGCTGGCTACGCAAGAAGTGATGTGGATTCGTTATTTGCTGAAGGAGATGGGTGTGATGTATAAGACTGCGACAACGGTTCACATGGACAACAAGTCAGCGATAAGTATCGCGACGAATCAAGGATACACACCAAGAGCTAAACACATCGACCTCAGGGTGCATTTTGTGCGAGATCACATTGAGCAAGGTGAGATTCAGCTAAAACATGTTCCGTCAGTTATGCAACTTGCGGATTGCCTGACAAAGCCACTTGCTGCACCGCAATTAATGCGACTACGCGATGAAAGTGGAATTCGCGAGAGTGCAAGTTAAAGGGGAGTGTAAAAGGTCACGACTTATGACGGTGATGTGTGTGTCGTGAAAAGGGCAACTTGCATGGAAAGTGGTCTCCGAACTATCTGGATTGAATTGATCAGTTTATGAGGGGATTTACATATTCATTTTAGCAGTAGTTTTAACTCTTAATACTACTTTCCATTTTGCAGCACAGAGAAGTAGTTGAGCTTTTGTTACAGTCCACACTCTTGGCATCTTTTTAGCCGAAGTTCTTGACCACGTCGTTGCTTGCCACTGCTTCATTATAGGTAGTCGGCACATTAGGATCATCGTCAACGCTTACCGCGTTTGCTGTTACAGCTTCTGCAATGAGTCCGTCTTTATTAATGCTAGCACTCTTCGGAGTCGGTGGTTCGTCACTTCCTTCTGTTAATTCTTCTTAATTATTTGAGCCATTCATAAGCAACATCATCGGCTCACGTCTTCCTCTTGTTCGCTCCACTTCAAGTCGGTACACTAAACGATCTTCTTGTTGCATTTTAGGCGGTGGATGATACTCTGCTAGTTGCATCGTGTCTTCAACATGGCGATCGGGAGGCATCAGCTGCTGTGCACTGACGCTTAACGTAGAATCCACATTGTCCATCTCCACGTCTGCGACCGGATCTTCAACATCTTTCATGGGTTCGTCCAGATCTGGCTGTCTATCTTCTTGATGCTGAATCTGTATTCCATCACTGTCCTTCGTCACGTGAACGACCGCTTCCGTAATTAGCACTTGAGTGTGGTAAATGCCGCCCACTTCATGTTCGTTTAACTATATCGAACGCGTAGCTTTGACCTTGCATTTTTAAAGTCAAACACACTTTAACCTTAGACATTTTCTGCGTAGCCGAGGAGCATACACTTGATACTCTTGGGCCCCAACTTTGTTCTCTTCACAATCATTAATATGAGCGATACTCTGCGACCCGAACACGCGCAAGTGGTCCATCTGGGGCTTTATCTTATAAGCCAACTCATACGGTGTCATGTCGAGGTGAGCCGTATTCGTGTAGCGGTTGATCAATTAAATTGCTGTAATAACCGCTTTCGCCTACCATTCAGTTGAAACGCCTTTGTAGTGTAGCATGCTCCGAGATTTCTCCATGATTGTCCTGTTCACCCGCTCTGACACTCCGTTCTGCTGAGGGCTGTAAGTAAGGAAACGCTGATGCACTACGCCGCTCTGTTGAGATATGCCAGCCATCGTCTTGTTGACAAACTCTGATCGGTTGTCGGAGCGTAAACACCTCAAACGATTCTCCATTGGTTTTCGTAAAACCTCTTGTATTCCTTGAACTTGCCGGTCATTTCACTCTTACTTTTGATCATAAAGACCGCAACGTATCGTGAATAATCGTCTTCTGTCGTGGGAATGTATTTGGCACCACCCTTAGAGGATTTCTCATGGGCCCCATGACGTTTGCGTGCACGCGGTCCAGTACACGTGTCACTTTTCGTCATTGAATGTGAAGGAAACGCCGCGACGGTCTGCATTCCCTTTAAACACCCGACGCACAGTGTTTCCGTGCCTAACTTGATTGTCGGAATGCCTTTAGTTGAGCGCTGAGTCTTGAGTACGCGTCCCTGCTTGGGTTTTCCATGCGGGTATGCCAAAGCTACCACTGAGTGCCACCACCGGAATATTTTACGAGACAAACTTATCCTTGCTTATAGTCTAGAATACATGTTTCCGATTCTGGTTTTCAAAGTGATAGCTTGATCCTTGTTCCAGATGACAAAAGAAGAACGAGTGAACTCCACATTCATGCCACGTTCTGCAAGCTTGCCGGCTGAAAGAAATCTTCTATCGAATCCTGGGATGTACAGGACCTCAACCATGCGAATGCCTTTTCCATCCAAACCGGTAGGCTTTACCGTACTAGATCCTTTGACGATTAACTTCTTGCCGTCTGCAATCGTTACTTCGACGTTTGTCTCAAGGCCATTGTATTCGAACAAGTCCTTTCTTTGTGGGGTCACGTGGGAGGTTGTAACACTGTCGATCAGCCATCCGGATGATCTTCCTTTGCTTACTGCAAATACCGTATCATCGCCGCCGAGTTGTTTCACGGCTGGGCATTTCCGCTTCATGTGACCAAACTTGTCACGGTTAAAACACTTGCCCATAATTCCGCCGTGATTGCGTCTAGCGCCACCTTTCTGACCGTTGGCCCGTCCACCTTTAAATCTTCCAGGATTCCTGTTCACGCGAAATGCTTTCTCCGTAGCCTTCTTCCTTCGTATCGTTTCTGACACCTTATGCAGCTTCTCCTTGACTTCAATCAGCGTAATGTCCTTCGCATATCAACATTCGACGAAATCAGTTCGTATTCAGAAGGCTGACTGCTGAGAAGTAATACCAGCTGGCGCGACTTATTCACCGGTTCTCCCGTAGTCTGGAGTACCACTACCAGTTCGTCGAAATTATCTGAATGGAGTTCGTTCCGCCAAGCTTGTCCCACTCTCCATTTTGAAGTCGTGAAGATGACGCGTCATCTTCACACGATTTTTGTGAAGCGTCGAGAGGTTGTAGAAATCGCGGAGCGTTCTACATGCATCAATAGCGCGCGTAGCCGATCGAATCTTGGCTTGGTGCTGGATCTCAACCCCTTGAGCGATGATGCCTAGCGCCTTGGCGTCGATTATCAGCCATGCTTCTGCTACGTCACTCTCATCCTTGAATGCCATGACATGTACTTGGAGAACCTTCCTTGCCAGGGTCATCCTCATGTTGTATTCCCAGTGGTCATACTTACCAATTCCCCGGAGGACTTCGGTTCGCTTGTTCGCCAAAGTAGGCGAGGACTTGGTTTGGAAGGAAGGCTTGGTTGCGGCTGTTAACCTGTTACAAAGAAGGTAAAAACGAAGTGAATAGATTGAAGGTTCATAGTTCACTACCCTTAGCTAAGTCTAAGCCTTAATGTAACGACATCCTGTGATCTCATCATGTAAACGCGATCCATAATCTTCTTCCGTAACCAACACCATGAAATACCCTGACACAGAAATCATCACCATGAACCCAACATAAAACGACTGCATGGAGCGGCGTAATCTCAACAACATATCAAAGGAGAAGGTGGTATAGGCTAAATACATAATCGAATTGATGGATTGCTCAAGCCCTTTTGAAGAGGCTTAAATGTAAAGAAGAGACACCCTTTGATGATCAACCAGATGTTTATGATCATTTAAGCAATAACAAACGATGTAACAAGAACCACAAGGACCGAAAGCTCTAATGGATCAGAAAAAGTTATGGAACAAGATCAACCAGTACAGCAAAAGCCTAGAGAGACTCCGAATGAGGGTTTTGATAAACAACGGAATCAAAAAGATGCAGCTAGAGTGCAAGATCCTTTTCAATTCGGTAAGGCCATTAAATTGATTACCTAGAGCAGTAGGTCAAGGTTAATACTACGGACTTCGATATCCTAACGTATAACGATGCTTGCACGATTAAAGTGCCACCCTTAGGTGCGCTTGTCTTATTTAACAGTAGGTCTAGAAGAGCAAGACCGATTCAAATCGAGACATAAAGCAATGTAAGGCTAGTCTAGTTGTCTGCGGAAACGAGAAGTGCTGATTTTTGACTATACGCGTACGTTTGCCGCCGTCATGGGGTTAGGGGTGGATAAGCTGATCCTGGTGTTCTTTAGAAGATAGAATGCACCGGCTCGACATGGCGATGTACCGAATGCGTAAATTAAGGACACAATAGAGAAGTAGCTGAACACCTACATAAGGTCCCGAAAAATGTGTTTTGGATGACAAGGAGTCCAAAAATTTTAAGTAGAAACTCCGGATAGCTTGACACTTATGATTAAAGTCAATCCATGTTCTGAAATAGTTAATTCGATTGTGAAGTAAATTTCTTGACTACTTTGCGCCTTAGGGTGGATTTTAGCCTTGCACGACGGGTATGTGTATGCACTACAAGTATCAATGCGAGGTGTGCACGGTGGTTGGTGTCCACGATGATGACATGTAGGCTGCAGGCACTGAGCAGAGCACTTCCTTTTTTAAATAAATTCGCTGTTAATTGAGAACTTGGAGATTGTGCACGATTTCAAAAAGCACTTAATCGATCTGAAGGAGTCGTATAGAAAATTTAAATCAAGAAATCACGATCTATTTTGCTGAAGCAGTTTGACATGAAATTAGCTAATGGGACTCAAATCTCAGCTAAAGAAAAGTGCGAGACGGACGACAAAGACAACCCGTACTACCCTTTTGCAAGAGGTGCATAAGGTGAGCCATTTGTGAAGTCATTTCAGTCACTAATGGAAAGCCCACAATTAATTGCAAGATGCTAGCGTCCACAGATTTGTTTCGCTGTGCTAATCACAAGGTCTCGAGACGGACACTCAAGCAGACAAATAAGAATTGTAAGACCGCAAAGCGAATAGTACAGTACTTGAAGATGTCGAAGAGTTCACGTAATCACCGAAATGTTTGGAAACGATATCGTGGTATGCCGGTTCGAATGTTGGAGTATTGCTGGTTTCGTTGCTCTACGGTTGTGCAAGAAGCAAAGGGAGTATTGCTGAGTACGGAGAAGGCCTGTTTTGTATCCTCGTTGCAAGCTGGTCTTAGAGTATCGGGCACAAAGATATGGTATCTAATCTAAGTTGCGCGAGCGCGAGTCTATGCCGATATGGATCTACAACTAAGCCGCCATCAAGCAACTCAAGTATGGGAAGAGCACGTAGAGCCCAAGCACGAAGACTTTACGTGGTACGTTTATTTGCTATCATGTACAAGAAGGGATTGTGCTACCAGGGTTCGTGAAGTTTCAGGCAATTATGATCTTCATTATGTCGAAGGCACAGCCGGCTTGTTCATGTAGAAGGGCGCAAAGGATGAGCCAAGGAAGATTTTCAAAAATGACATTTGACGTGCTTTTACGCTTCAATGTTCGAGTGCAATAAAAAAGGGACGGTCTCACCAGATTATCTGGTTGGCTCTACCATTACGACTAGCTCGCCTTTATGGACGGCTGTACCTACTTTATACAGTGCTAGTCCTGCTACCTGGACGCCGCGTTTGGGTTGCAGTCTGTTCTACTGGCTCAACTCGTCAGCGCATTTCATTCCACGCCTGCACCAACATTTAGGTCTTTCCATGGCTAAGTTTTTCCTGTAATGTTGGTAATACCTTGTGGTCCAGGGCAATTCCGTCCTCCTGCACTACTTTTGATTTGCTTCTCTTCTCCTACCCCGCGGGTGGGTCCTTGATCCACGTACTCGCCAGTTACGTAGTCGCGTCTTTAGCTCGGTGGACGGCACACTGGCAACGAGACCTCAGCGGCTCCCCCGTTGCTCCGGTACAGTCCACCCTTATTTCTCCAATCCGTATGTCGACCTAGGCCAAGAGTGATAAGATCGGCCGACTCATCTTCCTCACCTCCAGGAAATAGGTGTTTGTTCGTTTGGCAGGCGTAGGCCATGACCGCGCAATTAAACTACAGTCTTCTGTACTGACGTAAGCGCCGCCCTTGGTCGTCCCTCTCCACCATCTCAACGTGTACGTGGCATTTAAGGATACTAAGTGGGCATATCTCCCGTGGTATTAGCACAAGACGCCCCACCCGGATCGATCGGGACGCGAAACCCTAGTCCCATGTCGGTCCGCTGCAATGTCAGCCGTCGCTGGCGGAAGCAGCTCTCTCACCCTTAATATCCTACCGAACAGGTCTCGGGTTAACACATTTGCGCCTCGTGAGCGTTTAGGCATAAGCTCAGAAAGCGCCTTCTTCCACAGCCGTATTTCTCTTTCTGTGCACCCTCCATTCTAACAGTGATGTTGTCCGGGATCCATCATCGAGATCGTCCGCCGAGTATCTACTGGTCACGGTACCGTCTCGATCACCAGGTGTGATCGATCAACCATTGCCGGGTGCCGGTCTGGAGTTAATCGTGTTGCTAACTGCCTATGGCCTTAAGAGATCCTGTGGCGCTTTCTCGTCCGCCGACCTTTAATCGTCGTCTTCGTTACTGTTAGCTTCGTTCTCGTCGGTGCTTTCTTCCTGCACGTCTTATTCCCGTCGAATTCTTAGACGTCGCCTTCGTCGTCGCTGTCGTCGTTGCCATGTCCCGTCAAATTGTCCCCGGTTGCAGGTGGCCATTTGGGTGCCCCCTTCACGAAACAACAACTACCCTTGTGTTTTTTTAAAGTAGTTTTCTTTCGGGACACCTTTCTCAGATCCAGTCTGTCCCTCCATTTCTTGGCTTTTTTTTGGACACTGCTTGCATCTCGAACTGGTCCAAGTTCGGTCGGGTGATTCCTGGCGCGCGGTCATCTGGTCCTACCATCTACGCTTCTTCATGCCGGTGAGCGTCGTCTAGCCCGCAGCTATCCTGGCCAGCGCCTGCTGGAACGCTGACATGCGCTCCGCTTGTGGCGTCGTCGATTACCTGTCATGCTTCATAGTCCCGCTGCTGGCAGACCCTCCGAGTCTTCTACGGCTGCGGCTGGGATCTTCGCCTGCGATTTGTATGATGAGCTTTCCATCCCTCGTTCGTTGGTGAAGTTCTTTTCTCTACTGATGTGTTTGTTGGCCTTTGCTGTGGCGACATATCTCGTTGTCTCTGTAATTATTGACCCGGCCTAGTTTTAATCTCTTTCTTTAGATTTTAGCCTAATTTACTCTCTCCTTACTCTATCCAGCACACTGAAATCTCCATCACCCGATTTGTTGGTTTTTCGACGATTCGACAGATGCGACAAGGAGAGACAACCGACAACTTGACTGGTGGGACGACAAGGCAATACAGCTGCAATGTAGGACCACCGTCCTTACATAGCCAAGTCGTGTTGAAAAGTGTATTACTTATGGGTCGGTTAGTCGCTTCATGCTACGTACGTACATGCATGAGAGGTGTGCTGGGGTGGTCAAAGTAACGGCTAACGACTTAAGGCCTGTCGTGTTTTAGCTTCGGTCAGCTTTGGCTGGAGGAAACCGCTTAGGTGAACATGAGTATCGAGAGGCAAGGCAGAAAACATTAGGGCAAGAGATAGCGTCAGAATCCTTTTAATTCAGTACCACAGACTTCTTCTCTGACGCTAGCACGATTGCTAGCGAATTAGTCGTAGTGCCATTGAATGCATGTTCTAGTGTTGATATATGTTTCTCTTATATTTCAACAACATTTGCACAAGTGCAACAACTACAAACATAAACTCGTACTCGTTCCTGGGCATGAATAGATGCTACCTCACACGCTAATTGACTTTCAATTGCATCGTCGTACCGATAAAATTTTGGCATACATGTTTATGCAACGAAGACTTAGCGTTAGACGCATCACAAAACACATTGGTGGCCCACAACGTGATCTACCACAATTTTTGATAAAGATTGCACCCTGTATTTTTGGATACTACTACGACATTTAGCCTTCTTGATACACTATTCCCATGCGAAAAGATTTAAGTCGACTAAAACGCTAATAACATTTTTTTCTGAAAGTCTCTGATGTGACTGTACATTAGGTGTTCGTTACTGTGCTTACACCAAGATTAATCGAATGTTGTCCGGGTTCAACATCGTGAGCGTCCGTTGGATGTCCGCAGGCCACGGTACCGCCTCGCCCACAGGGACGTGGTCGATCAGCCATTGGCGCGTGACACTCTCGGCTTGGTTGTCCTGCTGTTCCGCCGTCGGCCCGGGCGTCTCCGTCGCGGTTTCTCTACCGCTCACCCCTCCTCCGTCGTCCTCCTCGATGTGTTCGTTGCTTCCTTCTTCGTCTTCGCCGTCGCCGTCGTCTTGCGCGTCTTCGCCTCCGCCATAGTCGTAGTCGCGGTCTCCGTCATCTCCTTTTGCGTCGCTGCCGTCTTCGGCTTCCTCCGTCAATTTGACCGGGGCTGCTGGTGGCCATTTGGGTCCGCCTATCACGAAGCACCCACTTCGCTTCGGCTTCTTCAGCCGGCATCTCTTCCGCGACACCCGTCTCAGCCCCAGCCGGTCTTTGCCTTTCTTCGCCCGCTTCTGGAACACGGCACGCGTCTCGAACTGGTCCAAGTCCGGTCAGGGATCCTTCTTGCGTGCGGCCTTCAGCTCCTGCTTCCTGCGCCGTTTCATTCCGGCGAGCGTCTCCTGACCAGCCGCTATCCTGGCCAACAACTGCTGGGTCGCGGTTAACTGCTCCTCGGGTGGCGTCGCCGGTCCGCCGCCTTGATCTGTGACCGTTGCTGTCGACTGGCGCTCTGCGTCCTCTCCGCCTGTGGCGGGTCTCGCCGCCTGCGGGATATCTGCCGCGGGTGTCATCTCTTGATTTTCGGTCGTTTCTTCTACTTCCTGTTGTGTCTTGATTGGCTGTGGTTGGCGGGGTCGGGTATCTCGTTTTCTCTATAATTCTTGGCCCGGCCTAGTTTTCAATCTCTTTATTAAGGTTTTAGCCTAGATTACTCTTTCTACTCTAACTAGCATAATGAAATTTTTTTCACCAAGATTAATCGTCGTTTCTGTGAAATTTCCAGTTTATTTCTGAAAGATAATGTTCTTAAAGGATACTTTAGAAGGCTTACGAAAACGTTTCCCCACCTTCAGCATGCTTAGAAGAACTGCGGCCTTTTACGATGACGATAGTGGACGTTGCGAGCCGTACTCATATCATACGCATGCACCTTTTTTTCTTCTATAGTGCATCAGCGTCGACATAGTTGACGAGAACTAGGTAGGTTATTTCAAAAATCGATATCGTCAAAGCCCGTATATAAGGTAATTCATGACATCGAGGCAACAGAGGCAAAGCAAAATCGACACCTAAAGCGGCGTCATACGGGCAAGTGCATTTGCGACTGTACTACTACGAAATATGTGCTTTCTCACAACTACAGCCCTATACTACTGGAGCGGCGAAGCCATGCTCACACCCTGGACCTAGAATGACATTCATACAAAAAGACATGTAGGGTACCACCACGCTATGGCTCGATCGCAGCACACATCCAGGTGCTGCATATAGCGTACAATATACTACAGTGCATCTCGTGTCAGCGTGCAACAGTCGTGTGTTCCTCTCGTCCGACGTGCCCGCCCACACGACTCATCATCGAAACCCACCAGTCCCACCCACACCCGTCACAGTTGTGACGACCGAGCTCAACATGCCCCACTATACTAAATCATAGAGGTAATCCAACTTCGCAACCAAACCTCCGTCCCAAAGTCTCGCCAGCCTCAAGTAAGTACGAAATCCTCGATCGTCCCAGCGATTCACCGGTCCTCGCGTGCTTCTCGTCACACACAGACCCCTCAGAATTCGACTGGTTTTCCGCCGTCCTTCACTTTGCATTTTGCCTCCCCCGCCACGCATCACGCCCGCGGTTCTTTCTACTACCGACCAACCGTCTCCTCCCCCACATCCCATGTCCGGCACACGCATCTATGTGGGCAACTTGCCCATGGACGTCCGTACGCGCGAAGTCGAAGACATTTTCTACAAATACGGCCGCATCCGGGACATTGACGTCAAGTTCCCCTCGCGTCCGCCCGCGTTTGCGTTCGTCGACTTTGAAGACGCTCGAGACGCTGAAGACGCGATCCGTGGCCGCGATGGCTACGACTACGACGGGGCGCGGCTGCGGGTCGAACCCGCCAACGGTGGGCGGCGCGAATCGGGTCGAGACCGGCCCCCGAATCAATCGTCGACCCGGTACCCGCGCAACATTCGCGGGTCGGGCGACTTTACCGTCACGATCTCGAACCTCCCGCCGCGCGTGTCGTGGCAGGACCTCAAGGACTTTATGCGGAAGGCGGGGGACGTGGTGTTTACGGAAGTGGACGGACGGGGCGGCGGCATTGTCGAGTACAGCAACAAGCGCGACATGAAGTACGCGGTCGAGAAGCTGGACGACACGGAGTTTCGCGGCCGGAGTGAGAATTCGTACGTGCGCGTGCGCATGAAGAGCAGTCGGGGCGGCCGTAGCCGTAGTCGCAGTCACTCGCGGAGTCGCAGCAAGTCCCCGCGACGTGCGAGCAAGAAACGAAGTCGTAGTCGCAGTAGTGAGGAGAGGAGCCGCGACGACGGACGGTCGACGAAGGACCGACGCAGTCGGTCGATCGATGACGATGACAGGAGCGAGACGCAGCGCCGCGAGGACGACAAAAGCGACGGCGGGGAGGATGAGGACAACGACAATGATGGTAAGGAAGGGCAAGGTAGTTCCGAGACTGCTAGTACTTGTGACAAGCAGGAGACCACGACGGAAGCAGCGTCGAAGGCAAAGGATGAGGATGACGAGATGCAGGGCGGAAGTGACGAACGCGCGGCTGAGACAGAAGCAAAGGAGGAACAAGAGATGGACGAGTAGAGCAGCGCAACGGACGCCGGAATGGAGGAGCGGATGCAGGATGGAAACGATACCCGACCGAGTAACGATGCTTTATTCAGGGATTGCAACAGCGGCTGGACTTGGTTTTGTGCAGGCGTGAGTCTGGTTGCTGCTGTTACTGCGGTCGGCGGTCTCTTTATCCTGTGCCTTTGTGTAGGCCTCCAATCCCTCTGTTCTTGTTAGTTCACTGCTCGAGACCATTTGCATTGTGACTTGATTTTTCTTCATTTTGGTTCGATTGGCGGCGGCGGGACTTTGGACTGGCCGTGTGTGACGTCGTTGGAAGCAGCGGCGGCATCTGAGACTCGGACGGACTGGCAGGGACAGCGATAGTGCGAAGGATGGCGGCGGCGGCGATGGTTTTGGACGATGATAACGAGGAAGCAAGGCTGGGAGCTATTCGACTGGAGTGCGAGTTGTCGTACTGCTAGAGCTTGATGCTCCCGTAGCTGGTTGAGCTGTAGGAAGATCAAATTGAGTTTCGTACGCATGCAAACGCTGCTTCATTTTCGTGATTTAACGACGTGTCTCCTTGATCACTCGCTATCTCCTCGACACCTTTTGCAAAGCAGAATCTCTCCGACGACATCAAGCGTATCGTCTATGGGAGTTGCACCAGCATCCATCAATCCGTTTTTCTGCTGCTCGGAGACTATTTGACTCATGGTATCAGGGGAGTATGCGGCATACCGGTTAGGCGTGTTCTTCACGGAACCGAATTCAACTCCAATCGAATGATCTTCTGAGGTGGACCCTCCATCAGGGATTTTAAACGCGCCTCTAACCCTTCACCGCTGTATGATACCAATGGTGAAATCTCGATGTACTCAGATTTGTCCAACACCTCACGCACAAACCTATCGGCCTCGGTGGCAGGTAGAGTTTTGGTAGCCGCTGCGAATAGCCATTCTTTTCCTTCATTGTGCATCATTTGACGCGCGCTGTCAGGCGAATCAATGGGGTTTCCTGGAGGATTCTTAACCGGCGCGAACTCCGTCTCTCGAGGTGCTGAAAGAACCGCCATTCGTGATGATAACGGGAAGACATCAAAGATGAAAGATTCCAGCTTGATGCCCGAGTTGCTCGTAGGTATATACGTTGCTCCGGTATCGTCAGCCATCGGAACTTTCTTGTAAGCCACGTGGTACTCAGAATTCGACGCTGGGAGCACCATGCGCACCAAGAAATCACTACACATACATACTGATGTTAGATATTGCAACGCTTATACCACGCATGAAACGAGAGACGTACATCGTGAAGAAGTGATTGCAAATGTTGGCTGCTCCGAATACCAACTTGCCTGTGTCAGAATCCACACGCTCAGACATTTCACGGTCGATCTCCGAGTACTCAACGACACAGAACCGATCGTTTCTTTTTGCTAGGACACCGACGCAGTCATCAGGTCGCGTCTTCCAAACCACTTTGTTACCGCAATCTGCTCGCTTATCAATGCAGTACCCAATAAAAGTCGGGTCGGCTGCCTTGCACAATGCATTATCCACAGAGAAGACATGCAAGTACTTCACACCGCGCGTTTGCAGCTGAGCAAGCGCTTTACTCGACTCGAGCGCTTTGTACACGCCACCATTACCGTCTGACGCTGTCGCCAGCTTGTGCGCATTCTCCAGAATCAGCTTTCCATCCGTCGTAAAGCACGGCAAAGTACCTTGTGGAAAGAAAAACATCTGCGACTCGTTTAGTCCAAAAAAGTCATGCTTCCGAAAGAACTCGACCGTCGTGTCGTGATTCATCTGGCTGGTCATCACGAGGAATGGAATCTCGATCTCACTTCGAAGACGTGCCGGGAACTGCTCTGCTGCTAGATGTTCCAGAGCCAAAAGCCTCTCAGCGAACAACTGGAAGAGACTCTTCTTCGACGGTAGACCGATGTCGTACATGCCTTTAGCACCTGCAAAGCCAAGTCGAGTACCTTGACCGCCACTCAGCACCAAAGCACACACTTGTCCTTGACTGATTGCTTCAAAGCCAAGATTTTTCCATCGTTGCTTGTCTTCAGCCGAACATTGTTCCAACAGGTCGTAATCCTCTAGAGGCTCGATGCTTCCCTTGTCAACTACCTTTGCTTGCACCGAGTCTTGGAACATGTGTTGCAGTCGCTCTAAATCGAGCCCTTCAAGCTTCGAATATCATTTCAACATGATGTTACTAGATTTAACGCTACACTTCTACTTTGTATGCTCACAACAACGTACCTCCTTCGACAGCTTCTGCGCCTCAAGAGCCGAAAGTTGGCCAGCGTCATCGAACTATAGATCCAATGCAAGAAGCCTCACTTAGCTAAACATTTGTCAAGGCAATATGGGACGCATGACATGATATGTGGAGAGGCATGCCTTGAGCACATGGCCTTGGCCAGCCGCACGCAGCTTGCGTGCCAATTCTTCCGAGATATGTGGCATGACGATTGTATTGGAATGATAATGTGATTTTCGCGTGGGAATATCCATCGCTTGATATTGATCGGATATTTCGTTTTATCCTGAATTGGTCTTTAGCAGTCGTTATATGAGAGCCTGCCTTAGCTGATAATCGTGGATCCGATCCTGACTTCCAACCTCTCCGAACAGCTAATTGTATCCGGTCTAGACATCAGACCATTGTAGAACTGAATGGACGGCTGGGACGTGTTCGTTAGCTTTGTGTCGGGTGTCGCAGCTTTTGTATACTTTTTTGGCCCGTCATATGTGCTGCATAGACTGATGTAAACAGCTCTTGATCACATCGAAAAAGTGATCTTGCCAGCTTTCCATTCGGACCTAAATTGAATGAAGCAACCACGAACCTGGCGGTTTCGTAAATACAGCGGTTAAATGAGAGCAGCAAACACAACGTGCTAGTCGGTCCAAGTCAACTGGATGTGGGGCATGGACTGATCATGTGCACTGGTGCGGGTCTGTCGACGTAGCTGGTCACTGATTAGAATCATAGGAAAAGGCACAAAACGTCGGCTGTCGCCAAGTAAGTTCAACGGCTAGATCTCTGATCAAGCTAATCACAGAAGCTGGGCAACAAATTTTTGAAGCACACTACTTTGCGCTTAGTTGTGTATGGAAGACTTTTAGCTGCTACAGTGCCTCGAACTTTGGATTACTGATGAGTATTGGACCATACACTTGCAAAGCTTCAATGTACAAGTTCGTTCGTCAGATCTACCGAGCATTGGCACAGCCGAGCTTTTCTCCCACGTACCGAACAGAAGTCCGACATAACGACCACATTCGTCTCAACTCGCTACCAACTCTTATGGCTGACACGTCCACCGGAAGTGGCTGACGATTGTGCAAGTTGAAACGTCAGTTAGCACCTATCCGACCCTTGACAAGCAAAGGGTCGCTTACCTCATTGTACTCGTCAGCAAATGTGTTTGACAGTGCTCGTGGAATTACAATTCCGATCGAGCGATTCGCAATCTACCACAAATGTAGATTCAACGAGCCCAGTCAGACCAGCATTGCCAAAATACTGATCCCAATGAGTGCACGTTTGCGTGGCATTCGCTTACTCTTGCACCAATTTCACGAGACGGAGCTTAGTGATTCTGCTCTGCTCCGCTGCAGCTACAGCAAGCTCGTCTTCAGGGCTGTTGCCCATGCGAGACTCCAGAATATGGAGCATCTCGAGGGCAGTTTTTCCAGTCGCACACACAATGTAGGTGTATCTGTGACAACACCGACACCAAGTCAGAGTAACGATGGGAAAGCCGCAACCGCTGAAAGACGTACCCGAACGTGTCGTAGTACGCATCATTCAGTTCCTCAAAGCGATCAAGTACCGCATCATCTGCATCCTTCGTTGCCTAAGTCATTCAAATTCTCATGTGTCAACATTATGACAGCCACAGTAGTTTCGAAATAGCGACCATTAATGTGAGAGGCACAAGACCAAACCTTTTGCTCCTGAGCTTCCCACGCCTTGATGGGCTGTTTCGCTCTCCCAATCTGATATCTCAACATAAAGAGCTAGCGTCAATCCCTTTACGTCATCAAAATCAACGGCCTTCCCAGGTACAATAATCGATCATCAACCAGGAAACGAGCCTTTGGGTGTGCTGCAAACGCTTCGAGCCAATCGTCTCGTGTCAATGTGGCGTCCGCCGCATCGGCTGCTTGGTAGAGTTCGTCAACACCTCGAACAGGAAATTTCGTCAGCATTTCTGCCACCCACTTCCTGGCGCCACAGCATTGTAATAACTTCTGGCTAAAACGTGACGACTGGTTTCCGGCTTTGAAGGCAGCTGCAGCGTCGTTCAGAATCGAGAGGTCCATAGCGCCGTATACCAACAGACAAGTGCTTATGATCAGATGGTCAAGTGTATCCGATTTGCCAGGGAAATGCGAACATATCATCATTTCTCGATTCCCGAAGACAATAGTTGGTTGCGTGCTGCTTGAAACAAAATGATTATGAGGCGATTATGATATCGCCTCTGATCAGTGGCAACAGCGTTTGGTGAAAAATGTGTGTGGGGCGACATCGTTAGTACACAGTCCGCCGAGTCTCGTGATCTTGGCGACCTTAATAAGTTGAAAGGATGCCTCGTACCATAATAGCGGCCACCATGATGAAGTCACTGTGCTGTAACGTCTCGTTTGTGTTTACGCATGGTACTAAACCCGTGTCACATTCAGTTTGCATCGCTTTGCGATCTGTAACTACGTAAGAGACATCGGTGTGTTGTGCTTTGCTTTACGACAGTGTGGAAATAAAGTACGGCTCGAGACGCTGCTAGCGGCATTTAAATTTTTTATTGATTTGTCAAGTTCCATGTCATGTCCTTCACGACCAACTCCATTCGCTGCAGTCGCGTTCAGAACGTCTGAGGAATCTGTGCTAACTAGAACATGGTGCAACAGTGTTAGATACATCATATCTAACATGTTTAAGCTGGGATTTAGCGTATACGATAAGAGTCGAGCTTGTAATTGCCCAGCTGTAGTTTAACGGGGTAGCCCGTTACATGGTAATGACACCAAACGGTGTCATTAGGGAGATTGTCTAGCGTGACTATTCCCTGCCAATTTTACCCGAGATGGGTAATATTGGAGGATTAGTATCCCCTTTGTAGGATAATATTCATGCGCTGCTCAAAGATGGGTTGATAAAAGACATATCAACCAAGGATTGCCACCAATCGCTGCTAGACGCGCGTAATGAGTGGTGAGCAGGTTGTCGTCATGCGACGGTGTAGTTTAATATCGTTAAGTAAAGATTGAAGTTATGCTGATAGCTTAACTATATTAAATACAGTTCTCTTTTTACTCTTTACTTGACCGAGTCGTTCAAGTAAATTAGCTTCCTCTGCACGTACTAGTGTACGTGAAGTTTCGCGGCACCCCAAACAAAGGGTGCCCCGTTACACCTGCTAGCACTTTGTAGTCCGTCCAACGAATACTTAGTGTCCGTCCAACATGAACATGTTAAACGTAGAAGACTACAGCTTTCACGTCACACGTGAAGGATACTCCCATCTGAGTGACTCAGGATGGGAGATAGTCGGCTGCATGAGTCTGCTCATGGTCAAACCCGCCATCAGTGGCATGTTGGAGTCTCTAAACAGAGACCAGCAACATACTGCTATCAACAAGCTCCTAAAAGGGGAACTTGTTGTCGAAATACGGAAGATAGCCTTGCTACAACAGAAAGGCTTTCATCAGCCGATGGGCGGGCCGACGCACATGCGTCGACCCGAAACCTCGAAGCTAGATATCTCAAGGTACAGGAGAACCGATGAAGATTCCCTTTTGAGATGGTTCGTCGAGTTAGACGACGCCATAAGGGCCCGTCAAATCGAGGATGACGAGATGCTAGTCACCTTCTCCCTGTCAAACTTGACAGGACGAGCAAAGACTTGGGCCTTAGGGCTCAAGCTTCACGATCCAAACGTGTTTGAGCTGTTAGAGATCATAAGGTCTCAGCTCAAAGAAACGTTTGAGCCACCACGGGCCAAGTTCAGAGCACGCTCTGCACTCCTAAGGCTCAAGCAAGGTAAGCGTGATGTGCACGATTACGCACAACACCTACGCTACTTTGCGAGTAGCGCCGCGAAAACCCCTGTTGATGAGCACACGCTCATAAACGTGTTCATCCACGGCCTTACAGACGGACCGGTGAAGACCTACATGTTCCGAGAGGACTTCCATACTCTGGAAAAGGCGATAGCGTATGCGGAACAAGAGGACTTCAGCCTGAGACAGTCTCAGGCTACCTCGTCAAACTATCGATCGACGAGACGACAGAAAAATGGAGGCCCCGGTTCTTTGAACCTCTGTTATATCGAGAGCGAGAACTCTCGCTCTCTGAGTCACAAGCAGACGGCGAGATGCCATCGCTATCAGAAGATTGGGTACTACGCTCGTTAGTGTAGTGTCCCAAGCACCGCATCACGTCCAAAGACAGGACGTGATGACCGCCGTTAGCCTAGAAAAGGTCCACGGCGCGGGTCCGACCCTGTCACTAAACCGCAACAGCAAGTTGGACCCCAAAAAAACCGAAAGGGTTAGTAGGGGCGGAGCACTCTGCTGATCCAGCAACGTCAAGACAAAATGCAGGACTCTTGACGAAGATTGCTCCCAGCACACAGTCGCTTTGTGTTACTGCCCCTAGTGATGAGGTGTCCCTCATCACTTTGAAGATCGAAGTGATAAGTGGAATGTCACTTTGCGCCCTAGTTGACTGTGGGGCGTAGAACGTTTTATTCGACGTCAGTCGTTGGGGATAGTAGGCTCAACTATGCTGAGCGAGAGTTCCCTCCAACGAGAATGAAGGTGTGCCTAGCAACAGGCGCATCCGTAACAGTGGACAAACGTGTAATGTGAATCCACTACACGCTAGGAGAAAGGCAGTACGATGACGTCTTCTTTGTACTGAATTAGGATGACAAATTTGATGTCATCCTCGGTCTGCCATGGCTTAGAAAGTACTAGCAATGGGTTAGCTGGCAGCACAGATCCGTGAAGATGCCTGTCGTTGGTTCATCAAATGGCCATCTGATGAAAGTCTTGGAGCGTCTACAAGCGTGTGGATGTACTACGAGTGATCGCGATGGCCTCACTTGTGGTGCGGTCGTTAGTATGACTTCATAAGATCAAATTGTAGAAGGCCACTACACTGTCGAACCAGATTCCGGCACCTGTGTAGAGACATAGGCTGCGCCGAAGGTTCACCACTCGAAAAGATCGAGTGGAATGGAACACGGATGCACACCAAGAAGGGTGCAGCCAAAAGAGAAATGATTGCTGTTCAGGATGAACAGCGCGTTACAGCGAGATCGACTTACAGAGATTCGATCGCAAAGCAAACACGATCGGCTAAAAGAGAATCGACCGAAGAGGACATGACTGTGGTAGTTCATCCACAGTCAGTACACGTATTGGAAGAAAGTTCCAGCGTTCCTAGGAGTGAAACTCCTGAGAGAGTTATGTGGAGGGTGTAGATCCCCAACCATCTGCGGATTTTTTTCCAGGAAATCACCGAGACAGTGAATGTCTTAGTGAATGAAGGAGAAGTGAAGGCACTTAGACACTTGGTCTGGTAACACCTCCGAAGTCAGCTTCGGAGTTAATTAAGTTGCCGACACTAGAATCTAAAAGATTCTTGCGGGATCTGCGTAGTGACAAGATTAAGCAGATCTGCGTACTCGTTACAGAGGAATAGTACGTCATCGATATACGGTCGGCACAAGTGTTTACTGAGAAAGAAAGGGTTTTCAAAAGCTCATCGATTGACGAGAGTGTCCTCGATGAGAAGACCCGGATTAAGCGGTTTACGTCTTAAGCTTGGGAGTAGCTCCAGGCAAATCCTTTGTATTAGGATTTGTTCGAATTTATGGATGTCCTCCCTGAATCTGTGCCATGCGAGTTTCCTAAGGGTAAAAGGCACTCGGCATGAGATCGAGCTGAAATCCGGTTCGAAGTACTGTGTCATGAAGCAGTGGGCACTTCCTCGTGAAAAGATCACAGCGATCAACAAATTCTTTGCCGATCGTTTAGCGGCTGGTCATGTGAGGGAATCAACACCCCCACACAGCTCTCCGACCTTCCGTATGCGAAAGACTAAAGGAGGGTGGTGAATAGTGCACGCGTTCAACAAATTGAGCGCTGCGACGGTACCGGCTCAAACGCCGATCCCAAGAAAGGATGTCGTCGTAGATGGTATGCCAAAGAGTACCATCTTTTCATCCATGGATCTGATGGATGGATTCTATAAGATCCTCATGCGTGAACGGGAAATCCCGTATACAGCAGTGAGCACCCCCAGTGGTATGCTCTGGGAGTGGCTAGTGATGCGACAGGGGCTAAGTAGCGCCCCTATAGCATTCAACAGATGTGTTACAAATCTATTGCGATCGGTGCGAGATTTCGCACCGAGTTACTTTGACGACGTCTTCGTCCATAGCCGGTCCACGGATGGAAAGACGTACGTGGAGGTTCAAAGAATCTACGTCCGGAAGATTCTTACACTTATGCGAGAGCATAAGTCGTTCGCGAACCTCAAGAAGTGTATCGTCTCAGCGAACGAAATACCACTTTTTGGCTGAGTCACGGGTAAGACGGCGTACTCCCTGATCTGGAAAAGATCAAAGCGATTAGCAACTGGCCTGTGCCAGTAGACGTCAAGGGACTTCGAAAGTTCCTTGGCTTGGCGGCGTACTTTGCACAAGTACTCGCGCAACAACGCCAAGATAACTGTTCATCTCTCTCGTCGTATAAAGAAACGAGAAATGGTCATTGAGTGCTGAGTGTCAGCACTCGAATGAAGGCATCAAGAAAAGCTTGGTGCAATCGCCTGTTTGGCGATTGCAGACCAGGACAGACTATTTCATGTGGTCTGTGACGCCAGCGATTTTGCAATCGGTTGCGCGTTAATGCAGTACGACTCGGACAGCGTTTAGCGCGTCGTCTGTTACCAATCGCGTCAGTTGCAAGCACCTGAGTGTAAAAAACCAGTGCATGACAAGGAACTACTTGCCATGAAATATACACTGCTAAGTTTCGGGTAGATATTTTAGGAGATAGGCCCTTCATCGTTTATACCGACCATGCGTCGTTACGCACGGCCGGTAAACAATCCACACCTCTTACAACGAATGGCGAGGTGGCTGTATTTTTTCGCAGAGTACAGCTTCTTCTCCATCGAGTAATAACCAGGACGGCTTAAAGTCGTCGCTGACGCTCTTTCTCGTAGGCCCGATTTCGATCCGACTGCTCAACACAACAGTAGGGGTGATTCCAATGTTGCAGCACTATTAGTGAGCGTTACGTCGTCGAACCTGCTCGACAACGTGCGGAAAGCAAACGCAGAATATGATTCTCTTCTGCGATTGATGGATTTAGTGTCAAATCCGTGCAGTCAAGCTTTGAAAAGCTTGTCGTCTCAAGTCCGCTCTTCACCCGAACGGTATTCAGTTCGTGATGGACTTTTGTGCTTTACAGCAGTCAACGGCGTCACACCCCGTGTCGTCGTTCCCGCTCATGATGATTTGCGATTGCGCGTCATGTAGAAGAGTCACGATGCCCCAACAAGGGGCATCACAGTAGAAAATCTTACCTCACGGTAAGTAGTGACTTCTCCTGGCCTCGCCAGTACGAGTTTGTGCGCAAACACATTCGCGCTTGAAAAATTTGCCAACGGGTGAAGCCTAGTCCTTCATATCGTGCACCCTTGCAGCCTCTACCGATTACAGCAGAGGTCTGGCAGTCCGTACCAATGGACTTCGCCTTTGGGTTTCCCAAACCCAAAACGATGCTCACACGAACACTGGTATTCTTGTGTTCTTGATCGGTTCAGCGAGATGGAACATCTCGTTGCTGTACCCGAGTCAATCATAGCCCAGTGATGTGCTCGTGTCTTCATCGATACTATCATCCAAATTTCACGGGTTACCCCGTGAAATTGTGTCTGATAGTGACCCCCGCTTCACAGCGAAGTTCTGGCAATCCTCATTCCGTTCACTTGGAACACGTTTGAGGTTGTCAACTTCTGACCATCCATAAACAGATAGTCCGACGGAACGCGTCAACCGCGTCCTCGAAAGAATATTTTTAGGGTACGTACACTCGTTCAAGAGCTGGAGTGAGTTCTTGCAGATGGCGGAATTTGCCATCAACAACTTGGTTCATGCGTCGACAGCGCATACACCGTTCTTAGTGAATGGCCTAAGCCATTCACGTTTACCCGCCTTCTTAAAGTGTTACTATAGTTTAAGGGGGGCGGAGTCGCTCTAACAAAACCGGTCAAGTTCTTGCTTATCACACGTCGACACCATTGTCGACGTGATGGATGCCGGTTTCGATCACATCGACATCGATAATGATAGTGATGGTGACAACGATGCTCATATATTCAGCATCGCCAACGACTGCCACAGTGAGAAAGATGAAGCCTTCACTGATGGAGACAACGTTCTTTTAGCAGTGCACACGAAGCGCACTTGTAACGGGGCTAGAACAACCCGTACTTAGCTTACACTATTTCTACCGCTTTGAGAAAGCGTCAAAGCCCAAGTCTTAAGTGTAAAGTATTTTTAACTCGGTTTTAACGTTTTGTCTTTTAGTCATCCTAAGTACGAATGGTTCCCTTGGACTCATGGGAACCACTCAATCTACGTCCCTACACCTTATGGCTAATAATGGGACTGAGCCCATAAATCCAGCTAAAATATACGACATGCTACTTTCGCTACCTCGAAGTAGCACCCCTACTTAAGTAATATGTTAGCTTGATGAAACTACTTATGTAACTGGGTGGCCCATTACAGCACTACTGTTTACAAGGATAAGTCAGCAGAGGAATTTATGCTGACTCTCAAGGCGGTTGTCTGCTTTGTTCGAAAATCTATTGCAGATACAATAGATGGAAATAGAAAAGAAACACAGACATACATGGAACCGCAAATGCTCTTACACTTAAAGAAGTAGACTTAGTTTTAATGTCAACAGTAAACCTACCAAGACACGCAGTGACAAAAGTGGGCATCAGCAAACTACTGCCCAAGTATATCGGTCCATGTCGTGTATTGCGCTGCACTGGCAACGCATACACGATTGAACTGCCTCATAGGATGCGCACGCATCCTACATTTTACGTTGGACGTCTTCGCCCTTACTATAGTAATAGCCTGTTTCTAGAGGCGAAGAACACCTCCGCGGTCAAGGGCCAAGACCGCCTTAGAATGGTCCCGTTTCAACTAGCCAGTCTGGTCGACTAGCGAATCGACCTGCTCACGCAGTTGAGCGAAGTCCTGACGAGATGCAGTCAGCTCGTCACGAAGAGAACGAATTGAACGTTTGTTCTCAAGTTGCGCAAGCGCAAACGCCGCATGATCGTTCGAACGATCGTACGCGAAGGAATTGTATTAATCCTGTACAAGGTCATGAATTTAATAACGCCGAGTCCGTTCATAAGCCAAGTCATCGTGCAACTGTTCCGTTACACGGTTCAGCCCCTGAACATCAAGCTGATCCGACCCTCAAGCCGAATCAGGTGTTCCCGCCACCACCACCACATCCTTTGGTGGATTCTGGCGTAGGTCAACGCTTTCTAACGGAGCGTATTTTAGATTACCGCGACGTGGATGGCGTCCGGAAGAGTTACCTCGTCTGCTGGCGTGGCTATCCACCGGCCTGTGACAGCTGGGAGCCTCGTGATCAGCTGATTGTTGATGTTCCGGGTCTCGTCAAACAATATGACGAGCCCCACCTGCTGCGTTCGAAGAATGGCAGTCAGAAAACGACATCATCGAACAAGTGGTGAAGTGGCGATCGCTCATTTCATGAGGCGATCCCGGATCTCCACTGGTGCGTAGACGACCGACTATTGAAGGGGTCACTCCGTTTTCAGGACTCGTAATACCTCCCTCACCTTGTGTACCCGTCGGTAGGTTGGGCTGCACTCTTCTCGGTGGACTCGTGTCGATAGGATGCTTGACCACATTTAGAATGGGTTGGTGTGATCGGGCGAAAAGCTTCACGCGATCACGAGTTACTTGCAGGGTGTTTGATGTAAGTCAACCACATCTCAACGAGATCGCCTTGCCCACTGTTTGGATGCTTGATACGCGAGCCTTCTGACCACTTGAGCTGTCTCGCGACCTCGCGTCTTGTCCTTATCGTTCATGCTGCGTCCTATTGCAGTTGGGGGGGTGAGAATTCTTGGTTCCCAGACAACGATCTGGGTATATCACTTGATTTTAGTTTACGTGACTTTCTTTACGTCGGGAGGCATACATTTTAACCCGGTAGAGAATTTGGCGCGTGTACTTAGAAGTGAATAGAATCCTGTTTAATGACAACCAACCACAGCCAAGACTGTGACTTATGCCTGTCTATATGCTAGGATGTTTTGAAACGTGTCCTCTATCTTTCGGTGACTGATCTTTGCATGTACAGCCCAATTCAGTAAGATAGCCGACCTCTTCGGTGGTTATTCTCCCCGAATGCGATCTCTTCGATCGATCGACGATCTCCTCGATCGATCGCCGATAGTCGATCGCCGATCTCTTTGGCCGATCGTTGATCATCGATCTTCTTGGCCGATCGCTAATCGTCGATCTCCTCGACCGATCGCCGATCGTCGACCTCCTTGGCCAGTCGTTGATCGTCGATCTCCTCGACCGATCGCCGATCGTCGATCGCCTTGGCCAGTCGTTGATCGTCGATCTCCTCGACCGATCGCCTATCGTCGATCTCCTTGGACAGTCGTTAAACGTCGAACTCCTTGTCCGATCGCTGATCGTCGATGTCCTTGTCCGATCGCTGATCGTCGATCTCCTTGGCCAGGCGCTGATCGTCGATCTCCTTGTCCGATCGCTGATCGTCTATCTCCTTGGACGGTCGTTGATCGTTGATCTCCTTGGCCTATCGCAGATCGTCGATCTTCTTGGCCGATCATTGATCGTCGATCTTCTAAGCCAATCCCTGATCTGTCCGATCGTTGATCTCCTCGATAGTCGATCCCCTTGATCAATTTGTTTTTTGATCAATATCGATCTCTTTGATCGGCCGTCGATCGCCTTCCAGGATCTTGATCTCTGCCGATCTGACAGCCGTATCCCCGACCTTAAACATCTTATACTTTCTAAATCTCGGTACCTTGGCTTGATCTTGGTAACTTGATATTTGATCCCAATGTCGTGATATTTAGTTGCGATACTGCGCATTCGCTCACGGTTTCGTGATATTCGATCTCGATGCTGTGATATTCGATCTTAGCATTGCGCCTCTTATCAGACAATCAATCCCTCCCAGCAATAGTCGCCGTTAAGCATCACTCATTTTATCGATCGTTCTTTCTTCCAAAAATCGCTCTACCTCAAACGCGAGTACAGGATTGCAAAGTGTCAATCCCTTTGTCCATCTCAGAAGACATGCGCGCCCTCTACTAGGGACAGAATATCCCTGCCTCTCTTGACAGTCGGTGCAACTTGTATCGCGCCCCGACTAGGTTGCGTTTCTCATACCTGATGCGAGCTGCATCAAGTTTGGCGAACCAGGCCTCACAGCTAATGCACTCGATATTGTGGGTGAGGGCTTTCCGGTCCTGCACCAAAGCCTTACCGTCCCGAACACGGCTACCATTATACCACCGATTTTTGAAGAACGCATCGGTGAAGAACTCTTCTGCAGCACAAAGAGTTTGCTTGCTGATAATATGAGGACAGAATCCCCTGCAGTCGAACACCGAAATTCGATCGCGTTCGGTGGTCATACCGGCCAATCGAGTTAACTCTCTGGATGACGGCATCCACGGAGAATCCACATGAGGAGCGTGGCGCAGAACATTTCGGTCCCTGGCCTCTTGATTGGTGCCAGCGTGAGCGCTAACACTAGTGACACCCGGATCCCTCGAGTTACTTCGCTCGTGGTGATGAATAAGGGCATCACCACCACCCCCACGCGTCCTATCGTTTGATGGACTTGCGTGAGGCGGAGATTCGTCGGAATAATCGCTCGATCCGAAGATCTCGGACACGATGCCGCCACGTTGATTAGAGCCAGTCATCCTGACTATTGCAGTGTCCGCCCTGGATGATCAGGAGGCGTGAGGTGTCGCCTTCGAAGCGGATGCATCATCCGACTCGCCAGAACAGATGAGTTCTATTTCAGACTCACCTATATCACGACTCGTGGTACTCGCTGCAGATGCAGCGGAGGTACCTGTCGCACGTGGTAACTCACCACGTGGACTGTTTACAGCAAGCACCGCCTGTTGCTGAATCGCCACAGTGGGCAAAGGATCGCCTGCTGCTGAAACAAGAGAAGAACCCTCTTCGGCTGCACGCATGCGCGCAACCGCCTTTCTTTCTGCTTCGGCAGCACATCGCATGGACTTTGACATCATGCGATGAATTGGCGGATGAGTTGGAATTTGACCAGCAAGTGCTCCCCTTCCCAGAGTGATCCAACGGTGTTCACCCTGTCCCAATCAGTCAAATTTATTCAACGGGTGATTGATGGTTAATAGGGTGATGTAACGGGGTAGCTCGCTGCATGAAATTGACACCAAACGGTGTCAATAGGGAGATTGTCCAGCGTGACAATTCCCTATCAATATTATCCAAGATGGATGATATTGAAAGGAAATAATCGCCTTTGTAGGATAATATTCATGCGCTGCTCAAAGATTGGTTGATGAAAGACATATCAACCAAGAATACCACCAATCGCTACTAGACGCGCGTAATGAGTGGTGAGCAGGTTGTCGTCACACGCCAATGTAGTTTCATATAGTCCGACAAAGACTGAAGTTTTATTGATAACTTAACTAAACCGAATACAGTTCCCTTTTTACCTTTACTCAAACTAGCTGTTTAGGTAGATTAGCTTCTTCTGCACGTACGAGTGTGCGTGATGTTTCGTGGCACCCCAAACAAAGGGTGCCCTGTTACATTAAAGGTGAAGCTAGCACAGAGAATGAATTTTTACGTGGCTACTGTACGACAACAGATGACCAGCAACTAGAAACAGCCATGAAAACAAACTTAGCATAGGGCAGGTTCAATTGGTGCGATCTGCATCTTGAATACATAGTATGTCGATAACCTTTTAATTATTGCACCATGATACATTTTTTTGGAAATGTTTCTCTGCTTGTTTTTTTTAATTGAAAAATTTCCGATCTACAATAACCGATGCGCTCATAACTACGCCAGAAGATTATAGCATCGATAATGATATTTGTACATGCCTACAAATGCTACTTAGGCATCGTAAATACGCGTTGGCTGAATTAACTAAAAATGTTGAAAACCTGATGGTCAGTACCGTCACAGCACATTACTTTTGGAACACGACTGCACCGTTACTAAGTGTCGTTGGCGTTTTATATCGAATATACACATCATTGCAAAGCTGACACCAAGGAGTTCGATCCAGTCGAATTTTTAATAATTTTTTGCTAAATTTCGACAGACTGCGATCTTCCAAAATAAGGTTTTATTAGGTTTGATTTCCCGATAATCGAGTGACTCACGCACGATCCGGCCGGCCGCAGATCCCTGCAACTACAAGGAAGCCAATAGACATATTGCATCGTCTGTAGACTCAAAAGGATGGCAACCTCTAGACGTACTTACTACTATGTTGCTATCTTCGTGTTCATCAAGCCTGTTTGACGATCATGTTTATAACTTCAACGACGACGTTATCGAACTTCAGCAGCGAGACGCGCAGGTCGCCATGTTGGACTGCAAAGTGTTCGTTGATGATGATACTGAAATGTAAGCCCAGGTAGTGCCTAAACGGAGGCGCGGTCGCTTTGCTAGCGCAGTCTCGGACTGGATTACTGACGGTGCGTCTCCACTGAACGCCAAGAGTGCGAATTTAAGCACTCAAAGACTCTGATTATTCACCATGAGAGAGCGAAAGCGCCTGCGTACACCTCAACGCTCGTTATTTATTGGAGTGGAACTGACGAAGGGAAAATGGTTGCAGCCGGAGGACGTCCTGATCAAGTTTCATGTAAACGACGAGCACTGCGAGTCATTCGATGAAGCACGAGCGCAGACCATTATTATTCAGTGGACCTAGTTCATGATTGCAGTGACATTCAGTCAAAGCTGAGAAACTGACTTAACGCTAAACGATTCGACAAACTGGTGTTCATTTAAAGCAATATGCCGACCATCAACGATTGCATAAACCACGGCGACGATAATTTCGGCTGATTCTTCCCGTAGGCGCACGCTCATCGAGCCAAATGTAACCGTGATGATTTTTCTTAAAATCAGATTCTTTGTATAAAAGCAACAACCGATTATCTTGTCAAAACAATCGGGTCTTCCAGGCATTCTTTATTATCACTCCATCGTAGCAATCCAACAGCACAAAGAAGCTGAAAACGTGAGATACAGACGTGTCTATTTAACCATTATTGGTTGCAGGATGTCTGATATATCTTGAGCCTGATTAGCAACTCCGCTTTCTTCGACGAGTCCGGTGGTTGTACGGGGCTAGTCACCCTAGGCGACTGCTCTCTTGGTTGTCTGTCTAAATATAGTTGAAATACTAACAAACACAATCCTTGAATTTTCGGGCGGCCCTCCGATACTCCCGCTTTGCTACTGCCCGGAGCTGCCGCATAACTGTTAGCCAAACTTCCTCAACGCAACCGTGGATTGTAACTTCCACCTGATGGAAAATCACCCGATTGCGCTGTATCCGTAAGCTTGTAAAGCACACGCTGCTCAGTATGCGCCACAATCGCGTCCATACTGTTACGTACGCTTGACTTAATCATGGTGGTCTTGCCCGATCCATTCTAAGACCCCCGAGGGTAGTTCCGGAGGATGCCGACTGGCGCTTGCTGGGAGGAATCCCTCAAGATTGCCCAGCTCCCATCGTTGTCCCGTTCAATGGCAAATAAGTTTTGCCAACATGCCTGCGCACATGGGCAGGACCAAAAGATGTGTTCAAGAGTCTCTTTTTACCCCTGGCAGCACTGCAGATTGCGACAGCTGGGGTCCTGCTGCCTCCCAAGAAATTAAGTGTTCAGTTGTCGCACTCCCACACGATAGCAGACCAATACCTGATACTCCTTTAGCTTTTTGACATGTGACCAGAGAGAGTATGGTGTCTAAGCTAATGCCCCGGCTTGCCAGGGACTCCGGTGTGTTGCTCGAGTTTTAACACCGTCTGCGTTAATGCACTTCCTGCTCATATAAATTATCGAAACGACTTTTTCTGCAACGCCATCAGGACGTGTTTGCTCGCGATTGAGTCCTGGACACTCCATGGAAGACCGTGTAGAAACGGATGCGCATAAAAGACAATGCCCCGTGCTGCTGCTCTCTGACGGAGCGCCTGACAGTCGGTCACTGTCTGCCGATCCTCAGTGTTGTCTTCTGCAATATCCCTATGGAGACCATCGCTCTCCTGCTCTAGCAAAAATGTAGTTTCGCTTTTCAATACTAGTATTGGCTACGACGCCCTGGATTCGACCTGGCGAAAGAAACGTTCAGTCATAGGCCCTCACGAGGTCGCGTGGGTGCCTCTGGCGCAGGGTCGGACGCACTTACAGACCGCCCCCTATTTTCATAGCTGGTGCACTCAACAGTATCGCTATCACCCAACGCCTTAGTTTTGCCTGTTGATACATGCCCAGTTCAGCTGGTGGTATGATGAAAGAGTATGTCTGGACCCCAGTCCGTTGCAGCTCCAGCCCCGCTATGCTGCATGGCAGAATTTTGGCATAGTTCCGAGCGGACAAAGAGACTTGCCCCGGTGATCCGTTATCCACAGATTATCCGCCCATGAGTACGTGGGCCAGAACGATACCTGTTCCAGTGTCATGGCCCAGGAACAGAAAGGCAATGGCTGTGGAAGCTCCAACACCCATTCCTCCGGCTTAGCCTAACTGATTAGTGTGGATGCTAGGTTCTCCGGCTCAGTCCTGAACCGCTGCTGTCGTTCGACTGGATCCGGCAGACTAGGGGACAGCCACGGCCCGAGGAGAAACTGCACATAAGTACCGGGTGTTCGCCGGGATCGAGATGACTGTCGTTTTCGTTCGGTGAGTGGCGACACCCTCTCTGACCAGGACCTCGCAGAGCCCCTGAACATCCATGCCTGCCAAGCCTAAAAATATATGTCCTTGCGTTGTGTAAGCCATAGGATGACCTGTATCACCCGCTGTGTCTTGCACGCTATCAGTATCAAAGCCAACCCGACCCCACCCGCTTGTTGGGGTGTATGCAGTAGCGTTGGAGCAACTTTGCGGCGAGAATCGTCAGTACTGGTTGAGCAATTCCACAGAAATTGCTTCTGGAGATTTCGGAGCTGAAGTTCTGCCCAGGGTGGAAGCTCGAAGACCGCCGCCGTGAAAAATATCGACGGTAACATGATGACGTTCAAAATTAACACCCGAAGCGATCACTGGTGGCGAATTGAGACGCGGTGGTCAGGCGACGCTGTACGGTACGAATTCGCGCTTATTAGTTTGTGTCCGTTCCCTCACCAGTCCCAACATAGTAGCCCAGATAACGCGTCGTATCTCCGTGCTGGAGCACCGGGATACCGTAGAACCATGTCGTACGGACTGCCAAAAAAAATAAGAATTACGATCTTGCTTTTTCGCGGTTGCACCTGCAAGCCCGAAAGCTTGCCACATTGCTCTATAATCCGTAGCTCTGCCGGAAGTTGATTTGCCTCTTGTAGGAATACAGTTGTATCATCAACGAAAGCAGAGACTTTGTGTTTGGCACCATCTTCGTTAGGCACCTCTATTCCGGTGATCTGCATATTAGTATTAATTGCCCATGCGAGAACTTCCGCCGCGATTACAAATAGTAAAGGCGCAAGTGGACATCCTTGGCGAATACCAGAAATCACCTCTTGGGGATTACAAAGCTCCCCGTTCACAAGGAAATGGGCCGTAGTTCCAGTATGAATGATCCTGATCATTTTAATAAATTCCGGCGAGAACCACGTAAGTGTCACGAGTATGAAATCTCGGGCAACCGTATCGTAGGCCTTTCTGAAGTCCAACAAGAGAATAGCTTCGCTACTCATCACGGACACCTTGGGCTTGGCCGAAGCTGTAGTGAGGACGCCCATCATCATCATAGAAGTCTTTTGCATCTGCCTCATCTGCTCAAATGCAAGCTGCGAATCACCAATTAATTTACATAAAAAGCGTTGCACTCGTGTGGCAATGACTTTGGTGAAGATCGTGTACCCAGATTGAAGGAGAGCAATCGGCCTATAGTCCATCGCATCCTGCGAGTCGCCCTGTTTGCGCAAAGGAATAATGAGCCCTTTTAAAAAGGATGGAGGAGGTTGACCGCCCCGAAGTAGCTCGCTACCAATGTCCACCATAGCAGGAGCCATGACCGCCTGAGTTTCCTTGGAAAGTCGTTATTAAGTCCATCCATCCCCGCTGCTCTGTGCCGGCTAAGGCCCTCAATGGCAGTGATCACTTCGGTCAAGCTGATAGCCTTCATAAGCATGCCATTGTCGAATTACGAGACACAGCGAATGGCAGAAACCTGAACAGATGCATCAAAAGCAGCCTCCAGTTGCGGCCGCTGTAGTTTATTGTGCGCGATTCCGAGTATAGGCTGCCATTCCGAAGCAAACCGGTCAGCAGTCGTCAAATTGCGTATAAACGCTGCTCCGTTGATGTGAAGAATAGTGGTAATGGTCTGGTCCTTCTCAAAGATAGACACACGCTAAAAGTTCCTCCGAAGTTGATCCATGGTCCGCTTGAGACGATTGCCTAGCCGGACCAAATGCTCATCCCAAGCCTCCTCCACCGTGACGTCTATCAGCGCTTTGCGCGTCAGAAGATGCGCTCGGCTTTGGACCTGTACTAGGCGCACAACTGAATTTCGTTTCTGGCGTACACGTTTGTTGAGCCGCTATATACATTTAAGGCACGCTCCAGCGGTATCGTCCCGAGTCGAAGTCGTCGCACCGTGCCCCACCCCTTCTTCTATCAGGATGGTTAGCAACTCAGCTACAGCACGTACTGGCTGCACCGATCAGATGGGGTAAGTAACCGGACAATGCTTCTGCCGGGCAACGTGAGTAACGGCCTTGTCGTCGAAGTGCAGCCGCACCCGTTGATGGTCCGAATGGACTGAGGTTCGTCAACTGAAACCCATTGTACCACCGACGACCAGTCTTGAGGCACGTAAAAACGATCGATCCGACTCGCCACATCCGGAATTCAGTATGTGAAAAAATCGAGAGGGTCGTGTTCCTCCCCATCGCCGTCGACGTCCTCACTGTGAATGCGAGAGTCCACAAGATGTGCGGACTCCACACGAGTCTGAAGCGCTACGCTTTCGGGACGCCTCGCCCGTGTCCCACCGATCCTGTCAATCGTCGGACTCTGAACACAATTAAAATCCCCCGCTATATTTGTGGCTAGCTGGGCCAAAGGCCAGCTCTGTAATTCAGCGAAAAAACATTCGCAATAGGATTGTTTGTTAGGCGCGTAAAAATTCAACAATCGAAAACCTCCAACATTAACGGCAACGACCCGATCTGACCAGCAAGAAATGTTCCAAGCGGCTGTTGACTCAGCTATAGAAGGGTGAAGTAGTATTGCCACACAAGCCACCCGTCGTATACTGATACTCCAATACGACAACGCGTGGTCACCCGGGTCGAGAAGGTTGCCCCCATAACCTGGCCCAGGTAGAGGTCAGGTAGTTGACCTCTCTCTGGTTGCAGACATGAGTCTCCTGCAGCATCCGAGCCAGCGGTCGGTCCGCTACCGGCTTCCGTCTCCAGGCAGCAAGCCATCTATCTAGGGTCTTGTCTCGGAATCCCCTGACGTTCTGAGATTAAATTTGTCTGGCTCCCTGTAATCGTTGAGAGCACCGGCCGAACTACTCCGAACGGTTCGTCCGCCGGAGATAAATGTGACGGCCATAAGCATCCGTAGGACCGTAACCGCTCCCTCGGAGTAGAGTTCCGGTTCCCAAGGCATGAATGCCCCTACTAATGATGGACGCCCTCCTTCGCTCCGTGCTCTGTAGCACCGGCAAAAAAGCTTGCGAGTGTAACCCACTCCACATTGTGAGATTTAGTAGAGTACGCTTCACGATACCGCCCCGCTGTTTTAAGAGCCTTAAGGTGACGGTCTATACGGTGCACAGCCCCGTTATCCGTACAAAAGGTCTTGACCAAGTAGAACTCGTATTTTTTCTCGTACAGTCGGGCGTAAATAATATGCTTGCCTAAACGACTTTTGTAGTTCACGTTACATAGTTTCAAGATCGGGTAGTTGCCATAATCATTAGCGGGTAGGCGTATACAGTCGTCACGGCTGTCGGTAAGAGCCGGAAAATTATATGGGCTACCCTTGTGAACTTGATTCCCCATGCATCCAACCGCTGGCGCATCGCAGGATGGGTCGTCCTTAAGCGGTAGGAAATCAAGCGTGCTTGGACACAGCTACGTCTCCAGGCGGCTGTCCACCTCTCAAAAACCTGGTCGTCGATAGCTTCGAGGATCCTCTCGGGATAGGGGAAGCTTTGCAGTAAGGAAAGAAGAACCCGCGGCTCCCGCTGCGACACCAGAACCCACTAGTCTGTGCTACTTTGCATGTGGGGAATATGACCGTAGCCAAAACCGGCCAAGCGTCCCCATGTTTATGCCACATATCCGGCCATGTCGCTCCTGGAGCCATGAGATCCGCTGAGCCGATGCAGTGTGGGAGGTCTTGCATAACAGCCTTCCCATCTTGAACACGTCCTGTAACGGGGTGAATCGTTACATAACAATTTATAAGAAATTGTTAATAGAATATAACTATAAGAGTTATATTCTCAGAATATTGTCATAAGGACAAATATTCTGTTGCACTTACGAGTAGTTCCTAGTTGGTTGATATAGGCCATTATATCAACCAACGAAGACGCGCCACGACAGACGCACGCAATGAGTGGTGAGCAGATAACTGATTTACACATTTGTATTTAGACATAGTTAGATGAAGATAAATAGTGATTTATTGCAGACATTAACTATTATAAATACAGTTCTACTTTTTACTTTAACCAAGTACTCGCTTCTTCTTACCGTCTTCCTCTGCACGTACGAGTGTACGTGAAGTTCCGCGGCACCGCCTTATTCTGTCATCAGAATAAGTAGCTTGTACTGTCACCAGTACAAGCTTCAGGGTGCCCCGTTACACCTGGTAGCACTTCGTAGTCCGTCCAAGGACCGCGTTCACATCCAACATGAATATGTTGGATGATGAAGATGACCAAAGCTTTCACGCTACGCGTGACGGCTACTCCCATTTGAGCGATGTCGAATGGGATGCGGTTGAACGAATGGGTTCGACCATGGGCATCCATGCTGTTAGCGTCATGCTAGAGGCTCTCAATAGAGACGCCCAACATGCTACTATCGCCAAGTTCATCCAAAATGAACTTGACGCTGAACGCGAGAAAGTAGCCTTGCTTCACCAACAAGGTTCTCAACAAGCAGAGTTGTTGAGAGAACAAGGTGCTCAACAGTTTGAACTGTTGAGACAGCAGCAGGCTGCTGCTGGCGGGTCGATGCACTCGCGTCGGCCCGAGACTTTGAAGATTGACATCTCAAAGTATAGAGGGGTCGAAGAAGACTCCCTCTTGAGATGGTTCGTCGAATTGGATGACGCCATAAGGGCGCGTCGCATCGACGACGGGGATATGCAAGTTGCATTTGCCCAATCAAATCTGGCAGGACGTGCCAAGACTTGGGCACTGGGGCTCAAGCTGCACGACCCATATGCGTTTGGGTCGTTGGAAGTCTTCAAGTCGCGGCTCAGACAAACGTTTGAACCGCCTAGAGCTGAGTTCAGGGCTCGAACCGAACTCTTGAAGCTCAAGCAGGGTAAGCGTGATGTGCACGCTTACGCTCAACATATACGACATCTTACGAGTTGTATAAGTTCCAATCCAGTGGATGAACACACGTTGGTTTCGGTGTTCATGCAGGGTCTTGCGGATGGTCCCGTCAAGACTCACCTGTTCCGGCTTGAACTAGATTCACTAGAACAAGCCATTTCCATTGCGGAGCAGGAAGACTTCAGTCTGAGACAGGCTCGCGCCAGCTCGACATCATATCGTCAACCGAGACGATATGACAACGGAGGTCCAGAGCCGATGGAACTCTGTTATGTAGAGAGCGAGAAGGTTCGCTCTACAGGCTACAAGAAGTTGCAGAGATGCAACAGATGTCAAAAGACAGGACACTACGCTTACGAGTGTAGTGCCCCTCGTCCAGTGTCTCGCGACACTGGGCGTAGTGACCGTCCACCCATGAGAAAGGGGCAGGGACGAGGGTCCGCAGTTGGTGCAAAGACGCAACAACGGGATGGACCGTCAAAAAACGGACAGGATCAGTAGGTGCGGAGCACCCTACTGATCCAGCAACGTCAAGAGAATTTGTAGGCCTCTTGATGAAGGTTGCTCCCAACACACAGACGTTGTGCGTTGCTGCTCTAGGTAATGAGATCTCACTCATTACCTTGAAACTCGAAGTGACGAATAAGTTGTCCCTTCGAGCTCTAGTCGATTGTGGGGCGTCTAACAATTTTGTGCGACGCCAATCGCTAGAAGATGGTCACTTTAAATTCAGTGAATGTGACACACCTCCCACGAGGATGACGGTACGTCTTGCGACAGGCGCATCCGTAACCGTCATGAAGCGTATAGTGAAGATTCGCTATACGCTAGAAGATACCCAATATGACGATGACTTTATCGTATTGGATTTGGATGACAAATTTGATGTCATCCTTGGAATACCGTGGCTCAGAAGGTACGAACCACGGGTAAACTGGCAACATCGAACAGTAACGATGCCTGCCGCTTGTTCATCAGATGGCCATCTGATGAACGTTTTGGAGCGTCCACAAGCGTGTGGATGTACTACGAGTGAGTGCGATGGCCTCACTTGTGGTACGGTCGTTAGTACGACTGCACAAAACCTTAGTGTACCAAACGGTTACACTTCGGAGCAAAGTTCCGGCGGCTGTGAGGAAACACAGGCTGCGCCGAAGGTCCACCACTCGAATAAGTCGGGTGGACTGGGACAAAGATGTATCCCTAGAGGGGAACATCTAGAAGAGAAACAATCGATCGCTCAGGTTAAGCGAAACGATAATCCTAGATCGACTGGAGAGTCTTTCGTAGAGGATCTCGCTGTGGTTGCGCAACCCCAGCTAGAGGAAGTAAAGGGAATAAGTCCCAAGATTACAAATACGGCGGAAATAAGTTCCCCGAAACCCGCGGGAATAAGTCCCCCGGGAAGACGAAGGAATAAGTCCTTCGAAGCCTGAGGGAATGAGTCCCCAGGAAATGACAGAGACATTGAATGTCATAGTCAATAACGGATCATGTGTAGGCGCTTATACACTTGATCTGATTGCGCCTCCGAAGTTAACTTCGGAGATCACTCAGTTGCCAACGCTCGAACATAAAAGGTTCTTGCGTGATCTGCGTAGTGGCAAAGTCAAGCAGATCTGCATACTCGTCGCTGACGACGAGTGTGTAACCGACATAAGGTCAGCAACAGTGTTTACTGAGAACGAGAGAGTTCTCAGTAGTTCATCTATGGACGAGAGTGTCCTAGATGAAAAGACACGAATTGAGCGATATGAGTCCCAATCATGGGAATCGCTCAAGGAAAATCTTCTCTATGAAGATTTGGTTGAATTCAAGGATGTATTCCCTGAAACTGTTCCGTGCGAATTACCGAAGGATAAAGGTATTCGACACGAAGTCGAGCTTAAACCAGGCTCGAAGTACTGTGTCATGAAGCAGTGGCCACTGCCTCGTGAACAAGTACTTGCGATCGACAAGTTCTTTGCCGATCGTTTAGCAGCGGGCCATGTGAGGGAATCAACTTCCCCACATAGCTCTCCGACCTTCTGTGTGCGAAAAGCAACAGGAGGGTGGCGGATAGTGCACGCGTTTAACAAATTGAACGCTGCAACGGTACCGGCTCAGACGCCGATACCGAGGAAGGACGTAATCATTGATGGTATGTCAAAGAGTACCATCTTTTCGTCCATGGATTTGATGGATGGCTTCTATCAAATCCTAATGCGGGAACGGGATATACCCTATACCGCAGTTAGCAAGCCTAGCGGTATGCTCTGGGAATGGCTAGTAATGCCACAAGGGCTCATTAATGCCCCTGCCACGTTCAACAGGTGTGTATCACATCTGTTGAGGCCAGTACGAGAGTTCGCGCCGAGTTATTTCGATGACGTATTCATCCATAGTCGAGCTATGGATGGAAAGTCGGACGTTGAGTTTCACAGTAACCACGTCCGACAAGTTCTTACAATCATGCGAAAGCATCAATTGTATGCAAACCTCAAGAAGTGTATATTTGCAGCAAGCGAAATACCACTTCTTGGGTGCATCGTTGGTAAGAACGGTGTACGTCCTGATCCCGAAAAGATCAAGGCGATCACCGACTGGCCTGTGCCGGTCGATGTCAAAGGTCTTCGAAAATTCCTTGGGCTAGCGGCGTATTTGCATAAGTATTCACGCAATTACGCCGAGATGACTGTGCACCTCTCTCGTTTGTTGAAAAAGAACGAGAGGTGGTTATGGAACGCTGAATGTCAACGCTCCTTTGAGGGTATCAAGCAGAGCTTGATACAATCCCCAGTCCTAGCAATAGCCGATCAGGACAGGCCATTTCATGTGGTCTGTGATGCCAGCGATTTCGCAATCGGCTGTGCATTAATGCAGTACGATCTTGAAGGCGTTGAACGCGTCGTCTGCTATCAGTCGCGTCAGCTGCAACCAGCTGAGCGGAACTATCCAGTGCATGACAAGGAACTCCTTGCCATGAAGTATGCGCTAGCGAAGTTCAGATTCTATCTATTAGGAGATAGACCCTTCGTTGTTTACACTGACCATGCGTCATTACGCACGGCAGTGAATAGCCCGCACCTTTCACAACGAATGGCGCGGTGGTTGTCATTCTTTGCAGAATACAACTTTACGGTCGAGTACAAACCAGGACGACTTAATGTCGTCGCTGATGCACTCTCACGTCGTCCCGACTTTGAACCAGTCGCGAAACCCAACAGTGAGACAGTCACTGTTGCGGTTATGACGTCCTCAGTTCCATCTACAATGCTGTATGATGATGTGAGGCGGGCATACGCCCAAGATGGTGAGATAGTGAAGTTGTTGTCACATCTCTCCCAACCATCCCGAGAATCGTTGAAACGATTGTCGCCTGCGTATCGATCTGCATCAGATCGATACTCTACTCGTAACGGTTTACTGTACTATACAGCCGTTTCTGGTGACACACCACGTGTTGTCATTCCAGATGATACTGATCTGCGTTTGCGGATCATGTTCGAGTATCACGATGCTCCTATAGGAGGACATCGTGGCCGAGAGAAAACATATCTCACGGTAAGTCGAGACTTTTACTGGCCCCGCCAGTATCAGTTTGTGCGAAAGTATGTTCGCGCATGCGAAGTCTGCCAACGAGTGAAGTCAAGTCCTTCACTGCGTGCACCTTTACAGCCTCTACCGGTTCCGGCTGAGTGCTGGGAATCCATCTCAATGGATTTCGTCTTCGGGTTACCCAAAGACGCACGCGGGAATACGGGTATTCTCGTATTTGTTGACAGATTCAGCAAAATGGTACACCTTGTGGCTGTACCAGAGACAATCACGGCAAGTGGCTGTGCTTGTGTCTTTATTGACACCATCTTCCGACTTCATGGGTTGCCCCGTGAACTCGTATCAGACAGAGATCCACGATTCACTGCTGATTTCTGGCGGTCCGTGTTCAAATCACTCGGAACGCGCTTGAAGATGTCAACATCTGATCATCCAGAGTCAGATGGTCAGACGGAACGTGCCAATCGTGTCCTTGAAGAGATACTTCGAGGATACGTACACTCCTTTAAGAGTTGGAGTGAGTTTTTGCCAATGGTAGAGTTTGCCATCAACAACTCGGTGCATGCGTCCACGACACATACACCATTTTACGTGAATGGCTTGCGCCATCCGCGTGTACCCACCTTACTAGAGTGTAACTCTGGTTTAAGGGGGGAGGGACTCGCGCGAGCAAAAACCGATTTGGTTCACGCTCATCACGCTCTGACGAAGAAGTCATTGCGTTTGATGCCGATATCGATAACATCGATATCGAAGAAGATGATGCCAGTGAGAGTGCGGAAGCCCTCACTGAAGACAATGATCCCAGTGAGAGAGCGGAAGCCCTCACTGAAGAAAAGGTTGTTGTTGCTGCAGTGCGCTCACAGCGCACTGAAGCTAACGAGTCATCAGATGAGTTCATACTGGCTCGTGAAACGGTAGTCCGTTTTGTGCAAGACTCCATCGCCGAAGCGGTGGATAAGCAAAAGCAAAACGCTGACAAGAATGGAAGGGCAAACACTCTTTTATTTAATAAAGGTGACTTAGTCCTACTGTCTACGGTTAATCTACCGAAGCATGTAGTGGCTAACTTGGGTAGCAGTAAACTACTACCCAAGTACATTGGCCCATTTCGTGTATTGCACCGCCTAGGCAATGCATACACGATCGAGTTACCACGTAAGGTGCAAACGCATCCCACGTTTTACGTTGGTCGGCTTAAGCCGTACCATCAGTACGCTGCTTCTTCCGATGAAGAACGCCCTTGCGCTCAAGCATCTCGCAGAGAGCCTTGTGCTCCCGATGGTGGGCATCAACAAGGGTCTGAAGAGCAGCTATCTGATCCCGAGACCGATCAACAATCCCACGAGCTACCCTTAGCTCGTCACGAAGAGATGTCAGAGATCTCTCGTTCTCAAGCTGAGCAAAGGCAAACTCAGCTCGATGCTTCGAGGCAGTGTCCACCATCTGGAGACGCCTATTCCGCTCATGCTCGAGATCGTCGCGTAACCCTTGCGTTACGCGATCAAAGAAGCTCTCGGGAACACACCGATCCACATGATCGTGTGGAGAGCGTCTTTCCTCCTCCTCCACCTCCATTAGAGGACTCTCGCGGTGGCCAGCGCTATCTAGTTGAGCAGCTGTTGAACCACCGCGACGTGAACGGACGTCGGACGAGTTACCTCGTCCGGTGGCGCGGCTATCCCCCGTCCTGGGATTCTTGGGAGCCCCGCTCCCAATTAATGGTTGACGTACTGGGTCTGGTCGAGCAGTACGACGCGGCACATCCTGTGCCGCAGAAGGACCGCCGGAGAAAGTCTTCCCGGCACGGTCGTAAAGGGATTTCAGGTTGTCAATCCCTTCGTACATCTCAGTAGAGACACGTACGCGCCACCACGGGCTGGTAAGGAGGTAAGCCTCCTTAGGTGCTCGTGCAGAGTTGTTCACACAACATGGGCACGAGTCTCCCCAAGAGAGGCAGGGTAATCCTTTCTCCCTTGACAGACGATGCAGCTTGTAGCGTGCACCTGTCGGGGTTCGCTTTTCAAACTTATCACGAGCTTTGATAAGTTTGTCGTTCCAAGCGTCACGACCTACATCCTCGAGGTTATGGATGTAGGCGTTCCACGCCTGAAGTAGTGAGGGACCATCACGTTTGTGATTCCCACTGTACCATCGATGTCTGAAGAAAGCATCGATGAAGAACTCATGTTCAGCGCGATAGTCTTTCGCGCTGGGGTCAAGGTGATGGATCCTTGACGAATCGAACAATCGTGTTCGATAACGATCACTCGTCGTCGCCGACAAGTGATCCATGACGGATTTTGGAGGCATCCATGCCTTCTTTTCTGGAGCGAGACGCAACACATTGCGGTCCCGCTCTTCCTGCGATGTGCCGACAGAAGTACTGGCACCTCGTTGCGAAGTGGTGTCCATAGGAGAACCGACACCACTGTTAGCGCCCGAGTCTCGCGACCTCGAGCGCCTTCGCTTCGGCGATGGTTCATCTGATTCATCAGATGAACCAAAGATGCTACGACGCAAAGCATCATCCTTGCCACGCTTGGCAGGCGGCTTGGATTCGATCGCCGTCGATACGTATCCATCATCCGTATCAGGAGAGTATGAGACACCGAGCTCGTACTCTGTGAAGACACGAGTGTCTTCATGACCAGCGCCTGCATCACCAAGTGACACAGGCTGGGTCTCTTCAGCAACCGATGAGACATCAGTTGCTGTTGTTTCTGCTTCGGCGTCCGCACAGAGACGTGCAGACGCGCTCTCGGCGGCCTTGCTCGCGCATCGCATGGGCTTGTTTACCATGCGATGAAATGTTGGAAAGTGGACGCGGACCAACAAGTGCAAACCCTGTCCCAAATGATTTGGGACGAGTATCCATTTAGTCAATCAGTCACTAAAGTGACTGATGGTTAAGGGGGTGATGTAACGGGGTGAATCGTTACATAACAATTTATAAGAAATTGTTAATAGAATATAACTATAAGAGTTATATTCTCAGAATATTGTCATAAGGACAAATATTCTGTAGCACTTACAAGTAGTTCCTAATTGGTTGATATAGGCCATTATATCAACCAACGAAGACGCGCCACGACAGACGCACGCAATGAGTGGTGAGCAGATAATTGATTTACACATTTGTATTTAGACATAGTTAGATGAAGATAAATAGTGATTTATTGCAGACATTAACTATTATAAATACAGTTCTACTTTTTACTCTAACCAAGTACTCGCTTCTTCTTACCGTCTTCCTCTGCACGTACGAGTGTACGTGAAGTTACGAGGCACCGCCTTATTCTGTTATCAGAATAAGTAGCTTGTACTGTCACCAGTACAAGCTTCAGGGTGCCCCGTTACACGTCCCGCTAGCTTAGTCCGCATAATTTGTCGAATTTGTTCTTCTTCGGCAGGAGTAGTCGAGTGCTTCCTCTTTTTAGCAATCGGTTGCTCATAGGAGTCCCAAGCAGAGGGAAGCAACGCCAGTTAGGACCCATTGGAGCTTGGACGACCAATCGACGATTGGTCGATAGTGACCTCTGTGGAAAGCGAATACTCTATAGTCTGCATAACGACGTCCTTGCCCCCCCGAATGTTGCGACTCCGTGGGGTCCTTATTAGTCTCGTCGAGAAGAGAGCACTAATCAACACTTGGAGAATCGGTGTGAACGTAAGCCGAGTAATAATCTCCCCAGAATCTCAAAACAAGAGGTAGGTTCTTATCCGCAGAATTAGCTACTGCGATCGCGTGCGCGCACTGGCTAATATCCAATGGTACGTGTTGTCTGGTCTCCAAAATTTTGGCTCTCCTTGTAATCGTGCTAGGACGATACAGGGAGCAGGCCCCAGGAATTGAAGTCATCCGTTTTATGTGCGAGTACAAATATCTGACGCTGCAGAAAGTTTGCCGCTATCGAAAAAATCTCGCAACTTCCCCAAAAATGATTCTCAATTATTGCTAGCCGGGTTGATGGTGTCGCAGATTATTCATGTAGGTACACTGAAATTGTTTCGAGGAACTCCTAGCGTCCATTCCTTCCCAGCCCCGCGACACATTTACCAACGTCCCCGTGCGGTCAGAGTAAATAAATTGCTCGTCAAAATTTAATAAACCCGTCCAACAGACGCCACGCTTATTACAAGCGGTACTGTTCTCCAAAAATAGTGTCTTGGACAACCATAACTTGGTCCGCCACCGCTTGCGCGATCGCCATCTCCGGACAATTCCCTGTAGCGGAGGTTATGACTGGTCTTAGACCAAGGGCCCGTTCGATAGCGGGTAAATCGTTAATATCGCGTTCCACAAAACTCTCCACCTGTAGCAGGAGCCCCGTGCCAAGATTACCATCTGCCAATACCTTGCGTAACGTAGCTCGTTCGCGCTGCTTGAGCGTAACAAGCTGAGATGTCGGTCGCCGGCTAGGTAGTTTCGATGAACGGACATGCAGCAATTTCTTCTCGGCCGCCAAAGTCTGGGGGACCTCGACCGGTTTAGTGAAGGTCTCAGCCGTGAGGTCTACCGTGTCCTCGACAGATGGGATGGGTGTACCGGTCAATAGGCTAACGTCTGTTTCCTCTGGCCACTCAACGAGACCCGCGTAAAATAAAGATGCCACTGTATTAAGCGTTGCAAGTGTCTTCGTACGGGGTTGGAGCTTCTTACCCCTGCGGATAGGGACCGTCACCCATTTCCTCTTGGGCACTGTTGCAGTCCCACGGACATCCGAGGGAGTCTGTGAAGTGCCAGCGCTAGGTATCGTGGTCTCGGGTGTGTTGGGTGTACCTGACACGGACGAGGTAGGTTCCACAGCCGCCTGCCTCCTTTTGTCCTGGTCCTGCTGTAGTTTCAACCTGGTCGCAGCCGCCTCTTAAAGTTCATCCAAACTGCTAAATGGCGCGGCCAAATCCTCTAGACCGGATATTCCGCGGTCAGTTGCAACCCTGCTGCCGGGTCTGGACAGTTGTTCCGCCGTGTACGAACATCTCGCCATGGTGTGACCCAAGTCCCCACAATACAGACATTGTAGACGACGCCCAACATCTGGGTGCTTAAGAATGATAGGTCCGCCAAACCAAATAAGGCGTACGATTCCGCGCAAAAATTCAGAACAGCCAGCCACCCTGACTGTCAATCGCCACACAGTAGAAGTTCGGGAATAGGGTGTACACGCATCCATATCCCCCAAATTAAAGTCTGCAGCAATATGCTCTTGGAAATTAGCACTCAGCCGGCCAATATCCGTGAAGCGGGTGAAGTTATGTAGCTCCACTGCATATTCCCGCTCAGTGGCCAAACGCGTTCCATCACGGCTGAGTTGAGGAGTCCAAACCGACCCCTTGGACGGAATATGCATGTTGGTCACACGGTATACCTCGTTCCGAAACGGTACGGAAACCAACTAGAAATCCCGTGCCGTAATACGGTCAAAAAAAGGGAATGCAGCGTTGAAGGGCGTTGTAGCTTATCGTCTTAGCAACATCAAGAAAAAGCAGAAGAAATTTCTGGTCCACTCGCAATTGTTCCGCAGCCAACAATTTGTCTTCCTAGATAGCACTTGTGGTCTGTCGACACAGACAAATGTTTTCCCGCTACGCAGGTGCAACACGAGTTCACCCTCCACCTGATTCAGAATAGTCCGGGCAAGTCGGACGCGTTTCTTCGAATCCAGAACACAACTTAGAAACACCGGCAGTCGCCTGCATACGATGCCCGCATCCTCCACTCATCTAGTGTGCCGTCACGAAGCTGGACACCGCTCCTGGAGGTTGCTGGCTGCAGACACAGCGCCCGTTAAGTCCCAATGTCCTGCGAGTTGCTCCCCGACGGATTAAACATGACGACTTTGTAGGTGTCACGGTGATCTTGGAGGCGTTCCCCTCCCTCCGTGGCTCCACTGTCCGTCTTGGGGGACGTTGCCCACTGATACATCGGCTTCAGCCTAGCCCATTTGACCTTGCGGGTCAAGCTCTGCAATAGGTTAGAAGGTCCAATTAGTGTTGTAAATTCTTGGGTCAATTTGTGGCGTACGCTGCTCAATCCGCGTACTTGGCATCACAGCTCACACACGCGACCTCGAAGAATTCGAAAAGGGTGACTCCCTTTTCACGTCGTAATCTTGGGAAACGCTTCTTTTCCGGAGGGACTAGCTCCTCATCAATTTTGACGGAGTCGTGGACTATCGTGAATAGCTCAACTAGCGTCGCACGCCATTAGTCACGTGGAGGGTCATTTATCGCCATTTGTCGAGCCTCTAACAACGCCACGTATATGCCTTGCGGACGGAAGACTAAGGGCGATCCGTCCGGAGATCCATCACGCGTCGTAGTGTTAAGCGACGGGTCTCCTGGGATAGACGGTGAACTGGCTTCCGGCTTGGAATTTAGCGACGGTTGGGTAGGGACCGGCTCCGTTTTGAGTCCCTGCTTAGCCTTAGGCGACGGTTGACAGGGAACAGGCATCGAATCGGTAGAGACGCTCTCAGGCACGGCTGTGTCGCCGAGGGTTGCAGACGAGGCAGACGAGGGTCTCGCGTTATCTCCCTCCGAAAGGACAGTGCGTTGATCCGCCCCTCCCCTACTGGGCAGCGACCCTTCCCTGGGAGAGTGGCCCTCCGGCTCCTGAGGTCGACGATCGCCTACCTCTTGGTCAGGCGGTACGCTGTCATGCGGCGGCAGTTCCCCCGTGACGGGATCCGCCGATCCGCGAATGGGGCGTGAAGGACTACAGAGGCCGGGCTCAGGCTGAGATGCGTGAGGCAGGTTGGCGTACAAAGAGTACTTTCAAACCTGGCAGCTGGTACGGGGCTGACAGGGCGGTACGCGGAGCGTTGCAAATTTTGAAAGTGATGTAATAAGCTGGAAACGTTGGAGGTGGTATTTGATTCTATCAAACACGGACGTTTATAGCACGGAACTTCCAGTATACCATATGGATGATCTCCAGGATTTTACTTTCAGTAACTATAAATTTACACGAATATATTGATATAAGCGTTTCTGTCTAACTACCTGCACAATTAATAATTTATTTCATGCACATCAGTAATGAGTTATTTATTTCGATGAAATCGCACACAATTTACATCAGGACCTCTCAGTTTTTTAACAGCCATCAACAACTTCACTCGTGATCAGCAGCAGCAGCGAAATGGCAGCCGTCGAGACCCGCACTCTTGTTTTCTTGGCGCCAGTGTACCCTGACGTATGCAATTTGCATAGCTCCGTCCCGGTGGCGCTACAGCGCACAAACGATGACTGGCTCAAACTCGTGTTTTCTTCGAGTCCGAATACCTTCGTGGAGAAAGAGGCGATTTGTGTCAATAGTCACGCTGGCTGTCGATGCGACTACGTGCGACTGTTAAGAGCCCTCATGGTGTTAACTGAACGAGAAGTTTTATCGGTTGTTGGAGATTACAATGTGGCAACAACTGGTGACCACCGAACCGTCGCCACGTTGCGAATGCACGTGCAGGTCCATCGTCATGCAAGTGTTTGCGACCCCCTTCACGATTTCCACCTGATTTTGTGTCACTTGCAAGCACAAAGTTTGTCGATCGTAAGAAAGAGTATGTCGTACAGTATTAAAGACCGAGAAGCGCAACTGACGGACGCGACGAGAAGTTCTTGTCACGTCGTGGGCTGTCGACTGCATGCATGGAAGCCTGATGCCAACCTTGGCCCGAAGCCAAAGTTGCATCTTTCCGATGTATTTCAAAGCCTCATGACGGACATGGAAGCCGAGAGAAAATTCAACGTTCGAGACAAAGGAATTCGTGGGTCGCCAACTGTACAATTGCAGCCTCGACTTACAACGTTGCTGAAAAATGCGTTACACATTGTCGTGTGTTTTCTGAAGACCAAAGATGTAACATCTTTGGCGAGAGTGTGCTCGGTTTTCCAACCTCTGGTCTATGAAGTCGTACCTGGTCTCAATTTAGTACTGCACGACCACCAACAAATGGGTCTTCGTTGGATGTTGAATCGTGAAAGGCCGTCGCGAATCGAAAACCTGTCAATGTTGCATCCGTTTATTTTTCCGCGACAACCTGGAAAAAAGTCAAATGTGGCAGTACATTTAGTTGATCACAAAGTAGTAGAACAAGTTGATACACGAGCGTTTGATATGTGTGGGGGCATGTTTTGTGACGAACCGGGTCTTGGAAAAACAATCACGATGTTAGCGATGATTTTACGAACAAAACGCTTATCAACAAGTACTGCACGGAATGTGGTTACGAACCTTGATGAAGACGCAGCGGTCGGTCGTTGCTCTATCGGCATGCCGGATCGCTCTATACCAGCTGAACATCTTGTGACTTCGAATGGATCATTAATTGTTGTGCCTGACCCTCTTGTTGAGCACTGGAAATACCAAATTGAAGCCCATGTGGCTCGCGGTGCGTTACGAACATTTGTCGATGAAGGTCGTGCGGATCTGCCACGAAATGTTGACTTGGCAGCTTATGATGTGGTTGTCACGTCTTTTCGACGATTGACAACAGAGTGGAGGCTCCACCGACCTGCTTCTGCACTAGAAACACGAATGCCAGAACGGTACGGGTTTGAAGGCCCTCAGCGATACGCAGACGGGACCAATCGAGGAGAAGTGTCGTCTCTTTTGACTGTACAGTGGACCCGCGTGATCATTGACGAAGGCCACAAACTTGGCGGACGAACGCCTACTAACTTAATGCTAATGGCACGAATCATATCAGCTAAACGAAGATGGGTCATGACCGGAACACCAACGCCAAACACGCTCCAGTCAGCCGACCTGCGCTTCATGCATGGCCTTTTAGTTTTTCTTCAAATTGAACCGTACGGGCAACCTGATGGACGTGCGTGGACCAAAGCTATTGCTCGTCCGTTTGAGCAAAACGAACCAATTGGATTCTTTCGCTTGCAAAGTCTGCTCAGCCGGATTATGATGCGTCATACCAAAGAGTCGATTCGTGAAATCCTACCAGAACCAACTCGGCATACAGTATTCATTGACCCAACGCCGAGTGAATACGCACAATATAACGTCATTGCTGCTGCCGTGCGCGCAAACCTAGTGATTACGAATATGGATCCCAAACATCCAGGAAAGTTGCATTTGGACAGCTTGCTGAACCCGACGAACCGAAAAGAGGCCTTGCGGGTAGTTTCGAATCTTCGTTTTGCGTGCTGTGGTGGCGTCAATAGCGAAGTCGTGCTATCGGACAAAGCTCTCCTTGAAACGGTCAATATGCTCACGGAGCTCGAGGTGGATGCTGACAATATTGCTACTGTTGCAGAATATTTGCGACGAGTTAAGCTGCCAGGGATGACTACGACGTGTGAGTGTTGCAAGCGGAAGCTGCAATTGTTAATGGTCATGCCGTGTGGTCACCTTTGCTGCGCGGATTGTGTGGAAGACCGCTTTAATGAAGTCGGACCAAGCTGTTATAAGTGCAACGAAGTGTATGACCCTGAAGTCTTCCAAGAACTTCAGCCAGGCTTTGACTTTCGTGAGATTGATGATGCCAACGATGCGATTACGAATACTAGTAGTAGTCGTCATAATGCCAATCGACCACAACAGCAGCAGCCAGGAACGTGTGATCGTGGTGGTCAGCGGCAACATCCAGCTGCATCTGGAAGTATCGCCCGCGAGCAACCTCAACCAAATCGACATTACTGGACGGTGGATGCCAGCAAGATATTTTATGCAGCGACCAGAGTTCGACAACTAAAAAACGAGTTTGCGCGCTGCCCTATCGTCCATGGGTCAATGCGGTGTCGACAAACGCGTTTTGTGAAGGTGATCATCTTTTCTCAATTCACTGAGATCATCTGGCGTACCAAACTAGCGTTCGAACAGCAAGAAATACCGACCGCAAATTTTATTACCCGTGTCAATCCAAAGGCGCGAATGAAGGCTCTGAAGCGCTTTCGCACCGATCCATCGCTCAATGTTCTCCTGCTGTCCGAAATGGGCTCCCACGGATTAGATCTTTCCTTTGTGACGCATGTGTTTCTAATGGAGGAGATCTGGGACAAATCTTTGGAGCAGCAAGTTGTCAGCCGGGCGCACCGAATGGGGGCACAGCAGGCAGTAGTAGTTGAACAGCTGTGGATGCGTGGAAGTGTCGAAAGTGAAATGGCGAAAATGAACGAGCTCGACGAGAGACATACGAGTGATCCGCCCCGTGTCATGCATAGACTTGGTCCGCCTGTACGAACAAGAAAGCGGCTACGTGTAGGCGGAAAGGCATTGCTGAACGTGGCCGGCACGAAAAGGAGAAAGCGCAATCGTCGTGGGGACGCTAAAAAAGTGCCTATCGACAACAAGAGCAGTTTTCTTCAGCGCAAGCTCGACTACGTCCTTCGTCACCTGCGGTTGCTGGAAAACAATGCTGTTGCAGAGCCTGGGCAAGTTCGCTTTTCCGTCGTGGATGAAAAGGCAGGAGTCACAGTTCGTCAAGCCATTCAGACGGTGCAGTACCCCGATACCCCTGCGACCACTCCTCCTTCGTCGACACCTCTACGACCGCGCGAAAAAAGAGTTCCAGCGTCGCAGCTCACACAAACCAGTGCCACTCATCAACGCATGCCAACAGCAAAGCAAGCTGTACGTACATCTTCTTCAGCTCGGCAAACGACTGATAATAGAAGTAGTGCCCACAGGTCGACCTCAAATGTCGCGGACGCTGTAAACAGGGAGCAATCGAGAGATTCAACTAAAACAGCAGTTGAAAACCGTCCGGCTGGAAAAGCAAAACGACACTCTCAATCTGCTCAACACACCATTTCGGTCAGGCCAGTGGCAGCCACTTCAACACGTCAAGTTGCACCAAATACTGGTAGCACCGTATCTAGTGCAATCACCGCACCACCGACAACCTTGCTGCAGAACAAAGATGACCAAACTGTGCCAAAGAAAGCGTTGCTGTTGGCTGCGCCCAGCTTGTCCCCTGCACGCGTAAGATCGGAGGCCTTAACGGAAGCGAATCAACGCATCCGGAAGAAAAGACCGGACTCACGATCAAGCTCTGACTCAACGGACATTACTCGGATCAGGGATGCCAGCATATCTAGTCAGCTTCAACCACAGCTTCCTACAAAGCCTTCACTGACAAGAAAAATACCGAAAGAAGATCCCGAAATTATTGTGATCGATTGCTCCTTGTCTTTAGGGTCGGAGGGCAGCGTAAGTAAAGGTGACGCGGCCAGCGTGGCCAGCAGCAATTGCAGTGCAGACAACGAAGACAGCTCTGAAAGTGGCGATAGCGACAACGACAGTGAAGCAGAAGTCCTTCTTACCCGGCTCTGCTTGGTCGCAAAGCATATTTTTGGGCGGAAGCAACGACGCACCATCGCGGTGCGTAAGAAGATCGGAACCACACCAGTACCAGAAAAGAAGGCCCCACCAGCTCCATACATTGACGATGAAGAGACCGAGACGGAGTGACCGTAGCGCAAGACCTGTCGTAACGTGGCTTGTTTAAAAGTGTTGGTGTGACGATTGTATCGTCCTCTCCTTTCACAATATTCAAGAGTACTTGGAGAATTGGTCTATATCAGGTTGTTTGGCGTATGCAAGCGCGCAGATTGGTCGATACGAGGTCTGGAAACACCAACGTCTCCAGCTTGGCAAATTCTTGCGACCAACAGTGCTCTAACGGTGCCATCTCGTTCTGCTGCAAGCAAAAAGCTTCCGCTGGGTTTTGTGTGGGGCTGTAAATATCTTGCAGACGGTTTGCGGATGGTAGCAGTGTCGTTTTGTTCGATGTAAAAACTATCAAATAAACGTTTTAGTGATTCTGGGCCACGACTTTCTCCACGCATACCGTCACTTGAAACAAGATGGAACCACAACCTCTCACGTTGTTGTTGTTATGCGGACGTATGACCAGCAATTGAACGCAGAACATCATCGGTAAGAAGTCAGCCCCGATATATCTAACACTCTACCAGGTCATCATCGCAGCATATTCATCGCTGCGGATCTTCTCAGTCAATTCCAATCCTCATCGTTGATACTGATGAATAAAATTTTGGAAGTGATGTGCTCGTCCTTCCGATGTTTACTGAGTTCTTCCTCTCAAAAGTCTGGTGTGTTCGGACACGTATCTTTTCCTGAATCATTGATGTGAGTATGTTATCACTGAACCGACGCCTCAGACACATGATCGTACATGTTTTGGCAAGAATCACCCCTGTCTATCCATCACATCAGCAACGCGCGTCGCAGCGCTCTGCTTTCTGCTTGCTGGTGCCGCTTTTCTGAAAGCTTGCCAAGACAAGTGCAAGACGGCGGCATTTAACCAAAGCTGCCGACAACGAGTTCAGCAAAAAAATTCAACCGAATGCAGTCAACAGAATATTCTCGAAGAAATTCACGACCAGGTTGTATTTGTCTACCGAATTGGATACGACACCATTATCGGTAACATGGGACGTCTCCGTTCCTTCCAGTATCACCATTGCGAGCTCGCTGTCATTAAACTTGTTTCTTAGGTATCTGTCTTGGCATAGGGAATCTTGTTGTTAAACTCTACAATGTAACGATCCATAGCTTCCAGACTCTCGTAATTCAAGCATCGCTCCCGCAATTTGGAAGCAAGCAGGATCTGCATCAACGGATACGACGTCTTTTGCCAGCTTGTCAGCATTCCTTTTTGCGCCTGCTCTACACGATGTCCCGTGACATGACTCTTGTTTACAATTGACGAACTAGATGCAAATGTAGCCGCGCTACCAAAATCTGTCATCCACGTAATCAGCAGGTCGTTTCTCTCGCCGACAAAGTCTTTGACGTTTAAAGATCCGAATCATTGTAAACCTTGCTTGTCGTCGACTCACAATCCATCCGATAGATTTGTGAACTCGATTGTTGTTCCGAGCCATCATCGTCTGCATAAGTTGCGTAGAGTCGTCTTCAGATTCGTCTTCAGATTCGTTGGACTTTTCAAGAAACGTTTGATGTAGAGCCTGCTTCTCTTTTGCCGTCAAGATCCTCTATTTAGGTAGGATGGGACAGCTGTCGGCAGGTGACCTCTAAACACGGCGATCAAGTTCTTGTAATTGGATCCAAGATTTTTGTGTGAGCCCGATTGGCATGCAATGCTTCCATGGCTTTTCCAATAGCATGTGACATGATAGGGCCATAAGCTCGAACATCCTTTCTTCCTTCTTCATAATTTTTTGCGCGACCAGGAGACGATTGACCAGGACAATGTCGTCGTTACTGGCATTAAAGCGAGAACTGGTGGGGACGTCGACTATCTTTATGTTAAACGTGAGGGAACTTAAAACGGACGTCAAGAGTGCAGTAGTACGCACGAGTACAAAAATGAATAGTCACATGTTAAACGAGTGCTGTTGCCTATTTTGGCAGACCGATGACGTAACTCGCACGGTTGTGGATTGAGTCTGGTTAGGAGGCCCAGTGTATTTATTTGTATGGTTTTGAAAGTCCTTGATCGGAATGGTCAGCCCTTCTGCACGTGCATAGTTTGCGAGGGTTTAATCAATGGTGCTACCGCAACAATACGAATGTAACTTTCCTTGTAATTGCATTGTTTTAAATATTTCTAAAATGAGTTTAATTTGTATTTCCTTTAACGTATCACTCTGCTTAGCGATCTAGAATCAGTGTGCGAATCAATACGCCACCTTACCGAGATATGTGCGTAACTGGCGTCAAGATACTTGCGATTTTTATATTGAGTTTGAGGATGATGATGGAGTATGTCACTTGTCCTCATCGTCTCGCGGTCCCTAGCAAGCTGATAATTATACTTCGTTGTCGGCATATTATCGATTTATGCCACCCAGCTTCCTCAGACTACCCGGAGGTGTCCTGCGGGTTCAGTGACGATGTTCCTCGTTAGGAGCCCGAACCCCTTATTCCGCTATGGAGCTTCACGGCTTGCAGGGCCTTCAGCCTATCCAACTCTTACACACCCTGAGGTGCGGGTTGGCAAACGGCCACCCTTCGGTGGTCGCTCGTCTACATATTAGCCTGTCTCCGGCATCCTGTAATCGAATACCCTCCACCACAGGTATCAATCCAGGTATTCCCCGGTCCCAGTGTCAGAGCTGGGCCATTACACCCCTGGAATCGGTTCATTGGTATAACGTCAAAACCAATTCTGTGATGATGATGAAAGCGTGTGGAGCTTGGCCGTCAGATTCGTTTGTGCTGGTCACACACTCGCGTTTTTTTTGCATACTTGGAGTGGCAATAACTTTCCGAGATCACAAAAGCAACAATCAACGGCACGCCACAGCGGCCAGCTACTCTCTGCAGTGTCACGGCTGTATGCTGCGCTTGGCGTTTTTGATGTGATAAGGTCAATGCGCGCTTCTGTACTTACCGCATGAGTGCCGGAACAAACAAGCACAAATTAGCATTGATACAGCATGTAGCGTATCCGAGACATCTTCTGTCTACTTCACATTGTGCAACATTCAAACAAGGCGCAGATTTTCACGATGCACGCGGGTTTTAGCTGCTTGGCTGTCGTTCTACGCATGGCGGAGGTTCAAAATCATTGCCTCTTCCTATCCAGCACTATCTGCGACATTCATTTACAGCATGAAAACAAGAATTCGCGCTTCGGACAAGCGCAAGAGCAGTAGGCGTTGTTGTCCTTCACCTTAGGTCAGTCCGCCGGACTTCAGCAATTAATTGAATTACGATAATTATCTGGCTTTAGAAATGCGCATGGTTGCTGCTTCACCCGAAAATAAAAACTGATTAAACACATCGCAAACTTATCGCATATTGCGGGCGTACGTCTGTCGTAAACGACAGAAATGCATTCGCATACAACCGAGACACGCTGAACAAGCGCCGTTTTATTTACGACATCTTAGTCAATTGAAGTTTCTCTCTGGCACTGCGAGCGCCAACTTGAAACAAAGCGCGCCCACATGTATGCAACCACCGGGCTCATGGCAACGCAGCAATTTTACATGAACGCCAGAGGCTCGTACACGAGGGGCTTCGCCGACACATCCTTCGCACCGGTCAGATCAAGTTCAATGCTCACGCAGAACAGCGGACTGCTGTTGCCGTCGTCGCTAGTCAGCTGGATCTCATAGTTGCCGGCGGGCGCAATGACCGGCAGATTCACGTCCACCTTCAGATCCGTAGATTTGCCCTTGGCCACGGGGCATGCGAACCCATGAACGTCAATGTGGCCCAGACCAAGAGGAAGAGCGATGTGCGTGTCGCCGCACAGATTGCCGGTGTGGCCGAACACCTGCATCCCAGCTAGCTTAACACCAAGCTTGAAAGATGCCGACGAAAAATCCTGCTTCGCGTCACCATTGCCGGAAATCGACACCGGCTGACCGCGCTGAGGAGATGTCGGAGACACTTCCAAGTGGTCAAAATCAATCACTGCGCTGCTAACGTCACCACACTGCGTGATACGAGCAGACGAAAACAAGTTAGCGAGGTTTACAAGACGAAAGTCAGGTACCTCCACAGCCGGGAACGATTCCACAACGTCGTCCGCACGGACTTCCGCCTTCTCGATTTCTTCCGTCTCTATGTCTGAAATGAGCGTCGCAAACGGGTAGCTGGGCACCGAAGCAATCCCGCACTGTCCAGCGGGTCCATGCTCCTCGCGGGCAAGACGGATAAACCCTTGCTCTCCCCACGACGATCCCCACGAGTTCTTCACCTTCCAGAACTTCTGCCCGTCCTCACTGCCGTACCCCACCACGAGCACGCCATGGTCCAACTGCGTGCCACACGTCAAGTTAAACACGCCGGTCTTGTAAAACTGAAACGCCTTCTGATCTGCTTCAATTGCCACCGACACAGGCTGCTGCGCCACTGCAACCTTCAGCGCTTCTTCGTCTTGCGCATTTACGTCCTGGTATCCCGTCACCTTGACCACATTCTTCTCGCACTTGCGACAGACTTGAGCCCTCGCCTTGTAGTCATAGTCCTCCTCGCTGCACAGCCCGCCATTCTCCTCAATCCACGCAAACGCGTGGTCCATCAGTCCCCCACTGCAGCCCATGTCTCCATTATGGTCACAGTCTACGAGCTCCTGCTCCGACAAGCTCGGCAGCTTCCCGCTCGCTACGAACGCGGCGCCTTCGACAGCACCCGTGGTCGAGAACGCCCAGCACGACCCGCACATGCCTTGGTTTTTGACAGGCGTGACGCCGCCCTTCTCCTGCCAGTCCCACGTGTCGGGCGTCTCCACGTTCGTGTAGAGCTTCTCCACGCGCGCGGCCAATCGCTGCTCGACGTATCCGTCCGGCAGGGCGAGGCCTGTCATCTGGCGCTTGAACTCGTCAAACGACAGGTGCGAGAACGCATTGTGGCCGAGCGTGACGCCGGTCCACGCGTTCTCCACGTTGTGCTCGAGGATGTACAGGTCGTTCGCGATGTAATTCTCCAGACGCGTCGCAAACTCGAGCGCGCTCGAGAACGTCATCGAGTGCGTCTCCATCCAGGCGGAGAACTCGCGCTTGTACTCGGTCAGCGACTTGAGTGCGTCGGTGAGCGCTAGGCTACTGGCCAGGAACACGGAAAGCACGCGCATGGCTGCGATTGAAGTCAGGAGTGATGCTCAGTGCGGGACTTGAGGCGAATTAAATTGTGAGAGAAGGGGAACGGGCTCGATTGAAGCCATGGAGATATCTGGATGTTTGTAAGGAAGATCCAAAAGGAAGCATCGACAATCATTCCCGTGTTCTTTGGCTACCCCTGGCCAATAGGAAAACTGAAGGGATTAACGAGTATTTGACCAATCGATGCTCGATGAGAAGAAATGTATCGACCAATCAGAGTGGAGAAATGCCATCTTAGGTTGAAGTCGCGTGCCCGCGAGGAAACTGCGCGAGCGATTGCGTTTGGTGTGTAACAGAGATCAAATAGTGTTGTGTAGTATGGCTGGCACGTTCTCTCTCTCGTTTCTTAATGAGATGACGCTGCTCTGTAGAGCACCTATTCACGATGCGGGTAGGAGTGGACATACTCAAGTGCTTGTTCATCAGCGGTGAACTCCACGGTAGCGTTGAGCGAGTGATTTCAGTCACGAAAAACACTTTTTGTATCAAGTGAATGCCACATATGACCGCTCCGTACAGGTGCAAGGCGTCCACTGAACTGGATGTAGTCCAAAGCAAGCGCTACTGACAGATGCGGTGGATATTTGTGGCAGGGCTGATCAAAGCGACAACCAGATCGTGTCGGATGTAGTGATCATTCTACGCTGAGCCCTTCGGCTGTTGACGATCGACGTGATGACTGCGTTAATGCTACGCGGGTACTTTGGTTTTGGCACGCCACCACCAAGACGAATGTGCATCACATCCGCAAGTGCGCAATGCCGTTCAGAAACCCGTGCCTGCTGAAGAAACGCGTGACACCGTCTGCATGCTCTGCCTGCACACTTTACATCGTGCTCACAGCATCGAAGACCGAGTCATGAACTGATGTCGCCACTAGCTGCATGTTTACGCAGCGCATGCCATCAACGCCTGATCTACAAGTATCGGCGCCAGAGATTAAGCGGAAGCAGGGACTAACGTGCCAAGTGAGGTGTTGGCGCACTACTACACGAGGATCTCACGACAGGATCAGTGGCAGCTGGTTAGAGGCCTCGTTCGATTACGCCCTCAGGCAAATCGCTTGAATTGTCGGTTTTTAATCTGTTGACACTACTGTAGCTTCCGGAAAGTTGTTGTCCGTTGAGCGAGGTTCTTTCAAAGCACGTCGCCAGGTGAATGCTGGATGTGCAAGAGGCCAGGATCGAAACGTGATCGCTGGTCTGTTGCACACCAGCGTAAGTTGATAACATATCCGATTGACTTGTTGGTTACATGAATACCAGACAGCGTCTTCCATCAACAGGTGTCCTGTGAAGCACAGCGTGACGATTGAGATAGAAAAGACTCAGGACAGATGCCACAGTCAGCTTGCAAGCGAGTTGCATGTGATTGCCTCGTAGGATGAACGCTAGAACGCCTTCGGATATCCGGTCCGTACGTACCAAACAACGACGAGAGCGACAACCAATACGCAGCCATACCGTCGAGGCTATAGCGTCACGACGATAAATTTCCATGTAAAGCCAACCTACTCCTCGCGAGGCTTCTGCAATCTTGCACAAGCAAGTGCTCATCCAAACACTCCCACCACTAAATCGCATCCGTACCATTGCACGGACCTCGCTTTGCACCAGAATGCACAGCCAACTCTTCATGCCATTATTCTCCGACAAAATGTGTCATGGGTCTCGTTTCTACAACAGTCGTCATTCACCGCGGCAACTGTCCTTTCCACTGGCACGAGTTGCCTGCATGCGTAGAGAGCCAGTTTTTCTCGCTCCATTTGCTGATGCTTGGACGCAAATGGAGCGGCTTCCCACACAAATCGCACGCTTTTCAATCGTCGCTGATAATCCCTAGATCCCTCTGCACCACTGCCATGAGTTTCTTGCTACCCTCGCTCTCGATGCGACCAAATCCGTCACCGACAGTGATCCTACTGCTTGCATCGTCGTCCGTTAGTACTTGACCACATTTCCGAACCTGCGCACGTAAACACCGTAAAGCCGATAGCTTCTCCGTGGGTGTGCAGCCATCCCACTGCCATCTAAGATTCCAGCACCGTTATTGGTCGGAAAGTACGCACGTCTCTTCCCAATACGCCTACCTGTTCCAACGTCTCAGACGAGAGAGAGAATCCCACTCGCCATGGCCGTCGTCTCGTGCAAGTGCCTCCCGCAAGCGCTACAGCTCGCGATCGCTGACGCCGCTCGTCGTCGCTGTCCACCTTCACCCTTCCGCTGTCCGCAAGAGGATCTACTCTGCGCCATCTGCTTTGACATTCTGTGCTTCCCCGTCACGCTGCCCTGCGGGTACGTGCACTGGTCAAGTGGGACTTGAAATGAGCTCTTTCCTAGTCACTCATTCCGACCACCTACCCTCTTTGATTCGGTGACGATAGACACAACTTTGATCGCGGCTGCATCTTGACAGCGTGGGCTCATGGCTCGGCTTTACTGTCACCGTCCCGTCGAGCCCCTGGACTCTCGCAGTGTGCTCACTTGTGTCCATTATGTCGACAACAATCCGGTGTCCACTCGGCAGAAGAGCTGCAGGTGAATCTACTGCTCAAGACGCTCATTGCGTCGCTGTATCCCGCAGAGACACAGGTCGCGACTATCCCGGCCAAACAGCAGGGTCCACCTGTGATGCTGCTGCCGACGTTGCCTCCACGCACGAACGGAGGCGGTGCACTCACGACTGACACAGCAGCGTCTGCGTTCCGTCGACGGCCGAGTCTTCGCACGTTCTCGTCCTTTATATACGTGTGCGCGGCGTCGGTCACCGACCCACCTGGTTTTATCCTTGCAGTGTTGCTGCTGTTGATCCTTGTGGCTACGGCTTGCAGTCCCCAACCGGCAACTGCACCACCAACGGCCTCTGCGATGATGATGTTCGACACGATGGATCGCGTGTGCAACGGACTGTCGTTCGTTATCCACCGGATTTCGATGCAAATGGACCAACTGGATCAGCTGTCGCCATGGATCCGCCTCCTCTCGTACGTCCTCTAGGTGTGCGTGCTCATCTTGTGTTTTAGTTCAAGCCACGTCGAGTAGTCGCTTCTTCCAACTCGAGGCGTTTTAACAGTTTGTGTGTATTTATGTCAGCTGAGCTCAGTTACCAGCAAAATGAGAGCACGCCAGGACATGGCAACACTTGTACAATTACGGAGAGATTATTACATGTTGTCTTGGTTTGTTACGTTTGGGGTGCGAAGATCAAAACGTGTTGTCTAGCTGGGAAGGCTGCAGGCGCAAGCTATATTTCCATTATCGACTACGTTTGGTCAGTTAGATACGCTACCATTACATATAAGCTGCCAAGTGCATGAGTGTCCGGGTCAACACATCAAGACCAGCATTGGAATTCTTTGTTGGAGTATTGCTCCGCATCACATAAGCTTGGAGGAGCCGAATGTCGACCAGGTCGAGCAAAGACAATGAAACAATGTGGCTCGAATAACCATCGTCACGATATGGCCACGTCGAGAGATACATGACAGACATCTCGTCGCGCAATTTCGAGGCAGCGGGTCGTCCAACGCTGCAACTAAAGTGTGCCAGCTTCAAACGACCTGTACGTGTCAATATTGCCCACATTTACAAGCTGATTGACATACTGGGGGCAAGCTGACAAATGAAGCAACAACGACTCGACTCATTGCTGGCGTACATAGTTCTGGATGTCAGCGTCATGGAAATTTGTGGGAAGAAAAATGTGGTTGCTATGCCAACTTGATCAGGCAGAAACTACAGAATGCCACTGGAAAGCTAATGTGCGATAGTCTGAGGTAAACTCTCGACCATGTTGTGGTGTTGTATGAATATCAGTGGCAGGTGCGGCGCCGTCAGCAGCCAATTTCGAATGGCCTTACTATGCTATCTTCGTGGACTCGCTGAGCGACACGGCTATGCATGTGCTGCAGACCATACTTCGAAGTCATCCGTAGCTGAACAGCCTTCATAATATGTATTTCGTGTAATTCTCCCGCACATGTATCTTTTATCGGCTGTACTAGTATCAGCAAGAAAAGTTTAGCATCGACACCAAGCATCCGAATACTTGGCGTTGTTTATGCGGACAGAGACTTTGGGTGTTAAGTCCGTCGTTTATAAGTCAGCGGCAATATCGTGGCATATAGCAAGTATCTTGCGAGCTCTTTGCTGCTGCCTCCTCTACTCAGCAATTTCTGCCGCCGCTGGCCCTCGATTTCAACTTGGACTATCGTTTGTCAACGTTCAGTAGCGTTTAGCTGCCACAACAAGCTGCAATTTCTCTAGATCTAAAAGCATGGCTGTGGATACTAAGAGCCGTTCATATAGTTTACCCACGCCATGTTGCAACCAAATGCGCATTGTGCCCACGGACACAAACTTGGGTTCGAGCAGCCCGCGGAACTCACGTACATTCGCGTGGAATTGTGTAACTGGTTGGAGGCGTTTTTCGCGCACCAGAAAAATCTAAATGCAACAATTATTGCCGGAGCTATACACTGAGGGCTAAGTCTATGAAGACCACCACGTTCAAGTCGATGAATGTAGTACCCATCTCGTCGAACGCTTTTTAGCACGCGAAGCGTAACCAGTGCTGAAAAATGACTCGTGTAGACCAAACGATAACTCCGTGATGCGCAAATGTCGGACTGTGTCGGGGAAGCTGTCGCATTCGACCACCGATACTGTAGATTCTAATTTAGTCTTTTTTTTGGGTCCCGTACAGCTTGGCTTTTTACTATGCGTTGCAGTTCAATCACAGTCCAGCCGATCACTTTTGCATGGACGAAAGCCACGGCGGAAGAGGGCGGATACTGCTGCCGCCATCCCTTCGCTCAGGGAAATGAGTCCCTAGCGATTGTGACAATAACTTCAACCCTCCCAGGTTTTGTATTAATACGAGTAGTCGCCCCCTATCACCGACAATAAGAAGCGACTTGTATGTCCACCTTGACTAATAAATGACTTGGAGGCTGCGTAATGCAAACAGGGTCAACAGCTTCAAATATAGCAAGCTATATAAAAAATGTGCCCTACGCGATGTAGTGAAGAAGCATCATTTGTGTAGTAGTAAGTATTTGTCCATGTCGTCAACTTGATCGTAAATCGTTGACTCAGTGCTCGAAATTGTAATTATCGTAGATTTGACCGGTTGTGTGTCCTCTGATCGTGCTCGCACTGGCGAGCTGTTTCGTTATATGACGTATCGGAGCACACGCGACTCGAACAGTTTGCGATCGTTAGCATCTCTACGCAGAATCACTAAATTCTTACCTGTGGAGACTGCGTGAAGTACTTGTCGATTTTGTATTGGACATACCTTGTCTGTCGGTGACCGTATGCACGTCGCTGTCACTTTCATATCTTGGCATCGAGTCTATTTGTGTCTTGGGCGTGTCCACACTGACAAGAGTCGTGTTGAAATTCTCGTTGCCGATAATCTGCAGAAGCAGACTCCGCATCTCTAGAGTGAAAAGCTCGACTACACATGTAAAAGAAATATCAGCTAGTGGTGCTTCCAACACACATTTGCTGTGTATGGTGGCAGTCCGTAATCGTTCGAGTTGTATTGTTTGCCAGGATAGAGCCAGAAAGCGTCATCCTCTCAAGTGGGAAAGGAAGGTAATGACTGCATGGGGTTGTGTTCCGGCGTGCACGATCCGTTGCGCTTGCATCGAAGAAGGCTCCAGGCGCCCCGCTGTCAAAATACTGCAAGCAAATAGTACGACGTGGATAGGTTTGGCCATATATGATGGTTACACCATCCATCAATACTGCGCAGTCACACATGGCTAAAGCTTCAGACTTGCTGGTTACAATCAACTTCGACATGCATAAGGTCAACGTCATCGGCCATGGACGATGTCACCTTTTTCCTTCACTAGAATCTTACCTGGCGGCTTGCACCATCCGTTACCGTGCCAGACGCGTCATTATAACTACTAAAGGAGGAAAGAAATATACTGCATAAATGCAATTTACCCGCCGTGCGCGCGGGACTCCTACAATTGTACTGATGCGAGTGTAACAAGATGTGCACAACAGTAATTTCACGAATTGACACCCTACGTGCCCGAACTGTATGGAGGAGGTTCCACAACTTTAAAATGATACATGAGAGCCTATTTAGGACGGACTCAAACGTTACAAGAAAGACTCGTTTGATTCAGAGCTGAAAAAAACCAATTGTTTTGACAAGGTAATCAGCTTTTTAATTCATGCAATAAACCCGATTTTAAGTAAAACATGGTTTATTCGGCTCGATGGAGCAGGCGTTCATTGGGAAGATTTACCACCGGAATCGTCGTCACCATCATGCATGTAGTCGTTGAAGGTCGGCAAGTTGCTCTCAATGAATGTCAGTTCTGCTGAAATAGGGGGGGGGCCGAATTACCCACGATTGTTGTAGCATCATGAGGTGCTATTGCGCTTCATCCACCATTGCCGGATCAACACGCCGAGCAGGACAAACGATTGCTAACAGGAATCGACATCACAGAAGTGGGGTAAGATCGAAGGCTCATCAAGACCTTATATGAAGGAAGAAAACCGATGTGCGTACATCTGTAGGAAGAGGACGAATAAGGAAAGTGCGGCGGGTAGCGCCAAGTTAGTCCTTCCCAAAAATAACCAAGTCGTAATGAAGCCTACTTTCCCGCTTGCCAGTTTGCACTCCTTGCACTGTGTATCGAAACTCGCAACAAGTTTGTCGAATCGTTTTCCGTTAAGGCAGTTTCTCAGCTTTGATTGAATGTCACCGCAATCATGAACTAGGTCCACTAAATACCAATGGTGTAACGGGGCACCCTGAAGCTTGTACTGGTGACAGTACAAGCTACTTATTCTGATAACAGAATAAGGCGGTGCCTCGTAACTTCACGTACACTAGTACGTGCAGAGGAAGACGGTAAGAAGAAGCGAGTACTTGGTTAGAGTAAAAAGTAGAACTGTATTTATAATAGTTAATGTCTGCAATAAATCACTATTTATCTTCATCTAACTATGTCTAAATACAAATGTGTAAATCAATTATCTGCTCACCACTCATTGCGTGCGTCTGTCGTGGCGCGTCTTCGTTGGTTGATATAATGGCCTATATCAACCAATTAGGAACTACTTGTAAGTGCTACAGAATATTTGTCCTTATGACAATATTCTGAGAATATAACTCTTATAGTTATATTCTATTAACAATTTCTTATAAATTGTTATGTAACGATTCACCCCGTTACATCACCCCCCTTAACCATCAGTCACTTTAGTGACTGATTGACTAAATGGATACTCGTCCCAAATCATTTGGGACAGGGTTTGCACTTGTTGGTCCGCGTCCACTTTCCAACATTTCATCGCATGGTTAACAAGCCCATGCGATGCGCGAGCAAGGCCGCCGAGAGCGCGTCTGCACGTCTCTGTGCGGACGCCGAAGCAGAAACAACAGCAACTGATGTCCCATCGGTTGCTGAAGAGACCCAGCCTGTGTCACTTGGTGACGCAGGCGCTGGTCATGAAGACACTCGTGTCTTCACAGAGTACGAGCTCGGTGTCTCGTACTCTCCTGATACGGATGACGGATCCGTATCGACGGCGATTGAATCTAAGCCGCCTGCCAAGCGTGGCATGGACGATGCTTTGCGTCGCAGCATCTTTGGTTCATCTGATGAGTCAGACGAACCATCGCCGAAGCGAAGGCGCTCGAGGTCGCGAGACTCGGGCGCTAATAGTGGTGTCGGTTCTCCAATGGACACCACTTCACAGCGAGGTGCCAGTACTTCTGTCGGCACGTCGCAGGAAGAGCGGGACCGCAATGTGTTGCGTCTCGCTCCAGAAAAGAAGGCATGGATGCCTCCGAAATCTGTCATGGATCACTTGTCGGCGACGACGAGTGATCGTTATCGAACACGATTGTTCGATTCGTCAAGGATCCATCAACTTGACCCCAGCGCGAAATACTATCGCGCTGAACATGAGTTCTTCATCGATGCTTTCTTCAGACATCGATGGTACAGTGGGAATCACAAACGTGATGGTCCCTCACTACTTCAGGCGTGGAACGCCTACATCCATAACCTCGAGGATGTAGGTCGTGACGCTTGGAACGACAAACTTATCAAAGCTCGTGATAAGTTTGAAAAGCGAACCCCGACAGGTGCACGCTACAAGCTGCATCGTCTGTCAAGGGAGAAAGGATTACCCTGCCTCTCTTGGGGAGACTCGTGCCCATGTTGTGTGAACAACTCTGCACGAGCACCTAAGGAGGCTTACCTCCTTACCAGCCCGTGGTGGCGCGTACGTGTCTCTACTGAGATGTACGAGGGATTGACAACCTGAAATCCCTTTACGACCGTGCCGGGAAGACTTTCTCCGGCGGTCCTTCTGCGGCACAGGATGTGCCGCATCATACTGCTCGACCAGACCCAGTACGTCAACCATCAATTGGGAGCGGGGCTCCCAAGAATCCCAGGACGGGGGATAGCCGCGCCACCGGACGAGGTAACTCGTCCGACGTCCGTTCACGTCGCGGTGGTTCAACAGCTGCTCAACTAGATAGCGCTGGCCACCGCGAGAGTCCTCTAATGGAGGTGGAGGAGGAGGAAAGACGCTCTCCACACGATCATGTGGATAGGTGTGTTCCCGAGAGCTTCTTTGATCGCGTAACGCAAGGGTTACGCGACGATCTCGAGCATGAGCGGAATAGGCGTCTCCAGATGGTGGACACTGCCTCGAAGCATCGAGCTGAGTTTGCCTTTGCTCAGCTTGAGAACGAGAGATCTCTGACATCTCTTCGTGACGAGCTAAGGGTAGCTCGTGGGATTGTTGATCGGTCTCGGGATCAGATAGCTGCTCTTCAGACCCTTGTTGATGCCCACCATCGGGAGCACAAGGCTCTCTGCGAGATGCTTGAGCGCAAGGGCGTTCTTCATCGGAAGAAGCAGCGTACTGATGGTACGGCTTAAGCCGACCAACGTAAAACGTGGGATGCGTTCGCATCTTACGTGGTAACTCGATCGTGTATGCATTGCCTAGGCGGTGCAATACACGAAATGGGCCAATGTACTTGGGTAGTAGTTTACTGCTACCCAAGTTAGTCACTACATGCTTTGGTAGATTAACCGTAGACAGTAGGACTAAGTCACCTTTATTAAATAAAAGAGTGTTTGCCCTTCCATTCTTGTCAGCGTTTTGCTTTTGCTTATCCACCGCTTCGGCGATGGAGTCTTGCACAAAACGGACTACCGTTTCACGAGCCAGTATGAACTCATCTGATGACTCGTTAGCTTCAGTGCGCTGTGAGCGCACTGCAGCAACATCAACCTTTTCTTCAGTGAGGGCTTCCGCACTCTCACTGGGATCATTGTCTTCAGTGAGGGCTTCCGCACTCTCACTGGCATCATCTTCTTCGATATCGATGTTATCGATATCGGCATCAAACGCAATGACTTCTTCGTCAGAGCGTGATGAGCGTGAACCAAATCGGTTTTTGCTCGCGCGAGTCCCTCCCCCCTTAAACCAGAGTTACACTCTAGTAAGGTGGGTACACGCGGATGGCGCAAGCCATTCACGTAAAACGGTGTATGTGTCGTGGACGCATGCACCGAGTTGTTGATGGCAAACTCTACCATTGGCAAAAACTCACTCCAACTCTTAAAGGAGTGTACGTATCCTCGAAGTATCTCTTCAAGGACACGATTGGCACGTTCCGTCTGACCATCCGACTCTGGATGATCAGATGTTGACATCTTCAAGCGCGTTCCGAGTGATGTGAACACGGAACGCCAGAAATCAGCAGTGAATCGTGGATCTCTGTCTGATACGAGTTCACGGGGCAACCCATGAAGTCGGAAGATGGTGTCAATAAAGACACAAGCACAGCCACTTGCCGTGATTGTCTCTGGTACAGCCACAAGGTGTACCATTTTGCTGAATCTGTCAACAAATACGAGAATACCCGTATTCCCGCGTGCGTCTTTGGGTAACCTGAAGACGAAATCCATTGAGATGGATTCCCAGCGCTCAGCCGGAACCGGTAGAGGCTGTAAAGGTGCACGCAGTGAAGGACTTGACTTCACTCGTTGGCAGACTTCGCATGCGCGAACATACTTTCGCACAAACTGATACTGGCGGGGCCAGTAAAAGTCTCGACTTACCGTGAGATATGTTTTCTCTCGGCCACGATGTCCTCCTATAGGAGCATCGTGATACTCGAACATGATCCGCAAACGCAGATCAGTATCATCTGGAATGACAACACGTGGTGTGTCACCAGAAACGGCTGTATAGTACAGTAAACCGTTACGAGTAGTGTATCGATCTGATGCAGATCGATACGCAGGCGACAATCGTTTCAACGATTCTCGGGATGGTTGGGAGAGATGTGACAACAACTTCACTATCTCACCATCTTGGGCGTATGCCCGCCTCACATCATCATACAGCATTGTAGATGGAACTGAGGACGTCATAACCGCAACAGTGACTGTCTCACTGTTGGGTTTCGCGACTGGTTCAAAGTCGGGACGACGTGAGAGTGCATCAGCGACGACATTAAGTCGTCCTGGTTTGTACTCGACCGTAAAGTTGTATTCCGCAAAGAATGACAACCACCGCGCCATTCGTTGTGAAAGGTGCGGGCTGTTCACTGCCGTGTGTAATGACGCATGGTCAGTGTAAACAACGAAGGGTCTATCTCCCAATAGATAGACTCTGAACTTCGCTAGTGCATACTTCATGGCAAGGAGTTCCTTGTCATGCACTGGATAGTTCCGCTCAGCTGGTTGCAGCTGACGCGACTGATAGCAGACGACGCGTTCAACGCCTTCAAGATCGTACTGCATTAATGCACAGCCGATTGCGAAATCGCTGGCATCACAGACCACATGAAATGGCCTGTCCTGATCGGCTATTGCTAGGACTGGGGATTGTATCAAGCTCTGCTTGATACCCTCAAAGGAGCGTTGACATTCAGCGTTCCATAACCACCTCTCGTTCTTTTTCAACAAACGAGAGAGGTGCACAGTCATCTCGGCGTAATTGCGTGAACACTTATGCAAATACGCCGCTAGCCCAAGGAATTTTCGAAGACCTTTGACATCGACCGGCACAGGCCAGTCGGTGATCGCCTTGATCTTTTCGGGATCAGGACGTACACCGTTCTTACCAACGATGCACCCAAGAAGTGGTATTTCGCTTGCTGCAAATATACACTTCTTGAGGTTTGCATACAATTGATGCTTTCGCATGATTGTAAGAACTTGTCGGACGTGGTTACTGTGAAACTCAACGTCCGACTTTCCATCCATAGCTCGACTATGGATTAATACGTCATCGAAATAACTCGGCGCGAACTCTCGTACTGGCCTCAACAGATGTGATACACACCTGTTGAACGTGGCAGGGGCATTAATGAGCCCTTGTGGCATTACTAGCCATTCCCAGAGCATACCGCTAGGGCTTGCTAACTGCGGTATAGGGTATATCCTGTTCCCGCATTAGGATTTGATAGAAGCCATCCATCAAATCCATGGACGAAAAGATGATACTCTTTGACATACCATCAATGATTACGTCCTTCCTCGGTATCGGCGTCTGAGCCGGTACCGTTGCAGCGTTCAATTTGTTAAACGCGTGCACTATCCGCCACCCTCCTGTTGCTTTTCACACACAGAAGGTCGGAGAGCTATGTGGGGAAGTTGATTCCCTCACATGGCCCGCTGCTAAACGATCGGCAAAGAACTTGTCGATCGCAAGTACTTGTTCACGAGGCAGTGGCCACTGCTTCATGACACAGTACTTCGAGCCTGGTTTAAGCTCGACTTCGTGTCGAATACCTTTATCCTTCGGTAATTCGCACGGAACAGTTTCAGGGAATACATCCTTGAATTCAACCAAATCTTCATAGAGAAGATTTTCCTTGAGCGATTCCCATGATTGGGACTCATATCGCTCAATTAGTGTCTTTTCATCTAGGACACTCTCGTCCATAGATGAACTACTGAGAACTCTCTCGTTCTCAGTAAACACTGTTGCTGACCTTATGTCGGTTACACACTCGTCGTCAGCGACGAGTATGCAGATCTGCTTGACTTTGCCACTACGCAGATCACGCAAGAACCTTTTATGTTCGAGCGTTGGCAACTGAGTGATCTCCGAAGTTAACTTCGGAGGCGCAATCAGATCAAGTGTATAAGCGCCTACACATGATCCGTTATTGACTATGACATTCAATGTCTCTGTCATTTCCTGGGGACTCATTCCCTCAGGCTTCGAAGGACTTATTCCTTCGTCTTCCCGGGGACTTATTCCCGCGGGTTTCGGGGAACTTATTTCCGCCGTATTTGTAATATCGGGACTTATTCCCTTTACTTCCTCTAGCTGGGGTTGCGCAACCACAGCGAGATCCTCTACGAAAGACTCTCCAGTCGATCTAGGATTATCGTTTCGCTTAACCTGAGCGATCGATGCTTTCTCTTCTAGATGTTCCCCTCTAGGGATACATCTTTGTCCCAGTCCACCCGACTTATTCGAGTGGTGGACCTTCGGCGCAGCCTGTGTTTCCTCACAGCCGCCGGAACTTTGCTCCGAAGTGTAACCGTTTGGTACACTAAGGTTTTGTGCAGTCGTACTAACGACCGTACCACAAGTGAGGCCATCGCACTCACTCGTAGTACATCCACACGCTTGTGGACGCTCCAAAACGTTCATCAGATGGCCATCTGATGAACAAGCGGCAGGCATCGTTACTGTCCGATGTTGCCAGTTTACCCGTGGTTCGTACCTTCTGAGCCACGGTATTCCAAGGATGACATCAAATTTGTCATCCAAATCCAATACGATAAAGTCATCGTCATATTGGGTATCTTCTAGCGTATAGCGAATCTTCACTATACGCTTCATGACGGTTACGGATGCGCCTGTCGCAAGACGTACCGTCATCCTCGTAGGAGGTGTGTCACATTCACTGAATTTAAAGTGACCATCTTCTAGCGATTGGCGTCGCACAAAATTGTTAGACGCCCCACAATCGACTAGAGCTCGAAGGGACAACTTATTCGTCACTTCGAGTTTCAAGGTAATGAGTGAGATCTCATTACCTAGAGCAGCAACGCACAACGTCTGTGTGTTGGGAGCAACCTTCATCAAGAGGCCTACAAATTCTCTTGACGTTGCTGGATCAGTAGGGTGCTCCGCACCTACTGATCCTGTCCGTTTTTTGACGGTCCATCCCGTTGTTGCGTCTTTGCACCAACTGCGGACCCTCGTCCCTGCCCCTTTCTCATGGGTGGACGGTCACTACGCCCAGTGTCGCGAGACACTGGACGAGGGGCACTACACTCGTAAGCGTAGTGTCCTGTCTTTTGACATCTGTTGCATCTCTGCAACTTCTTGTAGCCTGTAGAGCGAACCTTCTCGCTCTCTACATAACAGAGTTCCATCGGCTCTGGACCTCCGTTGTCATATCGTCTCGGTTGACGATATGATGTCGAGCTGGCGCGAGCCTGTCTCAGACTGAAGTCTTCCTGCTCCGCAATGGAAATGGCTTGTTCTAGTGAATCTAGTTCAAGCCGGAACAGGTGAGTCTTGACGGGACCATCCGCAAGACCCTGCATGAACACCGAAACCAACGTGTGTTCATCCACTGGATTGGAACTTATACAACTCGTAAGATGTCGTATATGTTGAGCGTAAGCGTGCACATCACGCTTACCCTGCTTGAGCTTCAAGAGTTCGGTTCGAGCCCTGAACTCAGCTCTAGGCGGTTCAAACGTTTGTCTGAGCCGCGACTTGAAGACTTCCAACGACCCAAACGCATATGGGTCGTGCAGCTTGAGCCCCAGTGCCCAAGTCTTGGCACGTCCTGCCAGATTTGATTGGGCAAATGCAACTTGCATATCCCCGTCGTCGATGCGACGCGCCCTTATGGCGTCATCCAATTCGACGAACCATCTCAAGAGGGAGTCTTCTTCGACCCCTCTATACTTTGAGATGTCAATCTTCAAAGTCTCGGGCCGACGCGAGTGCATCGACCCGCCAGCAGCAGCCTGCTGCTGTCTCAACAGTTCAAACTGTTGAGCACCTTGTTCTCTCAACAACTCTGCTTGTTGAGAACCTTGTTGGTGAAGCAAGGCTACTTTCTCGCGTTCAGCGTCAAGTTCATTTTGGATGAACTTGGCGATAGTAGCATGTTGGGCGTCTCTATTGAGAGCCTCTAGCATGACGCTAACAGCATGGATGCCCATGGTCGAACCCATTCGTTCAACCGCATCCCATTCGACATCGCTCAAATGGGAGTAGCCGTCACGCGTAGCGTGAAAGCTTTGGTCATCTTCATCATCCAACATATTCATGTTGGATGTGAACGCGGTCCTTGGACGGACTACGAAGTGCTACCAGGTGTAACGGGGCACTCTGAAGCTTGTACTGGTGACAGTACAAGCTACTTATTCTGATAACAGAATAAGGCGGTGTCTCGTAACTTCACGTACACTAGTACGTGCAGAGGAAGACGGTAAGAAGAAGCGAGTACTTGGTTAGAGTAAAAGTAGAACTGTATTTATAATAGTTAATGTCTGCAATAAATCACTATTTATCTTCATCTAACTATGTCTAAATACAAATGTGTAAATCAATTATCTGCTCACCACTCATTGCGTGCGTCTGTCGTGGCGCGTCTTCGTTGGTTGATATAATGGCCTATATCAACCAATTAGGAACTACTTGTAAGTGCTACAGAATATTTGTCCTTATGACAATATTCTGAGAATATAACTCTTATAGTTATATTCTATTAACAATTTCTTATAAATTGTTATGTAACGATTCACCCCGTTACAAATGGTCCGCGCTCGTGTTTCATCAAATGACTCGCAGTGCTCGTCGTTTACATGAAACCTGATCAGGACGTCCTCCAGCTGCAAACAGTTGCCTTTCGTCAGTTCCACTCCAATAAGTGTTGAGGTGTACGCAGGCGCTTTCGCTCTCTCATGGTGATTAATCAGAGTCTGAGTGCTTGAATTCGCACTCTTGGCATTTAGTGGAGACGCATCGTCATTAATCCAGTCCGATACTGCGCTAGCAAATCGACCGCGCTTCCGTTATGGCGCTGCCTGGACTTACATTTCAGCATCATCATCAACGAACACTTTGCAGTCCAACATGGCGACCTGCGCGTCTCGCTGCTGAAGTTCGATAACGTCGTCGTTGAAGTTATCGACATGATCGTCAAACAGGCTTGACGAAACAACGACTGCAACATAGTAGTAAGTACGTCTAGAGGTTGCCATCCTCTTTAATATACTGGCGATAGGAAATGTCTGTTGGCTTTCCTGTAGTTGCAGGGATCTGCGGCCGGATCGTGCGTGTCACTCGATTATCGGGAAATAAAACCGAATAAAATCTGATTTTGGAAGCTGTCGGGTTTTAGCAAAAAACATAAAACCCAATTGTAAAGACTCAGTTGTAAATACCCAATTGTAAAACCCCACTTGGTGCTAGCCCTGGTTTAATTACTTCTGGGCACAGTTTTATTTAATCATTTCTCTTACTATATTTTATTTCATATAGGTTTCCCTTTCGGCATTTTTTCTCGAGGTGCTGCTGAAGGTCTTCCACAATTATTTTTACCTTCACTTCCACGATGAGAGTGATCTACAGAATTTTTAGCTACTAAACGTACGAAATGGTCGTCTGATTAACCAACGTGCACATTCACTTGCGCAGCAAGATCTAACAAGAAACAGCTCCACCTTAAACTCAGCTTCCTATAAAGCGAGTTGGGCAGCTTTCGTTACGACTTCCTAATATGATCACGCCCACCAACGAATTTAGCAATCAGTCGAATGTGATTGTTGCTTATTGGAAGTTACTCCACAATTGTGACGAGACTAGAAGCCAAACATCATTACAGTTGATCGATTGGTCAGCCCGTTCAGGTGCTGTAAAATCTACAGAAATTACCCGTTCTGTCATAGTGAGCGGGGCACCCTTCAGAATTATCCCACAAGCACGGGATCGTCTCGTTTGCTAGAATAGTCATGACGTCCACACTTGCTTCACACCACGTGTGACTTAGTGTGAATTAAGTGTTAGCGTATCGTACAATCAGCGACTCATCGAAAATAAGTAACCGCAGTGGTCCAATAGACTGGCAAACTGCATTATTTTGCTTCCACTTCATGCTGCAGAAAGACCATCCTCAAATGTAAACGTCCATTACAGTTTTTTATAAAAAACATTTGGGAGCTAAGTCGTCATAAAACACCTTCTCCTTGAACCTAAGTAAAAAGACGCTGGATCGACTCCCCTTACACGCGCGTGCTGTGATGCAGCTTGATAACGGTATATCCGATACCCCGTCTCCGAACCGAAAGATGTGCGCGTTAAGGGTCAACCCAGTAGATTTTGCTGTATGATAGTGTTCATGCTCCATGGGATACAGGAGACCTAATGTGATTACATGATCGTAATTAAACCCGGTAGCTCTCGTTGATGCTGCTCTTCAATGTTTATACGACTTATGGTACCACTCGCACCAGTTATAAAATCGATACCTTTTCTGAATTTATCTCGACAATCGTCCAACCTTTACATTGTCAGCTGTAATATCACTATCGAGAAAAATCATCGCATCAATCAGAACCACTGACGTGCAAAATCACATCAAGCATGTCAGGCAGCATGCTCCAGCTCGTCGCTAGACGCTGCAAATACTACGCGTTCATCAACACATTTATCTGCAGCGTCGGCCTGTTCACCTACGTCTCGCTGCTATCGATGAATCACAGCGGAGACTCGATAGTGGTGCTCGTGCAGCTACTACTGGTCTACAGTGTCAGTTTGCTACGTATTGTAGCCATAATCAAATGGTTCGAGTGGATTGCGACCAAGAAGCCTCAGATTCACGGCAAAAAGCATATACAGCTCACTGGCGAGCAGACCAGATCCATCTACTACTGCATCGTACGGGTCGTGGTGCCCACCGAGTGTGCGTCATACTGGTTCGCAAGGCAGACTGCTGGGTCCATGCAAGGCAATTTGAACTGGTGGACGTTTCTTGTCGAATTCGCAGCTTTTATCCCCAAATCCCTACTTTTTGAAGTCATCTTTGACTTCTTCCACTTTGCGGCGCACTGGGCGTGCCATCAGAGTCCGTGGCTTTACAAGAACGTCCACAAGCGTCACCACCTGCATATCCACCCATGCCCTCTGTCGACGTATGCACAGGACGGCGTCGATTTAATTCTCACCAATGTGATGCCGTTCTGTCTCGCGTGGAGCTTTGGATTTTGTATGTCAGACCTCCAGTTGCACCTGCTTCTTGCGTACAAGACGTATGTGGAAGTCGCAGGCCACTCGGGCTTGGATATCAAGGGCTTTTCATTCCCTCAAATGCCACTGTTGAACGATTTTACAAGCATTTGTCTGCGGGTACATGATCACGACCTCCATCACGCGCGTCAGCGCTACAATTTCGCCAAGCGTTTTTCGCTTTGGGACAAGGCCTTCCACACGTTTCGCGCGGGTGATACAGTGTCACCAGTGTTGTGACAAGGAGACAAACCGATCAATGACATTATAACCTTGTAAGCTGGATTTTACTGTTGTAAGCAAGAGTACTTGTTATTTGAGAAGGATTTGGTATAGTCACTTGAGTACAATGCGCGTTATTTCCTACAGCAACACATTAATTCTCGTGTTCAAGCATCGCCAGCGGAGCATAACCATGCGGTACTTGCCGCAATATCGGCTCCTTCACAGCTACATCGCATAGTACACATCATATCGAACTCATCACCTCTATGCTGCTGTTATGCTTCATTTGCTTCATCTAGGTTAACGGTAGAGCATCTGTCGTTTATCGAGCGGCGACAATGACCAATTATTTGGACTTCTATTTCGATTAGATTCCTATTCGAACGGAATAGCAAGTACTGCCGCATGAGATTGCACTGTCGGTCTATCGTTGTAAGTAAAAGTGCGAACGTATCGCATACGTAGTAGGCTCCAAACTTACCACCCCGGATCGCTGTCGAAGAGTATCGAATAAGCTTCTACTATGGCAATTTCCTGAAACATGCAAACGTTTAATCGCTTTGTAGATCATTTCGAGTACCAGCTGCATATCGCAATAGAACAATGCATACTTTGGATTGATTGCAAGCCCGAAGGGTGAAGCAATTGGTGCGTGTGCGCAAGGTTGAATGGCGAGCTTGTAAGCGTACTTATCTGTGTCTGTCTGCCTCTCTGTCTGTCAGTCTTTAGATAGCGCGGCTAGGTCTACCTTACACATACAAAGTACGAGCTAGCCTGTCCCCTCCTCATGGGAATATAGGCATATTCAAGTCACTCTTTGGCTAGGTCACTATTGTGACGCACGCTTGTGATTGGCTTCAACATCGATCAGTGGTGAATACGACCACATGTGCAAATGCTGGACGCTCATAAGCAAAGGCCGTCGCGTTACCCTAGCATACTGTACTGGGTTAAAACAGACATTGACAGCACCAGACTCATTCTTCATTCACTTCTTTTGTATACAGTGTTTTGCTTCTGCATTCAGTTCTCTGGATTGAATTACTTATACTCAAGGGAGAGCTCCAGAGCTTGCTCCCCTAAATTAAATAGAAACAATGATCCGCTGAACAGATTCAGCGGTTCTGGATGTTACAAGGACACTATAAGCGCGTACTCCCGAAGCGACACTTTTGTAGAATGTATTTACTTAATTGCTCACAGACATGGAAATCATTTCTTAAGCAGAAATACTTATTCTCGGAAACTGGCTTATTGTCGACAACATAACTATATCAAGCAGCACATAATTAAGTAACTGTTTCTCCTATCCGAACTGAAATCACTAAATCAAGAAAGCTTTATCGAACACGTAAACATTTTACTGACGACTAAAATCCACTAGAAATAATCCATGGCTGAACGCTTGAACGTCACTTCTACCTTGACATCGAGCATTCGTAGAAACATTCTGTGAGAATATGCGCCTTGAATGTTTCAAACGCGTAGCGGAGACAAATGATACGAATTAGCCGAAAATTATGAGCTACGTAAAGTTACGAAATATTCGTACGAGAAAAATCATTAAACGAGTGAGTTAGCCCTGTCAAAATATCACTGTACTTACATACAAAGTACGAATTCCCAATGTAAAAAGGTTCTAGACCTTCCAGCACAAGTCCAAAAATATGGATATGATCCAGACTTTCCTGGAAAAAATTGATTCTTGCAAGTTTGTAGTTCACCTCACAGAGTTTTCCATCTCTATCATGCTCTAAAATTACTGATCTGAAATTTGTGACAGATACCAAACCTTTTAACAAACGCCTGCGCGTCTCCCAGAAAATGGAGCTTGTTGAAGCTTCATCTACTTGAATGCTTCAATACCGAACGAGCTAAGTGATTTTACTGAAAATCCTCAATGTTCAGGCCAAGATGTTTTACAAATGTCTTAGCCTACCTGAGGGCACCATCAAGTTATCCTGTGGAAGTTTGCAATGTTCCAGAAGCGAAAAGGTCTTTGCAGCATCAGGATTCACAGCGAGAGCCATGAAGCATGGTGCTGCGCGAATGAGGAAGCCACGGATACAGCTTTGCCCGGGATTCGGGCTGTAATTGCATGCTATGAACCCAAATATATATATTCAACTTGGACGAACTGACATGCTTGAGTTTGAACTCACCTAAATCTATTTTAAATGTCGTAAAGATACTGTACGTTATAACAGGACGCTTATGCGACATGCTCTTATCGAATACACTTGCGCAAAAAAGTGAGGGTCTAAAGAAAGAGAAGCTCAGCGTTAAATAAAATTCCAGAATTCATTTTAGATCCTTAAAATGTTTACATTTCGATAGCAGATTTTTTTCTTGGCGCGGTCGCTATTGCCTTCAAGGTTTATGCGGATAGTACTGATAAACACAAGCCTTTTTATTTAAAAGTGAAAACAACTTGCTGTACTAAACTCGAGTTCATGTACAAGGTCTTACGATACTACATGTACAACAAGAAGGCCTATATGATGGTTTCCTCTTACAGTAATAATTAGAGAAATAAGACACCAACATGATGGTGGGTAAATAAATCAATTTTGGATCCATTAAAATTGTTCAGCGCGCGTCAAAACGCTATAACTCAGAAATAGAATCATTTCTATGACAGCAAGAGAAAGGTCTAGTTCTCTACAGGCATATATTAACTCGTACTAATAACAATCTAAAGCCGGAGAATGCGCATATGCAATTCCTGGTTTGAACCATACCCTTTACATTCAGCCCATGGATGCTGGAATCATTGGGTTTTTGCAGCGCCACAACAGGAACATCCGTCTTCAGATTGATATAGACCGCAACGAGGCGACTATATCAACGTCTATAAGAGTGACCGGTTGACCGCCTTTAAAATGGAAAATGAGAGCGTGAAAGGATATAGGGTAGCTGCAACTGTGGCAACACATTCAACCACACTGGTCTCTCGCAATGTCGCCTCTGCCTTCTGTGTTCGATTAGGCAGAGCAGAAATTGGTGGGAGGTTGCAGAAAACCTTCAATCTGCTTCTTAATAAGAATCCTATGGCCATTTTCATTCTAAAAAAGTAAGTGGAGGATGAATGATGCAGTACCCTGGAATTGAATGACATTGAAAAAATTTAGATGTTGTAAGAGTCTGAAGAGGAGGGGGAAGAGGAGAAGGAGAAAGTGTAAGTGGTAGAGACTAGCAAGTAGAAAAGATCAGAGACTGTAGCTGTTACTTTTCCCTTTTAATCTGCAGATACCTGAAGTTAAATTTTCACAGGCGTATCCGTGAGATTCAGGTGTCCATCCTTTAATAATACCCCTCAAAGCACCCTTGGTTCTTGGCTGCAATACTTAAGTACATACAGATCACTTCGTCTTCTTTAATAGAGTGCATTTAAAGCAGCATACGTATTTTCTTTATTATAAGTATTCTCGTGTAATTATGGATTTGTTTAAATTAATCTTTTTTTAGTCAGAATCACTTCCTTTTCTTTTTTCAAGTAAACCTTTAACAAGCCAAATCTGATTGGTCAATGTGTGTAAAATATACCCAGACAGCACACTGTATGAAAAGGTACCATTTTGCTTAAACGTAAAGTCTCGTTAGTGCATGCACCTCATGACCTTACCCGGTATGACAGTCGTCCGCAAATTTTCATCTGTGGCTCTTATACTACAAAATGCTCGGTCAGTATGATGCACTCAATCTACATATGCGGTATTGGTGACTCAAAATAATCGCCCCGTTTCAACCGACATGTGCTATGCTTTTTGAGAGTGGGGTAGATGCCAAAGCGGCTCTAAATGTCTGCGGGGGCTTAGAGATGGCCTAAATTTTCAAAGTAAATTGTATGACTGAATTACGAGCAAGATTCGTTTTCACGTAAACGCGCATTTTTTTCGTCTTTTGGACACTTGAATGTGTCGATAAGAAGAAGAATAGCAAAGTGCAGTATCGCGTGATGTTTATGATTGTAGCAAATTATTATAATAGCCACACGAATCTAGACCTTGTCATTAATCATTACGGCCTCATTTGCTTCGTCGTGTCGCATCTATATCGATGTTAATGCTGGTCTGTAAATGTGCATCAATGCCCTTCACCGCCACCGTTCCTGTCTTTTTTTGCCTCATGTCTTCCCCTTTTCCCACTCCATCTTTTTTATAAAGGTGCATTACCATCCATGTCTGTTGAATACCATTTATAGATGCGCGCAACCGTGTTGTCGATTTTGAACACCGATATGAGTGTTTGCTCTTGAGGATGCAGTTTTGTGGTCTCGGAGTAATTTCGACGGAGAATTGAGTAGCAATAGTAGGCTATCACTAGACGTATGCGCATTTTAATCTATATCATTATAATTCTAAACTAACAGTGCACGCACGAGCTTTGCCACCATCTCATACCCTATCACATTGCCCTTTCATACAGTGTTTCGCAGTTGGTGGAACCGCTAGACCACCGTTCGATGCCTTAAAGTCATTATAATAAATTGGCTTGTGAGGGTATGGAGGAAAATGAGTTCACTTAGCACTAGAATACTAACCAATGCCAACTTTTAGCGACATTTTATTACTTAACGAAAGAAAAAGGAAGTGAATCTATCCAGTAAACGGAATAATTTATACAATTACTTATGAGTGTTGTACTTGTGAAAACCTATAAAGTCCGATGATTACGAGCTATGAGTGAGCGAACATAGAACAAGCATGGTGGAACACAAATTGCATTAAAATATGTTTATTACGATAAATGCTAACTATAAGCTCTCCGAGCAAATGCCTCAATAATTGTCCGTCTCAGACTGTCAATAGGATAAATATAGTCGATAAAGTATATGCAGAATTTCTACAACACTACGATATTGGCAAACCAAAATAATGAACCGAACATTATTCATTTACATATGTTTATCTACACATTGATTCATAATATCAAACGTGAGATTGCTGAGTTTCACAAAGCGTATTGCTATTATTACCACAGTTTCCGTAATTAAGACCCAACTAATAGGTGTCAATCTAACCTAAGAGGTGTGGTAATTCAGACTAAGCTGCCACTTCCAAACTCAAATTAGATGATTTCGATTTACACCTCCCATTTTACATATTCCCACTACGTATGTTTTTGCGATATTCACAACTACAACTAAAAAAAGAGCAAATTCATCTGATCATTTGGACCAGCTGATGCTGACGATTAAGCGACAGGCGTAGAAATTCGTTGAAGAGGCCAGCTGTGAGACACCTAGAGGTGTTTTTCAAGACGAAGTACCTGGTCATAAATGAAGAAAGGTATACTGTCGATTAGGCCGACTAATATCACCTATTTGATAGCTTCTCGTCTGCACTATTTGTTTAAATTACGTGTTGAGGTACATCGTTTCTGGTGCCGACCTTAAAATAACTAATATAGAAAGAACACGGTGGCTACTATGATGAAGAAGAAGCTGAAGAAGGCAACTGGTCCGTCGATTAATTTTCACACAATGTTCAGGTCCGCAAGAAAGAGTAACTAATGTGCTTGAACAAGGCTACGAAAGTATGCTAATGGTGTAGATATGCGAACAGAGCACGTACGTTACTACGTTATTCAAACATCAAATCAAAAACATTATGCACGAATGTTTTCAAATTCTAGCCCCTATTAATGTTTTATCTTCATTAAATTGGCTTGACAGAAACACCTCAATTTTTACATTTCCCAATAGTATGCTTACTGAATACACCAATACATTTTCTACATCGTCATATAAGCACAAACTTCCTACAGCAAGATCTTAATAGGATTGTTTAGTCATCGCCATTGAATGTGGGCAAAAACAAGAGCTAACATGTGAAACGCTAAACCGCCGGGTGGGACAGATTTTCATCCGGTAAAAAAACGGCGGGTAGGAAGTATTTGGCCAATGAACATTCTGTTTGAGCTTTTGGTCGATTTAAAATTGCCTTTTTGCTCGCATGCGCGTCTAAAGTGGTACAAGGGGGGCACAGAGGGTGGGCAGGCAAAAGCTGATCACACAATCATGATTGACTCCATTTACCTCCCATATATATTTGTAGGCGTCGCATCTTAGTTCAAGGAGGGTCAAACTATAAAAACACAAGAAAGTTGTTAAATACACCCCACTTTATACTAGATACACTCCAAGTAACACTCCCGTCTCACACAATGATATCGTGTTGACCGATAGTGCACCACCATATCTTGGTACGTGCACTTATGTTTGCTCTCCTGCACCTAAGTTCAATAATTCAGATGTATATACAAAAAGATCTCGTAGCACATATTCAATATCATGATCTGGCAAGCGGCTACACGTACATCATCTATCGATAGGATTAGAAGCGTAACAAGGTTCAAATGGGCTGCGATCGCGGGGGACAATATCGTAACTTATACGAAACCTGCATTGAAGACACAAAAGCACCCATGAAGTGTCTACTCGTGGCATAAGCTGTCCATGGAAGCCTATCGGCCAAAAACAACAGGGACTTTTAATGATGGACGTCTGTTGTGAACGTCATCACTATGATCCGTCATAAATTGGAGAGATTTCCCTAGCATTTCGAGATTGACCAAGAAATCTCAGTCAACTGCTCACAAAATAGTATCTGCTAAAGTCCCCGCCCGTCTGGTTTTGATGTGTTTACGCCAAGAGGGCACTAACTGTCGAATTATGTCGAGAGCTAATTATCAGGCTAAGAACAAGCTTTGTCATGACAATGTAACTGGGCTCATGCCATTCAAGCGCGTTTAGATGATTTTCAACGGAGCCATTTCAAGCATGCGTTACGTGCAACAGCAGCGAAAATGTGGACAGGCTTTGTGTTTTGCGGTTCCTGATTCACTTTTTTGCAAAGACCATTCAATTCACTGAAAATGTTGGACTGTACCTACAAAACATACAGGTTTTCGAATGCTGTTTTTTTGTGATCGAGCGGACTGCACTATATTTGTTCTTTACAATTTTTACTTTTTCTAGCGGTAGGAGATTGATCATTACGTTCGGAAACCAAATAAGCCGTATTAAATTAGGTAATGCAAGCTCCCATTTTTCGTTGTGTTTGACGCAGATTAGGGACTTTCTGCTGCAATATCTCATGTGGCTTTAAGTTCACGTCATCTGCTTTTGCTTCTAGCACACTAAAAGAATAATCTTGCTCAATCCAAGAAAAAGCGAAAGATGATAAGTACCACGCGCAGTTCTTAAAGACATAAGAAACATTTGGCGGTCCTAAACATTTGTAAATTTTGAAGCAAAAAAATGAAGTTGTACACTGAGATTGCTGACATTACATTGCTTATGAAACGTCTGAACGGAACATGGCTTCATTATAAGTAAAAGTTCGTAGCAGCTTGGACTAATAATTGTCAACATCTTCGAATTTTTTTTACAAGATTCGAACGTCAAAAAGATTTTTACGCTGCTGAAGCTGCTTAATAGCTGTCGGTGCGCCATAAGCTAAAAACAAAAACTAGATTCAAACACCTTGTTGGATACGTGAGCCATTGTGCCTTTGCGGGTTAATTGAAGAAAAGCGAAGTTTGGCGTTTAAGGCTATTGGAAAGGACAATAATCGGATTGCCGGAGCACATCTCGACGCACATTAGGTCTTCCATGCACGCGTGAGATTGTCCGAGCAAGTAATACACCCATTTCACTAGGTTTAGCTGCTCATCACTGGCGGTTCCACATTCCAGCTTACATAAATACGGATGTGCGTAAACAGCGTATTGTGCATCTTAGGGTTACAAAAAAGCAACTCCAGCACCTTAGAAAAGTTGATGTAAAATGGCCACCTGCTCAACAGGGTACAGCCATAATCCGAATGGAAGAGATCAGTGCAGGGAGGATGCCCTCATTTTTGATTTCATTAGATGTGGTACCGGAAGGACGAGCGTATGGTGCCTAAAACAAAGCAAAAAATTTACACAGCGTGACTTATCAACGTTCGAGTATGCGAAGTAGAAACGTCATTGTATTGAGTGCGGTGTGATCCAATATGATAACGGAAAGCGTACTTGTCCTATACGCAAACGACAAAATTGAGGTATGCGTGTTATAATTTCATAATCATGGTGATTGACGTACCTCCAGAAGGCCACTGTGGCTTCCAATCCATTGCAATTCAAATAAATGATAGTTAAATACAAAAGGACACCACAACTTAATTATATACCGATCTGGAAGACCTCCTTTCGAATCTTTTAACAGCGTAGCACTTTATAGAAACAAGCATTTCGTCGCTACACTGTTGGTCTTGAGGCTCGTTCAAAATCGACGAAAGTCAAGAGCTTTTCATTACCTTTAGCTGGATGACTTAAGGCTCCAGGGTGAGCAGTTCTTGCTGCTATCTATTTCGTCTGCCAGGTTATAATTTCGAATTTAAGGGTCATGCTCGAACTTACTTACCATACGCCACAACGGCCACCGAATCTGAAATTTCATTGTTGCATGAAATTGCGAATTACTGGCAAGCTGTAGAGCTTGCTACAGACAATCTAGTACCCTCTGTAGATTCCCTATAAATGCATCACTCGAATTTTTGATAGTCCAAAATTTATCTAAAGCAGAAACAGGGTAGGCTCGATTGATAAACAGATAAAAAATGGAATACAAGCTCAAGGCATAAGAGATAATTGAAGTTGCGGCGCACAGCGGAACTATGTATACGGTCACGTGCGGTAAAACATGTACATCTGTATATTATAATTATAATCTTTATCGACGAAAAACCTGACTTTAAAGCATTGTGACAATATCCATGTCATCAAATGCGTATTAAATGCATCATCCATACGTCGGAAGCAGACATATGTGTATTATGCACCAGCCCTACGGACAAAGTTAGCTAAAAAAACATGTCAAAGTAACAGTGGAAGGACGCGAACATTAGTCAATTATGAGCAAATGAGATCATTATTCGACACGTGGAGCTTAGTACTGTACCTTGCTTTTAAGGTCCCAAATATGGTTATAATCACTAGATCGTCTTGCAGCGACTGATATACGTCTTGCTTGTGTGAAGCAGCACATTCGTACTCAGGCCATCAGCACAGTTGCTGAATCGTTTTTCGCCGTGTAAAACACCGTACAGCAGCAACATTTACATCGAGTGTTAATCTAAGTACAGAAATCTCCAGCTTATATTACCTTTTTAGCTTTACTTTGAGCGGATTATGATAGCATTGTTACAAATCTGCAAATTGACGCACTCGTCGTCAATTTTTACATTGAAAATAGAGACTGCAAGCTTAAGATCTAGAGCACGTTGCACTGACAGCCTTTTCAGCCGTTTGTAGCAAGAACAACGCAGATCTTTGCTACACAAAATCATACATCCACCAGATAGGCAAAACGACCACTGTCACTTGCACTTAATTGCTGAATGTCTTCCGTCCACCGATCCTTAATACCGCTCACAGAGACTGACTAACATTCTCAGTCATACGTTTCAACTTCACTTTATTTAATACCGACCTGTGTGAATGCATGCTCACCTCTTGCGTAGTTAATCACATTGGAAATGTTCCAGTTTTAGCGACGTCGTCTTCATGTCTCGTGGGCAGTCTTCTTCCTAAACATATTCGTTGCTTTAATTCCTACGCAGCTACCAGCATTCAGCTTGTGCTGCACCTTGTATAGCCGACACATATCGCTACACGTTTCATTAGATTGTAAGCACCTTGGCCTGCAGTCGACCTGTACGTAGAGTACCACGCGATCGTCTGACTATGTTAAAATTGCGCAACACTACACGATCATCAATCATTGTGAAATGACACAGCATCACGCGAGTGTAAGCTATCTTCACACAAAACAGCAACGTGCGGCGGCGAGTGCGTCTGATCTTACATCAGGTCGCTAGCAAATAAAAGAGCTTCTAGTCAATACTTGCGCCTTCTATAAGGACGTCAGATTAAATACGTAATATCCGTATAATAAAGTCGATATTTACGGGAGTCGGTCGCACCGAGGTATAGTATTACAATATCCGTCAAGACGGTATCATAGTGTGAGACGGGAGTGTTACGTGGAGTGTATCTAGTATAAAGTGGGGTGTATTTAACAACTTTCTTGTGTTTTTATGGTTTGACCCTCCTTGAACTAACATATGACGCCTACAAATATATATGGGAGGTGAATGGAGTCAATCATGTTTGTGTGATCAGCTTTTGCCTGCCCACCCACTTTGTTCCCCCCCTTGTACCACTTTAGACGCGCATGCGAGCAAAAAGGCAATTTAAAATCGACCAAAAGCTCAAACAGAATGTTCATTGGCCAAATAATTCTTACCGGCCGTTTGTACCGATTGAATATCTGTCCCACCCGGGGGTTTGCGTCTCTAAGCTAAAATATGCAGGGGTTTCGAAGCAGTCGGCACAGATGCGAAAACTGAAGAAACGTAAATCATTTGGGGGTTTGGCAATATTGTAAAGAAGACTAGACCTTGTTGCTTTCCATTTCGCATCTGATTACTGTCATTACAAAAATTTTGAGCATCAAAAATATTAAGCGAAGTCGCTCAGTGCCTCGCTCGTTATTGCTGTAAAAATAAATTTTTTGAGCAGGACTTAAGGTCGAAAGACCAAAACAAGATAAAATAAAATTATTTATATAAAAAGATATACCCTTTTTATTTAGTGTGTGTGATGGTTAAAGGACTGAAGTGCTCAACGCTGTTGTCGAATCCGTAATAATTGGTGCATTGGTGATTTGAGCAGTCCCCTTCAGACAGCCTCAGATAATATACAAGTTAAATCTTGGTTGGTACTTTTTAGTATTTTTATTTGAACTCGATTTAACTTGTAGCTACAATATATAAATAACGAGCTCCATTACAGAATAAAACTCTAAGGTAACAAAGAATCAACAAATCTGTGTTGATAGGGACGCTATTACAAAAATGTTTATTTCATTATCCTTTGGTTCCATAGTCTTTGTACCAAATCGAGCGATAATTTTGTTTTAAAATGTTTGCTAATTTCGCAGAAAATTGGCTTAGGTAGAAGGAAGCCTAAAAATGCTGGTGGTCCAATGTTCCTCCGAAATTTAATATTTGTGATGACATTATCAGATAGAAATAATTTAGTAGAGGCAAATTAGTGTGTCTAAAGCCAAAAGATGCGTACTTTTTAAAATGTAGTTAAGATTTATTACAGGCGGTTTAGAATTTTTAAACACTAATAGTGATATTCATCGTAAATTAAAAACGGTTTTAAGCCCTCACACCCCACAAGCGGTTGAATAAAGCTTCGCTATCGATCTCGGCTCAAAATGTTTCGTGCATGAGGGTTTTAAAGTGTTAATTTCTTGGCTTGCGGCAAAGAACCCGACCAACATCAGCTAGAATAGCGCACAACAAACATCTTTGTTAGGTGCATTACGCAGCAGGCTCTACATCACGAGCTTTTATCGAAAAGGGAGGGAGTATAAAATGGTTTATTTGTAGATATATTACTTGTGATAAAAACAAATGATTTACAAAACAAATTGCGTTAAACCAACCAAATAGACGTCTTTATGATAATTGGGAGCTCAATCCACCTATAATACTCTCTTTAGCACCAGCGTCTTCATGTATTTAAAATCAATTATTTTTGATTTGCAACATAATGGCAAACGCTAAACGTCTAGGTGAATTTTTTTTTAGTCTGGGTCAGATTTAGGTATGCCGTAAAAAAACCGTCGCCCGAACCTAATGCCGTTGTATCGTCAAATTGATATTTTCCCTCAAAATGGTGACTCCTGGTGACTAACTCGCGAAATAGTTTTTTTAGAGATAGGTCTGCGTTCCTCAACGATGTGCGGAATCTCTTGCTGGGTATATTTGATGTTCTAGTCCGTGCACGAACTCCCAGAACTATTGATATCTATCCGTGAGATATCAAGCATTAAATTTTCACGTCTGAGACTCAACTTGGATCCGTAAAGTCCACGTCAAAGTTTACACCTCAAATATTTGATAATGGAGCCGACTGCAGCGATTTCTAAGTTATAAAATCTCGGTAATCGCTACTGCAATTGGTTTTATTAAGGCGCGCCACTTAAACTCATAGGCGTGAGAGACCTCCCCTATGAGCGATAGTGATTGTGCCATTGCATCGCGCTACAATGGACGTGGTATACTATGATGCTTGGTGTACAGGTAAGCAATCGCACCCGACATTGCGATGGAACGACATTTTTGTTGGTAGAGAGAAAACGCAGAAGGGATTAAGGAGTAAATAAAGATGAAAGCCTTGAACTGCACTAACACCGTCGTTTTGAAATTTTCACTGACAAGGAATTAAGCTTCATTACCAATTATGAAAACAGAAGATTTGCTACTGACTTAATCAGGCTATCTTTCGGGTACCCCTAAAATGCATAAAAATGACCCGTGCAAATACAAAAAAAGCCGTTCAGCTTATGCCAAAACAAATTTGATCTGACAATTGCAATTTTGTTTTGCTCGAAGAGAGAGGTTGTAGTGCGTAAACCTGGATGCCAGTCTCAGCCTAAAAATTGTTTATTTTATTCTCGCGTTTTATTCTCGCGGGTTGCACCATTTTTCTACGCTTGCAAGCGTCACTATTTTGCGACTACTATTTAATTACTTTTACAGTGAAATTCTAACAAGCTCTGGATGCTACTTCAGACAAGCTATTGTTATTGGTACATGTGTCTAACGAACACGTAGCAGGTCTAGTATATCTAGTGACATAAGTTTTGAGTAGGTATGCAGCACAAAAGATCGAGCTTCGGAGGATACATGTATAGTGCTGTAAGGGAAAATTATTAGGCCAGTGAGATCGTCGACAACTCTCTAGGGCTAGCTTCTGACACACGTAATTTTAAGCGGTAACAGGACTGTGGAAGATCACTTGGTAAAGCGGATTGAAGCAATCGGGACATCGTTCGGTGGATCGATCTTAAACCGCTTCGTTGAAAAGGATATATTGGCTGTTAAGTTGCGCAATACCAAGACCAAATGTCGCAATATCAAGATCCAACACCACAATACCGAGAGTGAATATTGCAATACCGCGATCAAATGTCAAAGCAATGGTAATTAATTAATTTAAGTTGCCGAGATCGAGTCAACATAACAACGTCAGGAACGCATGAGACGTTCGAAGTCGGGAAGATGACCGAAAAATTGGCAGGGATCACGGTCCTGGAGAGTGGTCGACATTCACTTATGTTTATCTACGATCAAGGCTACATATTTCGACGATAATTCTTCTGTGTATTGACTTCCAGATGCTGTTTCAGGACATCCCCATTGATTTCAACCCTACGCAATCACCGCGCACACTATGCGAACACGAATTGTCGTGCATATTTTTTAATCAATTTGAAGTAATCGCACTGAAGTCGTGGGTAAGTTCCTTGTCGTGAAAGGATGTAAAAACGAGCTTTAGGTGCTATGCGTCTGTACCCCCAAGAAGCAATATAGGGTGAAAATACATTGCATTCGGCGTATCTACATTAAGTGGTAGCATCTACACCATGTATTTCATCCATAGGACGAGAGACAGACTATTTTAAATTCTGCGCAACTATATTTCGCATACATCCTCCAACATCTGCCTGATAATGACGTCCGGACCCGTATTAGGTCGCTGGTAACACATTCGGTTTCTGTTTTTTAGTGGAAGGATGCTCTCTAGATTCTGGAGACTCATGCCAGCTCCGACTTGCAGAAATGAAACAAGCATCCGTGTCTTGGTGATCCATTTTGGTGCTTCCCGAATTTTCTTCTAGAAGACCTATAATTGCTGCATCAGTTCGTAAATGTTTCTGTGCATAGACAGCACTTTGCCTTATGCCTCCCTGAGCGATGCCGACATCTATTCTAGTTAATGGCCATTACCATTGATAGAAACGTCGGTTGCCACGACGGGTCCATTCTGAAAAGTTGTACCGCCATATACTTGAATGGTCTCATAATCATTAAAGTTTGATGCTTAAGGTTGGAGCACTTGTGCAAAGGCTTTTTTAGAAATAATAGAAAAAACATTTATTTTAACTAAATTGATTGATTAACACTACTACACGCGCACCGACGGTACTGCAGCTTCGACTATGTAAGTATCACATGACATCCGTCTCACCCGACCATCTCGTGCGGTGGTTGCACATTGGAACCGCATCGCCACGTCGTCTCACCTGTCAAGTTGCCGTCTGCCTCTCCTTGTCGTATTTGTCGAATTATCACAAAATCGGTCAATCTGGTGAGACCTTCCCATGGTATTGCTTCAGAACCTTAGAGCCTGACATCCTGTTATACACGATCATTTATAACAACACGCCAGACATATCTCCGTTATTACCGGGGGGAGCCATAATTTCAATTTTCGTTTTGTACAAACGAAAGAAGCTACGAGCGACCAGCACGGGATAAATCCATATCTAAATTGAGAGAGAAAACGATCCCCGGAAAAGGAGCGAGCACGTTAATTGCACAATTTGTTTTCCTTTAGCTTATAAGGAGAGGTGCAAGCATTTTGCGTGCTCCTTCCTTCGTTCTCGTTCCGCAGTCCGATCAAAATAATCTCCTCGTTCTAAGCGTTTATTATCGGTTACACAAAATATCCCTTTGATGGTCGCATTGCAAAAACTATGATGAAACTCTCAAGGTTTTTATCATACTTAAATTGTCCATGAAACATTGCTTTCCATAAAGACGTATTAGGTTGGTTAACCTGGACGCCGTTACTCGCCGCATTTGTCGCTAAAAATTACAAGAACCCATGGCGAAACCTCCATCATGTACTCGACAGGCTGCAAAGACCTTTCAATATCGGGGTCCCTTTACGGTGGTAGCATGACGTATAAACGAAAGTTACTTTTAATGAGCCGTGTGCGTTAAATACGTCAAAAAAGGAAGAAGGTTTTCGCACGGGCGTGCTTATCATATAAAGGTTGCAGAAATTTAGGAACATATTGGTCAAGCTATACATTTTTGAAACGCCTCTGTCCGCAAGACAACTTCAGAAACTGCACACGATTACTTCCGTTAATACTGATACGGAGGTTAATACTAATCTAGTGCTCGATACTGATCATTTGAGCCTGCAATCACCAAATCCATATCATAGCAATTCTACCAGACAAGTTTTTTTTTCTAAGGGCACATTGGATCATTAATCGGAGCCTCACATTTATACGTATTAGCGTAAAGATTCAAGAACCATGCGGCACTTTTTGATCAAATAAGAGATGAAGACGAAAATTAGCTCGTGACGTGTGAAGCAATTAATCTACATTCTTCGAAGAGAAATAAAATCGATTTCGATTGAAAGCTTACAGCAAACTGATCGTTATTTCCGCTCGTTGTCGAGTTTTGTACATACAAGAATAAGTGATGACAAGTTGTGGGGAGTATTAGTGTACTCAGTAGACTAGACTTAAAAGGTTAAATAAATTATATATGGTACAAGAAAGATGATCCTGCCTTTGGTGACCGTGGCGGTGGAACTCAGATTGCAATGAGGTCACACGTTCGTTATCGTCCTATAGGTACATAAGCTGTATCCATGATATAGAATCCCAAATTTTGCCTGTGATAATTGATGTGTGTAACAACCTCAGTCATCCACTAATGACAGATTGGTGTACCTTTATCACGGATTGATGTACCAACCATCAATCTCTTACAACACTAAACATTACTATGTGCATCAGTTTGACGTTCGTATTATGTAATTTTCGAGTTTATACTACAAACAAAGCTACAAAAAAGTGTAGCTCCCCTTTTGAGCTTAGATTGACACGTATCTACTTCAGACATCGGTAGATCATTACGAGTAAGAGCCATCTTGAGACGTATACTTCAAATCACATTGTGCGTACGAACTCCTAAAGTTGTTGATTAGTCCCCTGAACCAGGACTAGAAGCTCTACGAGGATATATTTTCTACGAGTCCCTTGTTGATTAACTCTTTAAGACTAAGTAACCTTAAAACTAATAGAAACTTAGATCCATAGAAATGTGTAACGTCGTAAGTCTTTCTCTGAATAAGAAGTGTGTAGTTCCACTTTACAAACGCTGTTAGAAGCGTAAATTATAAAGCTGATGGAGGAATAAGGACTAATCACTACGACTTTATTGAGCCAGCGGTGACTCTATGGCGGATATTAAGTTTGTGTTACGATAATGACTAAACTTGCGCTGATAATGCTGCATGATGTGGCAATAACTAAGGTTTCTGAGCTACTTAAATTGCATCGGATCTACGGCCGCAAATGAAAACATTAATTTAAATTGCATTTAGTTGGCTTCACAAATCTAAAATAATAGGTGAAGAAGCCGGTGACTCTCATCCACCAAATTGATGTCATTTCTTTTCTCCGACGTGTCCTATATTAAATAAGTGTGGCTCGTAGTTTTCATCAGTAAAACCTCTACTACCGCTAATGTATAAGTAAAAATAATATGGTGGTCTGGAAAGTAGCTGGTGGGGGAAGTCAAGGCTCTAGTAACCCCAGATACCTGGTCGCGGTAGTTCACCGCAATTAATCTGGCCGCGGCGGGATCTAGCCCGCGCTAAGCCGATCGATATCCCATTTACCAAAAACCTGAACCAAGCTTTTTTGCTTGGTTTTGTCGTGCTCTACACTCCGATATATCTGCGCCAACACACCATTTTACATGCAATAAATACCTGTCACACGTAGTCGCGGCATCACTTTCGTACAAATCGCTCGCAAGTCACATGCTGCTAAGAGAAGGGTCATGCAAATTAAATGATAAGGTTGAGAGGTGAATCAATTCATACCTTGCGGAATGTCATCATCGCAAGTCCTTATCGCAAGTCCTGACACACGACTGAACCAAAGGTTTGCTAAATAGGCCATGACGTCCTAAGTCTGATGTTACAGACTAACGTCACAGTATGACATTACTGAATGACGGCACTAGTAGCAGTCTTAGAAGGACGTAGAAGGACAGGATAAGACGTACTACTGGGTAGAGAAGTAAGGAACTAAACAAATTCAATTTTCACTTAACCTAATAAATACCAAGTCTGTACATCTGGTAGCAATTGTTGTACATCGCCGTACCCGCCGCCGCCGTCTCTGCTACCGTCTGTCGTGCTCGTCACTCCTGCAGCCGCGTCGTCGCTGCTAAAGAGCAGTGATCAGGAAAGCCCATTCGCAAGGCCCGACCCAACAAGGGCAGGGACACCTTTTCATTTACGAGGTAAAATCCTTCCGGTCCATTGTTAGGCTGCTATTATCGGGATTAAAGTCTTTATTTGGCTAAAAATTGTCTCGTTTCGGTATCAAGTTCATTTTGTCAATAGAAAGTTATTTCTCTGATTCACGACCCTCCACTAGCGGAAGCAACCCACTAAAGTTGACATTAGCGTCCCTCTGCCTTATATGTCCATGAGGAAACCATACGCAGCCGATAAAAATCCACAAACATCACTAGCACCGATAAAAACCTGGACACATTTCACCGCTCCGACTCGCGCAAAAGTATTATTAATCGCTTACCTCCGCATGTTAGCGATCTTTCTTAGCCATTGAAGTACTTTGAACCTGTGCATCTGACGCAAAATCTCTGAGCACCCGAGCAAAACTGTTCAGATTTAATATTTTAAGCCTTCAAGGTACAAATTCATACCTGTCCGTCAACATCCGACTGCAAAGTCGAAAAGTACCCTGAAACTTGGACCGAAGGCTGTCAAGAGAAGCATCCTAGAGCCAAAAAGGACCCCAGATTGACCCCAGAGATTTTCTTATAGGTAGTACCAGTTACTAACTGTCATTAGCTCAACAATTTTTGCCCCTACGACTTCCGATTAGTATGCACACTTGCTGTGCTATATGGATGCAACTATGGAAAATCAAGCTCTAGTGCTTGAGCAATTTTAAACGTCTAATCAGCTTACTTGACTAAAGCTAGAGTGTGTTAAACTTCCGGTGCATGGGGTAGGTTATTTAAATTATCTCAACCATACAAGGAGAAGGTGTAATAGTATTTTGAAACAGGAGTGGAATGGCTGAGTCAGGATTCTTCTCAACGAATAATTGCTGTTTGAGGTGTAACGCTGAAGCAAGGAGCCGCGCAGTGGTATGCGATGCAAAACAGTATGTCGCACATGAGGACGACTTCTTCAGCAAATTCGACTGTATTTTTGTTTCTGCGAATTTGCAAAAGCGTCTGCGCAAATATTTGAGCAATATGAGAGAGCGTGATTGCGAAGATCTCCCTAGCTACGTGTGCAAGTTTCGTTACGTAGTCAATCCAGTTCGAGAGGTAAGCAAGCTGAAAAAAAAAACACTTGCTCCGTGGACATAAAAGTCGTGCGCGGGGGTAGGTTCAGTACCGTCATTGTATTAAAATTGTGTTGTACTTATAACGCTATCATCTGCAGAGGTATTCTCGAGGAATCTCGCACGATAGACCGCGATACAGATCATACGAAGACATGTTTCAATATAGACCAAACAATGGTCTAGAACCAATGAACATCACCAACATGCACATTTTGTCTCGTGACGAGTGTCGCCGTCGCGATCTGTTTATAGTGCAGAAGCCTAATTATCGTGTGGCCGAGTGCAGACATCGACAGCCGCGTACTGATGGAGGTATCAATTTATCAGGCCGATATATCAGCAGTATGTTAATTGTCAGCATGTCAACAATGTGGACGGCCTTGAGGATGAACAAGAATCAGTAGTTTGCGATCAAGTCACGATAATTGCCGTGGATGTCGTTAACAAGACAGGAGTAGAACCTTTTGGCTTCGAATCAAAAATCTTTGAAAGGGATGTGTCAGTGCAGCGTCGTCCACTAGTGCGTGATGGTGCCATTGAAAACAAATTCAGCAAAATATTAAACGACTTGAACGCGTCCATAAATTAGATCAAATATAGTCTCGCATCAAAATAATCAGTGCACAAAAGGAACGAGCGCGTCATTTTTACGGAACGTAGACATCGATTCAGCCCACAAAGATAGTGGAAGATATTATTTGCATCGAAGGTAAGGAATTCCGAGCATGCAGTTCATAAAATGGGACCTAATGAATACTTAAAACTTAAAAAAAAATTGGTCAAGAACGATTTGCCAAGTACTCTTACATAAAGAATGGCGAGCGCAACGTATTAAGTTTAATCCCATACAAGCTCTAAGACATGGGTGCTCCTACCTTCCAAGAGAAGACATTTCGCGGAGTCGATCCGTAGACATACAAATTGAAGGTAATTAACATAGAACCATCAGAATATCACAAGAGTTAATGCCAGATCTGGATGTATACAAGGTTGTAGATCCCAAACGACCTCCGACTGAATCGCCTTCGGCTTTATAAGTGAATCTAAGTTCTGCAAATAAAGCCCTGTGCGGTGCCGAGCGCCCGTGGTCGTTTCTTTCTTTATGGTTGTGCAAGACGCACTGCAGCAATTTGTTAAAGATATTGTATCAAAGGGATGGATAGAAGTATCAGCCCGCTGTGGGTCTCCACAGTTTCTGGAAACCCAGCTATAGATCGAGCAAGCGGAAAGATCATAAAATGCGCCAAATGGTTTTAAAGCGGAAATTCAAAGATTCCTGATAGATGGGTAGCAGACTACAGTTATGTTAATAGCATGCCAGTCGTGGCAAAATGTCCTTTCCGTTAATCGAAAAAGTATTCGATCGCATGGTTGGATGCAAGCATTTTTTATTTCTCGATCTTGCTGAAGGATAACCATCAAATGGTAGTATTACCATCAAGTCGACCACGTACGGATTTTAAGAACCCACAAGATAACACATCAGTGGTGTGTTGTACCCAATGTTATTATCAGGAATGGCTGGGGCTTGATCACGTGGTATGCGAACGTTGTTAGATAAGCTAGGAAACTTCGTTGTCGTGAATCTGAACGACGTATACATCTTCGCCTGTAAATGGAGAGTCAAATCTCCACGTTCTTACAGTATGTGAATTTTACGCAAGAAGAAGCTTTCCGCTTAAAACTGTAAACGTGCATTTGGTCGCAAAGAATTCGCATTCTTAGAGCATGTGATTTCCAAAGATTGTCTGCGCGTTGGCCCAAAGCAAATATATATCATCGCATTGTTCCTGTCACCGTAATGTCGCAAGGAGATGATAAGTTTTATGGGATTAGCTGGATATTACCGGTGATTCATTTGCAGTTTTGCACGAATATCGCGACCGATTATCGATTCATCCGACAAGATTACCAATGAAGATTAGGGGGGGATCAGCAAAGAGGGGTCAACGCATTAAAACTCACACTTTATTAGTGACCGACTATGAAGTTGCCCTACTTTGCTCACCATTTTATCGTAGCAAGGGACGCATCTGGGTTCAAGTAGTGTTCGTTCGCGGCGTATTAACAGCAAAGACCACGTCCTTTTTTGTATATGTAGCATCAAAGTCCAGCTCAGAGCTGTTCAGCCATCATGACTGCCCTCGAAAAATGTTGCCATTTATCTCCACGGAAGGCGCTTTCCAGTCTATGCAGACAATCCTAAGTGTAAATGGATGCTCCATTATCCGAAGGTGTCTTCAAATATGGCCCGCACGTTGACATTCTTTTCCTGGTTTGAATTTGTCTTATCAATGTATGAGGACGTTTAAATGTAGTGGCTGACGCACTATTACGCCCAACCGTGTCTGTGGAGCGTTCCGACAAAATGTGCGTGCCTACGGAATATGTTCCTGATATTTCACACTTCTTACATGCGTGTACAGATGACTGTAATATGCATTTCGCTCTTATGGATACGGACACTGTTCACGCTGCGTTCATGCAGTAGACTATGTGCAAATGCGGATGGAGTCGCCCGATAGCAGTCGATCAGGAGCATATCCACGACGCCGAGTTTTACGTTGTGCGCGCTTATGCCAAAGAATAAGTGCGTAAAGCAATACAGCAAGGATATCGCAAAAAAAGTTATTTAAAAATGTTTGGAAAACTAAATTTTTCCAAAAAACAATTGCATCATCGACATCGTTAAAGGAGTTAAATTATCGGAAGCAAGATAATGAAATGCAGCAAATGTGCATTTCAGACATGACGAAAATGAAGACGGAGATTCTATTCGGGTTTCATGATGCAGTCACAGCAGCAATTTCAGAAGTTCGTAGAACTTACATTAAGTTAAAGCGATATTACTACCGGCCAAAGGTACTGGAGACGGTGGACAAGTACGTCGAGACATGTGAATCATGCGCTCGATGGAAGTCAAACAGCCAACGAAAGAAGGGATTAATGATACCTATACCCATTCCGGGATATATTCAGAAGTAGAGTCAATAAACTTCTTTATTGGAAAACCCATGATGAATATGAACGTTGTCAAAAAGACTAATAAATGCGCTAAATTACACGGCTGTAAATTTAAATGACATCGCGAAGCAATTTTTCAGATGTTATCATCAGCGATTAGAATTCGAAGTCCGCGGAAATTTTTTGAAAGTCTTTAATGAGCATAGTGGGTGTCAATCTAATCATGGATACCGCTCACAGGCGCAATCAATAGGACAAGCCGAACGTCAGCACTTGGGATTAGAATACGCTTCACGCTGCCTGGTATTGTACATTGGAGAAAATTGGGCCAAGTTACTTGGTTTGGTTAGAGTGATCGCACGCCACTTTAGTACACAATTCTACTCAGCTTACCCCATTTGAGATTGATTCCGGAAGAACAGTATCCACTCTAATTAATTTTAATACAAATACTACGATGGTACGGATGTACGACCCATCTCAGAGTCCGTCTCGAAGTTCGCCACGGACGCCAAGACCTCGTAGGCAAGGCACGTAAAATTTTAGTGCAAGTACAGGAAAAGCAGAATGAAATGTTCTGAATCTAAAAAAATAAGCCTCACCTATAATTTTGGTGCCTTGGTTCTGCTGGATTTTGAGGAACTAACGCTCGAAACAATTATGGCTTTCATTAACTGAAAGAAATCCTATCTCAGGGCAACGAAAGCTGGACCGTTTTAAACGATTGTTATGATCAAAATAAATGTAGCCAAGCTGAAGCTACCTCGAAATAAGAGTTGACTACGGTACCCGTTCGACGTCAATCTACTTTGTACACGTAAGTCGAATATTTTGAGTTTGCTGGAAGACCAACTCTAAAATCATCACCTATATTCCATGAGTCATATACCAGAGAGAAACTAAACATTGTGGAAACGTTGCTTTTTTATCGTCGTCAGTAGCGCAGCCGCCAGATCGACTATCTAGTGAATTAGCACGATATCCTTAAGTGTGATAGTACTTGGAGGCGATAGATAGCTTATTTCTCATTGTCAGCGACAAGTACAGATCTTAAAGATTGCAACACGTGGTTTGGTCCGAGAATATTTCATGCCTACGAGTCGTGCAACACGACTGGACTAAATGCGTGGTTGATAGACAATGACTTCACAAGTCTGACATCACTATGAATATTCTAGAAAGACCTAGAAGGATAGACCTAGAGGTAGATCAGGGTAGCAAACTATTGACTTACATTAACTTAGTTTTCAATTTATCTATTTAGCCACAAGTCTTCACACGGACCTCATTACAAAAATGAAGTAGGAGAACGTTAATATTCAAGCAAGTGTAGAGAAGCAAGAATCCAATTAGATAGGTCTGAAAATCCACGACCAAGAACGTGTCAACCTGACTTCTTGGTTATACAACATCCCAATTTAAATTCCTAACACAAAACTCTCTGGAAAATTATACCTAAAAATTACACGCAATTACGGTGTGAAGCGAAGAGAAAGGCCTTCAAGATCTTCTTGCCAAAAACTTTTTATTCGTTAGAAATCGACATGATGTTGGTTCAGATTTTGGTCGTGCAAAAAAGGGTGAGATAAAGCGCACATAACATGCGGAAAGTCCACTTTTAATCTAGGTGCTCACGTAATAATTTTGGTATCCATGAATCATATTTTAATCTACCGTTTTTTTTAACTACGTGTCGACCAATTGAAGGGTCTGCTAGATTGCAGCAAGTAAACTTATCCCGTTGGTAATTAAAAACACAACCCTTGCTGTAAGAAATGCTTTGTGGACAATTTCTAGCAAAATGTCGCAAGGGCGCAGCATTCGCATGCGCATGCGATTTTTTGCTGGAGGTACAAACGGATCCCATTCAATTTAAAAACAAAACGAGAAAAGTATTGGTCGTGCTGTAAAGTTAAATGCAGACAGCACAACAAAAAAAAGAGCGGGGAGTGACGAGAATGCTGTGAGATCATAGATTTGACTTATTTTACTGGAGCTACTCTAGGCTGTTTTATATCCCGTGCAATATAAGCTCGGTAACTAGGGTCCGCGTCCACGCGTCGCAATAACATTTAGTGCATCAAGTTATAATCAAGTACAAATTACAAATATTCTGATCACCCATGTAGTCGTGCTCATAATTAAGGTCCTTCACATACTATTTAGAAGCTGAGCTGTCTGTAAAATTGTCGGATGATACACTCTGTAGAAGATTCGGCCAACAGTAAGAGGGTGAAAAAAGCAGATTAACGTTTTGACTGAACTGGAATGGATTAATGGCTGCACCATATAGATGAAAACACGCCACTGGTACAAGCGTTACAGACAAAAAACTTTTACCGAAGTCTCCCGATGAATAAACAGTCGCGCGTGGAAGCTCGGGTATAGTGGCGTTTGATTCTATTTTGTTGAGGTACCTACTATGTACAACCCGACATTATTTTACGCATCAAATTGTCCTCTACCAGTGGAAACAGCACCTGCGATATTTGACAATGCTTAGTGTTTATCAGAGGTCAAAAAATGTCAATATACATTTCTGGGAATGATTATCCGCATACTCACTTTTTGCTATCTACACACCCCTCATTCTGGTTCCATATAGTACTATCGTTGGTTGAATAATATATTAGTCAGTCCACTATAGTAGCAATACCACCAGGGAACGGGATGTGCTAGAAACCATTGTTTTAAAGACTGTCTGTGTTCAGGGGTAGCTTTAAGTAGTGGTAGTTTCTAAGCTAAGATTTTGCTTTCAGGGGTGACCCAGGGTAGAGTGTGAGTGACGCCAGTTTGGACTGGTGGTCTACTTGGTTCTTTCTCCAGAGTCTCGATGCATGCATAGAGATTGGCAAATATAAGTTTGGACGATCTAGACTGATGTTCTCTATTTGCGATAAACCGTGGGTTGCTGATACACAAAGCCAAAATCTTGGTGTGTTTCTGCGTTCACAACCATTAATTTTTCTTTTCAAAAAGCTGCAACACTCATCTGTACAGATCTTGGTTTGACACGTTGTGGCAAGGATATGCCAACTGTTTACCCATACTCTTTCAGCACCTTAAACATTACCCTTAAACCTGTCGGCTGAAACGTTTTTTTGATATCCAAGGGAACCGTATACTTGTCAGCTAGCACTCACATCGAAAAATTGTTGCTTACGCGAATGAAATGCATATTCACCGGCCCAGTGTGCGACTAGTTTGTATTAAAGCTGCAGCGCTTTCGTTTTATTTTGGAAACAGATAATCCATGGCCTTTTACCATCGCCAGCATGCCGGCACTAGTCAGCATCATTTTCTTCTTCTCGACCAGCATCGTACAGTCAAGTTGTCAAGACGCGACCCGATGCCATATCCTGACTATTCCGAGAGGCCATTTCTATAATCCAAATTTCCGCGGAGATTTCCGGTAGCCACACGAGGTGTAGCTTCAATAACGGTGATGTAAATAATAAGTCTTTTTAGTCGTACCTGCGAAGTATACTCAGGTGGCAGATCATGCTCCCGTCCAACATTTTTGAACGTAACGTCAGATCAAAGTTTTTTGAGCCGTCCGGTGACGATGGTACTAGCGTGTGAAACTAGCAACGATTGCATATAGTAAGCAGCGGTATGAAGTGTGTGTGTGAATAGCGAAAATTGTGGATGTGAAGATAATATTCCCCCATTTTTAAAATCCGAACGTTAACACGAAAGCCGGTAGCGTTTCGAGAATCATAACAAAATCTTGGCTTCAGTTGCTTTTCTGGACTGAGCATGGCCTAATGACTGAATCCAAATTTTGCAAAATCGAATCAGTACTCGAGCATTGACGTGATACGGTATGAATGTCATCCGGGTAGGCTACAAATGATGGTAGGTCTATCAGCTTACGCATTAAGTACGTAATGATATTACCAAAAGATTCACATGTTGACAAGAAATATTGCGTTGATTCATCCATAAGGTATCCAAAATGTAGTGAACTTCTCAACGTATCGCTCATGCGCATTTTACGTACCCACTGGAAAAGTCGAGTAGACTGAACAGACCTGCTCCTCGCATGCAAAATGAATATATATACATACATTTATACAGTATACACTTATGATGTATTGACAATCTTGGAAGATGCTTTGAATAAAGAGGTGTTTGATGAGCCATTCACCATCCATTATTTAAACGTTAATGGGAATCAATGCTGCATTGAATACAGCATTGTCGATAAACGATTTTACAGCCTTGTGTGGAAATGTTGCATGATATTTATTGGAATCAATTGACATTTCTGTTAGGTGACAGGAGGTTTCTCACGCACTCTAGATATGCCGGAGAATCAACAGTAAGCTTGACACTGCAATCTAATCTTGTCGTTTAGACTTTGAAATTGTATAAAAACAAGGCATCTTGACCTACTTTGTCGAAAGTACAAGAAACACAGGCTATCAGCTGTCCATCAAGGTTTGATACGACTCCGTGCTTAATCTCGCGTGCTCGTGTAAGAAGAAGCAAACTCCAGAAATTAATTCTTCACGAACGTTTTAAGCTTATCTTTGTGCTGATGGGGAACCGTCGTAGTGCTACAAGCTTTGTAATTATTCCTTTGAAGACTTCACAATTGCACAATTTCTTTGCAAATGCCAGCATCTATTACTTTTAACAGGTGTGCGGTTTCACCGTACCATCGTCGTTATACGGTTTTACTGCAGCTTTTCCAGGATTAACGTGATCTCTCTTTACGGAGGCCTAAAAACGTTAAATAGAGCCTGTAATGTCTACAATCAATCTGGCGTAAATAACTATGTCGGACTTATTACTTTTCCTATCATCTCTGTTTAGCCTTTGTATTACTGATTACGCAAGGAGACTAAATCATGTGACGTTATATCCTTATAATCGTAACTGACTACCATTTTACGAAGCTTACAACAAAAGTCCCTACAAATTTTGTGACTGCGAACACGCCCTAACTGAACGCCTTGAAAAAGAAAGAATTAATCTTGTCGATGATGTAGAGTCCTCCTTGGTGCGTGGCAGCAATAATATTAACATCCTCAAGATGTTTCTGAATGCATGTTATGCAGGGTGGAATCTCACAAGCCATTGGCTCGTATATAAAAGAAACATGAAACAGGCGTAACAAAGTCATTTTTGTGCAGCCATAGTAGTTTCTTGCACCGAACAGGATGCAAGTGACAGAACCTAAACGGAAGTATACATTAAAACATTTCTTTCAGGCGTGTCTCATTATTGTTTGTATCACTAAGTACGACAATAACTTTGCTTACTACGTTGCTATCAAGTGACAACAGTCAGCTCGTGTTTTTCTCAGCTGTCAGACTCCCACAAGCCAATAAGACCCAAATACATGATACATTGGAACTTAATTTAGGCGTATCATAAACTTCATTCCAATCAGCAAATTTTCTAATTATGCTAGACGCACGTGACAGCGAATTAGATCGTACGAGGTTATCTCAGCTATTTAGACCACGACATATCGTTTAGTGGCACGTTTATACTACTCACTCCTTCTGAAAAGTGTATTTTTCTATCCTCCTACGCGTGAAACCGCGATTTCTTGACTTTGAGATGACGAGATAGATTGCTTGCTTTTAAAAGTAGTTGATTTAGCAGAAGATAATAGAAGTCGCGCGTTCAACTATCTCTGTACTCTTTCCCACTCTTCTGCGGTCAGGTCGATACGTGTATTTGCTGAACGAGATGATATCAGCCGTGCCGATCAGATTGAGTCGCTCTACAACTTACCAAGTGCTAGAGAAGATGCGATTGGACCATATCTCAAATAGTAACAATTTCGTCACCTCGCTCCTTTTAGCGATGTCTACGAGCTTGTTTTTCTTTTGTCGGGCAATATGAAAGGTCTTACTGTTGCCGATTTGACAAAAAAATGATTCCTCGACGAGCGTGCTAGAATTGAAGCACTTTTCAGCTCATAGTGACGAGCGTCCACTTAGAGCTCAATGACTATGTGATTTGTTTAGCACTTGATTACTTTTTGCCTGTCTGGGCATGTTGCGCAATCTTGTGGCTCTTGATGGATGTCTAGGACCGACGTACACTAACCAGATCCGTTAGTAGCGCTCTACGTCGTCTTTACTCTTCAAGTTGTAACCAAACATTTCCTCTCGTGGTAATATATACGAGTAAGATGCCGTAAATGTGAGCATTTAGAATAAGGTCAGTCATTCTTTTACGTTAGAATTCGCCCTACAGCGCCAGATTATTCCCCTGCATCTAGACTTGTCTGTGGATATCTCGTCCCTTATGAAGATTTTTGCGATGCATACATTTATCTGTTAATGTTCGCGACGACAGCTTGTATAATATTATTGAGGTATACTGAGATCCGTGATTCTTATCTTTCCGCCACGACGCTGCCTCCTTGGAAATGCCGTTGCGCGCCGCCATGTTATAAGGTGTACAAGCTTCCGACTGCTCTAGCAAGGAGTTCCTTAACATTCCCATTTCTCTTGTTCGACTTGTCAGGAAGACAACAGTGCACCCTGACGCGCTATGCAAATGTACTAGTAAACCACATGGATGTTATCCTTGGGAGATCAAGTTTAGGTCTATCATGATATGGCTGATGGGGGTTGCCTAAGATGAGGCGTTTAATCTCGATGATTAATGAAAGACTTAGGTGTCTCTCACAAAAGGCAGCCACTATGAGTGATATGTGAACATCGAATGTGCGGATGATAAGCGTCGTGTATCGTACAAATTTAATTGTTGAAGCAAAGCCTTCTTCATCAGATGGTCCTAACAGAACAGGTCTTTGCTTACCAATCTGATAATTACTGGTGAAACCACCATCTGTGCTCAAATTCCATCGCACAGTGATGTTGATGTTCGTTTTAAAACATCGTTTACTATTGGCACCTCACCTATCTGTTTTTATTGTATGGTGGCCAGTAATTGTCAGGGTACAGAATAACATTAAGAGTTTTTCCAATATGGTTGTAAACTAAAATTACATAGATAAATTTGAAAAACGTCCAATTTTATCGCCGACACCGTTTCTAAGTTTTATTCCTATTTTTACATTATATGTGGTGATACGACCACAAACCCCATTGGGGTGAATTGCGCGAAGGCCGAAGTTAACGATGGAGAGTGAGTGTGCACTATTACAACACTTCTGGTATCGCTCAATGATGTCTGGGCATATTGAGTATGGATATTGATCACAACCTACCAAATAGAAATGGAACGTTTTTGTTATCACGATAAATTGTCTCGTATTTGTCGAACAATTCTATTTTTTATAAAGGACGTGATGCATTTTTATGTTGCTACAGCTCTTCCATGTATAACACATTTCGATGTCCGGCTACTTAGAGCATATTTAGCAGTCGTGCGAAAACGCGTTTATTCATATATTTTGGCTTACAATTGCCCAAAACCGTCTCCAATAGTCGTGCTAAACCCATAATAAAGTTTGGGCGGACGAAAAAATGCCGAAAAATTAGGACATATTTGGTACGCGTCCGTCCGAATGCCATTTTCATTCCTATTCTGCAATTCCTTTACTGGCATCACCAAGGTTTACTGGACCCCCAGGTTTACACCACTACAGCATCTACTTAGTTTCCTCATGGACTATGCCGGCAGTATGTCCCAAGCGGCATCCCGCTCTGTTTCTCCCTTCCTGCAAGTCCTTCCTCCATCCCCGGTTTTCAATTAGTAAAGAGCGTGCTCCGTAGAAAGAAATTAACTTTTGTTGAAGACGAGCAGCTTTGTTGCTCATGGTTCAATGCCAGCCAGAACCCCATCGCTGTCTCCGAACAGAAGAGAATAGTCTTCTGGGAACGTGTTCACCAGCATTTTGTAAGGTTCAAGAACAAGTTAGTGGACAGAGCAGCTGGTGTCCCCCAGAGCCGATGGGAGACTGTTCAGGCACAGGTGAGCAAGCTCTGCGGGTCATTTGCCTAGATCGAGGCCCGAAGCCAAAGTGGGAAGGCCTTGGAAACAAAAGATTTCGACAACTGAATGCTTACATTCTGAGCAGAACGGCGGAAATCAATCTTGCTTAAACATTGCTGGCACATCCTGCCCCACGCCAAAAAATGCGGGAATAGCAATTTTTCGCGTTTAGAAAGAACAAAAAGAAGAGGCCAAGGTCGCACTCAAAGCACTTGAAGCTGACCGCTGCCACGGACTTCTCTGAAGCAGAGCCATGTTTGACAGATTCTGAAATTCCAGAGGGCCGAAAGCAAGAAGGAGAAAAGGAAGCGGTTCAGAGTAGAGGAGGATACTTTGAGTGGGATAGACGAGTCATCTGAAGCACTCTTGGAAAAGGAAGCCGAGACGACTAAAATGTGGCGGGAGCGCAACGAGATAGTACGACAATAGACTAGTGATGATGATGGGCGATACGAGAGGACACTTTTGGCATCAGTGACATCCAGAAGCGGTTTATGCCCTACACCAACTAAAATTCCTGAAGAAATGGATAAGGGAACTTGACTACGGGAAAAGGGACGAGGCATGTTGTACTCCTTAGCACATTGAACCTGTACATTCACCGCTGGCCAAGTACCGAATCCATCACAGCTTTATGGCAACTAAGATTGAGTGTGCCACTTGGTCGCGGGGGTGCACAGCTATTTTGTACTAACGAGTACTATGCTACCAAAAAAAAAATTGTGTTTGTGAGGTTGTGGTTTTGTGCTTCTGCGTATATTTTAAACAGAACCGACTGTTACTCATGCTCTCATTTTGGTGCCAAATGTGCTCGATCAGATTGTTTTGAAGGGTGTAGTGTACTTACGCTTTGCGGATTTGGCGATGATGAGCAAGAAATTGCTCGAAGTTAGTGGTGACCTGTCGGGAGACGGATACGGGATAAGAACATCATCTCCATGATAAATGAGCAAATTCTCCTACTCATCTTTTGAAATTATAATGTGGAGAATGTTGCAGATAGTCATAATGTTCCTAAGGATCTGCTAGGCTCCAGAACCTTGCTGGCCATGCCACAATTGCCCACCGGGATTAGAGCACTCCAAATGCTCTCTCCACATCCTTCCTTGCTGCCTCTTGCATCTTCGCAAACAGATTCTATTAGCGAGCTTGGGTCTCTAACTTAACTTTGCACCAGGGTTGCTTAGATTGGATAAATGCCGTTAGTAAGGTAGTATCCTTTATTATGCTCATGTCCTCACCTGAAAGTTAGCGGCAGGTTCTCGGCTCTCAACAAGATTACTGAACAGGGTAGAACGATCCAGGACTTTGTTGTCGCTGTGAAGTCCCTCGGAAAGCCAAAAAGTGCATGACGGGTCCAGAGGTTGTATGACACAAGGCTTCCGAAATGACCGTGTGCTGTTTTCCTTGCCCGTGCTATGCCCTTACCAAGCCTCCGAGCAGTTCTTCCATTCCCTATTGCATACAGCCTAATGACCCAAGCATTCTTGGGTTTTCGCGTTTCTCCCCGAGGTCCAGCAGCTTCGTGATGTCTTCTGCTGTCGGTGAACGCAGAGATTTTTTTCTCTCTGATCACTTACCTCACTCCCGTAGAAAAACGTCTGAGGGCCTCTATGGCGGTGCTTTCACCAATGCAAATGTTATTCATCGACCATGTCTGCAACTGTTCCAGTCGCCAACTGACGGATAGCTGCTGTCACATTCTGCAATGGTGACAGTCCCAGGGCGCCTACAGCGTTTAGCTTCTGGACGAAGTTTTCATCGTGGCTATCCACAGCTTATATAATGTGCAGGAAGAGAGTTCGGTGCATAAGGCAGATACACTTCTCGGGTTGAGTTGGGCACTGAGGAAAATATTCCTTGAAGAGCCGTTGATACCCTTTGAGGCAAACCCTGTCAATGCGAAAGCGGTAGAGAATGGTGTTGGAAGTGCATGATGCACTGGTTTCGACTCCAGAGATTCGACCGATGATAGGTTATGTATAGAATGTTCTTTAGGGTTCTATGCATTATTGTAGGTCGTACGGCAGCTAGATGCATGGATAGTTCTCACTTGTAGATTGATGAACCACTGATGAGGCCCCCGGCGGGGGACCGAAACGCGTCTGGTGCGCGGTAATACACAAGTTATTTACTTTACTTAACTCCTACTTTTAACAGATGGATCCACCTTGCTTTGTATGCGTATCGTCACTCGAGGCCACGACAGCAGCTGCCCTATTCTGCAGTCAATAATACGCCCATTTTACTCGCTGAGCACGATGTAGCATGTCGTCGACATCGTTTAAAAGTTTACGAAGCAATCTCTTGTTGTGGGCCATTGTTAAGGACGGTGAAAAGTGGGGAAATAGATAATGTTAATAACGGTACTGGAGAACCTGGAAGTCTTATGGGTCCGAGTACTTGTAAGTTAAAGGATTGGACCGGTAAAAAGGGGAAAAGCAGGGAATTTTTTTTTTAATTTCTGGAGCACCACACCACCCGCGGCAACTATCTGATTTGGACACGCGAATGGTTGACCTAAAACATGGGATAGGTAAAGTCGTGACTGCTGAGAATGCTTTCTACAGTGTAAGAATAAGTTACGACGAATACAAGAGTTTTGAAAAGCAAACTTAACATAGTCTATATTCTTTGTAGATATGTAAGATCCTTATGTTTTTTCCACCTTCAACGAATATTCACAATGATGAGACTTTGTGTTTTATTTAAATCGGTGCTTAAGTGGATATATAAAAAACGGCCGCCTTTCGTGTATATCTATCTAGTCTCAGACAAAAGATACTCCTAGTCATTATTAATAGTGAATATTAATCATCAGTCATCGTACAAAATTGTCTTAGCCTCATTCCTGTCGGTGACAATCGCATGTGCCTTTAATGGTGAGTAAGCGTCACACCTGACAAAGATATGGAATACTAATGGCGTCGCTATAGCTCAGAAACTAATACTGTGGCCTCTGACCCTTGAACTATGTGCACATCCATGTACATCCCGCCAATCACATCATATAAAGCTTAATTTTAGGTAACTTAACAGTGATCACTATCGGTTGATATAGAATCTCGGTGAAGAATTACATGCTTCATCGTGCGTATACTTGAAGAGAAGAAGCTCTCTTATTGGATCGGGTCGCGTGCCTTTGCATTCACATAAAAAACTGCTAGCTGGACCTCGTATAGATCGGTAGCCCTGGGAATGTCATACTGATGATCACGGACAATCAGCAAAAAGATCAATGCAATTTACATGAGAGCTATAAGTCTTTGTATACAAGCAAAAAGTAATTTGTCGAACACAATACAAAGTAACATATGCTTATCTGGGTTTCAGTCTATGTAAAAAAGTTTAATGAAAGGAAAGTTACTGTGGTGCATTCGTTTTGTCAGAGCATTGTAATTTACGCTTTTTCTGTGACCTGATTTTGCATAAAACGACAGCAAAAAGCACAGAAACATACTAATACAGATTAAAGTAAAAGATATCAGCAACGACAAGCCATTATTCATATAGCTACGTTTCATCATTTTGACTGATGAAACTGCCGTTCGTCGTAAGGACAGGTTGTTTTTACGATAGCTTGTAATGCTGTAACTTATCACCTACTGCTTGAGTTTTGTAATCGTCCACCTGCATCTTCTAGCTTGTAATGGCTTTATTCACCAAAATTTTCAATAAAGTTTATGTAAATGGGACCCTCTATCTTCTTTAGGAGACTTTTTGCAGCGTAAACGATTCGCTAAGGACTACGACCAGCGCTTCTGACCGGTACTATCAAGAAAGACGTTGCAGTCATTCTTTATTTTCTTCTAAACATACAATTAATTTGATGTGCTTAGCTGAGTATAAATGTCTGGTGTCGTGTCTTTTGTGTCTGTAGATTCATGTGAACTTTATTTAACAAGAACGTAAAACCCGGTCGCGACAATTCATGCGGATCATCACCCACGATGAAGTAGCTCTCTAGAAGCTACTACTCTGATTACTAGACACCAGGTAGTTGCCACCATGAGCAAATATCTCAGTACTATGCCGCAGTAGGTCCTCCAAAAATTGAAAGTGGATTAAGATGAAGTTGTACCTGAGTCTCCATCAATGTATACTTGTGGTGCACCATACTGAATGAGTCTCGCGCAAAACGTGTAGTCTAAAAATGCACAGCTGTTTAGGCGGGCGCTTATAGCTGCCACACACTAAATTTCACACACCTTCAAATACCTGCAAGGAAGAGGTTTTACCGTCTTCTCTCGCGCGCAGCGACGTAATAGTGGGCGTAGGCTTCCTTGAAATCTTCACCTATCGACTAACTCTTAGTTTTTGTTTAGCACTGAAGCGTTTTCCCGTCTTCGGGCACATACGTTTAGACTAGGCTGCATATTTACAAGACTGAATCTATTTGATTGTTAACCAATTTTGATTGGATACTTTCTAAAGGACCAAAGGGTTGACGCGCGATCCGATGAGGCGCAGTCTTTACAGCGCGATTTAGCTCAATATAATCGCTTCGACGACGCGCTTTGATGACGCAATTCAATGACGCCTCAAGTAGTGGCGCAATACAATGACGTCAAGTACTAAGGTTATCCGTGTGTATGACACACATTCTATGGTATTTAAGTTATTGTTGTACTTCAAACATCTGATAGGTCGCAGTGCATATCACAATTAGGATCTTTTATAGACTTTCATGTTGTTACACGGATCGTCTCATGTAACGGTATGACTCCGTAATACTCACTAACACGCCCACAGACGTACAGGTAGTGAAAGGGATTACGAGTGCTACCAAGGGTATGTAGCGCATTAAGCCACAATGCACTAAATTTATACACATCTTCAGGCACCAGCAAAGAAGCGATTTTGCCGTCTTCTCTCGTGTGCAGCAAAGTTCGAGTGGGCTTATTTTAACTTCTCCACCTATAGATTAACATTTCTTTCTGGGTGGGGCTTAGACGTGGTTTCCCTCCAGCACAAACATCACAAGAAAGTTGCATATAAAATATATTAATAGTTAACTCGCTAGAGAAAAATTTCATCGCATAAAGGCCAAAATCCGTGCCGCACTTGGGACTTTTCTCCGACTTATCCGTGTCTTTACACGAAAAGTCTTGTGAAACGGTTTGACCTTTTCCACAATGAGGCTGGTTTTGTAGGTTAACAATGGTGGCACATCATAGACACAGCACTAATTCAGGAATCTCCTGCGCCAGTTACGTGCAATTTCAAGTGCACTGTAAATACGTAAGCCCTGAGTTTGAGTCACCTCGACCGTCACGATGCACGCGTGTGCGACGTTAAAGTGCGTGCTTTATTTACAATACTGGACTTGTTCTGGTGCTTATGCGGCAAAGGTGGTGGGTTTTTTATAAACTGGCTGACCTCCTAGACGTAGCCAAATTATTTTTCGTTTACCCAATATATCGACGATATGATCTATTCTCATCAACAGGTTTTTAACTCTGTTGCGATAAAATAAAAATTGTGGTACACACACATTATGGACCGAATGGCCACCCTGGACCCGTAACAATGACACTTGATCGGAGATCTACGTACTAGTACTGAATAAATACCGTGGCACTGTAACTAGTAAAGCTAATGAAAGTTTTGCCCGATCAAGTTTTCCGTATCCGGGCCGAAGAAATTGTTCGCGTCCTTTACGACAGCGTCTATGTCCTTGTCAATTTACTTACTTCCCCTTGCGACTATTTGATGATCCCTTTTAGTAAGCAATGCGACTGGAAGGTCATCCGATATAAAGCTGCCGTTAATACACTCCGGCCCATAAATATAATGACACCCGTTTATTTTACTCACAACTCTTTAACCAGTACTAGTTGGGCACTGTTGTTTGAGTATATTATGCGCACAGCTTTAATTACATACCCACATGTTCTAACGTCCTCATTTTTGAGCTGGTGACATAGATCACATCCAGAAAACGCTATCGGCACCCAGTCAAAAGTTAATGGCCACGCCAAGCGAACACGTTTCAACTATCAACGAATGTGTGTTGAATGCTCGGGGTCATCAAACATTCTTTTCTGCTCAATATTTGTAAGGAGCGCGAATGTAAGTCGAAGTAAACGGAGTATGCCCGGCATTCTCGACGAAAATTAATCAAGGAAAAAAGTGTGCTATGGCAACGAATGTAGCTTTATCTTGGCAGAGCGTAACGTACGTGTTCGTGCTTGCGGCTATCAAGCGAGCGAAAATACGCTTCCGTGACGATACTTAACGTGATTTAAAAGGACTCGAAAGAAATCGTTTCACTAGAGTCGATGATATTAATATATGCACTTGGCAGCCAGGAGTGCTTACTCAGTACATATCTACAACCATGTAACTGAACTGTTATAAATTAAAATGAAACTGGTGCTTGTGGAGAATGGAAGTGATATTTCTTAGTGCGATGCGCACCGTGCTTTCGACGTTTTGAGGAGCATGATCATGCGAGTGCCTAGTCTAGAAAGATTGGTGAACTCGTGAGTCCTTTTTTTAAACACACTCCTCCTTTTACCTTTGATAACTAATGTATGCACAAGGGTCGACTTCGCGTCAAACGTTTCCGTTCAATAGATTATGAGACCTACAAAGTCGGACGATGGTCACACTGTCACCCGAGGTCAAGCTGCATCGCCAAGTGCTGCTCCTAGAATCGGGCAAATTGAGGAAGTATAATAATACGAGCGAAAGATCGCGTACGTTGCTGCGGGCAACGGAGATAAATTTCGGGTGGTCATAGAGTCAAGAGGCGACGCACCAAAGAAACTGAGATGGTACAGCTCATGCTTCGGATGATGGGACGATTGGATCGCTTGGAAGTATAAAAAAGCAAAATTTAAGAAAACATCATTGGAGGAACGTGCAAAGAATATTATGGAAGATGTCAAGATGTCACCAGGAGTTAATTAGTTCACCTAGGGACTGGGACGTGGGCACGACTCCATGTTGATATGCTGGATGGTTAACCTCACATGAACAAGGCGGATTGGCCTGCGGAGCCGCCAGGTTAGATTGGGCACCGGCAACATGATCATGAACTGCCACGGTCGTGGTTACTAAATGCCGCCGTCGTAAAAAACCATCGGGTTATTCCTCCAGTGAATCACCACCACATGGAAGATGCAAAAAGACCGGTACAGCATATGCCAAAATTTGTAAGTTGCCTGGCGCAAGACAGATAAAACCTGGTATTCGTATGTTTGATGGAGCAAAATTGTGCGATGGACATGGATTTGAATTTTCGGAGCGGGGACATCGTTGCGAAAGACAGGTGTATTTGGCCCAATTACCCTGTGTCTTTTTGTAGCTACAATACTTCAAATTCGATCTTCTTGGACACAATCTCCAAATTATGGCCGATTGTTTTTATCATAAAAAGCTAGAAACTTGGTGGAACCAGATGCCCACCCTTCAATACGCAATGGAGAATATACTCGATGCATTTATAACACATGTCACTCCAGCGTAATCGATGAGATGTTTACGAAGCTGAAGGACCCATAGAAAACGTGAGATGAACAATTTCTCTATCTGGTAGCTATGGTGGAAGTGTCGAAAAGAATGGTAGAATACCTGTTCCCTAACAATATAATGTAATGCGCATTAATAGACATGATGGTTGAGCTGATGGTGAAGGTAGATGGTCGATGGACGGTTTGTTGCAGACGGACTGCTTAGGCAGATAGTACCTTATCCCGTTCGATCTGAGAAGTTGAGCTACCGACCCCAGTGGCCAAGTGGTAGACCGCTGGAACTGGGTCCAGGAGGTACTTGGATCGATACCCGGTGGGGGTTCGATTACAGGGCGCCGGAGATAGGCTAATAATGTAGACGAGCAACCACCAATGAGTGGCCGGTGCCGTCCGGAGGCCCTACAAGCCGAAAAGCCCCATAGTTCAATGAGGGGTGCGGATCCTGTAAGGAATTCAAACTGAGTCAGCGTACTAGCAGTTCGCCCCAGGGTGATCTGAAGGACCGCGCGGCATAAATCTCTGAGACGTTGAGCTGCATCAAGCTCGGGTAGTACTCGGGTGAGTGATCAGAGGGGAAGTCCGGGTGCTGTCTACCTTTTATACAGAATGTTGATGACACATGGGAGTTTCATTTGTGACACCTTTGAGTTTCACGAGCCACGAATCCGTGAAAAATGAAGGTGTCATGAATGTGGTGAGATTGAACGATTAAGACAGATGTGTCCTAATGGCAGAAAAATAGATGCTGGTGATATCGGCATAGAGATTTTCTCCTATTGACTGTTGCATATCAAACAGTGGATCCTCCCGTCAATTCCGTACAGCGATAAGTCGCGGTTGGAACATGCTCAAGACGCTAAATGCGTGTGCATTCAGCCTAATGGAGAAGAGCTGATGATCAGCAAAGTTGTAAGTGTGACACTACAAGTATCGGCGGATGTCAAGACACACAATGTAAAGCGCATCGAAGTTTGTTTCGCGGTCGGACTTGCTCACAATTTAATTTTGCACGGTAAGTTGGATAAAACGATGCCAACGGGTACATACTAGGCCATCGTGGTACACAGTGCACTCGAGACGTGTGATGGAAAATATGTGATTTCTGACGTGGAGCGATCGCAAAGTGTACTTTGTGGTTGAGGTCACTACTAGACAAACACGACAGCAACCTCGTGATTTTAATTTGATCATAACTTGTGCAAAACATCGAGTCACATGCTGGTACCCACGACGAACCTCAACGGGTACGCTGTACGATTTCCACTTATGCTTAGGCTAACTGATTATGTTGGAATCAAAATACTGGCCCAAAATTTGGTGTCGGGCATCCTTCTTAATAATCGCACGCGTGTCAACTGTTCGACATGTGCACACGGCAATCAGAGCAAAATCGATAGCCTACTAAAGATCCTGGGAAAAAATCTTTCATCGACCGAATTGGGCGGCTGATTTGCTCGGATGTTAAAGGTCCCATGACTCCAAGAGACTGTCTCAAGAATCACTACATAATCAACTTAATGAGCCGCAAAAGTAACTATGTGAAGATTTTTTTCTCGCCTGCAAAAAGGATCAAGCAGCTGAGTCATTCGAGTAAATTATGTCGGTGTTCGTCGAGAATCACTTTAATTGTCGGGCTCACGTTTTTTGTACATGCTCGGATGTTGAATACGCAAATGTCGACCTATTTTGTCAAAAGTATGGTATGGCTAGCCAGCGTAGTGAGGCAGAAAACCAAGCCAGCAACGGGATGGCAGAACGTATGCGTGGAATTATTATTAATATGGCACGGTGAATGATTTGTCCAGCGGTTTGCCGCTTCATTTTCTATGGATGCAGTTGAATACGCTTTGTACGTGTTTAATTGGTCATCAGAACTACAACTAATGGTAAAGCATCTCCGATCGAGATACTGACAAAGATTCCACCAGCCTCGAATGCGTTTGTGGCGTTCGGTTCTCTATTCTCGTTGTACCGAGACCCGAAGAAGAACAATTTTGCGAGTAGTGCACAGCATGGTCTCACTGTTGATGACACTAGAGGCTTTCAAGTTTTCTGCCCAATTCTTGAATTGTCATCACAACACAGCACATACGTGACATCGAGACGCTCGATCAAGTGCAGACTGAATTATTATTGACTCACACAAAAATACCACTCGTTGTAAAAATGCGAAGGGAATTGCGTGCACTGAGGCCGATGAAACCCGTTGGAGATTGGCCGACATTCAGACAACCCAGCATGGTCTAGGGACCGTGTAGTGACAAGATTCATGCATGCTAAATCCGATGGCAATCTAGAGGTGTGCCAGGCGACGGATGTTGCGATTATGTGGTGAACAACGTGACGGATACGGTTTCGTCGAGCTACTGCAAAGCATTTCAAATTATTGGCAATCCTAAATGGGAAGCCGTGATGCATGAAGAAATTCGAGGATTGAAGAATAACTATGTGTGGAACACGGAAGAGGGACCACCAAATGCAAATTGTCTACATTTAAAAATGGTTGAACAAGCCAAAGCGCGACGCAGATAGAAATTAGGGGCGATCCAAAGCACGCTTGGTCACGTGTGGAAATGAACAAGTTTTGGTTGCGACTATAACGTCACTTTTGCAGCTGTGATGGAAATGTCGAGCTAAAGCTCATGTTGGCTTCGGCGAATATGGAGAGGCTCCGGAACAACACGGCGACATCCTGAACGCATATGCCAAGGGTCGACAAGAACCGGTACTTGACATATTCTCAACAATTCCGCAAGAAATGAACGTGGATCAAGCCACACTTCAGTCATTTAAGGCAGTGAAGAAGGATGATTGCCAATTGAACTAAAGAACACGCTGTATGGATTAAAACAAGCCAGAAGACTTTGGTCTGAATCGCTGCAAAAAAAGTAAATACTGCTAGAGTTCACAGTGTCTTAAGCACGTGTGCATATACTGTAAGCGAGATGATACACGGCTCATTGTAGTGGGTGTACACGTGGATGGCCTTCTATTAACGGCTAAAGCATCATCGCTGATCGACATGTATTTGCCGATTTAAATGATGCAAAAGTTATGGTCATTACCCATAAATTCCTAGGAATGCAAATTAATTACGATGATGAAATGGTAACGACATTGACTAGAGTGTGACAATGTGGACATTCATAAGGACTTGTGTCTGGAATGAATAATCGTGGATTGCGAACCCCCATAGATGATCCTACTTTTGAAGTTGTCGAAAATGATATCGTGCTCCCTGCTTGTGCTACCTAAGACGGTATCTCCGTGCGCAAATTTTAACCTTTAGTGGGTATTCTGCTACAGATGTCACATTGCACACGTCCCGATACCTCGTCCGCGGTACATCATGCGACGTAAAGTACATATTGCCTGACAGAAGGCGTTTAAGACTTGCTAAGACGATATCCTGATACCTCCAGGGGTATAAAGAGCTACTAATAAAAGGTCAAAATGATTTAAATACACCGCTCACTTTGGTGGGATATAAAGATGCAGACTTTGCTGCAAAAAGGGATGACCGTAAATCCGTCACTGGGGGATATGTTGATGAAGCGGACATACCGATTTGCATGCTTTCACACAAACAACGTGCTGTTTCTATCTCTTCCATATTAGCAGAGTTAAGAGTAAATTTCGCTATCAGCACCATCCTAGGTCGAAAGTCTCATTATCAGCACCAGTCCCAAAATCAACACTAGCCGATAACCAATTTAGTGTAAATGACACTACTTGGTGCTCGCAAACATAAGAACAATATCATGCTATAAGCGCCACAAGTTCAAATGCTTGATAAAGCAAGATTTATCAAGATCTCATACGAAAAGGTGGCGATTACTTTAGGCGGAAGTTATGAAGCCACTGGATTGGCTCATGGACAAAAAATGATTTCGGTCCAAGGTTGCTGCAACCAGGTTTTAGAATTACTGCTGTTTTGATCAGAACCGGCAGTGCATGGTTAAGAAAGTGGTGGCAACAGCAAGATGTATGTGTGCTCACAGGATCTATGCCTATGGGAGGTTTGTTTGACGAATAAGAAGCGGGTGGGTGCATCTCCAGTGCACAACATTTCCACCCTAAATGATATTTACCCCAGAAATGTGCCTGGCAATCGCCAAGCTATTTTCCGGCAATCCAACTGCTGCAGACATTTAGGGCCACCGTACAAGGTGACTAAGGCATCTAGCAAAAAATTGTTGTGTTTCTCGTCCAGGCTCGTGACGGCACTAATCTGCAGCTCTCTCGATGTAAAGTACACAGAGCCAAGGAAGACGTAATTGAAGAATTATATGGAGAGTGGAAATTATCTTTTTACTCCTTGCACAGAAACTGATTGAGTTAAGGCACGTTAAATCCAGGAAGCAGTGTTACACTCGAATTTGACCAACTAATCTCGTTTGTTCGCTTTTTTGTGGCTTTCGGAGCATCTGTGAGCATCCATCGATATAAGTTTCCGGTGGTAGGCTTTGATGGGACGCATTCGCGTCAAGTAATATACAATGGCTTTACATTCTCTTTATTTAAGCAAGATGGAATCGGTAAAAATGTCACCCTCGCCACCGCATTTGTGCACGTGGAGAATCAAGATAATTTCGCGTGGTTAATTCTAATTCACTGTATCGACGATAAGATTGACCTCGAAGAACTTTACAGTAATGTGTGACCGTGGCAAAATCCAGGGTGACATTACGTTACGCCGGACAACAATGCGTATCAGCATCCTAATTCGATTTTGTAAATTTCACATTCTGCGCAATGTTAAGCGAAACTTTAGATTGTCGGGGAATGAGGTAAGATGTTTTGTATGGAAAATTAAGTCACCAGAGACTCAAACTGACCACGTATCTCCAATCACGGCGCTGCGGAAGAAGATGAGAAATGATGTCGCCAAATATAGTAAAGACATTGAAACATTATATTCTGGACAGTGTTTGCAAATGTAACAATGCAAGTTGACAGTGCATGCACTGTCAACTCGCATTGTTACGAAGACATCCTTATACCCCCCATGAGACCATTTCCACTTATTGATTGACGCACTACCATCTTCGTGGAAGGCGATAACAATACTCTTCTTGTTAATGGCGTTCGTGATGCAGCACCTCTAGAGGCTGTCAAAATTCTTACGAAGGCGGATATGGAGGAATTCAGTTTACGTCAAGATTTAATTAAGATGTGGGTGCTTAAGTAGCTTACAATGACTCATCACGCATGAGCTCTTTGCAAGGTCGAGCAGGCTGCTGTCGGTGATTACGAAGTAAATCGGTCGTCTTATGGTTTACGGTTTGCCTCAAAACTGACCTTTACTCGATATCGGCGTGTCGAGGTTGAGTCAATGAAGTGCTCATGTTCCACCTGCACAAAAAAGGGTTGCCATGTCGCCACCTAATCGCTGTTCAATATGCTGCTGGGTTCACTAAAGATGTGACATCCGCTTTCCACCTGTCTTACCTTGTGGAAACCTATAAACAGGGCTATTTAGGGTTGAAGTGGTTGTATGCACAAGATCCCTTTCAGTATGTATCACCCCACAACCGTCTATAAGCAGGATGGGCGACGGCAGAAAAACCGTATTGCGAGTTCAGAGGATACAAAATCAGGATCCACCTACAAATGCTGAGCGTGTGATGAATGGGTGCACAACAGGATATCGTGTCGCCGCCACGCAAACCGAAACACTAACCAAATGAGGCGTTTAATGCACCGCCAATTGACTTGGAGTTGCGAATGATCCTTTAATGCCAAAGCCACTTGTTACGTCTCATTTTGAGATGCCCGGAACTTCTCGGTACGAGGCCCTCACACGAGACTTCATTTTCTTTATGCTGATTTAAAGAATAGATAGCGTCCAACCTGGATATTTCCAAACTTTTAATAGATAGGATGTTGCATTACTTTAAACGTTTGATTTTATAAATATTATGGCGAGAACGAGTTTCTGCATCGTGTAGACTGAAATCTTCTTACTCACTTTAATTGATTCAGGCTCATGCTCTTCAAGTTATTTAATACATTTACAATTCTTGTGATTTATTCCTTGAAGCATTAAATGGCTTCACATCTAAGTTAATACGATGCAGCAGGGGTATGCGCGACCCTGAAGAGTAAGAGTGAAACGATACTAAATACAATAAGCGAAACAGTAGATAAAATTGACGTGTGTATTACAAGCTAATTACGACAACGTGACTGAAGCTAACATAATGTTGTCCTTGTCCTTGTTATCAGCGCTATCGGTTGGTAACTGATGGCTGCTTTCGTCGACCGCGGAGAATTCGCGTGACTTAGCAGCTATAAGCACAATGCTTCGCAGCGATCAGTCGTACTGTGCTGTAAGCACACCGATCGTCCAGCACTACAGAAGAGATCATTAGACCATGACTTTGAGTACACTGTCACTTTTCATTTCACAAAAGAACCTAGATGACACACAATGCAAACCACAATAAATGTAGCACTAAATGTCCAGCGTGCAACCAATTAAGACTGCCACGTGCAGAAGCTCTTCTCCAATTGCTTTTGTCCAGTATCAGCATCACATGCTCAGCAAAATTGCTGTTTGGTGATTCGTTCCTTTCCATAGTTCACAAAATCCACAAAAGCTCACGTACGATTTCATTGATATCACTTTTGTACGTCCGCAACTTGGTCCGGAAACGGCATTGCGTGCTCGCTATTCGTTCCATCCTGATGGAAATCCTACAATGAAAATAAAAACAAAACAGTATACACACAATGTGTAATCCTAGCTTGAGACGATATTAACACGTTCTTGTAAAATATAATTTTTATATATACAAATATATATATACAAATATATTTGTATAATTACCTGAAGTGACTTGTTGGACGTCAAGGCCGTGACCACATTCCGCGCAACCAGTACAACAAAGACTAATTCAAAATGACGCGCGTCTGCGTCCTTGCATTCATATTTCATTAAGTACAGAGCAACAAATAACTTCCGTTAAATGGTAAGCTACCTAAACCACAACTCCTTATTATTACTGTGAGCTTCCTAAACCACAACTCCTTATTATAACTTCCGTTCATTGTTAGCTTCCTAAACCACAACTCCTTATTATTACTCCTTATTATTACTCCTTATTGTTTTTGACATCCGTTGTCGATCTGTCATCTTAATTAAGCCCTGCTTATTTCCGCAATCCAGCCGAGTGTGTTGCTCCTGCTTGAATGTATCAAGCGCACCATCCGACCGTATGGGACCTAAACAGCATAATAAACAGTTTCAGCATGAGCAAGTCTCCGGATCCAGCTTCTACATGGCATTTAAACTTTCGCGAGACCGTACATCGGGACAAAGCCTTACCTACTCTTATTACGTAAGACCCGACATCGCAAGTCTTGCAGCACACAGGTAGACTCTGCGTCAGTTCCTCACCAAACTATGCGCAAAAATCATGTAACATACCACACGTATTCCATTCGTCACGCATGTCTTGCTCACGCATCGCACGTCGCGTCGAATCACAAAGCACATTCGCCAACTACCTGGCACTTCTTTGAAAACGCGAAAGGCACGAGTTCACTTTCTAAAAGAAATTTAAGGTGTTCTACACTAATTGGTTATTGGCTAGTGCTAGATTTTGGGATGGGTGTTGATGATGAGACTTTTGACCTAGGATGGTGCCGATAGTAAGTTTACCCCAGAGTTGGTCGTGGCTGCAGAGATGATGATCGGCATCAAAGAATTGCCAGAAGAGATGGGGATCGATTGTGTGATGCCGATGTCACTAAAGGTCGACAATCGAGCAACTCGTAAACAAATTACCGGAGAATCTTCATCGAGGGCGAAGCACACTGATCTGATAATCAAATTTGTGGGCTTTTATGTCAAGCGGGGGATTCTCAAGACCGAGTATTGCGAAAGGTCCCGCGTGCCAGCTGACATGCTGGCAAAGGCACATTCATCACCAAGATTAGAGGAGCTAAAGAATTTATTTGTCTGCATCACAGTGGATATGGAGTGTCACGATTGGAACGTGTACATGGAAAACGAAAACATGCACGATGGTGGAGTGTTGGACATTAACATTAAATCGGTGCGTGTAAAGACTAAGAACATTTTTTTAGTGCGATGCGCGACATGTTTTCGACGTATTGAGGTGTAAGGGCATGCAAGTGCTCATGCTAGATCGATTGGTGAACTCGTTAGTCTATTTTTGATTACACTCCTCCTGTAACGGGGCACCCTGAAGCTTGTACTGGTAACAGTACAAGCTACTTATCCTGATAACAGAATAGGGCGGTGCCTCGGAACTTCACGTACACTCGTACGTGCAGAGGAAGACGGTAGAAGAAGCGAGTACTTGGTTAGAGTAAAAAGTAGAACTGTATTTATAATAATTAATGTCTGTAATAAATCACTATTTATCTTCATCTAACGATGTCTAAATACAAATGTGTAAATCAGTAATCTGCTCACCACTCATTGCGTGTGTCTGTCGTGGCGCGTCTTCGTTGGTTGATATAATGGCCTATATCAACCAATTAGGAACTACTCGTAAGTGCTGCAGTATATTTGTCCTTATGACAATATTCTGAGAATGTAACTCTTATAGTTATATTCTATTAACAATTTCTTATAAATTGTTATGTAACGATTCACCCCGTTACATCACCCCCCCTTAACCATCAGTCACTTTAGTGACTGATTGACTAAATGGATACTCGTTCCAAATCATTTGGGACAGGGTTTGCACTTGTTGGTCCGAGTCCACTTTCCAACAATGCATCGCATGGTTAACAAGCCCATGCGATGCGCGAGCAAGGCCGCCGAGAGCGCGTCCGCACGTCTCTGTGCGGACGCCGAAGCAGAAACTACAGCAACTGATGTCTCATCGGTTGCTGAAGCGACCCAGCCTGTGTCACTTGGTGATGCAGGCGCTGGTCATGAAGACACTCATGTCTTCACAGAGTATGAGCTCGGTGTCTCGTACTCTCCTGATACGGAAGACGGATCCGTATCGACGGCGATTGAATCCAAGCCGCCTGCCAAGCGTGGCATGGATGATGCTATGCGTCGTAGCATCTTTGGTTCATCTGATTCGTCAGATGAACCATCGCCGAAGCGAAGGCGCTCGAGGTCGCGAGACTCGGGCGCTAATAGTGGTGTCGGTTCTCCTATGGACACCACTTCACAGCGAGGTGCCAGTACTTCTGTCGGCACGTCGCAGGAAGAGCGGGACCGCAATGTGTTGCGTCTCGCTCCCGAGAAGAAGGCATGGATGCCTCCAAAATCCGTCATGGATCACTTGTCGGCGACGACGAGTGATCGTTATTGAGCACGGTTGTTCGATTCGTCAAGGATCCATCACCTTGACCCCAGCGCGAAAAACTATCGCGCTGAGAATGAATTCTTCATCGATGCTTTCTTTAGACACAGATGGTACAGTGGGAATCACAAACGTGATGGTCCCTCACTGCTTCAGGCGTGGAACGCCTACATCCATAACCTTGAGGATGTAGGTCGTGACGCTTGGAACGACAAACTTATCAAAGCTCGTAATAAGTTTGAAAAGCGAACCCCGACAGGTGCACGCTACAAGCTGCATCGTCTGTCAAGGGAGAAAGGATTACCCTGCCTCTCATGGGGAGAATCGTGCCCATGTTGTGTGAACAACTCTGCACGAGCACCTAAGGAGGCTTACCTCCTTACCAGCCCGTGGTGGCGCGTACGTATCTCTACTGAGATGTACGAAGGGATTGACAACTTGAAATCCTTTTACGACCGTGCCGGGAAGACTTTCTCCGGCGGTCCTTCTGCGGCACAGGATGTGCCGCGTCGTGCTGCTCAACCAGAACCAGTACGTCGATCATCAGTTGGGAGCGGGGCTCCCAAGAATCCCAGGACAGGGGATAGCCGAGCCACCGGACGAGATAACTCGTCCGACGTCCGTTCACGTCGCGGTGGTTCAACAGCCGCTCAACTAGATAGCGCTGGCCACCGCGAGAGTCCTCTAATGGAGGTGGAGGAGGAGGAAAGACGCTCTCCACACGATCATGGGGATCCGTGTGTTCCCGAGAGCTTCTTTGATCGCGTAACGCAAGGGTTACGCGACGATCTCGAACATGAGCGGAATAGGCGTCTCCAAATGGCGGACACTGCCTTGAAGCATCGAGCTGAGTTTGCCTTTGCTCAGCTTGAGAACGAGAGATCTCTGACATCTCTCCGTGACGAGCTAAGGGTAGCTCGTGGGATTGTTGATCGGTCTCGGGATGAGATAGCTGCTCTTCAGACCCTTGTGGATGCCCACCATCGGGAGCACAAGGCTCTCTGCTAGATGCTTGATCGCAAGGGCGTTCTTCATCGAAAGAAACAGCGTACTGATGGTACGGCTTAAGCCGACCAACGTAAAACGTGGGATGCGTTCGCATCTTACGTGGCAACTCGATCGTGTATTAATTGCCTAGGCGATGCAATACACAAAATGGGCCGATGTACTTGGGTAGTAGTTTACTGCTACCCAAGTTAGTCACTACATGCTTTGGTAGATTAACCGTAGACAGTAGGACTAAGTCACCTTTTATTGAATAAAAGAGTGTTTGCCCTTCCATTCTTGTCAGCGTTTTGCTTTTGCTTATCCACCGCTTCGGCGATGGAATCTTGCACAAAACGGACTACCGTTTCACGAGCCAGTATGAACTCATCTGATGACTCGTTAGCTGCAGTGCGCTGTGAGTGCACTACAGCGACATCAATCGTTTCTTCAGTGAGGGCTTCCGCACTCTCACTGGCATCATCTTCTTCGATATCGATGTTGTCGATATCGGCCTCAAACGCAATGACCTCTTCGTCAGAGCGTGATGAGCGTGAACCAAATCGGTTTTTGCTCGCGCGAGTCCCTCCCCCCCTTAAACCAGAGTTACACTCTAGTAAGGTGGGTACACGCGGATGGCGCAAGCCATTCACGTAAAACGGTGTATGTGTCGTGGACGCATGCACCGAGTTGTTAATGGCAAACTCTACCATTGGCAAAAACTCACTCCAACTCTTAAAGGAGTGTACGCGTCCTCGAAGTATCTCTTCGAGGACACGATTGGCACGTTCGGTCTGACCATCTGACTCTGGACGATCAGATGTAGACATCTTCAAGCGCGTTCCGAGTGATTTGAACACGGAACGCCAGAAATCAGCAGTGAATTGTGGATCTCTGTCTGATACGAGTTCACGGGGCAACCCATGAAGTCGGAAGATGGTGTCAATAAAGACACAAGCACAGCCACTTGCCGTGATTGTCTCGGGTACAGCCACAAGGTGTACCCTTTTGCTGAATCTGTCAACAAATACGAGAATACCCGTATTCCCGCGTGCGTCTTTGGGTAACCCGAAGACGAAATCCATTGAGATGGATTCCCAGCACTCAGCCGGAACTGGTAGAGGCTGTAAAGGTGCACGCAGTGAAGGACTTGACTTCACTCGTTGACAGACTTCGCATGCGCGAACATACTTTCGCACAAACTGATACTGGCGGGGCCAGTAAAAGTCTCGACTCACCGTGAGATATGTTTTATCCCGGCCACGATGTCCTCCTATAGGAGCATCGTGATGCTCGAACATGATCCGCAAACGCAGATCAGTATCATCTGGAATGACAACACGTGGTGTGTCACCAGAAACGGCTGTATAATACAGTAAACCGTTGCGAGTAGTGTATCGATCTGATGCATATCGATACGCAGACGACAATCGTTTCAACGGTTCTTGAGATGGTTGGGAGAGATGTGTCAACAACTTCACAATCTCACCATCTTGGGCGTATGCCCGCCTCACATCATCATACAACGTTGTAGATGGGACTGAGGACGTCATAAACGCAACAGTGACTGTCTCACTGTTGGGTTTCACGACTTGTTCAAAGTCGGGACGACGTGAGAGTGCATCAGCGACGACATTAAGTCGTCCTGGTTTGTACTCGACCGTAAAGTTGTATTCTGCAAAGAATGAAAACCACCGCGCCATTCGTTGTGAAAGGTGCGGGCTGTTCACTGCCGTGCGTAATGACGCATGGTTGGCATAAACAATGAAGGGTCTATCTCCTAATAGATAGACTCTGAACTTCGCGAGTGCATACTTCACGGCAAGAAGTTCCTTGTCATGCACTGGATAGTTCCGCTCAGCTGGTTGCAGCTGACGCGACTGGTAGCAGAAGACGCGTTCAACGCCTTCAAGATCGTACTGCATTAATGCACAGCCGATTGCGAAATCGCTGGCATCACAGACCACATGAAATGGCCTGTCCTGATCGGCTATTGCTAGGACTGGGGATTGTATCAAGCTCTGCTTGATACCATCAAAAGAGCGCTGACATTCAGCGTTCCATAACCACCTCTCGTTCTTTTTCAACAAACGAGAGAGGTGTACAGCCATCTCGGCGTAATTGCGTGAATACTTGTGCAAATACGCCGCTAGCCCAAGGAATTTTCGAAGACCTTTGACATCAACCGGCACAGGCCAGTCGGTGATCGCCTTGATCTTTTCGGGATCAGGACGTACACCGTTCTTACCAACGATGCACCCAAGAAGTGGTATTTCGCTTGCTGCAAATATACACTTCTTGAGGTTTGCATACAATTGATGCTTTCGCATGATTGTAAGAACCTGTCGGACGTGGTACCTGTGAACCTCAACATCCGACTCTCCATTCATAGCCCGACTATGGGTGGATACGTCATCGAAATAACTCGGCGCTAATTCTCGTACTGGTCTCAACAGATGTGATACACATCTGTTGAACGTGGCAGGGGCATTACTAAGCCCTTGTGGAATTACTAGCCATTCCCAGAGCATGCCGCTAGGCGTGCTAACTGCGGTAAAGGGTTTATCCCGTTCTCGCATAAGGATTTGATAGAAGCCATCCATCAAATCCATGGACGAAAAGATGGTACTCTTTGACATACCATCAATGATTGCGTCCTTCCTTGGTATCGGCGTCTGAGCCGGTACCGTTGCAGCATTCAACTTGTTAAATGCATGCACTATCCGCCACCCTCCTGTTGCTTTTCGCGCACAGAAGGTCGGAGAGCTATGTGGGGAAGTTGATTCCCTCACATGGCCTGCAGCTAAACGATCGGCAAAGAACTTGTCGATCGCAAGTACTTGTTTACGAGGCAGTGGCCACTGCTTCATGACACAGTACTTCGAGCCTGGTTTAAGCTCGATCTCGTGTCGAATACCTTTATCCTTCGGTAATTCGCACGGAACAGTTTCAGGGAATACATCCTTGAATACAACAAAATCTCCATAGAGAGGATTTGTCTTGAGCGATTCCCACGATTGGGAGTCATATCGCTCAATTAGTGTCTTTTCATCCAGGACACTCTCGTCGATAGGTGAACTACTGAGAACTCTCTCGTTCTCAGTGAACACTGTTGCTGGCCTTATGTCGGCTACACACTCGTCGTCAGCGACGAGTACGCAGATCTGCTTGACTTTGCCACTACGCAGATCACGCAAGAACATTTTATGTTCGAGCGTTGACAACTGAGTGACCTCCGAAGTCAACTTCGGAGGCGCAATCAGATCAAGTGTATAAGCGCCTACACTTGATCCGTTATTGACTATGACATTCAATGTCTCTGTCATTTTCTGGGGACTTATTCCCTCAGGCCTCGAAGGACTTATTCCTTCGGCTTCCCGGGGACTTATTCCCTCGGGTTTCGGGGAACTTACTTCCGCCGTAACTGTAATCTTGGGACTTATTCCCTTTACTTCCTCTAGCTGAAAATGCGCAACCACAGCGAGATCCTCTACGAAAGACTCTCTAGTCGATCTAAGATTATCGTTTCGCTTAACCTGAGCGATCGATTGTTTCTCTTCTAGATGTTCCCCGCTAGGGATACATCTTTGTCCCGGTCCACTCGACTTATTCGAGTGGTGGACCTTCGGCGCAGCCTGTGTTTCCTCACAGCCGCCGAAACTTTGCTCCGAAGTGTAACTGTTTGTTACACTAAGGTTTTGTGCAGTCGTACTAACGACCGTACCACAAGTGAGGCCATCGCACTCACTCGTAGTACATCCACACGCTTGTGGACGCTCCAAAACGTTCATCAGATGGCCATCTGATGAACAAGCGGCAGGCATCGTTACTGTCCGATGTTGCCAGTTTACCCGTGGTTCGTACCTTCTGAGCCACGGTATTCCAAGGATAACATCAAATTTGTTATCCAAATCCAATACGACAAAGTCATCGTCATATTGGGTATCTTCTAGCGTATAGTGGATCTTCACTATACGCTTCATGACGGTTACGGATGCGCCTGTCGCAAGACGTACCGTCATCCTCGTAGGAGGTGTGTCACATTCACTGAATTTAAAGTGACCATCTTCTAGCGATTGGCGTCGCACAAAATTGTTAGACGCCCCACAATCGACTAGAGCTCGAAGGGACAACTTATTCGTCACTTCGAGTTTCAAGGTAATGAGTGAGATCTCATTACCTAGAGCAGCAACGCACAACGTCTGTGTGTTGGGAGCAACCTTCATCAAGAGGCCTACAAATTCTCTTGACGTTGCTGGATCAGTAGGGTGCTCCGCACCTACTGATCCTGTCCGTTTTTTGACGGTCCATCCCGTTGTTGCGTCTTTGCACCAACTGCGGACCCTCGTCCCTGCCCCTTTCTCATGGGTGGACGGTCACTACGCCCAGTGTCGCGAGACACTGGACGAGGGGCACTACACTCGTAAGCGTAGTGTCCTGTCTTCTGACATCTGTTGCATCTCTGCAACTTCTTGTAGCCTGTAGAGCGAGCCTTCTCGCTCTCTACATAACAGAGTTCCATCGGCTCTGGACCTCCGTTGTCATATCGTATCGGTTGACGATATGATGTCGAGCTGGCGCGAGCCTGTCTCAGACTGAAGTCTTCCTGCTCCGCAATGGAAATGGCTTGTTCTAGTGAATCTAGTTCAAGTCGGAACATGTGAGTCTTGACGGGACCATCCGCAAGACCCTGCATGAACATCGAAACCAACGAGTGATCATCCACCGGATTGGAACTTATACAACTTGTAAGATGTCGTATATGTTGTGCGTAAGCGTGCACACCACGCTTGCCCCGTTTGAGCTTCAAGAGTTCGGTTCGAGCTCTGAACTCAGCTCTAGGCGGTTCAAACGTTTGTCTGAGCCGCGACTTGAAGACTTCTAACGACTCAAACGCATATGGGTCGTGCAACTTGAGCCCCAGTGCCCAAGTCTTGGCACGTCCTGCCAGATTTGACTGGGCAAATGCAACTTGCATATCCCCGTCGTCGATGCGACGCGCCCTTGCGTCATCCAATTCGACGAACCATCTCAAGAGGGAGTCTTCTTCGACCCCCCTATACTTGGAGATGTCAATCTTCAAAGTCTCGGGCCGACGCGAGTGCATCGACCCGCCAGCAGCAGCCTGCTGCTGTCTCAACAGTTCAAACTGTTGAGCACCTTGTTCTCTCAACAACTCTGCTTGTTGAGAACCTTGTTGGTGAAGCAAGGCTACTTTCTCGCGTTCAGCGTCAAGTTCATTTTGGATGAACTTGGCGATAGTAGCATGTTGGGCGTCTCTATTGAGAGCCTCTAGCATGACGCTAACAGCATGGATGCCCATGGTCGAACCCATTCGTTCAACCGCATCCCATTCGACATCGCTCAAATGGGAGTAGCCGGCACGCGTAGCGTGAAAGCTTTGTTCATCTTCATCATCTAGCATATTCATGTTAGATGTGAACGTGGTCCTTGGACGGACTAACTGAAGTCTTCCTGTTCCGCAATGGAAATGGCTTGTTCTAGTGAATCTAGTTCAAGCCGGAACAGGTGAGTCTTGACGGGACCATCCGCAAGACCCTGCATGAACACCGAAACCAACGTGTGTTCATCCACCGGATTGGAACTTATACAACTCGTGAGATGTCGTATATGTTGAGCGTAAGCGTGCACATCACGCTTACCCTGTTTGAGCTTCAAGAGTTCGGTTCGAGCTTTGAACTCAGCTCTAGGCGGTTCAAACGTTTGTCTGAGCCGCGACTTGAAGACTTCCAACGACCCAAACGCATATGGGTTGTGCAACTTGAGCCCCAGTGCCCAAGTCTTGGCACGTCCGGCCAGATTTGACTGGGCAAATGCAACTTGCATATCCCCGTCGTCGATGCGACGCGCCCTTATGGCGTCATCCAATTCGACAAACCATCTCAAGAGGGAGTCTTCTTCGACTCCCCTATACTTGGAGATGTCAATCTTCAAGGTCTCGGGTCGACTCGAGTGCATCGACCCACCAGCAGCAGCCTGCTGCTGTCTCAACAGTTCAAACTGTTGAGCACCCTGTTCTCTCAACAACTCTGCTTGTTGAGAACCTTGTTGGTGAAGCAAGGCTACTTTCTCGCGTTCTGCGTCAAGTTCATTTTGAATGAACTTGGCGATAGTAGCATGTTGGGCATCTCTATTGAGAGCCTCTAGCATGACGCTAACAGCATGGATGCCCGTGGTCGAACCCATCCGTTCAACCGCATCCCATTCGACATCGCTCAAATGGGAGTAGCCGGCACGCGTAGCGTGAAAGCTTTGCTCATCTTCATCATCCAACATATTCATGTTAGATGTGAACGTGGTCCTTGGACGGACTACGAAGTGCTACCAGGTGTAACGGGGCACCCTGAAGCTTGTACTGGTAACAGTACAAGCTACTTATTCTGATGACAGAATAAGGCGGTGCCTCGTAACTTCACGTACACTCGTACGTGCAGAGGAAGACGGTAAGAAGAAGCGAGTACTTGGTTAGAGTAAAAAGTAGAACTGTATTTATAATAATTAATGTCTGCAATAAATCACTATTTATCTTATCTAACGATGTCTAAATACAAATGTGTAAATCAGTTATCTGCTCACCACTCATTGCGTGTGTCTGTCGTGGCGCGTCTTCGTTGGTTGATATAATGGCCTATATCAACCAATTAGGAACTACTCGTAAGTGCTGCAGTATATTTGTCCTTATGACAATATTCTGAGAATGTAACTCTTATAGTTATATTCTATTAACAATTTCTTATAAATTGTTATGTAACGATTCACCTCATTACAATGATGGTGCCATGGTACTTGGGAATACACATTGTTTGAGAACGAAGGCGTTGCGTCAGGATTGGGCAGAGATCGATAAGTGTAAATCGACCGAACGTGTTGTGGGTGGCAGTCAATATATAGTGAGCGTGTGTCTACAAAGGGAAGGCTTATTAAGAAATGATTTTTATTTTACCTAATGTTTATAGATTTAACATAGATTTTAAAATAATGTCTCTTAAATTTCAGATTACACATATTTTAGAGCTTTTTAAATTTAAAACATAGACCAAACAGAAAGACCTCAACCCTCCATGAAGGGAGCATAGACTAACCAGAAAGACCTCTACTTTCATGAAGGGAGGCAGCTATTCGGTTAACTATCGTTCTGGCACATTTTAAACTGGTAGCAGAACCACATTTTTATTGAGGTCGCTTCCAATCGAACGTGTTCCAGCAGGACATCTCGACAAAACGTTAGCCGTTGTGTCTGGTACAGCTCCTGGTCTATGACGAATACATTTGGTGCAGAGCCATTATCCCACACTGTTGACAATTGAAACATCGCCCATGAATAAACCCGCCGTGAGCGTCTCATCGGTCATTCTGATGACGTGAAGCAGGGGCGTCGATATCGGCTGGTTCTGTATGGGCAGTCTCGTGCTCAAGCTTGATACGCGGAAAGTAGTAGCACGTAGGGATCAACCACAAATGGTCACTTTGGACGCGTGCGCGATGTAACCTAGCTTTTCATACACATACATGTTGTTTATACATCCATACAGGGTGGACATACACTTACAAAGCGTCGCGCTTGTAAAGGTAGGGCATGCATATTAGACCTAGAAGCACCTGCAGCGCGAAATTCCAAAGTGCAGAATGTCGATTTCCAGCGAGCCACAGTCGCTACGGAAGTTCAAAAGACAACAATTCACCGTCAGACGCACCCCGAGACATGCAAAATGGCCCCTAATCGATTGATTGCCTGACTGAGACGTACCGAAATGATGCTGACTGCTGCTGAAAAGACTGACAGCGATCCGCAAAAGGAGCTTACGAACTTGAGTGCGAGAAGGTTGTTCGTCACGCCTATCGGCGAGTTCCGGCTAAGCTGGTACGTAAATCCTGCCAGGAATGACGCCAACAAGTTGCAGCAAAGACAACCCCAATCGATGAACGGTCCACCGTTTCGGGATGTCGCAACTTGCAACTGCACGGGCTGTTGGGGAAAAAACCCGCAGACGTAGTTCGACAGCAAAATCGCACTACACGACATCAAGATCCCAAGCACCAACTCTTCACCGTCTGCTACATGCAGTGACCCAATAAACTGCGGGTCTTTCGGATCACTGTCGAAATCCAATCATCACGTCAACCAGCCTCTCCCGATTTTTACAGTATTTTTTTTTACGTACCGAACGAATCCATGCGGTCCCAGCGCGGCTCGCAAAGTCGTCACTCCAACCAAAGCGACTAGACTCGTCATCAACGATGATCTGTTTAGCATCGCACCAGCTACTCGGGTCACCGAAGCCAGTATCGGATGCTTCCACGCAGCTACTACGGTCAATTTACCCAAGTAGAAACACCCACAGCCTCCACCTAATGAAGCACAGATGTACAGCGGTCCAGCTGCAACGGTTTCGCTGCTCAAATCCCCTGCATGGTCTACCATGAATGAGTACGACGTAAAGACGCTATACAATAACACACAAAGCGACACCAGTTCGTACAGCCGTCAGAGGTCAACTGTCAGATCGAAAATAACCAAAAATGAATTGCCGCTCTCGTACCCTAAAAACGCCGAGCGAAATTGCGTACAGACGAGCGAAATCTCGGTGCCTTTCATCCGGTCTTCGTACCCATAGGATAACCCGTCCAGGTAAGGTCCAATCCAGTTCAATAGCATGCCCCCGACGTTCAGCTGGAACCGGTGAAGAGTGTATCCCGGCAGGTAGCACGTGGTTACGCACTCAGACACAGCTGCTAGCAGCAATAACCAGAGAAATTCGTCGTTTGTTTGACGCAGTAGCAGCAGATCATGCGCATCCTCTTCTTCGTGCTCTTTTGAAGGCAATGCCAGCACGCTGACAGCAGCATCGTCGTCTACCTCGCGCACGTTTTCGTCCCGAGTTATCTGAGCTCGTAACATGTGTCAAACCGAAGGACATTGATAGAAAAACTCCACCTCAATAGTAGCCTCTTTCTACGCAACATTCAAAACACGTTAGAAAGGTACAATCATTCGCGGCCATTCAACAATAACCCACAAACGCAAAAGAGAGGGGCACGGGTACACTCTCGAGAGGGTACCCACCGTCCCCACTTCGTACCCTTCGTTGTTTTACATTCGCACCACCTCGACGTGTACCTGACAAAGAAGACGCGGACGTGTGAGACTTTGGCTTCGTGAGCACTCCCTCGTCCAGCATGGCTCACGACCCGGCGACTCCCCACCACAGCGAAGAGAACGAGAACCAAGATGCGCATGTCACAGATGCAGCTGTCGTAGCAGACAACAGCAGCAGCGCTCTCGACGCTCGGCCCACACGAGTCGCGAGCGCGGGTATTGCGGGCCCGCCAGTCGTAGAGCAGTCACTTGACGAGCACAAGAGCACGTACCAGGCGGCTGCAACGCCACAGATTCAGGAGAGCGAAGTGTATTTTCTCATTGCCGACTTTTTGAAGCGCCGGTCAGTGTGTCACAAGGCAGCGGACGCTTTGATCCAAGAACTGGCAGAGCACGAGCTGCTTAAGAGCAGCGTGGACTGGAGCGGCAAGAGCAGGGCAGCCACGTATGATGACTATCGACTACGTCATCGGGATCTCTCGGCTGATCACTTGGTGGAGCTTTTGCAGAGCACAGCAGCGGGAACGTCGTGTACGAGACTTGACATACTGAAGGGAAGGACAAAGGAAGAAGAAAATGTGTGTGTGGTGCAGCCGAAGAGTTCGAGTTTACTGGTACAAAGGCGGAGAAAGAGACTGGTGAAGTTGTCTCTGGACGAGAGGACGAAACTGGTCAAGGATATTGTGCGCCAGCTGTTTGTGAGGAGACGAGTGACGAGGACACTGACGATTGTCGAAAAAGTAATCCAAAAGGACGAGCGGTACCGGAAGTATACGACGACCGCGACGCGCGTGGATGAGCTGCCAACGCAAGTACAGCTGATGTTGTTGAGTGGAGATGCAGCCGAGAAGACTGCTGCGGACAAAGCGAAGACGGTGGCAGCCGATGTGCGTGCATTTAAACAGCTCTTCCAGCTGCGACAGGAGCACGAAGCGGTAGAGAAAGAGATTGACATGTTGATAGACCGCGCAAAGCACTTTGGATTGCTTGAGACGACGGCACGTACCGGCTGCAATCAAGTGTCACTTGTCAGACGGCGGGAGGTTAGCTCGCAACAAGATACGCAGCTCCCGCCAGCGTATTTGTACAGTCGGATACGGAGGCTGAAAACGTTGAGTGGACATTTGCAGATTCAAGCCTACTGTCTTGCTTATGATAAATCGAGCAAAGTCGTGATCACTGGATCGGATGATAGGTACCACTTGCTTATCCCGTAACATATTTCTAGCGACGGGACAGTAGGTAACTGATGCTTTTGTGATATGTAAACAGACTTGTGAAAATCTGGTCGTTGAACACAGGGGATTTGTTGTTTACGCTTCGAGGCCATGTCGGGAACATAACAGATCTGGCTGTAAACCACTCGGATACGCTGGTGGCCTCATCGTCCGACGACAAGACTGTGCGAGTGTGGGAAATTGGTACAGGCGCTCCTGTCGCAGTCTTGGTGGGACATTCCAGTGTCGTAAATGCAGTTCGGTTTCATCCGAGCAAAAATATAATCGTTACGGCCTCGGATGACGGGCGATGCTTTTGCTACAAGGTGCCAGAGGTCCCGTTGGTAGTCCAGCCAGAAACAAAGATCGAGACCGCACGGCGATTGTATTCGCTTAATGCGTACATGCTGAGTTTGCATCCCATCTATGCGATGAAGCATGCTCGTCGAGAAGGCGTCCGTTCGTGCAAAGTGCACTGCGTAACCTTCAGTCGGTGTGGGGACTATGTAGTCTCAGGCGGTCACGATGGTATTGCGCGTGTATGGGACCTATCGGTAGCTTCGGCACCCGATGCGCCTGCCGTAGTGCCACGATTCCAGCCTACAGATGAGCCACAGGAAGCACAAGTGCAGGAGCAGCAGCGCAGCGCATCCGAACCGGGAAGTGGTCTAATACCCCCAGTGTTTGTCGGAGCATCTGGAAACCAACCTTTGAATGTGGAACCCGAGAACTTCTTGACCTCATCCATGCAGCAGGCGGCAAGCCAGGTGAACGACACCTCTGCACCTGCAGGTCCAGCCGATCCATTTCGCGCCATGACATCTCCTAGAGCGTACCTAGCTCTTGAACAGCCGCAGCTTCAGTCTCAACCTCAATTGCAATCTCGAATACCGACGCAACTTCAAGCTGGCGTAGCTATGCCACTTATAAACGATGTGGAAATTTTGCAGCGTGAGACGACGGCTCGTCAACCACAGCCAGCCCAGGTACAAAGTGACTTGCCTTCTTTATCGCTTTCCGATGACGCTGTTCCAAGTATCGAGCCGATTGCATTGTTGCAGGGTCTAAAAGGCCCAGTTTCGAGTATTGTCTACAGCCACCAGGGCGACTGTATTGTAACTGCATCGATTAAAGACAGCGCGGCGTGGATTTGGAGGTGGAAACGAAAGTACGAAAGCGTGCATGGAGCTGTCCTTCTAGCAAAAGAGTCATCATCTGAGCATGATGACATCTCAGCTGTGTGCGGGGTTCGTGGCCGCAGAAAGGCGACTCCGGTTGTCGACATGGTCGCATGGACACACAACGATAAACGGCTCATTACTCTTCATAGTGTCAAACTTAACTCGGAGTCAGCAGACCCGATTTGGGAGCAAAGGATTCGTGTTTGGGATCCGGAGAGTGGAAAGTTGTTGATGACGTTGGGTGCAGTTGATGAAAAGAAGGAGAATGGGCATGTGAATGCAGCATTTGCACTAAGCGCGCATCCAACAGATTGGCGCATTCTAGTTACAGCAGGGTACGACGGACGTGTGTTTTTGTGGGACATTTCCACAGGCCGGATGCTGAAGTCATTTACCAATTTGTCCCCGGACTCGAAACCACTTTCCAATCTAGATGGTGGTTTTATACCGAACGGCAACGGCTTTTGCTTCACAGACCAGATTGGACGATTGCTTATATTTGGTACAGGAAGCGGCGAGCAGTACGCGGCAACGCCAGTGCAGCAGTATTTCCTGCACGACTACGTGATGCTCGTAACCGATGGACATTATAACGTGCGAGACCGAGAAACTCGCGAGCTGCCGAGCTTGATGGATTCTGGGCCACTGATGGATGCCTCGCTGGTTCAGTATCCACATCAGCCACCCCATCTGCTGCCCTATAAGTTGGCTTCTGCCGAGCAACACGAAAAGAATCGAAGACGGCGAATTCAGCAGAGCAAAGAATCGGAAATTTTATGCGGAGTGCGCCATCAGCTTGAACTAGAGGAGGATATTCACTCATTTCCATCAGCGGTCGTTAAGTGCGAGGAAATGGATTTAATTCAGAGACAGGAAGTATTTGCTGCTGCTGCGACGGCACTCGGCACCTCCTCCTACCGACTAAGTGGTGCTCCAGTAACGTTGGCAGAGCTGCGGCGTCGTGGATCTCGAAGGAATGTAGAGCAACGGCGCCGACGTGAGATATCTGCTGAAGAGCGTGACACATCAGTGCTAGAGATCGAGATATCTAGTGAGGATGATCGAAGTGACGAAGACTTTCAGGTGCCAACACCTCGACATGCGGCTGCGGAAGGGGAAGATGACGAAGACGATGAAGATGAGGATGAGTCCGATTTGGACGACGACGATTTACTAAGCGAAAATGAAAGAGCAGTCATATCTCCAATGAGCTCGAGACGGGGACGGCTTCGCAGCTCCCGACAGCGCGAATTGCCCCGTGCGCGGTTTTCGTTTCGGAGTGGCCGGAGATTGCAGTCAAGTAATGACGAGGAACATCGGGATGACACCCCTCGGCAGTTGCGGGCCCGAAGAAATGCATTGAGATCTCGTTCCAGGTTGATTGTCGATAGCGACATAGAAGGAGATGATGACGTGTCTACAGGTCAGCGCGTGAGTGCTCTTGGACCTGGAAGAGACTTAAGCGATCGTGGCGACCAGGATGAGGTTGTTGTCGAGTCAACTGATGGCATGATTTTGGGTGACAATCAGCTAGATCGATTCGATTTGAGCATCACGTACAGTCAAATGCTTGAAGCGAAAAGGGCACAGCTTGATGCAGTGCCGGTGCCACCAGAGAATGGAGAGGCTGCATTGTTACCATGTGCATTTTGTGGTGTGGGAGATGATGACGCGATGCTCAAGCTTCCTGGAGACGGCATGGGTGTATACCCGTTGATTTATGGAGCTCAAAGGGTGTTCGTGCATGATCAATGCGCTATCGCCTCTCCTCTTTGTTTCAACCGAGACGGCAACTGGTATAATGTGGCCAAAGAGATTCGTCGTGGACGCTCACTGGTCTGTGTTGCATGCAACAAGCGCGGTGCGACGATTGGTTGTACGATCGCCGCATGTCGTAACTCTTACCATTGGAAATGTGCAATCAGCTTTGGTTGGTCGGTGGACCAAATGCAGTTCTTCTGTCCAGCTCACCAACCTAGGCGCACGGAACAAGAGGAAGACAATCAATCCGCTACAGAAGATGGTGGGGCCGTCACTGAACCTGCCTCCAAACGATTTGGTCTGAGATTCCATCGCGAGTGGTTGCAACTGACAAGTCTTCGATCAATCCATCAGTACGTTCCACAAGTTGGCGATTACGTGGTATACCTGCCAGAAGGACATCCTGGATACTTACGTTACGGAGGAATGCCACACCCGAGATATTATGCGCAATTATCCAGGTTCTATGCTATTAAGTGTCGTGTCATTGATGTAAAGTATGTTTTCCCAACTGCAGAAGAGCATACGAGGTGCAACACTATCAAATGTGAGCTCTCGCTCGCAGTGCTTGCTGTGCCAACATCAGCTGCCCGGCCTGCTGGGCATCACGAAGAGCAGAAACAGGAAGAAGCAACTGCAGAAGCCGAGGTTTCCGACACAAGGGATATGTTTCATCCGGAGTCATCCCTTTTTGCAGAATTCACGAGTGTTGACGAGCAGTTGTCTCCTATTGCGAACGAGCCATCGACACGCTTCACCTTCAAGATGCTGTATCACTCAAACGACGTGGCAAATTTTCTTGTGCTGGACCATATTTACGAAAGCGGGGTGTGCGGCGATTGGCACATCGGTGATCGAGTTCAAATGCCATTCGTACAGCTAGATGAACACGGTCTTGAGATCGAGGCAAAAATGTCGTACGGGACCATTGAAAATATCCTTAGGAAGCCTTTTTCGTCGAGCAACTCGGCCGAGGTTTCGCCATGGGACTGCGTCATGGTCGAGTGGGATGACCCGGACGATGATACTTGTGCTGTCTGTCCGTGGGAACTTGAGTCGGCGCTACCTGAGGAGCGGCGTGAGAAGCGTGAACTCTCTCTTCGCAGGCGCTCAATGCGGCTTTTCTTTTCGAGGAATATTATTGGTGATAAGTGTGAGGCACTCTTACAGGAATTGGATCAGGTGTTGGCGCTGTCCATATCGCGTGACTTCATGTATCCCGTCGACGAAGAAACTTTCATGGACTATCCGATATCTGTTGCCAATCCTGTTGATTTGACCAAGATCCAGCAGCGACTTCGACAAGGTTATTACCGTCAAGTGGAGGCGTACTTGGCGGATGTGAAGCTAGTGAGTACCAACTGCGAGACGTACAACATTCCGTCGAGCCCAATCTCTCAGAACTCACGAAACTTGTACTTCGCTGTGTTGACGCAAGCACAACGTCATTTCCCGCATCTGTCGCGCGGTGCTAACAATGTCAATCGTCAAGAGGCTGTCAGAGAGGCGGTAACCACGACGTATGCGTATCCGCCTGACGACTTTGTGACAAACTTTACTGAGGAATCAGAAGAAACGCGGTTAGAGCTATTGGAGGTCGGCTTGTTGACCCCGGTGCCCGAGGACAATCTGTCAGCTCCTGTTGCTACTCTCCACCGCGTCCCGATCTAGCAGGTCAACATCCGTCGAGAGCAATCGAGTTGAAGGTTCTCCTGATGTAGCTACTGCTGCTGTCGCTGATCTTGCTGCCCGAGATGTTTCAACGGAAACAAAACCTCTGCGTGGCACGCACGGTGTTGAGGAGACGGAAGAAGGTGACGACGTTGAGGAAACGGTGGATCGCGTAATGCAGCAAGATGGCGGAACAATTGTTGACAACGTGTCTGACGAAGGTCTAACTGAGACGCCAAATGCGGCAGATGGTGCTGCTGCAGGTTTCAACAGCCCGAGACCGCTTCGGAATCGTGAGATAATTGAACCACAACTCCTGTCACCTCGAGTTCGCCGCCCGACCCGAATGGCCACGAGTCCATTAAGTGGCACACTTGGTGGTGGAGGAAATGCGCGAAAGCGACAACGCAAAACTCCGGTCAAAGTGCTTTTGACCCACTCCGCCCTCATGGATCATTACTCGAGCTCAGAGCGTGAAGCTATAAAACGGGCATGTGACGAGGATCTGAGAGCTGTGCTGCAAGTGTTTCACGAAGCCCTCTCTGAAGCTGACAAGACCGACATTTTTGCCTCGCCCGTGACTGACGACGTAGCCCCGCATTACTCGGAGACGATCACGCGTCCAATGGACTTCGGAACGATTCAGAACAAACTGCATAAGTACAGAAGCTTTCGCGACTACTTCGTAAGTGCTGCATGGTCTGCACGTGATGTCTATTCTACGCGTACTCATTGACATGCGGATTTGCTCTCCAGGCCCAGGTGGAACTAGTGTTTTCCAACGCGATCAAGTACAATGGCTGGGACTGCTTTATTGGTGGTCTTGTGGAGGACATGCAACAGTACTGCACCAAGTTTCTGCTGGATGCTGTGGGCGTGAATCTCCAAGGGCACTCAGCCCCTGCAGCGAAGAAAAGTAGGAGATCAGCGGACCCCGCTTTTCACGCGGGCAACAAGTCATCGTCTGCTGTAGCCGGTAAACAGCGAGCCCGTCGAAAACCTTCCGCTACTGGTTCAGAAGACGAAGAAGAAAGCTGGCATAGCAGCGTATCAGAAAGTGAAGAGGACGAGGACGAGGACGACGAGATCGACGAAGATGATGATGACGAGGATTTCAGTGATGGGTCCGACTATGGCGGTACAGGAAGGAAGCGACAGCTTCGGCGGCGTGCATCAGGCCCAAAGAAGCAAGAAAAAGAAAACCAGGCGGCGCTACTAACGTGCCATGCGGGCAGCGACCATTGCGGTAACAGAAGGAGGTGCGACGGTAAGGAACTTGAATGCATAACTGCGATGCTGCCGGTCTCTAGCGACACCTTCTTATGCCAATGGCTCAACCAGTCGGCATGTAAGTGTGAGCAACAAGGCATGGGATATTTAACCACACTTCTATGTAAACGAGATAGATGCATGCAACGCTGGACACCGTTACAACAGTTTCACCCCGTCCGTAATCTTCTCAGTTGCTTCGGCGTTCTGCGCATCCATCTTGTCCATCGTGCGCGATGCAATGAGCTGCAGTGCCCGCAGGTCCGAGCCCTTGACTCTCTTCCGTGCCTTCTTGTCCGCCATGCACAAAGCGCCTACAACTACTCCCGAATCCTTCGCAATCATCGGCACGCCCAGAAAAAACTGCACTTGCATCGAGAGCGCCAACGGGTTCTTGGCAAACCGAAGATCCTTTCGACAATCCAGCACAACCAGAGGTTCATGCGACATTAGAGCGTGGGCGTCCACGCCAATGTCACGCGGTACCTGGTCGCCCACAAGACCGACCGTGGTCACGAACAAACTCGTTGACTTCGTCACCACTGAAAGAGCAGCCACTGGACAGTTGACAGTCGTGCGCGCCAAGTCCAATAGGTCACGGAGAACAGTATTGGCAAAGTCCTGCGACAGATTCAGCCGTTGAATGATCTGGACGCGCTCATCTTCCGTTGACGTCAATGGAGCATCGGGCCACGAATTGCCCTTTGCGAACGTCAGCTCGTAGTCATACGGGGAAGTCACGACCACGTCGCCATCATCCTTGCCGCCTTGGCTGAGACCACTGCTGGACGTGCTGCTTGGACTCGTAGGCAGGTTTGCTGCAAGCGTGGGCTCGATCGAGAATCCAGCACAAGCTTCCTCTACTGTAACGTGTGCCGAGCTGCCAAAGCACTCACTATCACTCCCACGACTCGACGCTCCTTCACTAGCACTTGATCGACCGGCACCGCTGCGATTATCGTAGGTGGCGCTCGATGCGCCATTCGGTCCGTTCTGGTCGCCATTCAGACACGCCATACACACACGCGTGCTGCCTGCGAGCTTCGAGCGCTGTGCGTCTTTCCGAATCGCGGAGCATTTCGAACAGACCGCCGAGCCACAGATGCGACAGTGGTGCGCGCGACGTGTAAACATGGAGAAACCACCGGCACAGACCGAGCACGTGTCTCGGAAATGCCAGCTCCGTCGGTCCCGTAGCTGGTTGCGGCGGATCCGACGATTCACCAGTGCACTGGGCACGAGCCGCACGCATCCGGCAAGCCGCAATAGCCATGCACGATCTTGTTCAAGTGACGGAGCACGATACGGTGCCGTCACGAAGAACGACACACGAGTGGTCGTCGAGCTCTTGTCCTCCGATGCCTCGACGACAAATCCGCACTTGTGCAGCGGATGACGCTGCATGTGCGTCTGGGAAAAGATAGGTCCACACCGCGGCAGCTCAAGCGACTCCAACACCGAGACGCCGTACGACGCTCCACCGCCTAAGGGGTTGTTCCCACCACTGCCGGTACAAAACGTCTGATTGAACCGCATGAAGAAAAACTCCCGCAGTGGCGCTTGCGGGTGCACGTCATTGAGCGCGAGCCACTGGACCATGAGCGACGACGTGGTCGGTCTCGTCCCACGCGGACTCTGCAACGCCGTCGTGGGCGTCGGAACCTCTGGCGTCGGCTCGGGCGCATTCCCTGCATCGATATCCACTTCCGTGTAATGGAGGGCCTGTCCTGCCGCGTACTGGGCGCCCAGCAGGTCCTGCAAGAACGCGTCCACTTCCACAGCTGTGCGGCCCGAGAGCAGCGCCAGGACCTCGTCACACGTCGTGTTCTGGAGCCGCACGACGCCCTTCATCACGAGCAGCTCGTCGCGGTCGTCGTGCATCTCGTAGACGGTAAAGTTCTCCTTCTGCTGCCGCAGCACGGCGCTAGCAGCCACGGACCCTTCGACGCCCTGGTCGTCGTCCGTGACCCACCGAATGAGCTGGTTGATGCGACGCTCGCCGAGAGCCGCGAGCTCCTTGAGGCGCTCTTTTGTCATGGCGCGAGGCACTTCGTATTGACGCGAGACTTGCTCGGCATAGACGCGCGAGCCCGAGGCGCTTGAGGACGACGCGCTGATGCTCTTGGTGCCGCCGATGGAGCTCTTGTTCCTGCGAAACATGGACGCGTGGACAGATAGATCGATGGAGACGTGGATGTGGACGGAGACGTGGACGTGGACGCTCGAGAGAGAGAGAGAGAGAGAGAGAGAGAGAGAGAGAAGAGCGCGATTGGGCTCGGCCGGACGAAAGTGCAAGACTGTCAGTTTGCAGAAGTGCGGGATGTGAATACTGTGAGAACGCATGGTACTGAAGCAAGCCGAAAGGATTCGATATGGGAGGGAGCTGAATTTTGCGAGGGGTGATCATGAGACCGACTGTCGAGTTGACGGTGGTGGCAAAGGGTATGCAGTTATAGAGAGAGCAAGAGTGAGAGGTGGAGGGATCGTGGATATGGAGTTTCACGGGCGACTGCGGCCGCGTCCCGTTTGCAGTCGACGTGACGGCGACAAGTTGCCAGCTGCTGGCGACTATTCGTGCTGAGCGTCTTTTTTTTGCCACTGCTAGAAAGTGCAGTAGATTCACTTGACATTTCGAAGGCCGCGGCAGAGGCGAGTCTTGACATACCGGGGCTCTTACTACCGAAAACAGCGATAAGTCACTGGCAGAAACGCGGATGCGAGTCACACACGGGGTTCCATCATGACGAACTTTTCGAAAATGACGACGCGTTTTCTAGCCCCCATTCCCGTTTCTGCTCTGCGCTTTGTTGTACAGTACACGCATAAGAAGGAACTGAGATGGCTACAGGGACCAGGTGTCGCGCGGAGAGCTCCTTGAACACTGCCATTGGCCGCTACCTGAACAGCAGTTCTTGCCTTGCTGCTGCATGTCTTAGCACTGAATGTACGCTCGGGAACGTTGTTCAGATTCAATAGTTGACAGTCATTGCGAGCTTGGGGCGTCAAAGTGCCTGAAGAGCAGTAACTTGCGGACGTGGGCCGCACTGAGCGCTGAATGAACCGCCGGTAGAGCGACGCGAAGGACGACCCGCTATTGAACGGGTGTGAAAACAACAAAAAAACTTACACCCCGATAAACAATGAGGCAGACCGATGCCGATGACACAAATGTCATCCAGCGCATGGGCCAGCGGCAGAGTGCACTCACACGACGTGCCTTTTCACCGTAACGTCGCTCGATTCACCATCCTTGAGGAGCAATGAAGAGCGACCAGTTGGAGTCGCAGAAACCTGAGCTGAGTGCGCAGCTAGTCAGTGCCCCTTGCAGCTTAACACGTGTGTGTGGGGAGGGTGTGAACACGACGAAGTATCCCCGCGCATGCGTTATCCCGTTTCAATGTGTTGAGATTGCCATCTGGCCCTCGTCCACATGGTAGTCGTTGTGCGCAACCATTGCGATGCCCAGACAGTTGTCAAGGTGGCAGTGCCAACTGCGCTGCTGACCTTAACGTTCGTCTAGAGAGTTAGCGTAGCCACCGTGACTAAGATTGAGGCTGACAAAGGGATAACGAGTGGACTGCAACCACGATGAGAAAAAACATCTATCCTGCACGTACGTATCGATCGATACATGTACATATCGATATCTGAGCTAGGACGACAGCCCCGTTCCACTCTCTCGCAGTGTTCGTTCGTTCGGCTGTCTGTCTGTCCGTGTGTCGTCAATCCAGCCCAATTGTTGAGCGTAACCCCCCCCGCTGCACCAAACGTCGTTCTTTTGGGGTGGCATTTTTCGTAGCTCTTTTTCCGCACGACACTCCAACGACACACAAATCCAAACTTGACCTGCACAAGCACATACCAAAGTCCATCAAGTTCCACAAGCTATTACCTTCCACCACTTCCACGAGTGATGGTCTCAGAATAGTCCCTTTGCCGTAAAAGGAGTTTTGTGCGGTTCCAAAAGCCACACATTTACATTCATTCACCAGCCCAATCGCGAGTGCAAACCCCCGGAAACACATGGCTCTGCGTGTAGCGGTCGAGAAGGCCGCGGCTGCGTCCAGCCCGGCCGTGACGCTGTACCGGTACATTACCAAGCAGGTTCCACGTGTGCTCACGCTTTACGACATCCCCATGGAGCCATCAGAGGCGCGACTGGCGGTACAGGCGCTCTTCCGTCAACACGCGAACGTGAGAGACCCGCGCGTGGTGGATATGCTCATTACGAAGGCCAACATGGAGCTGGAGGAGACGCTCATGCAGTGGAAACAGAAGGTGCATCTCATGGCGTTGCTGGAGCATGGCCAGGCGCTGCGCACGCCGGTGCCGGCTGTGGATTCGGCCGAGCAGGCGCTCGAGAAGTTTTTAGCGGGCGTGGACGACGACGAGGACGAGCTCTGAGTTGGGGAGACGGTCTGGGACAGAGGGAGGGTCTGAGGGAAGGAGGAGAATGCCGGAACGAATCTCCTGTGTGTGCGTCGTTCTCTTTGCTTGGTGTGTAGGGGAGAGAGAGGGAGAGCGAGAGAGCGAGAGTGAGAGAGGGTCGTGTGTAGACAGTGGAATACGTCGACGCTTTTTCTCTTTTTTTCGTTCTTCTTGATTGATGACTGGAATATGGGGACGAGTCGCTACTAATGATGATACGTGGATACAAGGGATGACGAGTGGATTGAAGCAGCTTTTGTTTTGTGTTATTCTGGCGATGCTGGTTGTGGTGGTTCATGTTGAATGAAGCAGACAGACAGACAGACAGACAAGCAGACAGGCAGGACTCGGGTGGAAGCACTGGCCTTTGCAGTCGATAACTTAGGAGAACAGCACACATACAATTGGGCAGAACCGCTGCAGGCTCACTCAGGTAGCGGGTTGACGTGCATACGGACCTGGCACTTTGTCGTGTAGGCGGATCGCAACAACTCTTGCATAGTGAGTTCCTCTGCGCCGACAGCGCCTGTTTCCGGAGGCAACGAGGCTTGGATCGTGGGCTTCAACATGTGCACATTGCCACCATCTCTCTGCACTGCGAGGCTCATCAGTGTGTTCTGCTCCACCCCGCGGACAGCGACGTCCGCCAAATTGCGGAGGAAGAGATACTTGTCTCCTGGCAAGAGTGCACGCGCAAACGGGTCGGCTACGCTAAACGAGCCAACAACATGTCCGTCCGTTGTGATCATGGGAAATCCCGCAAAAAACCGCACACGACCATCCGTTACCAGCGGGTTATTCGCGAAACGAAGGTCTTCAGTCGCGTCTAGGATCACCGTGGGCTCTGCCGACATGATAGTGTGAGCGTCAAGGAGGATGTTGCGCGCCATCTCCCGCTTCTTTAGCCCGATCTTCGCCATGAGGAATCCGCTCTTGTCCCCAATGAAGCTGATCGTTGCGATCTGGCAACCCAACTCGGCAGCAGCGTACTCACACATCTCCTGGAACTGCTTGCTTGGGTCAGCCAAGTGCAGCTCACGTACCTTTTTCAGCCGACCAGCCTCATTTGTTGGAACTGGTGCCTCTGGCCACTCCTGCGAGTCGCTGTAGGTTAGCGCATAGTTGAACGGCGTGTTTGCACGCACAGTGAGCTTCTTCTCGAGCAGAGCAAGTTCATGAACACTTGGTCGCGTAAGTCCGTCCATCCAGTGGAATTCGCTGGACTCGGAAAACTCAGACGTCATGTTGGACTCGTCCTCGACGGGACGACTGGATCCACTTGGGTTCACCTTGTTGACAGGATCAAGCATACGAGGGCGTTGACGGCGAAAGGATCCGTTGCTCTTCAGCGGGTGCGTCTTCGGACGAACGGTCTCCCTTATGGACTCGGTCACGTTTGTTGTACTACCCGAAACGGACGCGTTACTAGCGTCGAGGTTACAGCTTTCACGAGAGCTCGAAAAGCTCGGCAAGCTTCGAGCACTGCCCTCAACACGTGCGAGAGGCACCGGATTCGAGCTCCTGTTCGACGCCAAGTTCGGCGTTGTACTCGTTGAGTGGCATCGGCTGCACAGACGGACGTCTTTATTCCGGCTGGACCGGCACAGCGTCGTCATCTCCGAGCACGCCCTGCACACAATGTCCCCGCACACTCGGCAGTGGTGTTTGCGTCGGAAGACACTGAACGCCTTTCGACACAAGTAGCAGTTCGGTCCATTTGTACGGAAGTCGCGCTTCGTCAGCAAGCTGTGCGAACTCAACGCGCGTGTCAAGAGCGCGTTTGGGATCTGGGACACACAGCTCACAACCTTGGTCATCCAGGAGCGTGTGAGCGAGGACACCATGTCACGACCGGGATGGCCTTCGGATAGAAACAGCGACACGCTGAGCGCTCCGTCACATCCAGTTTCCTCAACAACAATCCCCGATCGACGCAGTCGCAGTCTCACCACGTTCTGCGAAGGTGGCAAGGGTTCACAGCCGTCAAGCTCGATGGACTCCCAAATGGAGGCGCCAATGTGAAGCCCCGATCCGTTGCTCTGGTACACGCCGCCATGCTCCAAGTCCTTTTCAAACAGGTCGTTGTACCGCAAGAAGACGTAGTCCCGGTGCTGCAGGTTGGGCTTCGATGCCTGCAGGGCGGTCCAGCTCACCGACATGCTCTCGTTCGGTCGTGTGCTTGACTCGGGCTGCGTGTACAGCACGACGCCGTCTAGGAACAACGGGCCGAAGATGTCGCCCATGGAGTCACGGAGCCGAGACGTCGAGTCCATCCGGAGCATGCGCATGACTTCCTGGATCGGCGCGCGAACGGTCGTCACGGCTTTCATGGTGTAGAACTCCTTCTCGCACAACTCGTAGAGCTTGAGACCGCTCTTGTCCTTGAGCAGCTTCATGGCGAAAGGGAACGTCAGGGCATCGATGCGGGACTGCCCCAAGAAGCGCAAGTTGCGCTCGATGGTGTCCGTGATGTTGACACGATAGGATTTCTCCACCATGGGGAACATGGACGACAGTCGCTTGTTCGGAGGGCTCCTGCGCTCACTCGCTCGGTCAGACTCGCTCTCGTTAGTCGCACGAGAGCCGATCGATCGGGACGTCTCGAGGCGAGGGATGTGGGATTGTGCGTGGGTCGTGGATTGATTGCGTTCGTGGATTTGCCGCTTCTCTGGGGGAAACTGCGTCGACTACAAGAGCTTGCGGTGGAACAGCTGGAGCATGTCATTGGACGACGGGCTGGATGGGCGGCACTCGAGACATGCGAGCGACTTACACTTGTCATTGATAAAAGGGACGTGTGTGTTTCTGAAGCCAAGTGACGCTTCGACTGCAAAGGGCGCATGGAGTCAGTCAGTGGTGACTCGGTGCTTTATTCGCGACATCGACCGACTGAAACAAGGCAGAGGCTTTTCGTCTCGAATGAATGGGGTCGGTCGGTATCAATGGGCTGAACGAGAGGATGCAGCTGGACTGTTGACAAAATCAGCACAACGTCTCTGCTAGGCGAGCAACACGGTAGCTTGCAGTGGTACGTGGATGACACAGGACGCAGGGTCTTTTCTCCGCCACGATGGTCGGTTGCGATTGAGAGTGCTGTTGTTGTCGTCTCTCTTCTCTCGAGCAGGAGGTGGCAGGGAAGGTCTCATGCTCGGATGGTTGTCAATGACAGGGAACTGCGCTATTGACCAAGTCGACACCACGTCGGAAAAACTGCGCGACTAGCTGTACGGACTTCTCCGCGCATCACACAACAAACAGTGTGAGAAGCTACCGCATTGAACATGACACGAAGAAGCCAGCTCACCTCTTGCAAGAGCCCAAACACGTCAGTATCTTGATTCGGGTGCACGAATTTGAGCTGCTCCAGGATGATTCGTGTCGCTTTCTCGCACTCAAGTCGAGCCACTTGGAGCTGCCGTGAGTGAGCAAAAAGGTGGTTCAGAAGATACCAGGGACCGAAGCACGGTTCTGGTAGTGCAGGCGTACCGCATGTTTGCGCTCTGCAATCCGGTTGACGTGTCCTCTCTGCTGCTCCAGAGCCAACTGCCATCATGAACTTGTGTCAGCAGTGTGCAGACGTGCATGATCAAAAGCATTGCGCTTACCACCCGCTCAGCGTATTCAACGTCAACGACCAGCTTTGCACGTTCCGTGATGAGCGAGCGGACGCGCTCGAGCTCGGCGATTCGATGGTCGATCTTTGCAAGAACGGACTTCTCGACTTGATCCTGTTTGCACGAATGGTACGCATCAACCGCGTTACAGGTGGATCAGCGCAACAACGTACACTGAAGACGAGCGAGCATTCGAGGATGTTGCTTCCTTCCACCACTACGTTGGCTAGTGCGTCTTGTGAGCCATCTTGGAGACGTGCTGAGTTGCCGGTGAAGCAACAAATAGCGGTTGACAAGCCTGGCAAAGGCATCCCCGACCGACCACATAGACATGAGATGACAACCAGCGGGCAGACGGTATTCACACTTACTGACGATGCTCTCCGAGTACGCAAAGACACTGTTGCGAATCGTTGTGAGTTTCTCGATGGCCACCTTGTTGCTTGAGAGCTCTTGCTTGAACATCAGATCTCTGGATGGATCAATAAGATGACACGCAACGAGTACGTGCTGAACGAAGCGATTCTTGCGGCTCCGGATCCGCTGTGCTAGGCTTCGTTTTGTACAGCCGAGCGCACCATTGTCGATCCGCCGCACGTCCCGAATTTGATGGCACCGGACATCAGTAGTAGCTGGTGATTCTTCCTCGCCCAGGAGCGGGCACGAGTCATTTCCATCTTGTCGGACATGCTCCATCTGCTCCTCGGTAATTGATTCATTTTCTCGTCGCCGGGGCGTGGAGGACGCCATGTTGACCTGGACGCGATGGAAGAAATATCGCTGGTCGGTCGTGATCGATACGAAGAGGGAACGATTTTGCATCCGTCGCCAGCACTGAGACAGTCGATGAAGATGTTGGTCGCTGCACTTGCTTCTTATTCATCGGTGGACACTGGACGACCATTAATTGTAGCAGTTTGCTGAAGCTGACTCGATCGAATGAACTCAGCGTCTTTGGTTGACCACCTCGAGGTCGCTGACTTGCTCGATGGAACAAACATGCGTAAATCCATCTGACGCGTTGTACGGCACCTTGAATCGTTTGCACTTGTCGAAAAGAGCGTTCGGTACCAGAACACATACCATGCAAATTTAGGAAAGCTCTTCTTGGTATCGGCGACCAGCTGGAAGATGCTCAAGTTTCTGTGCGATTCGCACAGATTCTCCAAGCCGATCACAGAGATCCATAGACTCCGCGATTTTGCTGGACCAGTGGAGGAGCACGCAGTGCTGAGTCATCTGTGCAATGTGGCGTCTCTTCACTGCAGTAACATCAGCAGCAGTAGCACTCCAAGGCAATTCGATAGTCTTCAACTAGTCACTTGTGGATACACTTCTGCGTCGACACGCGTCGGGGTCGTGTCCAGCAGCAGCAAACAAGCGTGATGGAAGACGACACGCTGAAGTCTGGATTGACCACCGAAAACGCGACTGCCGCACTACCGCATTGGACCGCGGTATGAACACACATTATCCATCATCAGCCTTGTGCTTCCTTGATAGCACCATGCAATGGCGAGAATGTTGTTGCCAGTGTTTACACCATGTCAGCGGTTCTGGGTGCATTTTTGCACCTTTTCCAATCACTACAGCCAATTAGCATCAAAATGACATACCTGGCAAAACATTGCAAGTCAAGCAATATTTGACACCTGAATGATGAATAAACTAGTCGTTGGTCATCTCATGTCTAGCGACAGGTCAGTGATGAGATCGCACTGATCGTGCCACTTCAACTACAACAACACATCATTCATGACAAAAACAAGTTACACGATCACAACAAGAGTTCAAAGAGTGGTGGTAAGATGGGTACGATTTCATCATCTTCCTCCTCGAAACTCGAGTAATTCTCAACCCGACGTCGCTCGATGCCGCTCTCTCATTTCTTCTTCTTCGCTGACGAAAGTAGCTTCGCACGGTCGTGAATTCGTTTCTCGACTTCTTCTTGAGCGGCCTTACGCGCCTCCGCCAATGACATCTTCTGCCTACCTCCTTTTGCATGAGCTGCACTTGCCTTGTTTGGTCCGCGAGGCTTCTTGGCAGCCGGAGAGGACTTGGATGCTGCAAACAACAAGACACACACGTACAATCAGCAAAATATTAGACACCTGAAGCATTGGGAGACGAAACACTCACTGGCAGCACGACCAGGAGTTCGCAGTCGCGACTGAGACACGTCCTCCATCTCCACATCATCCGATTCACTGCTGGCTAAAGGTCTCTTACGTCCAGTTTCGTCCGTGCTACATGGAGCTGGTTGGCGCCGACCAGCTTCAATTGCAGCCCGGGCAGCTACTTCTGCTGCGTTTGCTGCTTGCTGTGCAGCGAATTCCGCGTGCTCGCGTGACGCCTTCTCTTGTTGAATTTGCAGCTCCATGCTGATGCGTTCTTCCTCCTTTTGCACAATCGTGTGCCTCATCTCCTCCAGCTGCCGTCTCAACTCTTCGGCTTCAACGTTCTTCTTCGCCTCGGACATCACCTGCACCTCAAGCTGACGCTTCTGAGCCTCCACTTCAGCAGCCCTATGCTTCATCTCGTCCAGCTCACGCTGCAGTCGCGCTTTCTCTTCCTCCTTCACCTTCGTCTCGTGGCGAGACTTCTCTATCGAACAAAGTTGCTCCTCCTGTTTCTGTCGTTCCATTCGAGCTGTTTGTAACTGCATCTCTTCCACACGTTGCCGCAGCTCACGAGCTTTGCCCTCCTCTTCTTGTAGCTTGTCACGAAGACGTTTCGACTCGTTCTCCCTTTCGCCAAGCCATTTCGAGTGGTCACTCTTCAGGCGGTTGATTTCTTTCTCCTTCTGCTCTGCAGCTAGCCGCTCTCTCTCGCGCATACGTCTTTCTTTCTCTGCTATATCCAATGCTTCCTTCTTTTCGATCGCAAGCCTGAAGAAATCGCGACAAAAGTTAGAAACCAGCTCCTATACGAACGAGGCGTATGGCAAACCACACACCGGTTGAGCATCTTTTGATTGTCCACGGCTGGCCTGCAATCACTCGTGAGAATCTCGCGGAGGCTCTTTGCAGTAAACTTGGTGGCATCACGATCCGCTACACTTGACAGGAACTTGGCGGCATGATCTTGCAGGACAAAACGAAACATCGAATCGATCGCATCGTCCGTTGTTGGAAAACCAACTTCCTGGAGCTTCAACTCGAACGCCTTAGTTACGTCAACTCGCAGCTTCTCGTACTGCTCAGTTTCCTTGCGGACACCAGCATCCTTCTCCAATTGGTGATTTCGATGCAGGTACTTATCCGCAAACTACAACACACACCACAAGAACGTCACTGAATAAGAGTTCAGCTGCCGAGAGAAAAGACATGTCACTTACGTCATCGCCGAGTTTCTCTAGCTCTATGCTCTTCGTCTCAAGATCACTCTTAAGAATCGTCCACCCTTGAAGCTTGTCTGCCATGGTGCCTTTTACATGTGCAACTGCACTATCAATGGCAGCCTTGATTTCTTCTTCCAGCATCGGCAAGTTCCCGTCAAGACGGTAACTGACCTGCTTTCCCAAGTCCTCCCGAGCCGCATAGCTGATCTCGTTCAGAATCTGGCGCATTTCGAGTACATACCGTCGATTCATCTCGTCCGCCAACTGAGCCTTGTGGTGCTCAAGATCGGCATGCAAGTCGGATACGCTAAATTCGCTAACGTCGCCAGCCTTTTGTGCCACTTCTTTCATCACCCTAGCAAAAATAACACCTACCTCATTTTGCAGCTTGGTGACCGTCACAGGACACATCGCTGCAAATCGTTTATCCAGGTTGTCGTGCAACTCGGAGCTCATCTGCGCTTTGGCTGCACGAACCACATTGTTTAGTGCGGCAGTGGATTGCTGAATAGCTTTGTCGTTTGCAACCTCCAATTTGTCGAACAGGAGACTGGCATTTTGTTCAATGCGGCCACACTCGATCTCAACTCCACGAGATCCCTGCAAGCCCATGGGAAGGGCTTTAATGCGTGTCAACTCACGGTTGAGCATCTCCGTGCACACCTGCCGCAATTGCGTACCCTTCATTGGAAGTTGAGTCTTTTCAATAACCTGGCACTCCCTTTTCAACGATTGAAAAGCAGCATCAACTTTTGTGGCAACAAGCTGTGTGATCTTCTCGCTGTTCGCGTGGAGTGCGATCGTAATTTCTTTCTCGGCAAACGCATGAAGAGAAGCCTGGATCTCCTTGCGCACTGCAGTCGGAAAGCTGTTCATTTTTTCGTAGGCTTCCAAAATAATCATTTTGACATCTGTGTGCAGCATCTTGTCAAACTCATCACTCGCTACCACTTCTTCCAGCCCTGCAGCTTCGCAATACGCTGAAATCTCCTTCTCGCAGCTTTGCTTTGCTGCTTGAGCCTCTGCACGTACCATAGATGAATAAATCGACTCGGGCATGATCACTTGGTCACTGTTCAATGTATCTACTAGCGCCGGCATAATCTGCATGAGATACTTTGCCGTCAACGGACGCTGGTAAAACTTCATAGGGTGCTGCAGCTGACTCGACAGACATTTGCGCAGCTCACGAAGCTTGTCCTGGAACGGCTTCTGCAGCATATCAAAGCGGATCTTGTCTTTCAGATTGGCTGTGTTGGCCACAGGCGCTGGAAACAGCCATATATTGATCGACTCGAAGGCTTCAATCAGGTTCACGCGGGCCAGGTTTCGCACGTTCACTTCTTCACTCCGCCCCTTCTCTTTCTGAAACAAGTCTCGATACACTTCCTCTGGCGTCGAGCCCACAAAGCTCCAGTCTCGAAACACTCTGCACACATACAGACGTAGAGCCACCACCACAACAATCACCGCATCAGCCGCTTCCTTCAGTCCCCACCATACAGCACGCAACAAGCAAACACATCTACCACGCACAAATGCAAATGTCCAAACACTTTCGTGTTGGCTCCGTCCGCCAGCTCAATGCCCTGGGCTGCGCGTGCCAGCACGGCAAGCAAGTTTAACATGCGGTCTGCTTGGAGACTGTCTTTCCAATTGAAAATCACCACTTTGGACGCCAGTAGCACGGGCGACACGAGTCTCGAGTCATACGTAATGTCTCGATCTCCCTGACCTTCCGCATCGACAAAGCCAATGCGAATATCCTTGCCGGCTCTCGAGGCCACAGGCGGGCAGCCATTGAAGCCACTGAAACTGCTGAGCGGGACCAAATGGCCAGATAGATCCACGCCTTGCGTGCACGGCTCGCGCAAGTTCGAGATCTTGAACAGATCTTGCTGATCAGCCAGCAGGTTCATGAGGAACGACTTGCCCTGTCTGGCTGCTCCAAAGATCGAAATGAGGTTGACGAGCGTCTCGCCGAGAGGATTAAACACTTGCTCAGCAGCTTCGGCGCTGATAAACATCTGGTCGCTCTTGCCAGCTGTAGGTCCACCCATGCCGAGCCACTTGACAGCCTACAAGAGACACACAGGATGACAAAAAATACACAGGAAGTTAGGCAAGGAAGAGAGGTACAAGAGGGAGCTGAAGAGGCAAGAGGAGACGCAGTCGGACCTTGGGTTGGGTCGCGTCGCCGCTGCGGAAGAACATGCTCTTGAGCGAGTCCATGTCGCGTCCGTTGTGTTCAGCGGATTCCAAAGTCGCTCGTTGATTGGCTGCGGGCGGTCATGCGTACCTAGTGCGGAACCCGTTCTTAAACTGTGCAGCAGGCACGGATGCTCATATGCTCTTATACACACGCAAGCAAATCAAAACACACAAACATACACTTGTCGAGCAAAGACACGCCCGACGAAATGTTCCGGCGCAAGACCAAGAGCGTTGGCGCAGGAGGGAAGAAACGTCGCGAGGTCGACGTCGTGAACGACGTAGACGGTCCAACTGCATCGGTAGAGAAGGAGGATGGAGTTGCGGATGCTCTTACAGCGTCTGCTGCCGCTGAAATGGTCGAGCGCGACCTCCACGAGCTGGAGCAGCTGCGGGGGAGTCGTCGCTCTCGAACTGTCAAGAGCGTCATGACGTTCAGCTCCAAGAGCGTCAGTTCCAAGTCAAGTGGCAGCAGCAGCAGCTGGACGGACGGACTCTCAGCTAGGGCACAACAGTTGGAAGCATCGACGCGGCTGAGCTTCGAGGATGGAGACGAGACAGCTGCGTCGATGATGATGAAGAAGAGGAAGATGCGACCGAATGTCGTGGTGGCTGGTGTGGAAGACGTGGCCATGGAGACGGAGATGAGTGGTCGATATTCAGCTGAGATGATGGCAACTCTGAGGAGTGAGCAGAGCGTGCTGCTGTCGAGACATGCAGAGATGGACGTGATCTTGGAAGGGGAAGAAGAGAACGCAGAGACTGAAGCGAAAAGTGTGCAAGATGGACGTGAGGAAGAGGATGAGTTTATTGCTCTGGATGGAGATGCACAGATGAGACGTTCAAAGAACCGCGTGACGTTTAGTGCAGAGGTGCAAGACCCGAGTCGCTCTGAAGTAATGTACGAAGGATTGGATGAAGAAGGAGAGGAAGAAGAGGAACAAAACAGGAGATGGGAGGAAGAACTGATGCGTCGTGCTGGACATCGTGTGCCCAAGTCGTTGGATGACGTGAGAGGTAGTCGCTCGCGCGATGGGATGCCGACTTATCCGACGAGGAAAAAAAGTGACCTGTGTATCACTGGGAACTGTCCTTGGAAGATTGGAAAAGAGCACTGAGTCGACGTCGTTTGAACTTGAACGAGCTTCGCGCGACTTTGCGCGACTTGAAGCTGAGACGGCTTTAGTGGAGACTGCGTTAGTGCAGCAGCAAGAAGAGCTGCGTGTCAGTAGCGAAGAGTTTGAGTACTTCCAGGACGTGGAAGATTTTGTGAGAGGCCTGAGTTCTTGCTTGCGTGCAAAAGTGCCCGTCATTGAAGCAGCGCGGAATCAAGTCGTCCAAGATCGTGCTCGCCGGGTGAAAGATAAACAAAAAGAAGAGCAGTGCGACGTTGTCGAGGAGATGAAGTGGATTATCGGCTCTGGGAAGCTTGATGTGGGCGACATCATGGGGCTGAATCAGCTGAACTTGCAGTCCAGTAAAGATGTTAACGCTGCGTCACCTGAGCATACCGTTCGGTTCCGAAAGTACCAGGCGCACTTTATTGAGTCGTACGTGACGGAGGTACGTCCAGTGGAAGACGATTTGTTCGGTGATGCAATCGATGAGTTCAAGTCGCTCGAGCGTGTGTATGGACGGTTCCAAGAGTGGAAAGCAAAGTTCCCACAAGTCTACAAGGACGTTTTCTGTGAGTTGGCTCAAGAGAAGCTATTCGCCCCGTACGTGCAAGCAGAGTTGCTGTACTGGGATCCACTGGGTATGACAGACGCACAACCAGAGCTGGGGAAAGCGTGGTCTCTCGACGACTTGACTTGGTATCAAGTTTTACGCAAGCATCTGCCGAAGTCAAGCAACGACGATCGAAACAGTGGTGGCCACGTTGACAGTGTACTTCTGTATCAAATTCGTCACGTGCTACTAGAGAACGTTCGCGTGGCTGTGTCAAGCTATTACGATCCGTACTCGAGTCTACAAGTGCGGAGTTTGTCCCTTTTGCTGGAAGAAATCGATCGACAGGGCTATTCTGCAAACGTTGAGGGAGCACTTCAGATGTTGGTGAACACGGTGCTCGAGGCATTTGCAAGCGAAACGAAACGCACGGTGCTTGTCGCACTCGACCAAAACACAGCCATGTCCAGCGAAGACGTCATCGTATTTGCTCGTTACTTGCTGGAAAAGTTCGCCACGCTGCAAGACAATCTGCTCACTCTCTTCGTGGCTCTTCCTAGAGGACCCCTGGCTGCCAGTGCTTTTGGCTGTCTCCTCCAAGTCCTTCACCACCTCTTGGCGTATGTTCGACTTTGCCGAGAAAGACACAAGACACAACTAGTTGCGATGGCTACGCAAGTGATCCGACAGCTCTCTGGCTCGTCGTACGTGCTCCAGCTGCTATCGGACTCAAGCCAGGAACGCGAGCTCAGGCACATCTTGGACTTGTTTGACCCCTTCCTACAACCTACTGCTCCAGCAAGACTCCCATCAAGTTAATCCACACAACACAGGCATTAGGTTCATAACTTTGTTCTCTGTTGATATTGCGAGCCATTCTAGCGGCGACGACGCTCGGCATACTCGGCCTGGATCTCCTGGTTCGTCTTGCCTGCCGTCTCCGGCACGAGCTTGAGCGACAGGAGGTAGAAGACAGCGAGCACGACCGTGAACGGCGCGTAGCTCCAGTCGCCGAGACTGTCCGCCAAGTACGGGTACCCGATGCCCACCACGAGGTTACACAGCCAATTGGCGCCAATGCAGATGGACGAACCACTGGCACGCACCGAGTCCGGGAAAATGTCGGCGGTCATGACCCACACCAACGGACCGAGCGTGACGCCAAAGACAATGACGTACAGAGCCGTAAAGACGATCGAAAGCGCCGATATGTCCACGACGAACGCCACTGTCATGCCCATGGACATGACGACCATGCCAATGATGCCCCAGAGGATCATGCTGCGGTTGCCGAAGCGAGCCGTGAGCATGCCCGTGAAGAAAGCAGGCCAGATGTTGATGAAGTCGATGATGAGCGTGCCCACGCGCGAGTCCGAAATGCCCGCGTCCGAGAAGATGCTGCTCGAGTAGTAGAACACGGCGTTGATGCCCGAGAGCTGCTGCGTGCACGACAACAGGAGCGCGCCGAGGAACTGCATGCGGTACTTGGGCGACCACACGGACTCGACGGGCTCGGCGACGTGGCCGCCCGCCTCGGCGACGCTCGACTGTTTCTTGGGCTCGAGCCAATTGAGCGCCGTCTGCACGTGCTCCTCGCCATAGAGACGCGTGATGACCTGTCGAGCCTCTTCGCGACGCCCTTTCATGAGGAGCCACGCCGGACTCTCGACGGCCAGAGACGGCGACAAGAGCATGTAGATACCGGCCAGCACGACAGGGAAGCCCGCCATGTAGCGCCAGCCGTCGCCACGGTCGGCAAAGAAGAAGCAAATGGCCGGGACCAAGATACCGATCGTCGTGGAGATCTGCAGCCCCGTGCCGAGGTGGCTGCGCAGATGCGGCGGCGACAGCTCGTTCACGTACGAGCCAATGGTGCCCGTGGCCACGCCCGACGCGATGCCGGCAATGAAGCGACCGACGGCAAAGAGCCAAATGCCCGAGGAGAAGGCCTGGATGACGGCGCTGCCAATCATGAAGACGCAGTTGAAGAAGAGCAGTTTCTTGCGCCCGAGCATGTCGCTGAAGTGGCCGCTCAAGAGGCTCCCGACCATGGCGCCGAAGATCCACGCGTTGACGGCGAACGTCCACTCGAGCTTGGAGTGGCCGCTGAAGAGCGTGCACGTGCCTGGGACGACGGGCCGCGCGTTGCACTCGTCCGTGTTGTTGTAGTCCGAGAGGTTGAGCTGCGACGTGGACCAGCCGCTCTGGAACGGCTGCAGGAGTGCGAGCAGCACGCTCGTGTAGAGGATGCGGTTGGGCTTGATCCGGAGGGCTGCGCTCTTGTTGATGTCGTCGTAAGAGACGTCTGGGTTGGGCGACTTGCCGTAGCCATCTTCTCCGTGTGGCGTCATGGCTGGGATTGGAAGTGGGTAAACGGTGGGGGGGGGGAGGGAGGGAGAGTGGGGGAGGAGGAGGAAATGCACTTGTGAGGGAGGGAGCTGGGGAAACGACAAGTGAAGGTCGAGGGGATCTGATGCAGTGAACGGGTGGTGGCGATGCAACTTCAAGGCAGTTGCTGGCAGATTACGCGGAGAATTAGAAACCAGGTGTGGACCGCTCACGACGTTGGCTCTTTAAACTTTATATTTCCAGTGTCTCTTTCTTGATTGATAGGGCTGCCGGTGTTCCGTCAGTCCCTCCTGCTCGTCTTGGGCTGCGTGTGACTTGGGCTTGCACAGATAAAGACCGCACCAAGCAGCAACAGCAGCAACGTTCGAAGCTGAAGCAGTCCTGCCTTCAACTTTTGCACGGAAAGGCAGTCGTAGTAACGCTGTCACTTGGAGTTTGTCGGTGCCGAATAAATCTACTTTGGCCCGTCTTTGTCGGTCTGCAAGACGGACGCCTTCGCCTGGTTGGCCGCGTCCGGACTTCCCGTGCGCAGAAAAGACCCACGTTGAAGTATCAGACTGCGTCTGTTACGGAGATTAGGGATCCACATGCAGGTACCAGAGAAGAGCCTGTTGACGCCGGTGATCTCTTTCCGACAAGCGCCTTTCTGAGTCTTCTGCGAGCGTCTGCTCTATTGCAGCCACGTCCATGGACCGCAGGTGCCGACTGGGCGTCTGCTGCAGCACAAAGATGCAACGGTAGATTCGGTTTTGGGTCCGGCAATGTCGCACACGTACTTCACAGCCACACGCGTGACATGCAAGTGGGTCCAGTGCACGTTGCATGTGACTTCATCCCGTCCACTGACTACCAACCTAGCCGCAGGTCCTGCTTGCTGCCACCAAGACGTCGTATGTACGTGGACACAGACAAGCACTTGAAGGTTGACAGAAGAGCGTGGAAGCGCAAGGAGTTCGACTGCCGCACCAAACATTCGATCGATCGATCGATCGATCGACAGAAACAAGTGTCCGTAGTAGAAATGAGCCAACTGGCGCTATTATCAGTCGCCGGGACCGGACGCGAATCACCCGAACTGCACTTGGATCAGTCGGCTCCTGTCACGGCCACCCCACCCCGTCTATGTGAAATAAATCAAATAGACAAACTCGCTGAATGCATTGGCCACTAAAACCCAACTGCAACATCGCGTACAGAAACAGAGCAGACACTTGCTGTGAGAGCGTACGGTGGTCCGACTATCTTCCCAAGCACCAAAAAAGCGGTAATTGCACGGACTCTATAGCGACGTCACGACGTTTACCACAGCAAGTTCAACAAGTGCAACCACCACTATAACTACAACAACTATAACAACCACAACAACTATAACCACAACTATAACACAACAACTATAACAACAACAACTATAACAACATCAATAGTAGGAAAAGAGACGAAACCGCGCGGTCACTCACTGCTCCCTTTCCTCAGTTTCCAATCGGACAAGTACCGCACAAGTCCATTCCCTCTACCTTGCCGTCCACCGTCCACTACTTGCACTAGTCATGACGTCGTACTCCGACGACGCCTACAGCAAGGTCACAACGCCCAACCCAGACGTCTCTTTCGACGACATCAACAAGAGCGCAGCCCTCCGGATCAAGCCCAACCGCATCCTCTACACGAGCGTGCTGCTCGCACTCCTGCAGCCGTTCCAGAGCGGCTGGTCCACGTCGCAGCTCAACCTCTCGGACTACAACAACACGGACGAGTGCAACGCGCGGCCCGTCGTCCCAGGCACGTGCACGCTCTTCAGCGGCCACTCCAAGCTCGAGTGGACGTTCGCCGTCAACGCGTGGATCTTCGGCGCCATGGTCGGGAGTCTCTTGAGCGGCCACTTCAGTGACATGCTCGGGCGCAAGAAACTGCTCTTTTTCAACTGCGTCTTCATGATTGGCAGCGCCGTCATCCAGGCCTTTTCCTCGGGCATTTGGCTCTTTGCCGTCGGTCGCTTCATTGCCGGCATCGCGTCGGGCGTGGCCACGGGCACCATTGGCTCGTACGTGAACGAGCTGTCGCCGCCGCATCTGCGCAGCCATCTCGGCACGGGGCTGCAGATCTCCACGACGATCGGTATCTTGGTCCCGGCCATTTGCTTCTTCTTTGCCGACCGTGGCGACGGCTGGCGCTACATGGCGGGCTTCCCTGTCGTGCTGGCCGGTATCTACATGCTCTTGTCGCCGTCTCTGGCCGTCGAGAGTCCGGCGTGGCTCCTCATGAAAGGGCGTCGCGAAGAGGCTCGACAGGTCATCACGCGTCTCTATGGCGAGGAGCACGTGCAGACGGCGCTCAATTGGCTCGAGCCCAAGAAACAGTCGAGCGTCGCCGAGGCGGGCGGCCACGTCGCCGAGCCCGTCGAGTCCGTGTGGTCGCCCAAGTACCGCATGCAGTTCCTCGGCGCGCTCCTGTTGTCGTGCACGCAGCAGCTCTCGGGCATCAACGCCGTGTTCTACTACTCGAGCAGCATCTTCTCGGACGCGGGCATTTCGGACTCGCGCGTGGGCACGCTCATCATCGACTTCATCAACATCTGGCCTGCTTTCTTCACGGGCATGCTCACGGCTCGCTTCGGCAACCGCAGCATGATCCTCTGGGGCATCATTGGCATGGTCGTCATGTCCATGGGCATGACGGTGGCGTTCGTCGTGGACATATCGGCGCTTTCGATCGTCTTTACGGCTCTGTACGTCATTGTCTTTGGCGTCACGCTCGGTCCGTTGGTGTGGGTCATGACCGCCGACATCTTCCCGGACTCGGTGCGTGCCAGCGGTTCGTCCATCTGCATTGGCGCCAATTGGCTGTGTAACCTCGTGGTGGGCATCGGGTACCCGTACTTGGCGGACAGTCTCGGCGACTGGAGCTACGCGCCGTTCACGGTCGTGCTCGCTGTCTTCTACCTCCTGTCGCTCAAGCTCGTGCCGGAGACGGCAGGCAAGACGAACCAGGAGATCCAGGCCGAGTATGCCGAGCGTCGTCGCCGCTAGATTGGTTTGAATTTGTACAACCTCAAGTGAGGATAAAAGATCCTTTCATTTTTTCTGTAAAACCGGCTGTTCGTTTTGAATAATTGACTGGGGTCGCTGAATCGTCGAAGTGTGTAATTTATCCAGGATGTTCCACGTGGTGAGTCACGCTGGACTCGACAAGACTGGCGAAATAGCTATTCTTTTGTAGAATGTCAAGGAAGTGTTCGGAATATCACTGATCAGAATCAGCTTTTGACAAGACGAGGAGGCGATTGCGAAGGGGTTGCCGAGGTTACGACTTTGGGCGATCTGAGTCTGATCATCCGCGCACGCATCGACTAAAACACACTGTTGTCCTAGCGAAAGCCCACGTTGCATCATAGTTGAACATGTACGACTACGTGGTGATCAGTATACCGTAGTCAGATATGTCCGTGGTTATAAAGCTCTGTCACACGCGACTATTTGCATGTGTACGTGCCTGCACACACTACACGCTATGGTCCTCGCAATAGTCTCATGATGCAAGTAAAGCTGACTTGTCCCGTCCACTCCATCATTCATCTCGACAAGTAATGGAGCTAATGGCCGAGAATGACTGGATCGCACAGGATCTTGTCATGGTTATCATCTGCTGCTTTGGCATGCTGAATGGTGTGCGCTCGGATATAAGTCTAACTCTGACTTCAGATCTTTTTCAACGACCTGTCTAGCGCCCACGATTCTTTCACATCCCCACTTATGTATACTCTTTGGCATGAAAACCTTTGGTAGGAGAGGTAGAGGAGAACAAACCGACACGTCTCAGAGTAGTGCAGCTAATATTCGTATCGTGCAGGCGACAAAACATCTCGAAGTCAAGTGTGAGAGCAAACTTGCGATGCTAATTATAGTCCGTGGCGTTTGGTCGATTGTAAATTAAGGAAAGCTTGTCACTCATAGAGGTTGTGTGTGCTGCACAATTTGTACGACGATAATCGAGACTTTCGAGACCAGCGAATTAATGACATGATACCGGCGAATTACCAGCATTCAAAGTAATCGAGCCCTAATAAGTGTCTAAACGGAAATAAAATAATGGAGCTGGTCGGCGACGAACGAGTCGTTAGTGGCACAGTGATACGCGCGTATCCATTGCAGTCGCTGCGTGGCGATACATCTCTAAGCAGTACAGGATCAGGCACATTCGGTCCTGGTGTTGGGCCGTGCGGACAGGATGCGGCGTCACAAATGATGGCAGTCGTTGTGGAGAACCATATCCTTTTCACATTGATCATGGCGAGTGCTGCCCTTATATAAGAGTACTTAGCTCCATCGGTTATTTTTACGTGCTTGAAAGTTTTCCTTGACTTGTTGTTTTATTGATGATAACCACAAACACGCACGACGTTCAAGACGTGTCTTGTATTTTTCTATGACAAATGGGCGACCAAGATGCAGTTCCTCAAGCATCATGCAAGTGTTCACGTGACATTCCATTGGCAGTTATTGGACTATGACTTGTTGATAGAGGAGCGTATCATGAGTCAATTGATTGTTTTGTGTCCATTGTCCCGCACGTGTGCAGTACAAAGTTCAACTTCGTGGACATGGACTTGTGGCACTGGAGTGGGAGGCTGGCGTGGAGACGGAAGAGCGTGTGCAATGCCTCGTGGTTGCTGAAAAGAGTGTGTTGAACAAGACGCTGGATCAACGACCGCAGCTGTTTACACTTCCACAAACAGTGGACGTTGAAGTGACGTTCGAAGAGCCTCAACGTCTGCCAAATTCGGATCAGCTGCGTTATCTTTTGCCCAAAACGATAGCCACTCGAGACTTGCACACGGGTTCGTAACTTGAGACGTCGACAGGCATGTCGGATCATGAAATCAAGTTGAAGCAGACGCTGACGCGATACGGTTGTGATACAGGAACACCCTCGGAACAAATGCTCACTCCAAGCCAGACGCGACCGAAACAGGTATGTGCAGTCGAGGGCAGTCTCAGCTTTTCAGTGATTGATTCACGAGATCACGTACGTCGTGTGCAATGAATAGAAGCACAACCGCGGAAAACGTACGCTTGATGAAGCTAAAGCAACATCACCAGCGTACCGGTACTCGTCGTTGGCTGGCTTGGTATCTGGGTACGCTGACATTTACGGCGTCGTCGTAAACGTAACGCTTCCCAAGAAAAGTGGTGGGCGCGATTTTGTCGTGAGTATCTCTGTTTGGCTAGAGGTGGCAACGTTGCCAAGTTGATGTCATGCGTGTTGAGATATCACCGCTAACGCCGGATTCATCCACAACGCAGATGACTGTGAGCGTGATGGACGAGAGCTGTCCTACACGCGCTGAAGCTATGCAGATAAATGTCTTCTGGCCAACAATTGCTCAGATGCCTAAAATCAAGGTACGGCAACATCGTGAATGCGTCACGGTCGCTGTAGATGACAAAGCCAGTTGTATTGTGCTCTTGCCGTAGTATGTCGGGGACATCATCCGTTTCCACAAGGTCAAAATTCAAGAGTACCAAGGCCGTAAACAAGGTCTCAGTGTGTGAGTATATCATTCTTGTGAACAGTTTTGGCAGAGCTCGCCTGCAATAATGCACCACGCTGCATTTGACTCTGCAGACCACGCGTAACACGGTATCTTGTTCTTCGAGAGACGGCTGATCAGACACTTGAGCAGCTGACTTGCTCGGAGACATGGACTTTTGAGCCTTCTGACGAAGTTCGTACCCACCAGCTGATGTAAGTTCGTCTTGAGGCTGCCTGCATTCTTCAGGATACGATAGAATTGATCCAGCTTTGATGTTGCACTCGAACAGCAAATGGGCGAAGAAGAGTTTAGGCGAGGACACAACTTTGCCTCCAGGATGCAAAGAGGCACCAAAGCTGCTGTCCGACCTAAAACATGCGAAGGACTTTATTGACCTGGTTGTGCGCGTGTTGCACCTGGATGACACAACGGAGCCAATTCGACTGATTGTGTGGGACGGTTCAGGCGACGTGGCTGAATCGGATCCGACTCTCGTTCGTGCATTGCGGGACAACGGCACTGCTGTGCCAGCCAACGGAACCTTGAAGGAAGTGATTATGTCGTCTTGCTGGTCTGTCCTGCGTGATATCGGATTTGACGACGGAATGCTCACGCACTGGTGTCGCTTCCGCAATCTAGCAGTCGGAACCGATGAACCCATTCCCGGGGCTGCCACCACGATAGGGAGAACGGAAGTGCTGCGGTTTCGAGAGGTGACGTCTCTTGTGCTGCTACCTGAGTTCGTGCCTGACATCCAATACCGCCTGTCATTAGCAACTAAGCTCGACACAGGCGCAAAAGTTCGAGGTTGCCAATCTCACATGCTTGGCCCTGGCGAGCGACGACTCTCCAATGAAAGCCAAAGCTTCGCCGTGGATAGTCCTGTCGATGTTACTACGGTGATCCCTGACTACATTCAGAAAAACGTTCCGACAACTTCAGTGCGTGAGATCATCCGCTCGCCACAAACCCCGCGGAAGTTTCATTGCTGTGCTCGTGCTCGCGGCATTTGGCCATCCGACATCGAAAAGATCTGCAAACCCAACCCTGGCAAAGATGGCGAGTTCATTTATTCGTTCGCTCTGACGATCCAAGAAGGAGATGATTCCTTGAACGTAATCGTGTACGGCGCAGACGCAGTAAGTGGATGCCTCCATTCATTAGTGAAGCAGAACCTACATAGCTAATCCTTTTCTTCTCACAGGAACACTTCCTGCACGGCATCCCCCCATGTGATCTCAACCAAAGCACCGCCTCCAAGACATTGTTAACAAAGCGGCTGGCTGCGCTCTTGCAGGCCCCCCAGGCCTTCCACTGGTGCATCAAGTCATATTCAGTATCGTTGCCACCTGACACGAAACACTCTCTCGGCCCGACAACTGCAGTCCGATATCGCTTATTCAACACAATGCTTCAATGCTTGTAAGTCACATATAGCTGACAGCGGCCAGTGTCGCTAACATAATTGTTTCAACGTCTGTCAAGAAAGAAGTGTTTCCTGCCTGCGTGGCATAATTGGTATCCATTATCATAATGCAAAATAAACGAACATGTAGTTGTCACCTCTATCATGGGGATCCAACGCTTGAAGCGGAAATGCTGTCAACAGAGTAACGCTTCATACCCTCCAGATCCAACTCGCCGATCCGACCTTGCTGATGGAGCTACACAACAAAGACGTGAGAATATTGGTCGAGTAACAAACAAAGCATCAACACAAAAATGGTCTACCTTTTCCAGCCAGTAAAACTCGTTGTCCTGAGGCATATAGCCAGACATAGGTCCGCCACCCATTGCGCTGTGAATTGCTTGAGACTGCATAAGCTGCTGCGACATTGACAGCGTGGGGCTACTGTACATCATCGTGTCACCCATCCGCATCGACTTCTCCATTTCTTCCTCCTTCAACTTGCCCAGGCGATGCATGAGCGCCTCACCTTCGCGATCGCCAACCCACTTCGGGTGGTTCTGCTTGAAATTAATGAACGAACTTTCCATCTTAGCATCATTGCCATATTCTTTGAAGTCAAATTCTGCGAACCGACACACAGCTCGGGTACTAGGGTGTACTAGAGAGTGCGATCGCAAGAAGAGCAGGATCTCCCGAGCGAGCCGCGGCAGTGACACACACAAGATGTACGGAGCCAAAAAGACGGAAACAACCTCTTCAGCAAAGAGCACAGCTTTGAAAGGAAACAGCACAGTGAACGCGTCCCGCACCTCGAACGAGTGACACTGGCCTCTCCACTCCTTTGGAAAGTAGTGTGTCTCCGCGGAAACTTGCACCATTGCTTCCTCGCAGTCACCGTTTACCAGAAAGGGAGAAGCTGAAGACGTGAACGATCGTGATAACGCAAAGACGCCTGCTGAGACCGTCAGGTACCACAACAGTTCGTGGCCAAACAGTGTTGTTTGCAGCAGCACAGATTCTTCCAAAAGACTCACAAGAAGGAGAACGGCCATTATCGAGCTTGCGCAAAAAGAGATGCCTCCAGCAATTATAGCTAACGAGCCAGCCGGGAACATACCCAAGTAACGGTCCGCCAGCGCATACGAACGTGCCATCCGAGCATCAAGGACATGCGGGAGTTCATTGTACTCTCGAAACCGCCAGATAGCATACGTTGACCAGCGACGAGTGCCAAAGTAGTACACACGGTTTGTCTGCCACTCTTGAGCCGCCAAGAAGAAAAAACGCGAAAGACGGTACAACAAGATGAACGGCGCCAACACGAAGTTGAGCACTCCTGCAATCACAAAGCGTTTCTTGAGCATCTCCGCATTGTGGATCACTGATGGAGCCAAGTTCAGCTCCGCGTCAAACATTTGATCGAGCAGACAAATGTTCAGATTGGCCTCCATGTTTCTCGAGCACATGATGTGAGACGTCGAAAGAAATTGCAGCGACGTTGGCAGTAACTTCTTGCTCTCAAAAAGCGAGTGATTCATGATCGCAATAAGGTAGTTGTCCCGCCGCATAATCCGTCTCGCAAAGTCGTGTGGTGACGACAGCAGCGCCGGGTCAATCTGCAGCTTGTACGACGAGAGCTGTCGCATGTTCACAGGGTCGTTCGCTCCCTGGACCAGATGCAGGACTCTCGTTACCACTTCGTCCCACGCAACAGTCTGCACCTGTCTCTCATGAATACCCAGTCGCTCTTTGTAAAACGTCTCCATCTCTTTCGTATCTCGCAACGTTCCAACGAGCTGGAAAAGTCGCGACACCCAGTACAAAAGGAACATGGCAAAGTAAAAGGTCCCAATGAGCCCAAGCAGACCATTCGTGTCAGCTCGACACGAAACGTAATGCTCCATGTCCTGAGCACAACCTCGTCGCTCCGGGTGTCGATGGCATTCCAGCAACGGTTTCCACTGCACACAACTGAGCAAAAACTCGAGAGCACGACACTCAAGAGGCCTGTCGTCAGACTCACTAGTTCCACGACCACAATGCTCCAAAAGCCTTTGTGGTAGTAGTAATTGTACAACGTGATGAGGAACGCATCGAGATTTGCCACGCGACCGTAGCGATCAGGCACGGGCGACACTCGCCCAGCAGCAGCAGCAGTAGCAGTAGCAGTAGCAGTAGCAGCAGCAGCTTCTCTTTGTCCAGTAGCTCGACGTTGCGCACCTGGCAGCGCGCCCTTGAGAGTGTCCAGGACGTCACGGAAGAGCGTCGAGATGGCAGGAAGGTGCACGTTTACACGCAGCGACGGCAGCGGCGCGGCCCCTGGAGACGAGCCACTTGCACGAGCACTTGATACAGGGACTTGGTGACTGGGTCCACTGAACGAGGGCGCGCGGTCGTCGTCTTTGAGCTCGTTCCAGAGCAATTCATCTTCCTCTTCGGCGTTCCGGGTACAGCGGTCCTCGTTATCAGCCAGTAGCGACTCGTCCATGGCGAGCGAGAGGACAGTATGGGTCTAGATGGAAAGAGGAAGAGCTGGAGCACAAGTGACAACTGTTCGTGGGGGGAGGAGGACCGCAGGGACGCGGCAGGAAGGCGTTGAGAGAGGACAGATCGCGACGATGGGCCGACGACGTTGTGCGTGCTGTTTCTCTCGCTCTCGGATGAGTCGATGCGAACTTAGCTGAGGGGTCGTGCGTACTTCTCGTTATGTTCACTGGCATAGGAGCAATGATTGTAGATAGTTTCGGATGTTTTTACACGGATCCGCGGCTTGCGGATCATTTTCCTTACTTTTTGCTACCACGTCATTTACGGCGCAATACTTTTGTCCCTTATTGTGTCCGGAATGACAAATCTAGCATGGGTCCTGCCCGACGCTATTCAACCGCAACTACATGTTTGCATCGGTGAAACGTACCAATGGAAGTAGACTGGCCTCAATTGCTGTAGAACAGACTCTTCCTTATTGCCAGATCACGTGCATACCATAAACACTCGCTCTCGCTCCGATGGCTTCCCCCGTTATCGTCACGTTCCACTCGACGGTCATCCTCTATATCCTCATCATTTCAGCGTCCGACCTGCAGCTTTTCGGAGACCGTCACTTCAGCCAGCACTCTTTGAACAACGTGTCCTCCGTACACGGCACTTCGGCTACCCTAGCACTGGGCGGCCAACAATGCATTCTTCAATATGCTCATCATTGAGTCACGTAATCATCCCATGGGTCGGGCAATGAGTCCGCGCACTGGACGAAAACCTGGTCCTCGCGGCCGTGTTTCCTCGCTGCAGCATCCAGAGATTCTGACCAGAGAGAAGCACAAGACGAAATTATTCAGCTATGACCTTAGCAGTGTCCAGTTCGTTTGCCGAGTTGGCAGAAACGCCAACGGTACAGCTCAATGATTACCATCGTTTGGCATGCACAGCACCGATGAGGAAAAGGCTGGACTATGCTGCGTCATTCTTGGAACCATCGAGCATCGACTTTTCCGGTCCTGGCTTCATCACTTCATCGAGCAAGTCAGTCAGCTGCTGCTCCAGCACCTTCTGTCGGAACTGTTTCGAATACCAAATGGCTTTCTCGACGTATGTCTTCACTGCGACAGGTCCGCCCTTCATGGAGCGCAGACCACTCACAATAAACTCCTTCTCCTGTACAAACGAGACGAAGGCACTGGATTAGGTAAAACAGCGCGAAGAGTTACTTGCAACGAATAATCGTACCTGTTGCGTGGTCGAGCGAGCCTTGATGAGACGGATGACGGTACTCCATGACTCCCAATTCTCTGCCAAGACGCCATAGACCAGCCGGACAAAGCTGCTGCTTCTCTCGTCCTCCACAAAGTCGCCGTCGTGGAGAGGGATGCCCAGCATCTGGGCCGCCTCGGCCTTCACAGAGTAGTTTGATCCCACCGAGCTGTCGGTCATCACCGAGTCACTACCGTCACTCCGGCCCGGCGACGAAACAGTCGATGAAGTGCTCGAAACAGGAGAGCTTGGTGAGTGGGAAGGTGAGCCCGGCGACGAATTAAAAGATGGCGAACCATGCATACGGTGGGAGCGTTTCGAGTGCTTTTTGTCCCGTTTCAGCTGAGATGATCGCTTGCGCGTACGCTGGCGCTTCGACGAATGGCCTCCGAGTGTTGCGGCCTCGTCTGCAGCTTCATTTTGATACACGTTGCTTGCCTTGGATGAACTCTTTTTGTATGGGTTACCAAGATTGAAAGACAACTGGCGTCGGCGCAGCCCACTTGGGGTATCCTCGTCCGGTTCAGCTTCCGCGAGTGGATTGCGAAGTGCCTCCTTCTTGATCAATCGCGCTTCATAGTCACTCATAACATCAATGGGCTGGCGATGCTTTTCATCCTCCTCTGCAGCACGCCAACCGGGCGCTAGCTTCAATGGCACCTTCGTATCCGTTGCGCGCGGCAAAGCTATCTGAAACTGTCGCTTCGAGGACTGCACAAAGAAAAGTGCTTTGCTTTTCTGATAAGCAGCACGCACTTCTTGAAGCGACATGCTCGCAATGGCGTCCAAATTCGTACCATCGTGGCTTGTCGCACCAAAGTCTCTGCAAGCAACGGGCGATACAGATTGAGACGATTCGGGGATGCCACTACTTCGCAAACCTGACGCAGAGCTGGCAAGATCGCTCCGACTTGCCCGCGAAAACAGTTTGTTGTTGCTATCGCTCTCTGCAATTGCTTGCTCTCGCAGGCGATTCAGAAAATTCGAGATCTGGTAGCTTCGTCCTGAATCCTGGACCTCTGGCACCATGTCGTGCAGGTTGTACTTGCGCAATGCTTTTTCAGCGGAGCATAGTAGTAGATCGGGCATCCATTCAAGTATGACGAGAACGATTCGCGCCACGACGATGGCATGGCCTTGGCTTGAAACATCCACGTACTCGACGCTGAATTGATGTTCTGGCCGCTCGCTTGGTACACTCGAGCAACTTCCACAAGGAGCGAGAAGAGTTTGGGGAAGTTGTACGGCAGCAGCACGAGCACCGCATTCAAAGACGGAGTCCCAGGACTCGAGCTAGGTGCACGAAGTATGCCAATAGGGTCTCCAAGTCGTCCATCTCCTTTGCTGCCTTGAACGTAAACCAGCCATCGCTGCCCGCGACTCGGGGTCGGACTAATCGACGTCTCGAGCATGTAGCTGTCCGCCGGGAACTTGAGTGTATCGAGCAACATATGACTCGTTGCTGCCTCGATAGCGGTCTCCACTGTTCTAGAATACACTAGCGTCGGATGTGCATCTCTTGTTGGCAACGCGGCCGTGTTGCGATCCAGCCAAAAAGCTTCCGCGATCGGCCAGGAGAACTCCTTGGCACTTGGAATCGGTGCAATGATGTTCTTCGTCATGGGGAACTCTGCTTCGCCGTCCATGTTCTCACACTTGAGTTTCACCATAGCTCCCGCTTTCAGCTTCAGAATGATCTGGTCAATGCTCTGCTCGACTGCGGATTTCGACGTCGGCAGATACAGCATGCCACCAGTCGCTTCACTCAGTGCCATCAAGTCGACGGGCACCGTAGGTTGTCCTTTCATCGTGGCCGAGAGCTTGAGAGCGACTGTAAACAGCCGCTGGTCCCATCGAAACGGCTCGAACGTGAGCTCTGCGCCCACGGCGTGAGACGGCGCAATCACCAGCGCGTCTTGCACGAGCCCATCAGCATCCGACAGCATCGTCGCGTCTGTGAGGAGCACACACACCGACACATTCGTGTTCCATGGCGTGCGGCCGAGCGCGTAGCTGTCCCAATTAAACTGCAGCCGGATCTGGTTCATGAGCTCGAACGCCTGCTTCAGAGCTGCGCCCACGTCGCTCAAGTCAATGGCCCGCAGGTTCTTGAGTTCCCGTAGAAACACTTCCTTGTTCGTGGATTGGTCCCAGCCCACGCGCACGCGGCCGCTGTAGTCGGGTTGTTTTATCTTGCTTTTTGTATACCGACGATCGCGTCCGCATGTCGAGAGCAGCATAAAGTGGTGCTGGTAGCGTCGACTGGGATCCCGCACGCGCTTCACGAAGCGCTCGACGGCCGACTTGGCGTAGTCCAGTAGCGTCATGCCGGAGCTCGTGCTCTGGTTCATGGACGCGCTCGTGTCGACGACAAACGTCACGAGCATCTTCTCGCCGCGGCTACAGAGCGCTCTCACGTGTACGGAATACAGGCCGTGGTGATGGATGCTGTCGCTTTATCCGGATAAAACGAACATCGAGATGTTTTGAGAAGGCGAGAGCAATCAAGACGGCTCGCATGTAAGTAGTAATTTAGTTTGTTTCTGTAGCCACAACATGAGGTTTCAGTTATGCTTTTGGTGGTGGGTTGTTGTTGTTGTTGTTGTTGTTACGAGCGGAACTTGCGCTTCTTGAGGGAACGCGCGATGACGGCGGGAGCGGTGATGGTCTCGGCGTTGCGTCCTTTCCACTGCACAAACTCCTTGGCATCCCGACTACCAGCGTCGAACAGCTTCTGTTCGTCCTGCGTGAGTTTCCTCGTGAACTCGGTCGTATCCTCGTTGAGCGAGCTCATGGCGTGATTGAGGATGGCGCAGTAGCGCTCGCCACCGAAGCAGAGCCGCAGGATCTCGTCCATCTCGGCTCGCTCGTCTTCGTTCACACATGGCATGAGGGAACTTCCCACTTGGAGCAGATGGGTGGAAAACTCGCGTAAATTCACCGAGGAAGGACCGGCCTGGAGCATGCGTCGGAAGCGTTTGGTCAGGAAATGGGGCGGCTCGACGGTCACGTCACCGCGTCTGGCGAGCGTCGTGACGAGCCAAAGTGGCAGCTCTACTGAAGCGCCCTTTGGCAAGCCCGCGCTGTTGCAACTAGGGTCCAAGTACCCGCAGTCCAGCGCATCTGTCTCGAACGAGCATTTGATGCGCTCGTCACCGGCCAAAATATCGTCAATGTCCAGGTACCCGCTGCTCATGCGGAGGATCGAAAGTGCCACTTTTGATTGGAAGACGCGGTCATCTGAGTCTTAGAAAAACGCTGCTTATGTCACAGTACTTCTAAAAAGCAGGATAAGAACTTGCAGTCTGTCCGAGATCGGCTTTTGGCCCGTCTTTTCGGTTTAGATGGCAGGCTACAACGAGTTTTCTAGGTTCTATCCTCCACTTTTTGTAGGAGCAAGTTTGTTTTGGGTAGACGGTAACAATGAGCTGCCGCGGTGTACTGACATTCCAACACGTTCATCCTTTGCAGGACTGTGGCGATTGCTTACCTACAGCTCACCACGAAAGCACATCACGGAGCTCAAGGGATCAACTGTAAATCGATCGAGTCACTCCGAGTCTGTGCCGGTATCGTCGTCGTCAATCTTGCCAACTACTGGTACTGTCTCGACCTTGAGGTTGTTGATCTTGTCACCGGCCGTCGTGACTGCCACCTTCTCTCCCGTTTTCGTCACACGCATCACCTTTGAACGGTCGTGCAGCTTCATCATTATCATCGCATCACCGTTGAACGATTGTGCGGCTTCAATGTTACCGTCGCTCGAGTCCAGAGCTCCGATCATGCTCCTTATCTTTTCCCACCGACGACGAGCGTTCTCTGCCGTGACCGTCGCTTCCGCTTCATCTAGATCGCCGTCCCCAGTGTCTTCTTTTTTCAGGCTTTCTTCATCAGAGGAACTGCCAATCACAACGATGTCAACTGAGGCGGGGCGTCTAGAATGGCTCTGTAAAGTCTCGCTTGCAAATGCAACCGCACGTCTTGCTTGTGCTCGTGGACGCGCATTTGTCTCGACTATTGGCAGTGGTGAAGCAGCTGTCTGCGTTTGTGCTGCTGGTGGCTCAGTGGACGCCGGCAGAAGGGCACGTCCACGAGAGCCTCGGTTGGGCATGATGTGAACTGCTCGACAAATCACGTCCTTGCGCTCGTTCGTCACGTAGAAGCGCACTTCACCAGGCTCAGCAACAACGTTTTCTCCAAGCAAGCGCAAATTGTTCAACACGAACTCAAGCTTGCGCTGAAGGGCAGTTTGCTTGTTGCCTTTTGCAGCTTTCCGAGCGTCATCTGTGCTCGTCCGGTGTCGCTTACGCTTTTTACTTGGAGCAACGAACATCGTCCCTGCTCCAGTGTTCGACTTTTTCGGTGAAGCCCAGAGCGAGTCGTTCCCGCGTACTCGTGGTCGATTCGTAGAAGCTCGTGCTTCTAAATTGGCCTCGTTCAAGTCGGTCTCACTGGCCTCTGTCTCATACGGTCGATAGATTAGGCTCTCTACACTGCCTCGCATCCACAATTGTTCCACCACGACGGCTCGACTCGCACCCATTCGATGAGCCCGGCTTATAACCTGCTGCTCCAGTGATTTATCCCAGATCTCGTCCATCAGAAAAATGTGCGTAACGAAAGAAAGGTCCAAGCCATGCGAGCCAACCTCTGTCAGCAGCAGGACATTCACATCGGGATCCTCGCGAAAGCGCAGGAGATGCGCCATTCGTAGTTCTGGGCTCCGTCCGGCGATAAAGTCAGCTGTGGGCACGCCCTGCTGAGCAAATGCAACCTTAGTATGCCAAATATGCTCCTTGAACTGGGAAAAAATGATTGCCTTGAGATGACGTGCTTGATGTCGCGGAGAACGCCCGTTTGGAGCTACGGCGCCGTATAGAAGCTCTTTCTTTAGCTCCTTGATTCTGGTTGCAGCATAGAATGCTTTGCTGGCGTCGATGAAATGAATGTCACGAGTATAATCGATTGCACGCCGAGGCTCTCGTGGACCATTTGGACCATTCACCTCCGGACCGCGTCGGGTTCGACCATGCCTCCGAGATCTTTGTCCTTCCCTATTGAGCAGCTGATCTTGATTTACGAGCTGCTGCACCTCATTGACATGCCCTCCATGGCGATCATTTTGAGTTGAGTTGAAGTTAACATTCACTAACGCCACATCTTCCACCATTTCAAACTCAAAGCCAGGCTGAAGTCGTTGGAAAGCTTCCCGATCAAACACTGCATTGCAGCGAAAACATCTGGGACCGACTCGTCGCATCCGATCTTCGACACAGTCTGCGCAGCACAAATGCCCACATGGGATAATCATAAGTAGCTGCAGCTTGCGTCTGCAACATTCACACTCCGTGACTACCCCTTGTAGTTGCACTCTGCGAAGGTACTCGAGTACAATTGCCACATTGTCACCGTCAACTTCGAGTGCACTAAGCATATTGATCGTGTCCAATCGAGAAGCCTCAGCTAGCGAAACTTTGACAGCAGACCCACCACAACATGCTGACCGAAGATTAGAAACAACACGCAACGCCTCTTTTCGATTAACTGGATTCAAAAGGCTATCCGGATGCTGACAGCCAGGAGTCTTGGGGTCCATATTCGTAATAACCAAGTTAGCACGGACAGCTGCGGCAACTCCGTTATATTGCGCGTACTCGGTTGGCGTAGGATCAATAAACACAGTACGTCGGATTGGTTCCGGCAATATCTGACGAATCGACTCTTTTGTGTGCCGCATCATGATTCGACTAAGAAGGTGCTGCAAGCGATAAAACCCGATGAGCTCATTGCGTTCAAACGGACGAGCAATCGCCTTCGCCCACGCCTGTCCGTCTTGACTCCCATAAGGCAGATTTCGAAGGAACACTAACAGACCATGCAAATAGCGGAGGTCCGCTGATTGGAGGGTGTTTGGCGTCGGCGTTCCGGTCATCACCCACCGTCTTTCGGCACACAGCAAACGGGCCAGCTGCATCAAATCCGATGGAGTCTGGCCGCCAAGTTTGTGCCCTTCGTCAACAATTACTCGTACCCAGTGAACCGTCAAAAGAGATGACACCTCTCCGCGAAAGGTTCCGTCAGCATATCGTTGCGGGCCTTCAAAGCCGTAACGTTCAGGCATACGCTCCTCCAAAGCACAAGTTGGTCGGTGGAGTCTCCATTCCCGCGCCAATCTAGTGAACGACGTGATTACAGCATCATACTGAGCGAGATCCGTATTGAGAGGTAGCTGGCAGTCGACAACACGGTCAACAAATACACGCAAAGCGCCCGGCGCAACGTGAGTTTCGACTTGATACTTCCAGTGTTCCACCAGTGGATCTGGCACAACAAGCAGTGAAGTCCTGGAGCTTACCATATCCTTGACATTCACCGAACGACCACGAGACCTGGACGAACGCAGTCCTGGACGAGCGGTGTCGTCACCAGGACCATAAGTGTTGGCTAGCGTGCTATTTGTAGTTTGTCCCTTTGTTCGTAGGATCAGTGCCAGCATTGTAATAGTCTTACCAAGACCCGGTTCATCGCAGAACATACCTCCACAACCGTCACTTACCATCACGCGCGGATTCGTAGATGACTTTGTCGTCGACCAGGTCAATAGCCGAGTCAGTATCGAACTCAGACGACAGAATAAACGGGTGTGGCTGAGGACTGCACGTCAGTGACGGCGACTCGCGGTGCAGCATCCACTTCAAACTTCTCCGCTGGTGCTCGTACAGTACAAGGTTCAGACCAGGTACCACTTCGTACGCCATGTGCTGAAACAACGAGCACACGCAGCTCAGCAACGCAAGGTCTCGTGCGTTCATGAAACAAATGATGCGTTGCAGCACGTTTGCGGGCAAGTCAGTCAGGAACGTCTGCTTCTTATCGCGTGTCATTCGAACCACGTACGTGGCATCGTCACGGACCTCCATCTGATCCACGCCTATCTGACTCGTCAAGCTGTCAAACACATCCGGCAAATTGAGCCTTGGATTGGACTGAGTCATAGATGAAAGAGACTCCCAACGGTGCAATTTGCAGCCAACAACATGACACGAGCTCGTCTTGGCGTCTTCCAAAGCCGCAGCAACATCTTTTTCCCTCGTCTCCTGGTTGTGCGGCACAACTGACAGCATACTGGCTTGCAGATGACACAGCACAAAACCAAAGTCCTTGAGCGACGTGCCACACTCGGCATCGTAATGCACGCGCACGTGCAATCGAAGCGTCGCGACCGGTGACAAGCCAGCAGCACCTCGAGGCGCTACAACGTACGTGGCGTCCACGCGCACAACACGCCGCTCCATGAGCACCAGCAGCGACCACAGGAAGCGCACAAAGTTGCAGCGGCAGTTGCTGCCACTGTTTACGCACGCCACGTCCTTGCGCACGTTAGAGAACGGGAACACGAGCTGCAGCCAATCGTCTGCTGTGCGCTGGATCGATACGTATGCAGTCGTCGCTGCGACGCCGTCAGCAGAGCGACTGCACACCTCTTCGTACACGGGCATGAGCAGCTCGATCGTCCTGCCCGGACGCTCTGCAGCGCTGGACGTGGGGGCCGCCATGTCGGAAGGAGTCAAGGCGAGACCAGGTCGTGTCGCTTGAAACTGCGTGTGGAAATGATCCGTTTCGCTGTTATTACATTGCGATAAAACCAGCGAAATACGTTTTTACAAAAACGAGATGTTGCCGTGCGTGACGATTGTGACGCTTCACGTGGTTGTTGACGGACTCGAAGCATGCGATGGCGATTGTCCATCTGCTTTCTGCCGGCCGGTCGGTCGGTCGGTTCACCCCTGCTGCTAGCTTGGATGCGTGTGGGCTAAAACGCCGCCGTAAGTCCAGCCGCGATGCATAAATGATCGAAATGGATTTCATCGATCGATTTCGACGCTTTTAAATCGGCAGGACGTTGCTGCACGATAAGTGTGGTATCAGCAAGAGAGCTGCGACGACGGACCGAGGTATGGTGATGCCGGGAAGCTATAGCCTTCGTGATGTTGTGTAGTTTCCAGGAAGCTACAGCTAGATCCGACATGTTTACGTCGAGCACGACGATGCGACGTGGACGGGGCTGCCCTGCTTGTCAACAATAGCAGCATTAGTAACCGATGATGACACGTGGTAGTTCGAGAGCGGTGGATGATCGCTGATGGGCAGCAGCGAGGAGCCCCAATCCGCTCACATTTCAATCTGCCACCCAAGCCCCAAACGGCCGATCCAAACGTGAAAATCGCATGGCGAACGTGACTATATTCAAAGTGGGTATGACGTGCGAAGGCTGCTCCAGCGCCTGCACCCGTATTCTCAACAAGATCGAAGGTGCGTCCCCCGTAGCAGCAGATTCAGCGAAGTGTAGTGGTGTCGCACTGTGGGTCCTCACTTTTCTCATGTGGCAGGCGTGACGGACGTCAAGTGCGACATGGACAAGAAGGAGATCCATGTCGAGGGCGACGCCGATACTGACGAGATGCTGCAGGCGCTACTTAAGTGGTCGAAGGCCAGTGGCAAGAGTGTGGAGCTGCTATCGTAGGAAGCGCTTTTGCCCCTCTTCCTGTCTAGTTGTACCACGCGAGCTTTTGATCCCCCTCTCGTAGTCGTCAAGCACCGCAGCGATTGGGAGGTACTGAGTGAGAAGGAGAGGACTAAGCCAATTCCAAACATGCATGTGGTAACAGATGTCCCCTATGTTCCCATCTAGCTTGCTTCTGTTGAGCTGTACGCTACTTGCTCTTCGGACGTTCGAGCCGGCATTTTGTCGTGCCTCGCGTGTGATGCCGTCGCTACTTCCAGACAACCACGATAGATGCCAAGCTACCCTTCGTGCAATCACATCCTGCTACTTATCTCAAGGACTTATCTACCACAACTCGATCGCTTGGGCGACATTGGCAACTACGCACAAGATTCTGCCATTGGGCGCGGAGTTCAATGATGCATTGAGTCCGAGAGTTACAAAATCTTTGCTTCTGCTCTGGGGAGCGCTAATAATAGTCCGTCGAGACAAATACTGGAAAAGGGTCGCACGACTCAAAACATTTACGAAATCCGAGTTGTCACACGACCCAAATTATGTACCCAAATGCTCATCGACACACGATCCAAACCATGTACCCCAATGCTCTTGACGCATGACCCAGATCCTGTACAGTCTTCCCTCTGCTAAGTTATAGACTTGGTGGAAGGCAAATCCTATAACATAGCAGAGGTTATTTCATAGCAGAGGTATGCTACGGAAAAATTATTAATTTAATTAATTAAAGAATCAAAAACGCAACAAACCTCCAGGCTTCCAAAACCTGTCTGTCACGTGTCACGTGCCCTATGAATATTTTGTGATTTTGGTTGCCCCACCAGTCTCTGGTGATTTTGCTATCTCTAATTAAGAATTTCCACCAACTGTACCTTGCTCACTCACAACAGATGTCGCAGATACGTCTTACCAACGAGCAGAAGCTGCGCATCTGCAAGCACCAGGATGCTAACCCGCGCATCACCCAGACTGCCCTGGCGGCTTGGACAAAGGACGCCTTTGACCTCCAGAAGGCACTTTCCCAGGCAGCGATCAGCAAAATCATCAAAAAAAAGGAAGGAGCTTGAGGCAATGGACACCACTGACCTCAGCGCTAAGCGTCCTCGGACTGTCCAGCACCCAGCTGTGGAGGAGGCCGTCGCCTTCTGGGTCTTGCAGTGCCAGCACCGTGGGGTCGCTCTCACTGGAGATCTCATACGGGCCAAGGCTCAGAACTTTGCGGGATCAATGGGCGTCTCGGAGGAAAACATCAGCTTTTCGCATGGGTGGCTCCACAAATTCCAGCAACGCCACAAACTGCGAGCTGTCCGCATTCATGGCGAGAGTGGCTCAGCAGATATGGGCGCTCTAGAGGAGGCTCTTCCACACCTCAAGGCCGTGGTTGCTGGTTATGCGCCACGTGACGTGTACAACATGGACGAAACTGGTAGGTCTGAGAATACAGTACAGTACTGTACTCATTGTACAGTACAGACGCATCTCAAAGGCTCACTTTCTGTTCAGGTTTGTTCTACAGTATGACGCCCGACAAAACGATCGCCCAGCAAGAGGTCGAAGGGTTTAAAAAAGACAAGGTACATTATTGCTCTCCTCTTGGTTTCCTGCGTTTCTCTGACACTAACAACTATTCTAGACGCGCATCACAGTTGCTCTCACGGCAAACGCTGATGGATCCGACAAACTCCCGCCGGTCTTCATTGGACACGCCAAAAAGCCGCGGTGTTTTGAGCGCAAGACAGCTGAGCGACTGTGCTTTCTCTACCGCAACAACAAGAAAGCCTGGATGACTGGCATGCTCTTCCAGGAACGGCTGGGAGACGTCGACAAAAGTATGAAGGTAATTTGGGGCATGCCTTGAACATCATCGTTGTGGTACAGTAAAGGAGGTTTGACTAACGCGTTGACCACAGCAAAAGGATAAAAAAATCCTGCTTCTCATGGACAACGCTCCTTCACACATTGTTGCTGACCTGGAACTCACCAACATCACGGTCCAGGTTCTTCCTCCTAATACGACTTCAAAGGTCCAACCCATGGATGCTGGGATTATTGCCGCATTCAAGAGGCACTACCGCCGGCTGCATCTGCAGAATGCCTTGGACCGTGACGAGCGCGGAGAAACCAACCTTTACAAGGTTGATCAGCTCACGGCCATGCGTTGGTCGCTGGCTGCGTGGAGCGAGATTTCCAGTGCCACAATCGCCAACTGCTTCCGTCATACGGGACTCATGGTGTAACGGGGCACCCTGAAGCTTGTACTGGTGACAGTACAAGCTACTTATTCTGATAACAGAATAAGGCGGTGCCTCGTAACTTCACGTACACTCGTACGTGCAGAGGAAGACGGTAAGAAGAAGCGAGTACTTGGTTAGAGTAAAAAGTAGAACTGTATTTATAATAGTTAATGTCTGCAATAAATCACTATTTATCTTCATCTAACTATGTCTAAATACAAATGTGTAAATCAGTTATCTGCTCACCACTCATTGCGTGCGTCTGTCGTGGCGCGTCTTCGTTGGTTGATATAATGGCCTATATCAACCAATTAGGGACTACTTGGAAGTGCTACAGAATATTGTCCTTATGACAATATTCTGAGAATATAACTCTTATAGTTATATTCTATTAACAATTTCTTATAAATTGTTATGTAACGATTCACCCCGTTACACATGGACGGTCCGGCTCTGCCGACTGGTGGGGGTGAAAACGAAGCCGGCACTGTTGGCCAGCAGGCCCAGCAGGAGGCAGCAGCTGCTGCAGTAGAGGAGCAGCGCGTGGAACAGGATCTTGTTTCGGCGCTGGAAAGGCTCCCGCTCCGCAATCCCATGTCGATCGCTTCTCTTCTCAATCCGGCTGAGGAGGAGGAGACGGCGCATGCGGAGCTGACCGATGCCGAAATCATCAAGCTTGTCGAGGATCCGTATGGGGAGGAGGAAGGTGCTGCTGAGGCGGAGGAGGAGGTGGAAAAGCATTCGAAGACTGAAAAGCTTGCCAGCCTTAGTCTATCCATCGCCCTTCTCGACCTTTCTCAGGAGTCCCATCGTATAGCTCACCGGACCCTTCGCCAAGTCCAAGCTGATCTCCGTAGTGCGAGCACCACTCAGGCCACACTTGATTCCTGGCTGAAGTAGTTCCCTCTCCTCTTTCCACTCCTTTCTTGCAGTGAATAACAAAAAAAAGGTTCTGCGTACAATATTTCTGCTCACGGCGGACGAAAATATTCACTCTGATAAGTTGTATTTGGCCCTCAGGCTATTCCGTATAACTTATTCCGTAGACACCATAGAACGAGGTCGGTGGAGACCGAATCCTATAACTTACCGGAGATTATTCCATAGCCGGGGATAACTTAGCAGAGGGAAGACTGTACCCAACTCCTAGTTGACGCTTGCGCATGTCGCAAGGTTTACATGAGCAGTGCAATGGCTTTGACGAGTAGAACAAGACCTAGGATAGAAAGTGGCCTGATAGAGTCTACCGCAACCAGACGTGTGCTTTAGTGATTTCCGACGCTTGCAGTCCAATTCAAGCCAGTGGTCGCCCCTACCCTCTGAGTAGAGTAAGACCGCTGTCACTATGGTGGCGACCTTTTGTTCTGGGCTGTTACGTGGACAACGTGCACGTGGTAGGTAAACCGCAACCTTTTGCGGTCGCGGTACGTTACCAGCCGCGGGGAACTGCAGTCTGCCCAGGGCTACAGGAGACATTGGGATGCATCTCCTGGATACGTTCGTAGTGCTTTGCTGCGGCAACATCCAACTTCAAGAGAACAGTGGGAGCTCGGCTATCGCCAAGGATGTTCAGTAGTTAGTGCATGCAGACAAGCACCAGGGCTATTCAAGGTTGTCACGGGACAGCAAAGTGAAGGCCGTTCTGGCAAAGTGAACGCATACGCGATAGCAAGCGCGACTTTGGCGTCCGAAGCAGCAATGCTAAGGTTTTCGTATACGTGCAACGAAACCAGTGACGTTGCGACAGACGGAAGTGAGCTACGAAGGAAAGGTGCAATTCTTGGAAACCGGCATGAGGCGACTACAAGCTGTAGCAAAGCGAGAATCGCGACAACACGTAACAAATATGCTAGGCGCACGAGTAGTACTATGGCCAAAGCGAATTTGCCAGACAATCGTGAGTGCTGTCACTGAATGCGGTTGGCCTCGTGCAGCTCTCTGACTTGACCAAGGGACCGATGCTGCTAAGCAGGCTTCGGAAGTACCAGACGTCCTGCAACCACCCAACGTGAAATCAATACTTTTGCCTCACTGTAAAGAAACAACGAAGGCAGCCTGCAGCCTAACGTCGTATCGTCCACTCTTTGCGACTTGAGTGTGAATGCCATCACGCGTCTAATGCAGATACCAGCCGTTGTCGCTGAAGTTCAAACTCAAGTTGCAATGTGTCTGGATGCAGGAAGGAACGCGACAATAGTCGTGGTTCAAAGGGGGAAGATGTGCCACAATAGTCGTGAGGGTGTTCGTAGCTCAAATCTTGACCATCTGGCCTCACCACTATCGACAAGAGCATCCATTTCGATCGTCCGATGCAACTAGCAATTGTGCGGCCTTCTCTCGTGTATACTCGCACCAAGCTGGCACGACTATTGCCCACATTTCCCCATTACAGCGGTCACAGTACTTGCCAGGACTTAGTATCATCACGAAATCAATGCGAACGGTCACGTCTCATCCCTCCTCAGCTCGTACTTGTCGTAAACATCCTCAATCTCGATCTCGCTCTCTCTCGCCTCTCACAGGTCAAAACTCCCACCCACCTTGTCCGACAGTGTAATTCATCCCCAACCCGACTTAACAACACCTTTAGAACTCCTAGTCGTCAACTTGAGCTCCAGTGCGAAAGCTGCCTCACTTGAGCCACACAACGAGACCAGAAACGACCCAAGAAGCGTAGAGAAAAACGGGCGTTATCCACGCCAATGCGAGGAGCACTAGCAGCCGTTGCATGGTCGATCTTGACGTACGACGACCTGCCGCAGCGTGTGCACGATCTCGTGGGTAGTCTCTTCCTGGTTCTAATACTAATGGACAGATGGGACCTGCGGAAATGGCTGAGCGAAAAGCCTCGACGCTTTTTTGATCGATGCACGTGGATTGCAAGTGTCCTGTCGCTCTATATGATGTGCCACTCTGTGTGGATTACTATTGGCGGAGCAGCAGCTACAGCGCTCGTCGTGGCGTGTGCGAGTGACTTGTTGGCAACGTTGGTGCATCTGCTGGAGAAACAGCGGCTGAACTTCAATCAGACGAGCGGTACTCGAAGCATGAGGTGGCTGCAATATCTGCTGTTGTATGGCTGCTGGGGCTGCATGATCGTGGAGACAGGGACGACACTGCGTAACTATGTCACGGATGATATGAATAGTGATAGGAAACAAGAGACGCCGCGTCGGATGATTGATCAAGTAGTGGACGACTACTGGATCAGTGTGCTAGTTGGTGCGTCGCTCATTCTTGCTAATGAGCTCCTGCTTTTGTGCACTTTTCCTCGTCGAGTTAGCCCGCCTAATCTACAGGTAGAAGAAGTGGAAATGCCTACTGGATACTGGGTGAAGCTCATCCCGCTGGTCGGGATGCTGGTCTACGTTTTCGCCCAAGTTCATGCTGCGATCGGGTATGCCACTAACGTACCACCAACTTTACTAGCGCTCATGTTGGCCTTAGTTATTGTAGGCACTATCACGCTTACTTTTTTGACACCGTCAAGCCAGAAACCTCCTTGGACGGAGCTGCTTCGATGCGGACGAAAGTTGGCGGCTGAAATGTGCGTTGGCGGTGTCACGCTCATTGCACCCATGGTCTCTCATGGACCACCAGGAGTGATATTTTCCTGTGGTCTATCTGCTTTCTGCATCGCTTTTTCAAGGGAATGCTGGGACGATATTGAATCGAACGAAGGAAGTCAAGCAGGAGAAACGGGACTTACTGTAGCCGATTCGCCGCTGGCTGCTGGTACCTGTGATTCACCTTTGACGGATGATGTGGGGTGTTCTCAAGGTGTGCCACAGTCATGGTCTGCTCGTGCCCTGGGCGCCATCAAAGAACGATACCCTCGTTTTTATGAACGGGTAAAATGGACGTTCGCGGGTATCACGGTAGTGTCAACATTTGACCTATTCTCAACGTTTCTCGCCGTGACTAATAACAGCAAGACCGTGCTTTCTCTTTCGCAGTATTCAGCGATCAACGTCGTCGTTTCAGCGTCGGTGGGGTACCTGACCAGTCCAGCTCCGTACAAAGTGCATCCTGCTGTGTTAATCCATACAGGAGTGAAGCAATTGAAGAACAAGTGGGCCGTATTTCCACTCCACATGTTTGTTGAGACACTGATCTCCGCTGGAGTGTTCGTTGGCACATTTACTGCTTCGTCCACAGCGTTCAGCTCGCTCACGCTGGCCGCACTTTCAGGTATTGTGGTATCCGTCGGCGGCCACTCAGTATGCTCGCGCCTTCACTTGACGATTGGCACTCACGTGCGTATGCAGCTAACTGCTACGTGTGCGCTGCTCTTTTGTTCGTTTTTAATAACGTACGCTTCGATGGTGTCACTGCTGTCTATTTATCACTACTTTGATAGCATCGAGGCGGCATTTTGCCTTGCCTCGTTTGCTGGAATTTTCTTTTTGGCGGCAAGTGAGCTGTTTTTGATGTGGGGACCAACGCGCGATGTTGGGCTACTGCTTCAAGGCCGGGTCACGAATGCAAAGGAAAACTGGCAGCTGGAGCCACTGCGCTCGTTCTTGGAGCTTTTCACGTGGTTTGCAGTCATCTGGGGCTCATTTGCACTGTATAATGACCTTCTGTTAGCGCTTCAGCTCGGCACGTTCTCAGGCATCGCAGTCACTTTATCTGGTGAGTTTTTCCGGAAAACTCGCTCAAAGCTAATCCTGTGGGACCATGATCTGCTCACGGAGAGTGAGACAATCACGTCGTCAATGTCACCGCCTGCAATAGTGTGCAGTAACATTACCAGGCCAGGTGAAGCTCGTCCACTTCCTGTGATGCTCTTGTTCGCATACGTCGGCTCAGGCACATTCCAGTGGATCTTCGAGAATATGCGCAGTCTTGAAGTCACGGTTCTTCTTGCCACTATTGCAGGCATTTTTTTCTTGTGCTGTGCCGATATGCTGGTGCTGTTTGAGCCAACTCGTTGGGCAGGAGTGATCTTGCAGGATCGCTTTATCAACGTAAAACACAATTGGCGTGAGTACCCAGTGCGGTCTTTCGTCGAGCTTGGCTGCTTTGTCGGTGTCATTTACGGAAGCTATGCAATCTACCACGATCTGATCGTTGCGGTCCAAGTGGGCACCTTGTCCGGGATCGTGGTGACCCTTGGCGGAGAGCAAGTGCGAAGTTGTGCGCGGGCCCTTCCCATGAGTGGTAAGATACGTCGACAAACCATTTTACCCATTGTCATCTACTGATATCAATTATTTTTTGGCGTACAGAAGCTGGCGAAGGTGAAGTGGAAAAGGTGCAGATCCTTCCGCTCCCAGTTATGGGCCTGCTGGGCCTCATTGGGGCTGTCGCGTTCAACATTATTTACACGCATCTTCGCAGCATTGAGGTAGCGTTTGTCCTTGCCACCACGAGCGGGATCATTTTCGCCCTGGTTGGCGACATGTTCGTTATCTGGAAGCCCACGCGTAAGGTTGGCATGGTTATTCAGGAGCGCATATTGTACGTGAGGCAAAATTTCGCCACACACACGTGCCGTTCGTGGATGGAGGTAGTCTCGCTGTGCGGCGGCTGGTACATCTCCTACGACTTCTTGTGGCCAAGGGATATCCTTGTTGCCATTCAGTTTGGCACCACACTTGGAATCGTCACGTGTGTTTGTGGCGAGCTTACGATGGAGTTCGTTGCTGAAACCGAACGCCGCTTGATGGCGGATATCTCAGCCAGACTGGCACATGAGTAAGCAGGTTCTTATGTTGGGAGAAATGGCTGTTTAACGGAACATGTTGATTGACTGATCTCGTTTTGCTGATCGCGAATGACACCAGCTCACAGAGAAACAGCGTGTTTTTCAACCTGCCGTACGAGATTCAATTTAAAGTGGCATATTTTTTGGCAGCAGAGGATCTACTGATTGCACGCGCAACCTGCCACAAAGTCAATAACATGCTGAAAGCGGAATCTGCTCGCTTTTGGCTGCACGCGAGTCTGAGACGCACAGTTCGAGACCACTCTGATCCACGAGGATGCTCTCGATCTCACGGTATTTGCCATCGAATGGAAAACCGTGCCCGCTCACTTGTGTGCGAGGCCATCACGCTTTTGGTGCCCAAAATTATGGGAGCCAGGTAACGTGTCATAGGCAGATACCACCAGCCGAAGTCATTGTCGTGTGTACTGACACTGTACAATTGTGGTTGTTTGACTCAATAGAGACCCCGCTCAAGTCCTTACGTCCGGCAATGAAGTCAATCGTGCACTGAAGTGGGTGTACTTGAATGCCGACTGGATCCGGAGACAAAGCCTTCCACCTCTAGTGAAGGAAGGTGGTACCGAAGGCAATGCACTTATCACGTAAGTTTTGTGTATGGTCTTGTTATATGAATGGATTCGTTGCCTATGAGTTGGGTTTGTTGTGTGCAGGTTAAGTGTAGGTGATGTTGCATTTGACGTATTCCGCCACATGCCCGACAAGGTACTGATGATTTGCGATGAAAATGTCACTGCTTACACTCATTTGTTATGACTGCGTTCTTCCGGGCATTTTTAGAGCTCGTTGGGGGTTATCGTAACGCGCGATGATGATTTTGCTATCGAATGCATTGAAGTGCCTAGGGGAGTCTATGACACGATCCAGAGAGATCCGTTCAGCTTTGTAGCTGCGGAGACCCTCTCGGGCCTAAACGTGTTTTCGAATTGGCACCTCACGGTCGTAGCCTTCGCTACGATGACACTTATTTTCATCGGACAATTTCTCAGTGACCTGTTTCGCGCGTACATCCTTCCCGTTTCTCCTACGTGATGAAGAGTGCGATAAACGTTATCGGGCGACGTGTATTTACACAGAAATCAAGTGGCACATTGACACAATTTACAAAATGTCGCCAATGCCAATCACGTGGCCAGGCTACTGTTTCTAGCTCATGGGCGTCCGTCCGTCAGAGCTCTACAAATGAACCTAGGATTAATTGACCACTTTCGCTTTTAAACCCGCTGGTATAACATCTCACAGATCCCGCAGCATTATAAAGTATGCAGGGTCAAGCAGGCTAGTTCACATGCCCTCCGGCATATCTCCTGACGGGGCAATAAGCCGAAAAGTCTCATCGTATCCACGTATCTCGGAATTTGTGATACTCGAGATCTACACTCTCTACTTCGTAGACCCTGGTGTTTGCTTCGGTCATCTAGTTGCCGCTTGATTGTCGTTAGAAAAACGAGCGAAGAGACATAATAAGATGCTGAAGATGAGAAGGCTACCGATGTGGTTCTTCAGAGCATTCTTCGGCACTTTAGCAAGCTTGTAGACCTCACACTACCTTTCTGGTATCACGACTGATGAAATAACTCTTCTGAGATCGTCATTTGGAGTTAGCTACTCTTGCGATGACTTTTCTTCTACCACAAAAACATCATGGGCGTCGCCATCGCTGCTACTGCTGATGGAGAATAGATGACGATAAATACTACCGTCTATCATTGCAGTAGTTGGTTGGAAACGTCTCGTCAAGTTGTATACGGCCCTTCAGGAGGAGATTCGATGAGACCTGGAACTCGGAGAGTGTGGATAAAACGGACGACAACAACAACTAACCAAAATAGAGCTGCTGGTGATTAAAAGATCCTATTATTTATAATGACAGCTGAGCTGGAGCGGTACAGATAGTTCTACTATTTAAAATAGGCTCCATATCTTTCAGTGGCAATGATCTTTTCGTCAGTAGGAATGAAAGACTCCGTGTCCCTAAACAAGACGGAGATAGTGAACTCACTCATTTCTTGATAAGGATCAGTGTGTGTCAGCGCCAGGAGAAAGCAAAATGACATCTTTGTCACCACGGAAAGCTAATCATTGTAAGGTACAAATATTTATACCTTCAATTGAATCCCTAGCTTGTACGTACATATTTAGCTAATCACGTTTTTCTCCTGCTTCATTTGTGAGTACAAGTAACAGTATCTGGATTCTTATATTGACATTTATAGGTACAATTTTTTGTAACACGATCCTCATGATGCCACTTGTAGGTACAAATGGATTTGTGCAGGGTTCCTCCCTTGTAACTTGTACCTAAAATACACTTACACATGGTTTTCTAGCTAGTATTTGTTTGTACAACTACAAATGCATTTAGCTTGTCCAATGTATGCAGTAGGTACAAGATTCAAATTTACACAAAAGACGCGATTCAATGACATTCCCCCGCACAACTCCAAATCTGATCGAGCGCGCGGCTTGTTTGTTGTAATTAGTGTGCGCACTGTGATCTGTAATAACAAGCCGCGATGACGCTAGGTCGCCTACACAAGCGTAGTCTCTGTGTAGGTACGATACCCTAGGTACTTAAGCATCTCTGGGTCTCGAGGGTACAATACCACAGATTTTAATTTCACGGTGACACACACGTGGCTTTCAGAATGGTGATCGGTCCGCTAGCCTAGCTTGAGGGGGTCTTGCGGAGTTAAAGAAAAAATTAGAATGAATTATATACTACGTTACTTAACCTTGCCTTAACGATTGCTTCATATTGCTCTATCAATCCATCAATCCATCAAGCAGATTGTTCCCGGCTAAGCGTAGAGGAGTCGAGCCGTTGAGTAGGATCCATTTAACCTCAATCAATCATATGTCAATCAATCATATGTTATACTCCCCCCATAAAGCATTGCATACTAGCACGGGAAAATGCGACGAATTGATAGCGTCTGTGTCGTCGCTCCTTTGTCGATCGAGACAGTGCCATTTTCATGCACAGTGCTGATAAGGTAGAGCCCATCTGACACTTCCTTGGTCTTTGCACGAAATTGCTTCGGTTTTCGGATCATTACGTGATCACCGGGATGGTAGAAGTGCACGAGTCGTTTGGCATTCTCGCGTGTGTTGTCAGCTAGTATAGCTTTAAATCGCCGTTTCGACAGGTAATTCCAATTAGCCTCGTGCAGTTGTCGCGAAATCATGTCTTGACCAAAAGTGAGTTGTCCCGGAGATGCATTGAGTATGCTTTGGTAGCTTGCACACACGGCAAAAGCGGCGTCACAAATAACCTTTTTAATCCGCGCCTGTAGCAACGGATGACGTTAAATAACTCCAAATGCACACTCTCACAGATATCATTAGCTTGAGGGTTCTTGGCTATGATCGACATTGATTGCAAACTGTAATTGCGAAATAATTACTGGAATTTTCTCCCTTAAACTTCAACCATTGGTCATGGACAACTTGTTTTGGACGTGGGTAGCGACAAAGCCACTCGCAATCAAAAACTTTCAGCTGTCGTCAGCGATTCTTTAATTGGCTGTACAGCAACTTTAAGCCACCTAGTCGTTTGATCAATCATTCTAATCCTGTAGTAGCCGCCGTAGTATGGTCTGATGAGATCAACGTGGACAATATCGAGCGGGTTGACCGTTCCTTTCGTACGTGTAGGCAGACGTCCGTAATCTTGTTTGCCTCTGTGCAACTTAGCGCGCTTGCACGTGATGCATTGGCAAACGTATTTGGCGATACTTGTGTCCATGTGCGGCCAATAAAGGTGTTTTGCATATTTTTGTGTTGCCGATGACTTGCCGGATGTCCAAAGTTCATGTTGTACCATGCGATCAGGTCATCACAAGGACTATCAGGGACGATTAATCGGTTTAAAATATAACCATAGTACATCCCAAGAAAATCTTGACCGGATAGCCAGGGTTGTTGATTCTGCAAGAGATGCTGCTTTGATTGATGCGATCATTTCATAGTTTCCTTGGTGCTGGCAGACAATGGGACCGTGCATTATCACTCCGATGTCGTATTTTTTTTTGAGCGCGTAGAATTTGTCGTTAAGCGAAGGGCCTTCATTCTTCTCAAATCTCAAGCGGTAGAAGGCATCTGCTCCAATATTTTTGTCACCTTTAAGATAGGTCATCGTCAGGCAATGATCAGAGAGGAGTAATTTCCAATGCTTCGCTCGAAGACTTGTTTCATTGAGGAAGATTAGATTTTTGTGGTCAGTATGGATCACAACTGAAAATTCAAGAAGGATCGTTCGGTATTTGCATAAAAGCTCAACGATCGAAAGCAGCTCCATCTCCATGGTTGTATAGTTGATCTGGTGCTTGGTAAGACTGAGCGAGTAACATGCCAGGATCTTAGTGCCTTGCATGATAAGTCCACATATTTGGGTCCTCTAGCATCAGCGTAGACATAATTAGGATTCTTATAGTTAGAAAACACTAACAGGAAGGCCTCTGCAAATGCACGTTTGATGTTTTAAAAGGCCGTCGTATCGCTGGGTATCGATATATGGGTACCTTGGCGCTTGTGAATCGATATAGTGGCTTGTACACGGCTTTCTTGTTCTTAAAAAATCTCGGTAGTAGTTGATCATGCCTGGAGAGCGTCGAAGCTCTTTCCAGTTGCGTGGTACTGCGATCTTCAAAATGGCCTGTTTTTTCTTTTTGCGGCTTAATTCCAGCGGTCGATAGCGTAAATCCAAGGTAATCCACCTCCTTGCACCAGACATGGCACTTTCTTCCGTTTAACGACACGCCATAGGCCTGCAGGCGCTCGAAGAGAATGCGCAAATGCGCGAGATGAACTTCTTCTGTACCGTAAAATACTAGAAGTTCGTCCAGGTATACCACGATGAACGGCAGGTCACCGAAGATACGATCCATACACGCTTATTATTCGTCAGGTGCTGTTGATATACCCATAGGTAAATACCTTATTGGAATTTGCCAAAGGGTAATCAAAAAGATGTAAGTGAGCGGCTTTTTCGTGCTATTATCCGGGCATAGTATTCGTGGTTTGCATCAAATGTTGAAAGACACCTTGGGTTTGACAAGCGTATAAGAATTTATCGAATGCGTGGCAATTAGCATAATCTTCTTTTAGAGACTTGCTTAGTTCACGATATTAGTTTTAAAGACGTAGTGAATTATCAGGCTTGGTGACGAAAAATGCGGGTGGGGCTATTTCCGCATCATTAATTTGTTTCAGCACGTCAGCACTGAGAAGCCGCTGAATGGTCTCCTTGGATTTGCTTTCTTAACGGTGCGCAATAGCGTAGGCCTTCGCATTAATTGGCCTGTAAGTCAGTCGAATTGGCAGCCCATAGTCGGGAAAACGCATTTTTCTGAGGTGTCCGTTGTAAAGCGTTTTGTACTCGACTACTAACGCTAAGCATCTTTGGAGCAAAGCATCTTTAGAGGCAAGGTGATCAGGCAAGGACGCCTTTGGCTGTACTGCCGTTGTAGGTGCATCCTTTACTTCGTCGTAAATTTTTTTTGATCCGTCAGGAGTCATCTCTCCGTTTCTTTCCCTGTGTTATAACAAAGCAAACATTCGTGCTATCGTACCACTCAGACTTTAAAATTCAAAATCAGTCCTAGCGCGTTCATGACATCTCTTCCGATGACCATTTTTTCGCTGCTGGCCTTGATCACTTCGACTTGGTGTGTGATGATCGAGTCTGGCTTAAGTTATGGGAAAATGAAATGTTTTACCACAGTTCCATTGCTTGTTATTGTGCCTCGAATGTTGAATACAGTTGAAAAGCTGTATCATCATGTCGACCCAGTTGCACAATACTGGTCAGTGTCGCACAATTAACGATGCGTTTTGATGCTCCACTGTCGAGCAGGGCTCTAATCGAATCGCGAGTGCGATGAAGTTTAATCTCATTGCTCAACGGTGCACTTGTGACAGGCTTGTCCTTTTCCACCAAACCACTGAACTTGAGCTCTTTTGTATCCTCTTCTGCGTCCGACTCTGACTCCGATTTAAAGTCAAGCTTATCTCTTCGTGATAAACGTGGATATTTTGGTTTTGCTTTGCGATTGGTGGGCAACCGAGCTTCGTTTTTCTTGGTCTCACCCTCCCGATATTTCTTTAGTGTGTAGCAGTCGCTCGTATTGTGCGAAGCTTTCTTGTGGAAAGAACACCAAGTGTCTCACTTGTGATGGGTGTCTCTTCGACCATGCACCTTTTCCTCGGTCTTTTCCCGCCAGCTCTTCTGTCCCTGTCTTTGACCGTTTACTCTGCACTTATTCTTTTTTGCGCATTGATGTTCTCTTGATAGGTTGATATCTTGTCGAGGGTACTCAAATGTCGCTCGTCTTTCTCGATCCGTGTGAAATAGAGCACCATTTAATCTAGGCAGTCAAACACAACACCTGCTGCAGCCAACTTATCTTGCCACGCGTGGGGCAAGCCGCTTTTGAAGAATCGACATTGCTGGATAGTAGCAATTCCTTCAGCGTTCTGTGACAATTCAGCAAACAACGAAATGTTTTCTTTGCTGTACAAATTTGAGAACAGTCTCATCTCTTCATTTACTCATCGTCCACAGCTCGTTGTCTAGGCCTTCACAGAAGCCGTGCGCGACGAAAAATTAATCTTACTTCAGTGAAAACTGCTCAAAGTCCTGTCCAAGCGAAATGTGTCACAAGATATCTCATCACCTTCCGTCAAGAGGTCTCCATCAATATGGGCGACAATGTTGTGTGCCTAATGCTCATACGTCCACTGCTTCTTCCGAGCAAGACTGCGTAAATTAGTTGCTCCAGCGAAGCCACTCCCGTGGGGATCCTCCTGTGAACTTCTTGATCTTGATCATCGCCGTCTCTGCGGGGAGTTCGGCACTTGCTGGTGTAATTACCATGATGTAGGTGACGCATTTATCTTCAGCTTGGCGTCCCATGCTGTAAACACCTTGATCTTTACACGTTTTTGCTCATATTTAAAAATGTTACGATGACACATCCGCTGTTGCAGAGGGGTGATTGGTCCACTAGCCTTGTTTAAGAGGGTCTTGCGGAGTTAAAGAAAAATTAAGATGAATTATTATACTACGTTATGTTACCGTGCCTTAACGAATGCTTCATATTGCTCTATCATTCCTTTAATCCATTTAGTAGTTTGTTCTCAGCTAAGCGTAGAGGAGCCGTTGAGTAGGATCCATCTAACATCAATCAATTACATATCAATCAATTACATGTTAACAGATTGCATCAGCTCGTGGTCCAGTGGGGTGTCAACCGAATCCAACGAGGTAGTAAAGCACATAGTTCTTTTGTGTGAAGTAAGTCTCGAATCAACATTGTTACCCGCAACCACGTCCTCTTTCTCAACTACCTACTAGACGCACGCATAGTGTGTCTGAAGGCGTAGTTGGACAATGAAGGACCCTGCTCCGACCGAATTTGGATCTCGTTGCAATCCTTCATAGATAAATAGGAGGTAACAGCACTCTGGGAGCCATTAGAGGTTCATCACCTGCAACGAAGGCGGAAGTGTACCAATACATCGATTAACGCATTATACCAGATTAATAGTGTGAATAGCTAGGTAGCTTTGAATACGTTCACTTGTGATATTTCTTGTTGAGCTTTATGATCATCTATAAAGGCTTGGATTTGCAACTGTCTTTACCAAATTAATTACTTAACTTCTTGGAATTTCGTGCTTACGAAATAGGCTACATTGCGACGAAAACTTTCTATGTCTGCGCGCGCCCGTTGACAGACATGCCATACTACACGCTACTACGTGGACATTTTACAATGATGTTCATTCTGTACTATCTGTTAAAACAGAAATGTGGACATGTAGTATTTCGGTGCGCATATAAGGCAAGCCGATTAGTGCACAAGCCACCACATTCTTGAGCAGAGAGAGATAAGAAAGATGCGTTTAAGTGGCTAGCTGCAGAGCTGTAATATGAGCGGCAGCCTAGAGATAGCAGATAGCTAGTGCATTAGTAGCAACAGAAGCGCAGTTTCAGTACAGAAGATATACAATCTTCCAACACTCAAGCGCAAGCCTTTAAATTGTATCCTCTAGATATCTTAACAAAGACTCAACCTGCCATCATCAAGTTAGGGGTACCACGACTTGGTAGCACAACTTCCCTTACCACTAACCCCACCTACCCTGAAACGGGGCACCCTTTGTTTGGGGTGCCGCGAAACTTCACGTACACTAGTACGTGCAGAGGAAGCTAATCTACTTAAGCGACTCGGTCAAGTAAGGGTAAAAAGAGAACTGTTTTTGATATAGTTAAGCTATCAATATAACTTTAATCTTTATCTAACGATGTTAAACTATGTCGTCTTATGACGACCACCTGCTCACCACTCATTGCGCGCGTCTAGCAGCGATTGATGGCAATCTATGGTTGGTATGTCTTATATCAACCAATCTTGGAGCGGCGCATGAATATTATCTAAAGGGGATAGTATTCCTTCAATATTATCCATCTTGGATAATATTGGTAAAATATTGTCATGCTAGACAATATTCCTATTGACACTGTTTGGTGTCGATATCATGTAACGGAATACCCCGTACGCCCACCTCAACTAGAATAGATGGGCCTTTGTGTTTACTCACAAAGATAAACATGCATTATTAGGGCCAGGGTTATCCCGGAGAACGTGCTGACAAGTCTCGACGCGAAGAGACGCGAATTCGAAATAATTTGACCCCTACGCTCAAATATGGGGAAATGACCGTTTGCTGCAATGTATGGACCGTTATCGGTACAGAAGACACAAGTACGATGGGAACTGATAGAATTACGAGGACACAAACGCACAACCGGAACACCGGAAATTTAAATTTATGGAAAAAGTTATCCATAAACCAGCAGAAGAGGTCTGTAAACGTAGTTCTTCTTATCAGCTGGTAGAGTCAGTATGTACTCCAGAACAGAATTATGCAACGCCTTCATAATGTAAGTCATCCATTCCATTACAGTTGGCTTAGATGAGAGAAAATAAATTTACTGTGAAACCAAAGGAAACTGTTAATTTAGGATCAGTAAAAAACGCTTACGTCTTCATGTGCAGCCCTCTGAATGTACATCTAAAAACATCTTCATGAGAGAGAATTAGAGATAGAACGTCGAATTATTGGATACAGTATGGACGCTATGTTGGTTGCACAGCCGCTGAGCGCTTCTGGTTATCAGATGTGGCAGGTAGTTTGTGGTTTCGTTCAAGAATTGACGAAAGCTCGTTCACGCTTGCACATCCCTGTCAAGCGACAGTTAAACAACAGAAAATAAAGCATGGAATACAAACTCGATACAACGTCCGTATGGATTTATAAAGTGTGGGTCGCAAGATATGCTATTGGTAGTACCGCTCATCATCGATCGGAGTACTTTAACTGATAGGGCTGTACTAAGTACGACATACATTGTGACCAACTGACGTGTAATTTAAAAATTGGTTTGGTATGCTAAGATTACTATGGCAAGCAAATAAAGCTTCATACACTCGTCCCTCTCGATAAAAGACAGCTTTGTGCTCAAATTACAGCGGGTCTTGTAGGAAATCTATCACAGAGAAGATAAAGGAAAAATATAAATTTATTACGACTGAACCAATCACTATTGGGGCAAATAAATAAAACTACCGAACGTGTCCTTATTTGTCATGAAATATAACGCTTGTTCACTATACGAATTCTGTCATGTCGAGCTGTTTCGATCTAGCGTGCTGGTTCTTCTGAACAATCAACGTCATATTATCGAGATCTGAATGCATAGTATGCGTATCTTCATCTAAGCGTACGAAGTACAAACGAAAAAGCAGGCAGCGCTTATGTGCTTTCTTTGTACTGACAGGCGCTTGATCTTCATCGCTTCCGACTTCCTCAGGATCCGCTTCTGCTTCGATCATAGCGTCTTGTTCCAAGTGAATCTGCTAATGGTCCAGAATTATTAACGCTAGCCCTTTTTTAAGAATTTGAATCGTAGCAGCCAGATCGTGTCAGTCTTGTCGAAGGTAAGACTGGACTTTCGATAATTAGTTTTGCTCGCAACACCGCAAACTGTAACGCTTCGACGATCTCACTCTTGATTCCGCAACTTTGACTGATCGCCCACGAATAATGTCCCAGCTCTCAGCTGCAAACTCAATGGATTGCAAGACATTCAGTCTATGTTACATGTTTGCTTCAATCTGATTCATGCTCCGCCGCATGTAATGTTTTTTAATCAAGCGTTGAACTATCGTATAATGCATATACATCACATTTGTAGATGAGAAGATTAGTGTAGATTAAGATGCTTAATTTTAAGTTGGGATATAAATGCGTCCCTGCATCAAGCGGCTGGATGATTGCAGTCACGTAAGGTGAGAAATAACCGCATTGGCCCTGTTAAAATTTCGTCGACCTTTGGATCAAACCTCTATCAAGAAAAAATTAGGACTGTGTGACCGTGCATACTAAAAGCATATTGATATAGCCACTTATCAAAGAAATTATCCAGTCATACAGACGTTTGAGTTTGCAGAGTACATGATGCCACACTTCTCGACCTATAAACTCTAAAAGCGTAGGTTTCTTATTTTTTCTATGAATGTGGATAGCTTTTCAGATCCATTTGCGTTGCAGCACAACGCAATTTTTACCCGTGCTTTGCGAAATCATGCTGTTGTTCACAAGTGCGAAAATGGCTTTGTTCGGTGGTAAGTCGCTAGATCATGCTGTCTCAAAAATAATAAACAGACCACTCGACGGATATTACTCAGTCACAAGAATTTAAACCCAGACTTTGCTGCTTGCGCTTTCTTAGTACACAAGCTCCCTCTTTCGCCAAATTACTCGCGGCTTTGATATTGTTCTTCTTCTTGAAACTCTGGTCCAGCATTGGAAAGCTTGATATCGTGATCTTTTCTAACGTGGCTCACTTTAAGTTATTCTGCTATACGGGAAACTATCTATAAAAAGCCCTACACTCTCGCGCTCGGGAACGAATTTCAGCATCATTTTTCTCGAGATTATAACACTTCACGTGCCGTTTCTTTTTCGCACAAAGGTAGGACCCCTCAGAGTCTAATTCTTGAATGAACATGAGCCGGTGGGCCGATAATTTTTGCATGTTGTGCTGTAACTGATTGCTTCCATTCGTCTGCACTTCGTATGAAAAATATTAGGGCGTTCTTTGAAGTGTGAAGAGACTTAGTCCTTTTTTGTTTTGACGAAGATACTCGCTAAATTGAGCTCTTTTATATGCGCGGGCTTGAGGTCAATCAGAGATAAGTTTTATAGTGTGGGTTTGTTAGATTAGTGGTGTAGTGGGGTATTTACAAAACTGAAACATTTCATTCTCCCTATCTGTTACCTATTGACGATGCTATTTGCTCTTACATATTTGTCGTTTGACGAAATCATCAAATGTGCTTTACAAGCCCGCCTAATACAACAAAATCCACGCCTTTCCCTAAGGTCACGTCCGAGTTCCTATTATGTTGCTTAATCAGCTCAAGGTATTGGCAAAACTTGGGCTTAAACATTCTTCACATCACATGCCACGTGTGCCTTTTAAGCAGCAAAATTAAAAGTTTTGAGTCACTTAAAGAGGGGTTTGACTCATATTAGCGAGTGTGTTTCGTGTAATATATACTACTCGTATTATAAAATATAGTGGTGTACAAATTTCATAATAATTTAAATAGTTCGGCGACACTGTGACTCTTAAATAATGGATATAATTAAAAAAATCTATATTATAGAGAGGGATGAGTGTAAAGGGTAATTATGACAAGGGTTTTACCAGCGCCGCAAGGTTTCTCGGAAAAGTTTCAGCTTGTAAGCTTGCTGACGCCATATTCTACCCTGATTTCTCAATACGGGTCTACTATTGGAGGAGTGTTTTTAATCACGTAAATCTAAGCGTATTTTAATATGTAGCATTCTTACGAATAAAGCACTGCATATGCCCTCTGTAGCATGGAACCGAAATTTACTGAAAAACACTTTCGAAAGCAATCAAACGTCCTGGCAGGCCACGATGACCATTGTGGATGAATTTTCTTATGTAGCAGTATGGACTAAGACCTACTGCTTCTTACATATTTTCTGGTATATTATCGTGCAACGAGTCACCTCACGATTTTAACGAATAATCAAAGCAAATTACAATAACGAAAATTTAAGATAAAGCACCTGAAATTCCGCGCAAATAGTCGAGAGAAAGTGCAGCCAGATAAATTGTAGCATTGTTTGTAAAGTGATAGATAACATTATTAATTTTCGGAAATTGCTAACTTTACCACACGTAATTGCTTCTTCCACCATTTTACCAACAATTGCACCCGTAACGAAATGTGCTAATATCAGCACAACAGTACTACTATTCCGACCGCACTATCACCGTCCGAACATAAATAGAGAAAGGGAAAGCCTAAATTACACCCCTTTTCCTTAGATTCACACCCTTCCTTCAAAATCTTATATATAGAATCCCATTTCATTTTATATTTTTTTCTGACGAAGGTATTACTCGATTTCTAGGCCATTGATTGGCAAGTAATACGTAAGAAATACCTAAGATACTACTCACGCCTGTGGTCCAGCTCCTACAGCGTTCACTGATAGGGCACCACGCGATAACATGCTTCCTCCTCCCGAGGTTAATTATGCCAGTCGGGAGCAACTTTTGGATACTGTGCAGACGTTCGCACGTGGCCAAGGCTATGCTGTTACGATTAAAGTTCGATTGCAGGAAAGCGTGTGTACCTTAAATGTGATCGAGGTGCCGTAAACTAACCAAGGTTGGAAAAGAGCGCCAACGCAACCCAGCTCGCGCCGAATTGATTGCCCGTTCCTTTTAAGTGATAATTTCACCAAAAAAGGGGTATGCGGAAGTTATACTTGATGAATGGATGCCACAATCAGGAGCCTTCACTTCATACGTCTGGTTATTCGACTCGTCTTTGTCCAACGGCGATTGCGTACCTTGTATATATATAAGATTTTGAAGGAAGGGTGTGAAGTGTGTGGTACCGACGACAATCTCGTCGGTCACAAGTGCGCCCGATTCCATTGCAGCTTTGACCTTTTTGCCTATGTCGGTGCCAGCAGCTACAGAAGCGCGCAAGATGTCGCCCATAGCCAAGTGGCAGAGAAAGTACTCTGCTTTGTCCAACGGCGATTGCGTACCTTGTATATATACGATTTTGAAGGAGGGGTGTGAATCTAAGCAAAAGGGGTGTGAATTTAGCAATTCCCTGAAGAAAATTGCTATTTATACCACACATTATAAGTAATTCTAGCAAATAAATGATAAATAAGAGGTGTTGTAGCCCTTGAACGAGCTGTTGCTATAGATTAAAAGACAGAAATGTATGATGTTTGATGATGAAATGAGAGCAAATGATGTTTCTGAAATCTGTCGAGCAACAGCAAGTACCTGTCCACAATAATAGATACTGGTACGTTGTCAAAAAAGGTAAATGCACTCTCACCCACACCAGGAGCCTACCAGCAACATTCGTTGCATATGATCCATATGTATGAAGTAAAAATGCACAACCCGTCGCATACCAAGCTTCCATGAGCGTCCTCGTCAGCAAATCGCTTTCTACTATGATGAAAATAAAGACATTAAGAATTATATGATTTATCCATATTTGCAAACACGACGTTGTCATCTCAAAAACGAAATATCGATATAGTCGTACAGGACATGATAGTTCGTCAATGAAGGTGTATTGTACTATTACGTAATGGTGTGATTATATTTAACGATTGAAATTTATATGCATTGGTGCCCACCATTACCAGCTGTCTAGCTACACTTAAGACTAGGCCACGCGCATTCTTATTGCAGCTCAGATTTGCCATCATGTTTAATGGGTAATTTGCTGGATGGGAGAGGTAGATTCAGTGTTACATCATAGATAATTCTGATGTCAATGTCGTATTCTGGCCGCTGAGAGCTGATTACATGCGACTAAGAATTGCTCTAGGTATTTTCTGACCTGTTGGAGCTGACGAGAGGTTATTTGAGCATCACTTACATAAAAGATTTATCAAGAGGTACTTGGACTGCAGCTGCAAGAGTTCATTTGCCCGCTTCTATTTATCATTAACCTTCAACGCTAAACATTGCAGGTGTACCTGCTACTATATTACCATTGATGCGCTCCCGAGGGCACCTCATTGATTTTTCAAAATGCGTATTCAATTTAAAGTCGTTCGTTCTCCCGCCGTATGATCCGGTGAGAATACGATAAAAACTACTGCAAAGGCGAAATTACAGTCATGGATGCTTCTGTGGTGACTAATGAAACGATGGGTAAATGACAGTCAATGTCCGACCGCACTTGAAGTACGTATTATTTGTATTGACAAACAGGGTGAGAATGGTGATATAATTGCCTTTCCTAGAGTCAATTCGGACGTACGCAATATATAACTATTCTGGGAGTAGACAAACAAGCGAAGCTCTCAGATACACCTATCCGACAGATCGGGTTAGATGAAGAAGTAATAATTTTAATATTTACTTTATAAACACCAAGTCACTCGTATATTTTACAAATTATATCAAAGATCCAACGTTTCCGACGAATGGTGGGTCTGAAAAACAAGGCATCGCTTAAACAAAGTGCAGCGACAGTGCAAAGGTTACAAATGCGTAAGACGAAGATCGTGTTAGGAGGTATCTTTTTCTTCGTCGTGCAGATGAAGGGATGAAGGTGTAAGCTGATAATAGGACATTACGTGCTTGTTTGTCTTGCCACCACCATCGGCTTATAATAGGACAGGCAACGAAAGCACTCAACTAGAACAAGCACGCCACAGAGAAAGACGCGACAAAGTATCAATATCCAGGAGATGATGGTTTCACCAATTTATTCATTCGTATACAACTCGATTTATTATGAGTCTAAACTCAGCACAAGCTACCCCGTTCGTTTATACGTTGTATGTACTAAAGGTAAACAAGTTCGTAGCAACAATGGTAGCCACCGACACAACGAAAGTAGCCACTAAAATAGTAGCGCTGGAATTTCTTGTACTGCCTCGCGCGTCATTAATTGTCGCAATTCCGCTCTTCTCGAATTCGACGATTCTTGACTCTCACCAGCCCCAAAGAGCACGTTAAGAAGGAGAGTGAGAAACATACAACCCACCAGACGTATATCTATCTTACCCCATACACAGAAAAACCATGAAATATAACTCGTCATACCTTTGAGCACGCATATTCTCATCTTCGTCAACTGGACCATCATTGTACAAGATCCACCACTTGTAAAGAGTAATTTAACTGTCCTGAATAAGAGTCTATCTTACTGACCCCGAGCAGATCACACCGTAACTATGAGTGTAACGAAAATAACTTGGTACATTACGCCGTGGCAGTGCCATCGTTCCTATCATCCGTCCGCAGAGTTTTCTCGTTGCCCACACTAAATTGCACACAAAATTGCACAATACTTCACAAATTCGCACTGTCTTTAATCGGTTCGGAGCTCGCCGAAGGTCGGAAATTTTATGGTATGGCAATTAATGAAACATGTTAATTACCCGAGCTAAATTGAATCTGATTATACAAAGTTGAAACACTTTGACTACACCACGATCGGCAGTACCATTAAAGACGTATTTTTCCTTTAGTTCTCCTAATAAATGATGATATGTGTAGCGGAGCTACTTAGCGCTCCTTCACAGAAAAAGTCTTCGACTCAAAATGTCTCTCACTTATAACAAACTAACAACTACGTACAGTCGTTCAGGCGTACAAGCTAAACAATCCCGGTTCCAAAGAGATTACGAAACACAGGAATACACACTAACTCGTCACTACTGGTTAACCAAGAGTAAACGCCTTCACAAGGCTAAGGCTCTCAACAACACACTACGTCTCGAAGAGGCACTTGTGTCCGACAATATAAAAGGCGAACTGAACTTTATTCTTTAACTACGATAATATGCCCTAAAACCTTGTCTGACAATCCTTTACATTGTGATCCTGTGATAGAAGTCTTATTTCTCATCCCTAACCGAATAAGGTGCGGTATCACCGTAAGTTAATGGTACCAAGACTGTACCACTTAGATCCACCGATCTTTTATTGGTGTGGACACACAACATAAACGTTTAATAATCGCCGCGTGAACCCGTTACAATATAATTTTAGATATCATTCGGATGACACATTAATGAAATTTGTACAAAGTGCATACTAGCAAAATCGATTGCCCCACATGTAAGGACTCTGCAACACACCGATTAATATGCACAATAATTTTTATGACACATTTCTAACTGTGACTGAGTGTAAGAAATGAGAAAGAGCGGCTAGATCGACATGTCTCCGTCGGGGTAAATCGTTTCTGCTGTGTATTAACGTACGTACTTTGCAACCGATAAATATTTTGCCCTTGAATACCTGGTGACAGAATACAACATTTAGAGTTGATAAAGTCAATTCTGTATCGCAAAAACTTTTTGGGCAGGCGTCGCACTGTTTTCGAAATCTTTCAGGTAAATAAATAAGGGCTTGTCATGTCTCTTGTAGAGGCAGAAAAGTTTTCTTAGTAGTTGATGGTGAGGCTCCCACAGTAGGCTAAAAGCAATCAATTGATCTAAGGAACTAGATAAGTAGTTTAATGAAATATCACTGGCGGTAAATCAGCACTAATTTGACAAGTAAGATCCAATAAGCACATGCGACGATGGAAATAAAGGGGGTATGACTCATTTGTAGGGATTTTCTGTAGCTTGGACTATACGATTGTGTGATACGCTAACAACGCGACATAATTGGCCAAGAGCAAGACTTATGTTATCACTTTGTAGACATAGTATACTACCATCTCGTAGAACAGGTAAGTAAATGGTCAAATGTCTTTTTTTCGCAGTAGCATAGTCAAGGGGTAAATGTTTCCACGAACGTAAGCTTGGATTCACCCCAGTTAACCTAACAAATTCAATGATCTTCTCTGTGTATCACACTACGTGATGCAAACAGAAGATCAGCAAATTTGACAGGCCCTTCCTTTTGATTCGATACGCTGGCGATAGTTCTGTACCTTATCCACTACAATTAGATGGTGTATATTATTAAAACATATCCTCCTAAGCCGTCTGTATCGCAAGCCTTATGAGCAGGCATAAAGGATGCAATATTGAGCCTTACTGCGATATGATTCCTTTATTATTTTAGTTCAGGACGAGAAGCTTACGAGCTTATAAAATACTAAATGTAATATCCCACTAAGTTTGTTATAATTTACGAACCTATGAGTTAGTACCCGTCTATTTTAATGCAACAATAGACTCTACGATTCTATAGGTCTTCCTCTGACAAAGAAGTATGGGTAGCTCCGCTGCGTTTAGAATTATTTTATTTTCAATTACCCCTGAGGCTTTCGAAAGCTAATTCTCAGTAAGAATGAAAAAATACATATCCACTTGAATCCCAACTATAAGAACTTAAGACGATCAGAGCAATAGTGATGAATGAGCAAGTTTATCTTGGCCTTGATTAAGTAACAGACATGATTTATGCATGTCTTAGTGTTTGTCTTGATGCTTCTGTGGAGTTGAAATATACCTTTGGTAGACCAATACGTGACCATTTAGCATCTGATTTGTCTACTCAATATGTCTGTAAACAGAACGAAGATCCTAAGTCTCACTCCCTTGTTTGAAGTCTTAGGACGTTTGAGGGAAAGAAATTGCACTCGGTATGGGTTTGGGAAGTGGAAATGGCCATGAACTCGCACATGCTCCAATTTTAGCAACAAAGGCTTAGTCTGGTCATTTAAATTTTTTTTGGTCGAGCCGGAGATTGGTTTCTTACGTAAGGCACATCTGTGTACAAGGCAAAACTCACATGGAACGTTAAGTGTACGAGGCAAAATCCACATAGAATTTTCTAAGACGAAAACTATCCCGGTTGTTTCCCCTCTTTATCAGGCATATCGCATGCATCATCTCTTCTACGCTGCTCTTTGATCCAAAAAAGAATCGTAGGAATATGCACAAGCGTTAAGAACGTTAATCGCTGCCATGCAGCTTAATCTTTTACAAGAAACTGTTCTGGTAGGCAATTTCATGGAGGTTCTTCACTCTGGCGTATCGATAACATTAGAATTTGGAGTCCACTTCACCTCATTCGAGGCGGCTGAGAATTTCGCGTTGAAAGCTAAGTTTAATTCAAGATAGTCTATTGTCGTACCCACGGGTATGATAATATGCGTCAAATTAATTGAGTCATCCAAAAGACCAAATCCCACAGACCTCTGTAACGACAAGACGGACGAAGAAGAGGAGCCCCTAGCATTTAAACAGCATCGTGACATATGCCGAACTTTCATGTGCGAAAGCACAAAGTATCTCTGTTCCACTAGGTATATTTATAATTAAGGCGCTACAGGCTCCCTCGAAACGAAATATTGTTGCTATATAGAAGTCCGGTACGCGGGAAAACGAGAACTTCCGATGGGCGCGGGGTGATCAGAAAGGGAACGACTAGCTTCTGTAGATCCACTAAATAATGGTGGTAATAGGGCCTAATCTAAAGATATCTGAGCACCCTAATACGAAAATGGAATAACTGCAAGGATTGTAGGCAGCAAAAGAGAATGTTAAGGTTTTTGATAGATCCAATTTGGTTTTTATCGACTCCGGGTGTACGAAGTTACTTCCGACGTCGTTTCCTCGAAAAATATTAGAGGTGCAATGAGGCGCATTAGACGCATAGGGTTGCTACGGCCATTGTTCACATAGCGACATGTGTCCGATTAATTGTCTGAAGCTCCCGTGAACTTTGGAGGCTAAAAAAATCACTTTAATCGAAGTGCATGTCGTAAAGGGAATAGTGGTCGATTCATCTTATCGCCCGAAGTTCCCATCATAACAAAGACCTAACCTTGATATATTTTTAGGTCATTTTTTGGACTTGAGACATGCTCGTCCTTTAGTGGGACTGGCTATAAGGCATGCGCCATGGAATTGTTGTAGATCTACAAACATAATGTGAGATACTTCTGTAGAAGCTTTGGAGAGTCCTAAACCCATCGCTCATAATAATTAGGGCACAAATACATTTGGCTGATTCCGTCAGTGTTCTGAAAAATGGAATGTCAACACTTATTGCTTTTGGTGATGTCAAAACACGAGTCCCAAACCAAGTTCTTTGATTCGTAGTGGAATAAAACATACTCCGTCGAGTTATAATTGTTGTGATTACGAATCACTGAATGCTGAAGTATTGTTGTTCAAGCATCAACTCGTCAAGGGTTATATGCATAAGATGAGCGTGCATTGGCACGTATGTAATCACTGTTTGAAGTTGGATGTGATAGCGACACGAAGAATTTTGATCATGATATAGATCTTAAATCACCAATACATCTAGAGCAAGCCTAAAAGGCGCGCTTGAAGTGGCACAGATTCCACGAGATGTCGAGCTCGAAGCAAGTATCTTGTCATCAGATGTAACTGGAGACATCAACTCTGTTGAAATGCGAGTAAAGGTTGATGAAGTGATAAAAACTTGGAGACACGGACATCTTGATCTCTTGAGGTGATAAATACTCAACCTTTATGTTTGCTGTGGGCCGCAAAGTGTTTGGCATGTAACGGTGTGGTTATGGTGTTTGGCTATGTACTCTTGTTGATGAAATGAACGTTAATTTGGATGGTTAGGTCAGGCGTTATATTACACTATTGATTCTTCTGTTAGAGCTTGAAAGAGCTGTGCGTGGATGATACAGTCAATCGTTACAGAATGGTGACCTTTTAAGGTGGTCGTCATTTGGCCCTACATTTTTCAGTCAAGTGAACTGTGATTCTGGATATGGATGTTCTCCAGGATACAAAGTCGACAATAAGTGCGCGTAGTGGATTGTCAATATTGAAATTATTACGACCATTTCTGTTCTTTGGTCTTGTTATTTCAGAACATGGTGCGTCACACTTCACCTTCGTTTTTACTTTTAGATAGAGTTGTTCATTATAAAATAGACTTAGTTGCGATAACAAATTGCGGTACACACACAGAGATCCTTTTTGTGATGTCAATGACGACTTTTCGCGTGCAAAGAAGAGGCATATATGGCACGTGAGTGTTTATTGCAATCAACGCCAACTTTTGTGTCATAAAGCCGAATGGTAATTGGCATATTGTACATTATCAGATAAATTGCAATGTGCCAATTTTCCGACACAGACACTCAATCGCTGAAAGGACATTCATCCTAACAATTTGATTGGTTTACAACGTATAGTGCACTCGTCTCGGAAAAAGGGTATTATTAATTTTTACGCAGGCGAATGATATAACTCTGAAAGCAGTGATCATGTCGAGCAGTTGCTGTGGGACTGGCCGGATATGTCTTAATGGCTATCAAACGCTCCGGCTACGTTTGATCGTCCATTGACGTACTGATTTACATCCCATCGGTGTTATGCACCGAAATGTTTGATGTCATTGTTTTCTGTAGTCGTGAGCACGGATTATCGAATGCTAACATTCAGATTGACCATCTACGTGCTGGAATTGATTGCATGCAAACAAAAAGTATACACCGAAGCATCTATATGCTTCTATGATTCATAGAATGTTTCCTTATTATGAATCTTCATCAACATGCGAGGGCCTAGGAGCGAACCCCGCTATGGTCAAAACTTTGATCAATCGGCTGATTTAAACGAGCCGAAAGGCTCCTGTAAGTATCTTGGTCTTGACGATTGCTAACGCAAATATAGCAAAATTTAGCTAATATGATAAGACCTTTTTTCAAAGGCCTAACGAAGAGACGGAATGGTTTTGATCTACCATACATGATAAAGCTTTACGAGGATTAAAGGAGAAATTTTTATATTCTCCCATGTTAGCGTTATCTGATCTGGATCATTTGTTTAGTATTGTCTTTGATGCATCCGATATTTTTATAGACAGCAATCTCTTGCATAAATTTTTTGATGGTCGTCAGCGGGGACGTCAGCATATTATTTCTTGTAAGTATCTTCAGCTCAAAGATGCTGAAAGAGATATTTAGCTCATTACAAATAGCAATTGCCATAAAATATGCTCTGGTAAATATTCAGAGTCTATTGCTTGGCTCCAAGTCGTTGTAGTCTGTACTGACGATCCTATTTTACACCTGGCGACACAGTAGCGTCCACACTCTCAGAAAGTGGCTCGTTTGCTTTCATTCTTTGCAAATATGATGGTAATTTGGAGTATAAATAGAAAAAGCATTATTACCGGATGCTCTATCCAGACGCCAACATCACTTCGGATGTTCTCTCCCGATAGAACAATAATTGATTGGCTCATGTTACAACTTTGTCATCACATATCGTGGAAGTAATACGTTCGGCATATACTGGCGATGATAAATGCGCGACAGTTCTCCACGCTCTTGTGAGTGACATATTCAGAGACTCGTCCAAAAGTTTTCGACACGGTTATTTGCTAGCCTACATCAATAATTATCTATTGTGGATTATTGTGCTATTACAAGGATGTAACGAATAAGCCTCGCATCGTAGCGCCTGAAGATCAAAAATTACGGTATAGAATACTCTTTGTGGCCTATAATATCGTTCGATAATTAAGTATTTTGGAAAAGGACTTACGGTGCTGTGGACAACACTACTGGTGGCCCAAATTTAAAAAGGGATGTGCACATATATGCGGGTTTGCAAAATGCTTTAGCGCGTCAAATTATTGGCACACTCTGCGGTCCAGCCTTGTTAATACACCAGTACCCACTATGTGTAAGAAATCTATCAGTGTGTACTTCGTGTTCGGTCTCTCGAAAGAGTAAGACGGCAGCATAGGCATTAATGTATTGCCGACCGTTTGAGCAGAATTTTCCATTTAGTGATTGTGCCAGACTAATTTTATTGTAAGCATACCGCTATGATAATGTTAGACTGAGTGTTTCCTCAACACGATATACTATTAGCAAATTTCTCTGATAGCTATTCCTTCTTCTCCAAGAATTTACGTAATTTCATCATAAAGTGCTTGGTCACCGATGTTTATGTCCACTGCCGACCACCAGTATATAAATGGTCATGCTTAGCAATTTAGATGCGTCGTCGGAGATTTTCTGGCAGTGTTTGTGCTAAGTTACCAAATACTCGGAGTTCTATGCTGCCTGTTGTGCAATTTGCGCTCAACAACTCCATTCTTGTTTTACTTAAAATTACTACTTTCTACTATAATACCCTCAAACCTCCATGCGTCTTGCTCATACTAACAGTGCGTGCCTCTGGTCGTGGTGGGGGAGACTTTTCCAACATGCTTGCTGATATCAGCACAACCACTACGCAACAAAGGGTGAGTTATTTCTCGCGACGCGCTTTACACGTCTTTTTTTTGACATGTACATGATTTAATAGGTTATAGCAACAACACAATCTAGTGCTAAGGGCAAAAATGTATATAAGCTGATGAGCTTGATTTCATGCCTTACTTCACGCTAAGATCCTATCTTCAAACGTTGTGTCCACTGTTTTCAAAGTAAGCTGCATCCGCGCGATATTGGACGGTTCATGTTCAAAGCTGAAGAACAAGTTGCCCATACGCTTAACCCCCCTCGCAAGCTGCACAAGTACTTGTTCTCTTAAGCAGGGTTCCTTAAGCCGTATTAGGACAAATTATCGTGGTGAGGGATTGCCTTGCGACTGGGAGAAGGTCGCGGCCCCCGTTTACCTATTATGGGTCAAGAGTTCCACCTGTTCATAGAAACGAGGCAATTTATACTCCAGGATCCGAATGTTATCTGTAGACCATGTCGTTTGAGCCGAATAGTTTCACCTTCTCACAAATTTGATTTACCACATTTAACGACTATTCATATTTGCTCTGCTCTTGGACATACATTTCCTGGAGCTACTTCCACTCAGCCTCAGGATTACCCGAGGCACTCTGTATGCGAGCGAGAGCGTCACAGAGGCACAAAACCTCATCAATATATCTTTTTGAGCCTGCACAATAAATTTACCGATCTGTAAGTTCCTGGAGCGACATCGTCACAAAGGTCAACACTAATTTCCGGTGAAGTGTCGTGGATACCGTGCGTCTAATAATGCTCATAACATTTGGAAGGACACTTTGGCAATATTGCCGTACGCTGTTAAACTTCTCCAGTCTTGTGCTGAGGACTATCTTGCGATCCATAGCGCTCGCATCAGTAGATTAAAAGGTATTCAAAATCGCTAATTACAAGAGTTTGGTAAGGCCCCCCGCCGGCTGAGTGTTCGGTCGAAGCACTGGTGTACTGACCAGCTATTAGTTCTGATTCCGATGCATCGATTGCAATTGTGAGTTTTGTCTTCTCAAAGTCACGTTGCAGTTTTCATTCCGAACAAGCGTCTACCTTAGAGACACTAATTTAAGGATGCGTCATATTAGGTAAGCGACGTGCACTTTGAAATCAGTGAATGATCTTAGTGTCTTTCTCTTCTACGTGCTCGCTTTGTACAACAGGATTGGAGTAGTTCTCTGTGAAGGCACATAGACATCACGTGCTTGCTACGATAGCTAGTATCAACACTTTGTATTTTACTTACTTTTGGCGTTACGTACCTCTCTTGGGGAGCAGCGCGTTCGTCGATGTCGGCGGTCCTAAAAGCCTCATGTCCCGTGACTCATTTAGAAATTGGCTATCCCGCCCTATTATGCGTGCGTTCGTCAACTCCTACCGGCTTAAAGACATGGTCGTTATAATCCTTTGCAATCGCTTTAGTTTAAGATAGACGTATAGCTCTCTGGTATCCATCTAAATACCGGCTTTTGTCTCTCATAGAGCCTGTTGATGATGATCCTTGTCTCAAAGGCACTAGGCGATGGAGTGAGGTTAGCGCATAGGCCGTGCCTGAATCGTAAAAAGTTCAGGCTGCGCATGAGGTTTTGTGCAACATTTTTCTGTCAATTTTAGGGTAATTGACTCCAAGTGACCGTGTATTTTGAATCTTAGTCTACCGCATTCTCTCCTCTCACCAATTATTTCTTTTACTCAAATGAATAGGAAGTCTTCAGCAATAATACGCAAGGGTTGAATATACAAAAATGAGGTAAAATGTTCTTATTTATCGATCTCAATAAAGAAGGTAAGGAATGTCGATCCAGGGTAACGGCACTTTAGTGGGGGTGTATTGGGGTCACAAGACGATTTGTATAAATTGTACCGTGACATGTAATGTACACAGAAGTTTATTAAGTCTGATAGCTTTTCATTCTATCCAATACGCTAGTGGCAAAACTGTATTCTTTACAATATTGAAGGACAGTATCGATAGTAATGTGTATTCTAAGTACGTCGTAGGTAAGATAGTATAAACAGCAAACGGGAATCTAATTGCGTTGTAGCTTTTAATGTGGTTACGTCAGCAGAATCTGTATAATGATTCCTAGATTAGGCAGCCGATTTTTACAGGTTGTATGTGTCGATGAGGTTTGGTATCGCTATAAATCAATGAAGTAAATTAGTTTTCATTTTGACCAAATTATGAAACGTGTTCTTTTAAAACGTCTTCATTGTAAGAGTTGACAAAATGCACGAAGACGAGCACTCTTGGGACTAAGCGCTACGTAATTACTTCAAATTGTTAATCGAGACTTAAAGCTTACCAGATTACTCACATACTTAGAGTCAATAACCAGTAAGTCTGCCAACAATTGAGTTTCTTTTAGATTACACCAGTAAAGTCGAATACTAAAAAAACTCCACAAACATAGAAGTTTTTCTTTGACAAAGTCGCGAGGTAAGCTACGCATCTTTCCTGATGATAGGAAAAGGAAAACATTTTTGTAAGACCTTCTTTCTAGTCAAATTACTAGACATTCACAACTTAACTGCTCGCAGCGCAGATTGCAAGACGGCAGCGTCGTTGTGGAAGGGCCAAGACAAAAATTTATTTTTAAAAGGAATAAACCGCGCAAGCTGTCGTTATAAAATAAGAAGATCGAAAGAGATGATCGCAAAAGCCTAAATGGGACGAAGATCCGGGCAAAACCGATTCCAAACTCTACCCAGAGCTATAAGACGAATCACATTGTACAAGAAAGTCAATCTGTGTATGGTGCGCCGCATTTAAGAAAGTCAATCCTGTGTTTTGTGCGGAGCTGTTAGACGAATTATATTGTACAAGAAAGTCAATCCTGTGTCTGGTGCGCCGCATTTACAACAGCTTACCATGATAATTATAACACTAGCAAATGGTCTTTGCCACTCGAAGCGCGTTAAAGACAGTGGAGTGCTCATGATAAGGAGATTACGGCGCGGAGATTCTCGTCGTTCGTAGATAACCACTATGCTGTGCTGAGAGACCAGACAGTTATAGATCAAGTTAGTACTAAAAACCAAAGATCCGTTGTGCGGCAAGTGACCACGCATCTCGGAGAGGTGAAGCAAAACTTTGATATCGGTGCGCTCAGTAAGAACTTCATAAATAATTACTTCGTTATCGAATTCTAAATTAGTGGGATCTTTGTATTTGTAGAACGAAACAGATCAAGCATGCCCACGATGTTTGTGTTAGCGAGGGGATGACGATGATTGTTCGGATCTCTGGTAGGCCTGGTGCCAAATTCTGCGACCAATGATAATCTTCTCGAACTAATAGACTAGCCACCTATTCACGGCTTTCTTGCTATCATACCGGGTGAATGCTACAGATCAGGTCAGAAAGGCTGTATGACCAAGCCCTCCTTCAGCGTGTACTACGAAAACAATGCGAAATAATGGCCTAACAGCACGAAAGAGAATGTTATTGTCCTCCATAACTGCAAGGCTCACCTGGCCGAAGAAAAGTGCTAGGGAGAGCTCATAACAATAAAAAATACACGGCTATATTTCTTTACTGCTAGCGCAACCGATCGCTGTCAACCAGTGTGCTATTCCGTCATCTCCAACATAAAAGATGTCTGGAGTGACAAGTGGAGCGCAAAGAAGATTGAATTCATCAAAAAATAGGTTGAAAAAATGAGCCACGTGAATACGAGACGTCTTCTGGCAAGATGATAAAATCATTGAAGAGGTATTCGTTGGCGTTGTATTTTGCGTCTGACTCACCGTTAAAGTGATGCCGTGCGTGAAAAATAGCATTTGCTATGCTTATAAGAAATCGAATGACGTGGGCTTTCGTGAGCTTCAATGGCGCGCGGAAGGCAAAGCAGATTTTTCCAACACTCAGAAGTTAATATCGAAGCCTCCTAAGGACTTTTTGGCACCGCAGTGAAGCACGTTGCAGAAAACGCTCATCAATAGGATGGATCATTTGCCACGGAGGTTTCTAGTGAGGGAGAGGCTGTACTTGTGTAATATGTTCCGGCTTTAAATCTAATTTGAAACACGGCACTTAGTAAAGGTAAGACTAATTTCACCACACATGACATAGTCTGCATTTATAATCAGTGACGGTAAGACTAACTATGCCACACATGAAATAGTCTGTCTTCGTCATTAGTTGCATGCATACTCAGCCCTCTGTAAATTTCCTAATTTGCTCAAAGTTGACCATATTAGGCACCGGCACCCATCCTGTTGAGGCATAGTGGTACATAGGAAACTTTATACTATTGTGTATCTTAGATGTCTACATAAAAGTACACGTGAGTCTAAGGTAATCAGTAATGATTGTGTCTTTAATTAACCCCATTCCTGCTTTGATCGAATCAGGCAAGCAGCTTGCTTGAACAGCAAGCAGGTCTCCAGTGAGAAGTCAGTAAGTGATCTGGTGAACACAGTCTTGCGGAATAAGAGCAGGGAAGTCAGCTTTACTAAAACTGTGTTAGGAAATACCGAGGCTGGTTCACCATAAAAATCGCATAGATTGTAGATTGGACTTGTAGGTAGGACAAACACCAAGCGTCATCGAATGCGGTGAGGGAGCTGCATGCGTATGGCTAGACGAATATACTGCTTAGCATCCATAGCAGCAACTAAGGCTCGGTTCCGTGCAGTAATCTGGTTAATCTCACTTGCACTCCATACAAATGGAGGCGATACTTCTGAGACAAGAAAAATGGATCCTACGTCACGCCCCGGAGCTGCAATCAGATCGTGCGCATTGTGATTGGGATGGCCTGCTCACATGCCTGTTTCCCTTTGTCTAGCATGATTTCATAATCACTTATGACCTCCAGTGTTTTAAAAAAGAAGACGTAAACTTTCTTAATCAATCTGGTGATAACTTTTTCATTCATGCTTTGTCGAAATTTCTTGCGATAGTTGCGGATCAACACTATCTCAGCACGCCAGCGGTCACGCACAACATTCATATCCAAGTTTATGGTAGCAGCGGCTTTATCAGACATGTAAACTGTTGAGATGATTGTAGCCATTGGCCTGACGCTAAGCTGCTTTATTTAGGTGGATCAATGGCATAACGTGATGCAATTGCTCCTGCGGGTGTTGGACCACTTCATTTACAGAAAACGTTATCAAGACTGTGATGACGTTGATTATCCACCAGGAAGGAAAGCTCGGTGCAGTTTTTTGTGCAAGCTTTAAACACACTTATTTAATGTGCCAGCACCTCAACACGGTGCTCCTTCAGTCATGTGGTGACCCTGTACAGTATAGTCTAGCGCGTGAAGCTCATCTTCGGTCACGTCGATCGCGTAGCGTCAACGAGACACTGTCAACACCATTCGGCATAATACTTTCGACAAGTGTCATGAGAGAATATACATTTAGACCCGTCCATGTCTCATCCATCTTGATATCCGTTCTATGCAGCAGGCACAAGACGCAGATGAATGTAAGAATCGTCAATAAATGCTGCAGCCCGGTCACGATACCTTGGGCATCATCAGTCACGTTGCGTGCACCATCAGATGACACGCCAATAAGCGCCTTGCTCCATCGCGGGAACAGGACGTCCAGCATTTTGTAGATTCGGTTGAACTCGTCCAGGCCAGTAATAGAGCCAAACATGGGCAGAGAAGCGATATGGTAGTTGGACATTTGACCTTGCCAGGTGAAGTGAACACCGATGTCGAGGTACGACGTATCAAGGCGCATGATGCCATTCAGTGTCAGGGAATATGCCTATCGTAGTATAATCAAAATGTCACTAAATGAAAATTGAAAGCGCACTGCAGAAGTGCGAAGATGACCGCTTGGATTCATTCGCGACGCCAAGTTTTGCACAGATTATCCCTCCTTGGCAGAGTGTATAAATTAGCGGTATGCTTGAAGCTCATGCCAACATCGATGAGCTTAACACCCAGGTGGACGAGCACTGAGCTTTAAATCGTTACTAACACCATTGTCATTGTTTCAATTGGATGTAGGCATTGCGCACTTGTTACTAACGCATTTAATTTCGTTCGGGCTGCAAAGCATATTGTCAATGATAACTTTACATTATTGGCCCCAAGCTCATACTTAGTAGTTGCTGAGCTGGGGGATAAGTAGACCACAATCTGATTGGCGAATGGGACTGCAAAATTGAAGTATGCCTCTTGTTGAAATTTTCAACGTTCTTGAACACCGCCCACTCCTTATGGTGTTCAAGCTGCAATGGATTCGGTAGTTTTCTGGACTAAATGGCGGTTAAAAATGTAGGGACCGCCTAGGCGTTCACCCCCTAATAACTACGCGCACACACCCCGTGATGTCGATTTTTTTTCTACCACTAAATGCGAGCTATCCTCCATTCAATTCTATTACCCCTCTGTTCCTTGCTCTTCCGGCAATGCTAGCACCACCATCCGAGCGTACTAATCCTTCTCTTGATGATGCTCAGTTGGCAGTAGAGCGGTTTGTACTTGACCAAGGCTACGCTGTGGGGGGACGGACTCGCTCGAACCCCTCCAAAAGCGGTGAAATACGCAAGGCCTGGCTCCACTACTCGCACGGCCTAGCGTACACGAACCGTAGCGAACATCTCACTGATGGAACTCGGAAGGGAAAGACCAGCAGCAGATGCATTGAATGCCCCTGGAGCGTCACTATCAAAAGAGATTTGACCACCGAGGGATGGATGTGGCGGGTCAAGGTAGAGGAGGGTTCTCACAACCATAAGGCAACAGCCGATATGTCAGGCTTTCCCGGCGCACGTAAAGTCACAGATCAAGCGCGACAGGTCCTACAACAGATATTCAAGCCCGGTGCAGCCCCCAAATTTATCCTTACGACCTTACGGCAACAAGATCTACAAATAAACCTCACCAGTAAAGACATCTCCAATGCCAAAGCCCGGCTTCGACAAGAAGGTTTGAACGGCGTACACTTCTGGAGGCCCTGCTACATATTCGTCATCACGGGGGGGGTATGCGCGTATTTATCAGGGGGTGTACGCCCAGGCGGTCCTGTAATACGTTGGTTTTTTTAGCCCTCAAACCCTTCTAGCCTGGTCACGACCCAACGTGATGCAAAATCTGCACGATATAATGTGGGCGGAATGTGATTTAGGGTCAGCCGTATCGACTTGTAGTCTATGATTTACCGTGTGTTTCATTTGGAATGGTGTCTAGCTTGACTTAGTTGACTTCATTAGAAGATGTTGGCTCATACAAACATTAGGACGGTAGCCATGGAAGTCGAAATCCGCTAAGGAGTGTGTAACAACTCACCTGCCAAATGAACTAGCCCTGAAATTGGTATCTTACAAGCGAGTATTTTGTGCTTTAACTTTGCGTTCGGTTCATTCCGCATCGCCAGACAAGCTTACCCCGGTCGGCTCACCAACAACTTGATACTCGCATGCACACGTTCAGTCAAGAAACCTGAAAGTCTTACAGATCTAAAGTTTGAGAATAGGTCGAGAAAGTTTCTTCCCGAATCCTCAAAGCAATCCTTTACCTTATAAAACCATCGTACAATAATAACTGCTATCCTGAGGAAAATTTCGAAGGGAACCAGCTACTAGATGGTTCGATTGGTCTTTCACCCCCATATCCAAATTAGACGATCTATTTGCACGTATACTTGCTACGAGCTTCCACCTGAGTTTCCATTGGCTTTAAACTACTAAGGCATAGTTCAAACGATCTTTGCGTTCCATATTAAAACATTCCAAAGACATGAGACACTGTTTTATTCTGTCCAATAAGTCGGCGAGCTTGGAGAGGCAAAAGTTGACATACCGCGGTGTACAAAGAAAGCCTGGGGTAAGAAGTGCCCTCCCAGCGTTTGTGGAGCAGGCAAGGAAAGGTGGGGTTAAGGAAGGGGATTGTCGGCGCCCTACAAAAGAATAAACAAACGATTAGGGTGTGTGTAAGCGAGTCGCAGCGGGTTCTTGGTGCTCTGTGTAAAGAATAAACAAAAACGAGGGGTTAAGGGCGAGTTGCAGTAGGGTTCTGGTGCACTGGATAAACAAACAAATGCGAGGGGGTTCGTCGAGTGCAGTTACTACCGCAAAGTTACAGTGCCACAGTATATCGAGGTTGCAACGGGGCACCCTTTGTTTGGGGTGCCGCGAAACTTCACGTACACTAGTACGTGCAGAGGAAGCTAATCTACTTAAGCGACTCGGTCAAGTAAGGGTAAAAAGAGAACTGTTTTTGATATAGTTAAGCTATCAATATAACTTTAATCTTTATCTAATGATGTTAAACTATGTCGTCTTATGACGACCACCTGCTCACCACTCATTGCGCGCGTCTAGCAGCGATTGATGGCAATCTATGGTTGGTATGTCTTATATCAACCAATCTTGGAGCGGCGCATGAATATTATCTAAAGGGGATAGTATTCCTTCAATATTATCCATCTTGGATAATATTGGTAAAATATTGCCATGCTAGACAATATTCCTATTGACACCGTTTGGTGTCAATTTCATGTAACGGGCTACCCCGTTACAGAAGTTGTCAGTTGATTTACGGTTTGTAGTTCTTGACTCCCCTTCTCTGTTGCCAAGTCCCTTTCCCCCTCCTTTATTTTGCTTTTGCCTAGCGGCTTTAAATAATGAACGATTAAAAAGATGCGCGCTCCAAAATTTTGAGTGTTTACATTAGGGGCTTGCTGGGTTTTAGATTAGGCAAATTAAGCACTTTTCACAATATACCTGACTCTATGAGGGCTCCACATTGTAAATAGTGTGAGAAGAAAAAAAAGCAAGTCACGCAAAACAGTATCCGTGAGACTCATTGCGGTGGTCGAGTAGAAAAGGTACCTACTTTTGAGGCGTCATGAACCCATCAGCGAAGTACAGGACCTGTTTCTGTAACGGGGATCCAGAATGTATGCGAGCTGTGCGGACAACCCCGTAGATCAAGGCGGTCTTTCATGGATACACAAAAGGAGATGATACATGGCGTAGTGTCATCGCTTTGTCGTGTCCGATCTTTAGTAGGCGGCTCGGCGAGCGATGTCATCTGACTGTGCTGACTATGGCCAAATGCAGGGGTGAATAGAGCGCTCATGTCAGCTATAGCCCAAGTCACTTTCCAACTCCATGTTAGACAGCAGTGTCCGAGAGCGAGGCGCAGAGGGGAAGAAGTGTCATAGCCGCTATGGTCGTGTAGTACCCAGCGCAAGCTCGCTGACCGCCAAATGTTAATGTCTGACGTCCTTCGTCTTCGCTGTGCCCTGATATCAGCAGCGTCGCAGGAGCTGATGCCATCAAGGGAATGTGTGTGTTGTGTTAGAAAAACGCGAACGTCCTGGTCGGCCGGCATTGCAATAAGCGCTAGCAATGGAAAGGTCGTTCCTCTCGCGAACAATCGCGACGTCGGGTAGCTTTATATCTTTTCTTCGCTCAGCTGCTTCAAACCACGTGTTTTAAAGGAATCTAAAGATTCGCAACCGCGAAAATCGGAAGTGCGTCACGACTGCAGTCCTTTTCACTCAGACGACAAACAGCCAGACCAACAGACGGACGTTTCAGAGCAGGGCGCGTCATCACGCCCGCACATACAAACAGCAAGTGAGTCGGCCGACTCCATTCCACATACAGTCGATCCGTCGATCCGTCCGTCCGTTACATCGCTGCTGACGTTGTCATTCACTTTGCCATTTCCTCTCAACGTGGCTACACCCGACGCTTTGCAGCTCGCCCACGTCCTCCCCGCTCTGCCATGTCTCCTACCACCGGCACCACGATCGTGCAGCCGCCATCGCACGTCCTCCTCGAAGAATCGTGCGACTGGAAACTGCAGCGCAAGCTCAAACACCATCAGCGCGACGTCGGCCGCCGCACGGCTGAAAGCCGCGCCGAACCGCGGTTCAAGCACCACGAGCACCACCGCGTCAATGTCATGCGTCTTGAAAAGGCTGCGTGGCTGCCTGTGCCCACCAAGAGCGCGTGTCGTTCGATTACCGAGCAGCTCCGCTCGACGCGCAGCTTGCAGCTGAGTCGCTCAGGTCCATCTGCAACGTCGTGGCCCCCAGCACTCCTAGCAGCTACTGATGAACCTTCTGAAGCCATGGAAAGCCTGACCACCGTCTCGCTCGCATCATCGGCGCCGTCGACTGCGTCGTTTGCAGGGGACTCGGACGATTATCGACGCGGAGCGCGTCATATGACGCTATTCGAGAGCGCTCGTATCTTTAACGAATCGGGACGGATGTTGAGCCATGACGAGTTTGGTGGGCAGACGTCGTCGCCCGAGGTGAGTAGCGACGGGACGTCGAAGCGCAAGTTCAAGCGTCGAGGCGGACGACGGAAGCACGAGAGTGTGCGGACAACGGCGGTGGCTGAACTCAGTATCGACGAAGTGGTGCTGGAGCTCCTGTTTGGATTGTTCCCTGATGTGGAAGTGACGCAGGAACTGAATCGACTGCTGCTTGGCGGTGCGCAACACGAGGATGTTTTCCACTTTGACGACGACGACGATATGGTCGATGTCCAAGTGGTGGGCAAAGTCAAGGGTGGAGTGCTGGACATTGACCTGCTAAAGTTTCAAGCTGCACTGACGAGCATGCTCTGTAGCTCGAACGGGACAATGCAGGAACTGCCACCATGCGGCACAGCTGCCAAGAGGTTACAGGAGAGGTACTTTACACCACACTGGATCGCACACGAAATGCTGGCAACAGTGAAGCTCAGCGTCCTTGCCCAGTACGACCGATTCGCAGTGATGAGTGCGATCTTTTGCTCGATGCCAGCGTTGCGGTCGTGCGTGCTTGCTGCAGCAGTGTCGACGTCCCTTGCAATCTTCCAGCACCAAAGTTTACTCGAGAGTGCCCACGCCTGCTCGTCTGGTAAGGATCTTGTCACTGCCAAGGGCATTCTTGCGTTTTTGAAAGCAGCATTGGATGTCGTCGAACGGGACGCACGTTATAACGTGGAGGTGTTTGGCAGCAATAACGACCAAATTCGCGACAACATCGAAGGGTTTTGCAGCCAGATCATGCGTGCGCTCCAACTCCTTGTTAGAAGCTCACATGGGGGCAATGACAACGCTGATTCCAACCGCAACCGACTCGAGGTGTATCTGGTATCCAGTGACTCAGCGGAAGCAACGACGTACCGCGCTATGGGAGAGTTAATGAATCGAGTCGCCGCATTCTCTCCGATGCACGGCGAAGAGTTCATTCGCTGGATGTCAATGAAGTGGCCCCGGCACAACGTCCACCTGCAGTTGTTCTTTGTGCGATTCACTGGCGGTCTGCTGCTGCAGTTCATGCAGCTCGGCCTCAACCTCTCTGCAGCAGTCGTGCGTCGAGTCTTCACGTGCATCGAGGCCTGCATCCAGTCGACGCACTTTTTGGTGGCACAGGAAGCGTGCAACTTGTGCGGGAACTTCCAGCTCATGAGTCTGTATCTCTCGCGTGACCAGGTGCTGCGGGAGAAGATTGCGTCGGCCTTGCACGCGAATGCCATCTCTCATTGGAACAAGCGCATTCGAGAGATCTCGGACGAGTGCTTCGATAGGTTGCTCGATTTGGCATGACAACGCCTATGACGACGGTTCCTGCAAAAGAAGAATTAGACGCCTTACAAAGCAGCAGTGAGCGTACGTGTAATGATCGCAACACGACTGCGAGGACATTGCTGCTAGAGTATCATAACTGTTCCAGCTCGTGCTAGTATTACTGCAGCTGATGCTGCTTCTACAGCTTCATGTGCTCTGTCCTACTTTCGGCAAAGCCTTGAAGAAAGAATGGGCACCTTGAGGTTGGGTACAGTCCTTTTACAACAAGTTTAAACCGGCACATTGAGGTTGTGTGTCGTACTTCTACGACGATGGGTAATGTGTTGCAGTATCGGGTGTTAGAGGGTCAGAGGAAGCTCAGCGAGACAATAGCGTTTCGATGACTGGGCAGCTTGTTTTTTGAACTGCAAGCAATTGGCACATACATCCCCGTCGCTGTCAACGTCGTCGACCTATTGTGCGGGTCTTACACTGTCCTCCCCCTCACCTCGTCCCCGTTTTTCCCTTGACGGCTTGACGACGCGGCGGGCATTTTGTCCAACGGTCTGACCCACGCCTGACTACTGTAGCTGCTCGACTGGCGAAACGCATGCGCTTCAACTACCTTCAATCTCGACACAACTTCGTACTGTGGCTGTTTGCAACGTCGTCGCGTCACGACTGAACTTGGGACTGGCTGTGGAGCTACTACTGGAGTCTACTATCACTGCGAGCTAAAGCGAGAGGTCGTCGTCTACCTCTGACTACCACGAACACGGGAAATGGGGTCGGCTGCTCGCAACGTGGAAGTCAAAAGTGTTGCCGCACGTCGTGGTTGAAGTTGACGAACCACGAGGCGCATCACAACGTGCTATGTGCTGTTTATCGTCGGGCAGACGAAACTTCACAGGGTGGTGTAAAAAGTCTCGTAAAAAAGCGAGCGCAAAGATCCGCGCGCTGCATAACAGCTTTGAGAGTCTGGCAGATCGAGAACTGTGTCCAAATGTACGAGTCAAACTCGTGCAAATCATCGCTATAAGGAGGGAAGTCCTCGACCGACTTTTTACCACTTTACAGACGCCTCCTCTCTTCCTTCACATCAGAGCAGTGATCACATCAAAGCGCCAGCAATTCCGACCCTAAACAACATCCAGCGACAGTAGCACCTAGTAGCTCCGCTGCAAGCCAAGCGTCTTCTCTCCACGGGGCAGGCAGCCTTGCCTCCTCAACCAATTGACATAATTGGCCTAACCTCTTGCGAACGTCTACAGCTACAGGGCGACACGGCGGCTGCTGACGTTCACGGAGACTGTTGGATCCACAGCCGGAAAGGGAAGACCCTCGTGTGGTACTGCAATCGCGTTTATTGGAAGTGGATTAATGCAACAAATGCCAGAGCAGGACGGTTGGAGACACTGGCCAGGACACGGTGGTACAGTACCTCGCTCCTGGTCCAGACCAGTCCCAAGGATAAGATGATGATGATGATGATGATAACGGCAACGATAATCGCCTCTTCGCTGGCGCTCGTGCAACAGACACAAGTCATTGCTCGGTGTCTCGAGTGGCAAGGCAACTCGTGCGTGTTTCTGCCAATGGATCCCGTCTATTTTCCAGGACTGAAGCTCACACAACAGACTGTGTGCAAGGTATGCAAGCTGACGAGAACGTGGAACACGACGAAATCGGGATCTTGTGGACAAAAGTGGTGCTTCGTGCGGACATGATGGAACGGCTCTTTGCTAACGATTGTGTTGTGTTGGTATGTGCCGGATTACGTCTTTTTGCTTGATCCTGTGGACTGTAGGCGGACTTATCGGTAGCAGTAAGGCAGATTGATTGGGAGTCGTCTGCTGGCGGTCGCGGGTCGGTCGACAGCCTCCTTGTCAATGGCGTCGAGATGCTCCCAGCTCCGGTCTATCCATCGCATGCGTACTTGGTTGGCAACTACCCCCACTGCGATGACATGTTTAACCTTTTCCCGCCCCTGGGAAATGGAGTCATTGGCCCAGAAGGACGCAAGTCCATCATTTCTGAGATCACCAGCAACACGTTGCCCATTTATATTCACTTCAGCTGGACCGGTCCACACGACAAGTTCCCCGTATGTTCCATGGCTGGCGTCTCTGTCACAGGCTACGCGGAGATTAACATTTATCTCGAAGCGCAGGATAACACAGGTGCGACATTTTGGGCAGCCTCTCATTGGCAAGAAACTGACTCGTGTTGATGCATTCGTGGGCAGCTTGTCCGGGATGGGATGACGCTTCGCGTACAGCTTGCTTTGGTAATGGCGAGTGCGGCTGTGCGGCAAACGACATTAGTCCACGTACCTGTTCATGCATGTGCGAAGTCTGTATACGACATGTGCAAAGTGGATAAGGTGGTGGGACTGATATTGTTGTCGTCGTATCTCTGTTGCTTCCTTGCAGAATCGGGTATGCTGCTCCGGATTGCCGCGACTGCGCCAGCGGATTTTTCGGCAACGATTGCAAGAGAATCTGTGAGCCGTGCCTCAACGACGGCTACTGCGATTCAGGCTTGCGAGGGTCGGGAAAGTGTATCTGTCCTGAGGGTTTTGACCCGAACACCAGGTGTGCGACGTGCTTGCCTGGATATTTTGGAAATAAATGCAAGCGTTGTCCGGGTTGCAACTTTCCATACGGAAATTGTGATGATGGCTCAACAGGCAGTGGTCGCTGCTCGTGTGCCGTTGGCTTTGATGCTGACATGAATTGCATGCAGTGCATGGACTCCTTTTTTGGCCCGACATGCCAGCCTTGTAAACCCTGTGACGGCGGCAAGTGCAATTACGGTCTTCTTGGTGATGGCGAATGTAAGTGTTCCGAAGGCTTCTCGGCTGAGTCACGGTGCCTCGAGTGTGAAAAGGATTTTTACGGACCATCCTGCACTCCATGCCGCACATGCAATAATCACGGTCGCTGTAATGATACTACTTCTGGTGATGGTGGATGCATTTGTGACGAAGGGTACACTCCTGAAAGCCGATGTTCGCTATGTGACGATGGCTGGGATTTCAATCCGATGACCATGTCGTGCCAGTGCGCACCGCAACACTTTGGAGCGCACTGTCGATCGTGCCCGATATGCGCCCCGCATGGACACTGCAACTCTGGCGCTGACGGCGACGGACGATGCATTTGTGGTGTCGGATGGTCCGACTCAAACAACTGCGTGGGCTGTATGAGCGGTTACTATGGCGAAACATGCACTCTCTGTCGCAAGTGTGGTGAAGGGCGTTGTGATGATGGACTGCACGGCACGGGCAAGTGTAACTGCCACCGTGGCTGGGACCCGCTTACCAACTGCTACGATTGCGAGGAAGGGTTTTTCGGCGAGGACTGTCGACCGTGTCCGCGTGACTGTGGCCATGGTACTTGCCGAAGTGGACTAAATGGGACTGGGGAGTGTGTCTGCCACGAGGGCTGGGAACTTGCTGGCAAACTTCCCTGTACCACTTGCGCTGACGGCTACATTGGACCGACTTGCCAGCTGTGCCCAGGATTTTTGGAAAACGAGGTGGCTTGCAATGGTCACGGTCAATGTGTCATGTCAGGAACGCAAGCCGTATGTTACTGTGACGCTCGCTACGGCGGCGAGAGCTGCGAGTCGTATGATTTTCCCTTCGCGATGGTCGCCATTCTGGGTACCATCGCACTCTCAACATTAGGCTTCTGCATGTGCACCATGCGTCGCCTTGCCCGCCAGCCACATGCCTTGCAGGGGCCATTCCTGAACCGTGGCAATAGTTTCTCGCAGTCTGAGTACGTTGAGATTTCGGACATGGCGGACCTGGAATACTTTGTCTCCAACGACAGCCGCGACTGGCTCATTCGATTCGATTCGCTGTCTTTGCAGTGTGAGGTGGGCAATGGTACATCTGGCCAAGTGTTCCGAAGCTTGCTACACAGTGGTGGCGGCAGCTCGGTGGTGGCCGTCAAACGACTGTATAGTCCCGTGACCGGTCAGGAGTATTTCCAGAGCTTCTTTCGACGCGAGGTGAGTATTTTGAGTCGGTTACACCATCCCAACGTGGTGCGCTTCTACGGCGTGAGCTACTACAACCGCGTGTTGTATATCGTGACAGATTTTTGTCCCAAGTCACTGAGTGTACTCATTGAAAACCCAGCAACCAAAGGTCCTCTGAAGGAATCTGTCTTCTTGAAGGTGATTAGCCAAATTGTAAGCGGTATGGGCTTCTTGCACAGTCGCAACGTGGTTCATCGAGACCTAAAGCCTGCGAACGTGCTTATCTCGGAGACTGACGATGTCAACATTTGTGACTTCGGACTTTCGCGGTTGATCGAACCCGATGCGACAACCATGACCGCAGAAGTTGGTACGCCGAGTTACATGGCGCCCGAGATGGCTACAATGGGCGGTATCCAGTGCTCTACGAAGGGTGACGTATATTCGTTTGGTATCTTGCTATACTCTACCTGGTCGCGGAGTAAGCCCTACGGTGACCAAGGCATGAATCCTTTCCAACTGGTACGTCGGATTTCATTCAACTGGCTGACGTCCTTATAATCCTCACGGTGCTATTGTGTTTTTCTTGTGTGAACGCAGATGACGGCAGTTGTAAATGGTCTTCGGCCCGTGATTCCGATCAACTGTCCACCCGCATTGGCACGTCTCATGCGGTCGTGCTGGCATCAGAACGCTACTGTGCGTCCATCTTTCCCAGAAATTAGTCAAATTTTAAAGGACCAGTGGCTGTTGTCCACGTTTGCTGAGGAGGAGGTGTATTGCTACCCTGAGAAGTCTCCGCAGCGTTTATCGGCTTCGTCGTCCGTGTCCACGACTGCTGCTGCAGCTTCAAGAGACCACTTTGGTAGTAACGACGGCGCCATCGAGGTGCCACCGTTAGCATCATTGCGTCACCACGACGATGACCAAGATGATGACACAGCTGTATCTCCACGGGAAGACGATCGTCTTTTGAATGAAGAAAAACGACCACGATAGATTCTTATGACGACCAAATAGACCTGTAACCCACGATGCCTCGCTTGAATCAGCAAGTGTTGCACCAACAACGACTCTGCGCGTCTACCGAAGCAGACGTCGAACATTGCGGCCCCGCATCAATGGTCGACGCTTGTAGTACTTGCGATGCGCTTCACGAAGATGATGTGGACGTATGGGTCCCGTCTCGCCGTTCTGTTCCATAATTCTCCGTGCTGTCAGCAAGAAGCACAGCACACGACGTCAACGCGCTACAGCCCTCGACACGCATCACCCCTTGTTCCTTTTCCTTCCACTCACCTTCTGCCGTGATCTCACCCACGAACACCTTGGTCATGCCCGCTACTACAATAGCCATAACGTTGGTCACAGTAGGCGCTCTCTTGTCCGTCGCTGAGCACTCTTGGATTGCTTGAGCCATGCACTGGATAACAACAACACAGACACCGAATTAGCTGCTGAAGAGCTCAGTCTTCCTTCCTTCCTTCCTCCCCTGCTGCACGTACTCGTTTCATAACTCCGCGCTCAAAGTGTGAGCGCCGGAACTGCTCGTGGCGTCGCGCCTCGTTCTCCGGTAGACTCTGCATCATGCGCAACAGCGACGCATTGTCCGACAGTCCGTCGCTGTCCGCCTCGTCGTCTTCATCCTCTTCGTCTTCTTCGTCAACCTCCTCCTCCTCATCCTCGTCCACTGCGCTCTCCTGCGGCTCATCAACGTCCACCACCGTATTGTCCGTCCGTCGCTCCTGTAGTGACTTGCTCCCTGCCTCGTCTTCCGTGCCCTGCGACGCGCGGTGGCTCGTCACGTCGATCGCTCCAGTCGTGGCGGCCTCCGTGTCCATCTTTTGTGGAGGATTTGTGTACGACACATCAATCTAGCTTGCCGCTGCCAAAAGGGTCTTTTGATGTGTGCTTTAGCTCCGAGCGATGTAGCTTCTGACCTATAGAGTATGTGTGTGTGTGCATTTTTCTGCTCGGACAACAGTCTCAATTTGTCGTACATATTTTGGCAGTGTCGTGTCCGACCACGACACACAATGTATTCACGAAACATGTACCTACAGCCTCGGTGAAGCAGCCGTACAATCGTCTTTCATCGGCAACTTCTTTGCTACTATGTCACGCAGCAACTAGTCCGACGCCCTACGCTTTCGACCTCGTCGTTTTTCTCGCTTTTCCTTGCGTTTCTCGTATTCCACAAGTCCCTGCATAATCTCCAGGCGATGTTCTTCAATCTCCGTCATGCGTTCCAACGCCACTTTCTCACGGCGCTGCATCTCAGTCGCCTCCAAAGCGATAGCTGCTGCAGCAGCGAGTATAGGCTCAGCAGCTGCCGCATCGGACGCGAGTTGATGCTGAACGAGGAGCTGCATCAACTTGTCCGTGAGTTTGCCGACTGCCTGGGTCAGACCCGGGTCGTGCACTTGCACTGGTTTACGTCTGCTGCCTATACAAACCGCTCAATCGTTTGACTATGAATCACCACACGACTCCAAACATGGTGCTTACCTGCTTCATTGTGATCGCCCATGACCAAAGCATCGTTTGTTGTGACAGCAACTTCCCGTTAGCTCAGCATTGATGCACTATTGCACATAGTGTAGAACTTACCTGCTGTATCACCTGCGAGCAGCGCATTGCGCAGCAGGTGAGTGATCGTCCATAAGAGCACTATCCCCCATTGCCGAAACATGTGCTTACCTGGAACATCGCCCAGAGCCATGGAATTGTCCAGTAAATGTTCGAGTCGCTCGAATTGTCGCATCTTCGTCGTGGCATCTTCTGAACAAGTGTCTTGTTCCTTCGCGAGTTGTGTCTGAGGAGCAGCGGCCATGGCCAATGCGGCTAGTGCTTCGTTATCGTATCGAGTCTGCACTGCCATGGTCGTACGCGATGGTTTTGCCGACGTCAACCTCATTTTCTTTGCGGTGGAGGCCGAGTACATGTCCTGTAACCTGTCCCAGTGCTTCTTATGGGCAGCCGTAGTCGCTGCCTCCAATCGGTCAACCCGTTCATTAAAGGCTTGTTCTGCAGCCTTCGCTTTTGTCTTCTCTTCTCGATTCGTACTTCCCTTTGAGTCCATACTGATGCCATCAATCTCCATCAAGCGGGCAATTGACGCACAAATTCGAGCACTCCAGTCCCTTCCGTCGCTCCTCCTGAACGGCGCATTAGTTGCTCCGGTGACTTGCTCGTTTTCACGGTGTTGCTTCCTGGACAGTTCGGAAGTGGACTAGAACGTCCGTTTAGCACCAACGTTCGTTAAGGTTTGGACATCAGCTAAGGAGGATCATCGGACTTAGACGCGCACCCGATCGGTGTGAAGAGCATCTCCCTGCTGCGCATCATCCGAAGAGCTACACTGCTCGTCTATTATAATCACAGCGCACGTTGGCGTCAGAGCTTTGGTAGCAGATAGAAGATTACTATGGTACAGCTTCTACGCTATTGCCATTACGACGGACAAGTGCGTCCCACTTGCGGTGTCTTTTCGTGTCGTAAAGACGGTCTCAACTAGCGAACTCACCTCGCGTGTAAGTGCTAGCCCCATCGTCCCCCCGCTGCATTTTAGTAAAGTGCTTGGAGGGTGATATCCAGCCAGCCGGCTGTTCCTTTGCTGCTCTGTTGCGTCTTTTCGACTGAGGGAGGACAAGGGCGAAACGAGACAGTGCCGGCCAGCCAGAACTGTCGAGAGATTCCCAAAATGGACACGCGCATACAATGTGACAGTGTGGGTGTTCGCTCACTGGAACACAGCTGCCTGCCATTGGGACGCTACAAATCCTCGTGTTGCTGCCGAAGTGTGCTCGAGACAGAACAACAGCGTGTATCAATGGATAGAACCAGGACGATGGAATTCGCGCGAAACACAAGGAACCAGATGGCGATGATCTCGGCTCGGAATAGCTGCGACCACCTCCTGACAAAGCGAGAGTCTACAATCCATTAGATTGGCGCTGAATGGATGCCACGTTGACATCTGCCCGTGTGTGCGTGTATGTGTAGTTGTGTGGAAGACAACTGTGGCCTGGTATGATCACGATAGCTCGAAAAAAATCATGAGCACGGCTGATGACAGACACAGGACTGTTCAGCGCATCAACTGATGGTTGGATCTGATACGTTGTCCCTCGAAGCAGGTCAATGAGTGAGACCTCGCGGTGTTTATCAAGCGTGCTCGCTGTCTGCTCTTTCAATCTTGCGCAAGCAGCAGCAACTGTCAAATGGCTTGGATAGTACCATTCAGGTTTTGTCGAAATGATCGCATGCAGGTGTCGCTGCTGTATTCCGACCGCTGGATGTCACTCCATTCGTAGATTTCCAAACTCTAGAGAACGTGGTTGACTGGATATCGACATCACCGTGAGCGGTTGCGGAGCTCGTGCGCAAGTCCGTCCGTGTCTACGCCGGTGTTGATTGTGTTCACTGGTCGCAGCAAAAGCGTCGGTATCTCGATGCTCTTCTCCAGTCTCTCCTCCACGACCTTAAATCGTCTCACACAAGGGCAAAATCTGCGCAACAAGTGGGGACTGTGGCCATGGAACAGTCGGTCCGAGACGACCCGTGTTCGAACGTCGGTCGGCGATCACGAATCAACCGTGGCGACAGAGAGGCAGCACCTCTAGACACTGAGAGAAGCAGCTTCACGGCACTTTTAGAGTCGATGCAAAAGCTTGCGCGGACAAGTCTGCGGTTCGAGTGAACGATGGAGCTAGCAAGCATAGCTTCAGACTGGAGTATCTGAACGAGATGGGGACATTGGAGGAACGACGGGCGAAAGTAACTGAAACATCTTCTCGTTACATTTTGTTGCGAATGAGTCAGCACTGAACTCGGACGTGCTGACTCTAGGACGCAACCGTGAGTCGGATGGCAGGCCAAATGGTCCGGTTGCGTTTGTTTCGATGTGGTTCCGAGGTGAAAGACTACACCGGACTTGTACCCGAGCTTTTTGGTGGTGGAGTTTACATCTAGACAAGGTCGGCGTGGCACTGCCTCACTTGTACAGGCGGCTGATGCGCCGACGGGAGTCTCGATCGTAACTCATACCATCGGTGGGATCAAGTGAGTGTCGTTTCCAGGTTTGTGCTTTGCAGGTAGCGCATCGTGGTGAGTGGCTGTAGCAGTGATGGAGACAGCAGCTCACCGGGATGCGATGCTCTCATGTATACGCCGGAATGAAACGTGGCTTGATGTTGGTTGGTGCCATTGACAGCGATGCGCTGCAGATGAAGGGATGCGAAACCCGGATGTACCTACAAACCTGTAACAAGCTACTGGAGGGCTGCAAGCTGCACAGATATCGCGTATACTCTCTGCATAGTAGGTAAGCACGCAATCGGACGCAATTCTATTGGCGTGTATTCGACCACCGTCCAAGACATCATAGCAATGGAGCTATCAAGTCGTGCAGGGACAAGCGATGATGCAATTAGCTCGACTGGTTGACTCCCCTGCACTGTCGGATGGTCGAACCGACCGCAGTGACGTCGGAACGACAGCAGCTCATCGATTCCTGTACGCAGTGACGAACATCAGCTTGATCACCAATGTCCACGCGAGACGGCAGACAAGCAGCATGACACACTGGTGTATGGATGTCACTGCTCGGACGAGTAGGCAGCACATACAACACATTTCTAGCGCACGCTCTGCGCTGTGCGGTAAATTGGAAGCCACCCAGGTTATGCGCTGTTTAGTTTGAATGGACTGGCGGTCCACCAATGTATCCTGACGAGTGTATGCACTGCTGTTTGGTGCTTAGATGCTTCGTAGGTCTGGAATCGAGGCGCCAGCAGATCGTTAGAACGGACGGGTGAGAGTTCCGGACTGACAAAAGCGAAGGCATTGGATTCGTGTCGATCCACTGGCGGTCACACGGCCTTTCGCAGTAACGACTGTATTGTCGATACGTTAGTGCGACTCTGCACAAGTACATGTGCATGGGCTGAACTACGATCGTCCACACGGAGTGATCGTGTTGCGGTGGATCATTGCTGTAATAGGGTGGCGCATTGTGCAGTCTCTCTCGACACACATCGCTGTGAAAGCAGTGAAGCAGGCTTTCGTCTGGCAAGGAGAAATGCACATGTGTCATGAAACTTCTTCGAGTGCGTGACTGGCAGGATGACTAGTTTTTGCGTCAACTGGTAACGACGACCGAGAGTGGGCGGGAGCGGAAGCGAGTGGCTCAGTATGGATGGTAAAGACAACTGAAGGGTCGAATACGAGCCTCAGACGGGCTAGGAGTAGAAGAGCTACCGGGCTGAGACGCTGGTTGTGCACTTAACGGTGACTAAAGCTACGCTGCGCCATGGCTTTAGTGTCATGTGTGATAGAAGTTTGTAGTGAACCGACGACCGCGAGGTACAGCGCGTTGTATATCTGCTACAGGTTAAGCTCGCACAGTCGAAGCTTCTCGATGTGGAAACATGTCGTTGATTTCGGCGGAGGGGACAATTGTTGTACTGGATGGTGCTGTATTCGAGGAATAGCTACTAGATGGTGCTGCGTTCGAGGGATAGCTACTCGATCGCGGTGTTTGCAAATGCCTTCGACAAACTGGATCATCGGACTTTCAGGATGCTTTGGCACTGCAACCCTTCACTGCTAAACGAGTGTTTTGAGTGAATGCTGGCTCGATGAATCGACACGCTGCTATCATCTCACATCCAGTGGGTTGCCTGCTCTTGTATTCCAGTGGTTTGAGTTTCCGGCGGTCGTGGCTTTCTTGGATTTGCAATCGAGCACTAGCTACACTTTGTAGATCGGCCGAGTCCATCCACATTTACGGACGCATTCATACGACATCCATGCGTATGCACGGAGGCCGAAGCCATCATGTTCGATACCAATTGAAGTGGAAGCGGCTTGCGGCGGGTATCCAACGAAAAAGTCGGCAACCATTCGAAGTGACTCCGATAGGACGTGCTCTTTATGCCCTGTGGAGCTAGCACTAACTGGACGGCAGCGTTCAGCGCACTTGACGGTGGAGACGATCGCATACAAACTTGAGTCCTTCGTGACGCAAATAAATCGTTACGAGCTGTAACAGATCAGTACTGAAACCCTTCAGTATGTGTCGCCGGATATCAAGGAGCAAGGGCGTACGAAGAGGAAGCTGAGCTCGATTATGCGGGATTTATTGCTTGAAGAAGCTGCTGTGCACGCAAGTGAGAAGCTGGTGTCGTGTTGGTACGAATTGATGATGAGGTTGTGAGTGTGACCGCTAAGCGCAGCGACGAATCGATCGTCTGCGCATATACGTCACTCATATCGATGACATGGAAAGTAGATCTGGCTGATAGGTGGATGGCATTGCAGTTGTATATCCGCAAGGGTATTGTCGAACCGGGCAAAGACCCGTTACGCCCCTTCGCACGTGGGACGTGCTTGTTGTCGACACTCACGTGAACAGAAGAGGCAATGGACAGTAGTTGCACCAAGATGCAGTGTCGAACTGCCTTTACAAGGAAGGACGAATGTCACACTCAACATCACTGGACAGCCATATGCCGGTCGCATCTACATTGAAGCGTGTTCTTGATCCACTTGCAATGACAAATTCCTGACATCCTCAGACGCCCAGCTGTGCTAGGGTCTCGAGAGAAGTGCTCCCAGCAAATATCCATTGGAGGGGGTGAGCCCCACGCTCACGTCTTCTGTGCATCTCCTTTCCGTCCACACTTTTCCACCAGTGGTCGGTGTGGCAGGTCCCACTCATCTCGAAAAGTCCAGCAGATATAGTAGACATTGGTGCAGTTGTGACTGACCATGGACGTCTTGCCCTCGAATTTGAGCGGAAAATAGACGGGACGCAACGAAACACGAGTCAGCAGTGGCGACCACGATAGAGTCGGAAAAATGCGACATGGATGCGCTCCAGTCATAAAATCCATGAGTGGATATTATCCACGCATTCGCACACAAACAGCTGCGGAGAAAAACCCACAAGATCACCGAATAAAAACCACTTTGCGCGTTCATAAACGGACGCATGTGGTGTCCTCAACGTCGGTAGCGGGTCCTCGTCCCACGCTTCAACTCTCAGACCTGACAAGCAACGTACCGATTTTGACGGGTTTCTATCTCGACCGACGACTTTCTATCGCTCAGCACCCAATGGACGCCCAGCGTGCGCTGCTCGACAGTCTCATGGGCTTCAACCGCGACGGCGACCGCCCGGACGAAGAGGCGCTAGACTTCCGCCATCCGCGAGTGTGCAAATCGTACCTATGTGGCCTGTGTCCACGTGAGTTGTTCCAGCACACGCGTCTCGATGCTGGCGCCTGCGACTTGCTGCATGTCCCGGCTCTACGCTCGGCATTTCTATTGCACCAGAAACAGGAAAAGGACGAGAATAGAAATGGGTACACTTACGACAGCTTTGGCTACGAACGGGAGCTGGCCAAGGAGCTCTCGAAGCTGCTGGTGGATGTTGAGAAGAAGATCGCGCGGGCGCAGAAGCGGCTGGACGAAGACGGGGATGAGAGTCAGGACAAGGCACAGGTCCTGCAGCTCACACAGGAGATGCAGGACGTAGCAGTGCAGGCTGAACAAGCGACGAGGGACGGGCTTGTGGACAAGTCGCTGCAGCTGATGGAGCAAGTGGAGCTGCTCAAGAAAAAGAGGAGGGAGCTGCTGCGGCAGAGCACGAGTGCTGCTGCGTGCGGCATTGCAACGTCGGTGGACAATGTCAATCAGAAGCTGCGAGTCTGTGACGTGTGTGGCGCGTTTCTGAGCATTTTTGACAGTGAACGGAGACTTGCAGACCACTTTGGAGGCAAAGTGCACGTGGGCTACGTCCAGATTCGAAGCAAATTGAAGGAGGTGATGGAGACAATGAAAGCCGAGAGGAAGCATGAGGTTGGGAAGCCACGGATGTCAGCGGAGCGACTGGAGCGAGAGGAACGCCCGCACCGACAACGAGATCGAAGGAGGTCAGAACGCGGTCATGTAGATGGCCGGGAGCGACGGAGAGATAGAGATCGATCGAGGAGTTCAGATCGTCGATGTCATCGTGATCGACGGAGTCGCCGCGGACGACGATCTCGGAGCCATAGTCTCGACTTGCGAAAGCAAGGTCACAGCCATCGACGTCATCGCTAGGTGGGGAAGTACGACTTTCTAGAGTATTTCGTCGGTGTGGTTCGTGGCGATTGATCTACAGGTTTGGAGACAGAAGCCGTGGACGCTGGTTGTATCCTCTTCGTGTTGTGTGCTGGCACCGCTACCTGCTGTCAGCAGTGGTTCGCTGATGCAAAAACTTGTTGAAGCGCCGCTTCGTAGAGCGCAGGCTTACCGTGACTCATTTATCATCATTCGAGCTTCGTGTAGGTCGACTGCACGTGCAACGATTGATAGGGGTGGGTACTCGGAAGTCGTTTGCTTACTTACTTAGTAGTTTATGTCTGTTAGATCGGAATTGGCACGTGCTTTCGACCCATTCACGTGAGCTCTATGCTTTCGGAACCAGTCCCTGTGCTGCTCCCACTACTGTGCTCGTTCTTGTTGCAGCTGTGTCTTGCATTCCGTGCTGCCTCCTTGCGCAACTTGACGTCCAATATACTCCCCATCACTTTCAAATGCTTCTCCTGCAACTCGATCATACGCTCGAACGCTTGACCGCACTGCACGCGCAAGTCCGTCATCACTAGGGTCAGACCTGTAAGCGCCTCTCTCGTGCCCGTCGCTCTCTTCTCGTGCAAGTCAGTAATTTGCTTGGATGTGGCATCGGTCAGCCTCTCAATTGCGTTGATGAGCGATGTGTCGTGCACCACCACAGCCGGCTTGAAAGCATCTTCACTGGATCCAGAGTCTTCCGGGGTCGTGGTCTCAGCTTCGGCCTCCGTGCATTCTTGGATCGATTTAGCGGACGGATTGCCGCGGTGGTACGACTTCCGGTACGACACAGCAGAACCACCACCACCGCCACTTATACCAGACGAAGTGTACACATCGCGCAGCGTACCCCAATACTCCTTGTAGCCGGCACTGCTGCGGTCCAAGATGTCAAATTTATGGCGCATGTTGTAAGCGTCTGCGTAACGCATGTTGCTAGCGTGATACTCGGCATTCAGCGACCGGAGCTTTTTCGCTACTCTCTCGCTGTTATTGCCGCCGAGGTCGCCTGTTTCCGTCTGAACCAGTGTCTTGGCTGCACGCAACTCGCCGCTTGTATATGAGGCTGGTCCCTGCTGCCGCCTTCGGGGCGACGGACTCAACGCACGGCTCACGTCGTCGTGCATATGGCGCCATCGTGCGGAACTATCCGCCTGCTGCTCCATTGCAATTGTGCGTTCACTATGTGCAGGCGTCCCCTTCGTGCGGGGCACAGAGCCAGGCACCATAAACGAGTGCTCCTCATGTGGATGTACAGCTAAGTCTGCAATGAGTTGCCTTGACAATCCACATGCTCCCGCTCGGAACGCACGACGTCTCGGCATCGACGCACCAATGGGCATCGACGCAGCGAGCCGTTTGTTGCTAGGCGTTAGTCTACCAGTGTGAGCACTGGCAGCGTCCGCTGCTGCAATAGCCGGCAACATCGGACTTGCCGGCTTCTCAGTAACACATTCTCGAGCAACTATTTGCAACCGATCGTGACCAGCGTCTTCACTCTCGTCGCTATCCTGTACATGTTGCAGTGGTTGCTGCTGCTCCAGTTGCCGTCGCCGCTGCGGCGAAATCTGTGTCCTGCTATGTGACCGGATCAAAACCTGTGTCTGTGGTAGTGCCTGAGCTCGACTCTGAGCCGTAGTCTCTACTCCATTGAGTACTCTCGTCGGAGTATGAGACTGCAACTGGACTGCTACGGTCGGCTGCTCTTGTACCTGTTGCTGTCCGTGCTGCTCTAACTGCTCTTGCCCCAACACACAACTGTACGAAGAGTCCTTCGTATCTGCTTCAAGCTGCACCGCTTGTTCCTGTGTCGTCGGCACTTCGTTCGGCTGCCCCCGGTCGTGCTCCAGCGCCTGCTCTTGCTGTCGCTTCTGGAGCCGATGCGAGTTGGTCCGCTCCTTGTGCACATCCCAAGCCCGTGTACGGAAATTGGAGTTCATGATCACGGGCTTGGGCTTCTTGCCGCCGTGCACGGCGTAGTGCACATGGCAGATCTTGCACAGCACGAAGCGACCTTCGTCGTCCATGCTCAGCACGTCCGGGTCCGAGAGGATGCTCGACGGCCACCAATTGGCTTTCCGCTTCGGCATGACGTTGCACGGGCCTTCACCTGCTCCACCCGAATTGACGTCGCGTCGTCTTGGCTTCGAACCGCTTTTCGTCTTGCTCTCCGTTTCGATGGCTCCCTTTGGAGCGTCGGTAAGTGGGTGGGAGAGTCAGCGCTTGGGTGTAAACTAGTCGCTCTCTGTCTCCTCTTCTCGCCGAACGGACCGTCGATGTCCTTCAACACTGCGGCAGCAATTCCTAGCAGGACGAGGCGATCATTCATAGTTAGCGGTTGGAACCCGAACGAGACAAAAGACGCTGGCTAGCACCCAAAAGACTTACTGGCGGGTTGGAGGATGCAGCAATGAGGCTTCACTCGGACTTTGTATCGTTTCTTACGCCCGCCTTGTTCGTTCTCTGTTCCGCGGCGTAAATAAAGATTCCTCTCGCATCGCATAGACATTAGATGTTACAGTGACATAGCATCCAACAGGATGTTGACCACCACAACCACGGGGTCAGCGGTATCGCTTTCGAAGGGTATGTTATTTACCATCCCCGAGCGAAACTGCTCGGACCAGCTGCGACGGCCGGTCGGTCGCCCTGGTTGGTCGGTAAACGTGTCAAGTTTTGTATTCTTGAAGTCGCAAATGGAAGGAAGCTGTGAGGCGGAACATGTGCACGGAATGGCTAAAATGCTGGATGGACAAGAGCGAAAGATGCCGCTTTCGACGTCGTGACTTTGCAAAAGGTTGCTCCTCTCCTGGAGAGCATCAGTAGCTTGCGTACCCATTGCACGCTTCCCGTGGCAATGCCTGTTCCAGTGAAATCGCGCCTTGTTACGCTCGACGTTCGTCACGGGGACCTTCTATTCGGGTGGTAGACGATGTGTTTCCGCCGGATGTACTGGTGTACCCAGAGTCGACTTCATGTTCATCTTGCACTATAGGCGTTGATTGAGAGTATGACAACGTCTGTCCCCAACGACGTTGTCGAATACTGTCCTCGACGATGCTTTCTTCAGTGGTGGACGACGTCGGACGAGTGCAGGCGGCTGGTCGGCACTTGACTCTCACATTGGCCGATTGCCGTGGACACTGAATCCATGCGGTTGATGTACCTGGTTGGCGATTTGTCAACAGCCTAGACCTGTACGGGAGCGAATTTGCTGGTGACCCGCAGAGTGAACAGGATCACATCATCCATGTATCCGACCTTATGCACGAAGCCGCTCCTCGTAGGTCCGACTACCAGCAGGACAGCTGGTTGTTGTCAAGAAGGTCGCTTGGGCCAATCGATGAGCGGATATCATTGAATTGAATGGGGTCAACCTTTCGCCTGGACGGTTTTGTATTCGTGCTTCTCTACCGCTCAGCACGGCTACTTGCATTGTGCGAGCTGGCGTAGTGCGATTTCCGTAGCTGGTGAACGTGACAATCGTCACAGTGCTAACTTCAGCAGCTAAACAAACCTCAGCTAGCTCTTCTCGCTATAGCCACACGAAAATGTCGCAGCCATTTTTCCACGACAGCGCGCAATACACAAAACCAACATCACCTCCAAGCAACAGCGTCCCGATGACGTAACTGCAAGTACGAAGTGACGACGCACATCAATGCGTTCACGGGAGCCACGACTTTGACTAGCTTTTTTGCATCCCTTTCATGACCAGCTACGATTACTCTGTATCGCTTCCAGCATTTTCCCACCAAAAAGATGCACATAGTCGACTCTGTGCCATGCATTCGACTTGGAAACGAGTCAGCATTCGTGTGTTTTGCTACTTTATCAGATCGTAGATCCGACCTATGTCGTAGACAATCTGCAGCGATTGTGATCGCCTGGCAGGTAGAATTAGTACACGGAGAAGCCCGACGAACACCATTCAATTTGTTGCTGTGCCTATTCACTGCCACCAAACCCGACACAAAGGTTTTCTGAATCCCAGAGAGCACACATCCGAATTTATCGAAACATTTGCAGTCGCGTACATGTGCAAGACATGGTGTTGCATCACGTACAAATGACCCTCGTCTACAGGTTCCTGTTTCTTGCCTTCCGGACAGAACGAATCATGACCTTTGTAAGCTGAATCAGTAGTTTCGAGGTCCTGCCGCCATCCCCTTCACTCGTCTACCTCTCCATCATCCAGTGCCAAGTAACACTGGTTCGAATCACTTTTCGAATTCGCTAGTTGCGGGCAAGTCACCGGTCGTGCTTTTTCGTTCTTGAGTTCGGCGACAATCATCACGACTGTGAAAGTGGTCGTGTAAGTTGCAAGCAGCAACATGGCTAACGATGTAACAGGACACAACAGTTTGCGAAGTCAAGCTCTTGCTACCTGACTTTCCAAGCAGATAGACCCTCGAGCAAGTCTACGCTTGATCTCCTTTCCTCACAGCACCACATTCAGAAGGTAACATCTGCACCTTCATGCGGATCCATCCATGTGAAAAGTGATAGCCATATCCATTCGATGCTTCGTAATTGCTGACCGCAGCAAACGTCAATCGTTTTCATGTATGCTACAGGAGAACAAACCCTAGAAAAGAGTTGTAGGTCTACATTCAATCAGAATGACAGCTCGATGATCAATGACCCTATTGTCCCGATTTTTCTACAACATAAATGGATCACTTCGCATGTAATGCCTCATGTTGGGAGAGCGACTTGGTATCGCAGCTGCCGGACTCGCAACGTAGACGTAGATGCGCGTTTGCGAAATGGTCATTCAAGTACTGCATCCACGCTTCCGACTACACGAACTGCAGCTTCGTTGTGTTAATAATGAAACCTCAGTAGTTGGTGAGACTCCGCGTGTATTGTTTCCTTCATAGTATCGTAGCTCATCTATGTTTTTCCAGGCGCCTGCAGTGGTTGAGTACTATTGTCCATCACCAATGCTAGCCAACACCACTTCAGGCGCCCTTGGTGTACAGAGCACTTACTCCAGTGCACGAACGTAATGTGCTCTGTCGAATTGAGCAAGTAAAAAGTTAGGTAAAGGGATGCAGGCAAGGACATCCATAACGAAAGGCGCATGGAAGCCTGCGAAATGAGCTTTGCTTGGGAGACAAAGGTTTCACGCTATCTGCGGTTGATCGAACCTGCTTCGATCTTCTTGAGTGGGGGCCAGTCACCATGTAAGCCGACGCCTTGCGCGAGACAATACTGTTGTCGGTAAGGCGTAGTTTCGAGAAATGAGCTTGCAAGGGGTAGCGTGCGTTAAGATCAGACGTCGTCACTTTTGTGGTTGCTGTTGTAGTGAAAAACATGCTACCTGCGAGTCGTGTTCCACCCTCACAACACTCGATCATGTGATCGATGCGCGTAAAATGGACTTAATCGAGATATTTCCGTGCATCGTGAGGAAGAGGCTTCCCTGGCTTTTTAGCTTATCACAGAGGCCTCATCGCGTGTTAGATCCGACTCAACCGTTGACACTTTGTGAATTGCCATAATGCAGCATAAACTCGATGCTGACGCCGACCGTAGTGAATTGATCTCACCACTGTCGCAGCATCGGACGTTCGCGAGAGTGGAATGTGCAGTATCTATCGATTTATAGCGACACGAGATGCGAAAACTATCGAGAGTTAGACGTGCAGTGTACCAGGCTACATCATGCAGGAGCTAACAGTCTTATTCAAGTGGTATCAAATTCTTAAATGCACGTTTAGATGTAAGAACTGTACGGTCATGGGGTGTTCCGAAACACTTGCGTGCAACTTCTGTTCGTATCCGACCTTTACTGGGTAGTGAGTGAGCTCGCGACTCTTTTGACATGATATGATACTACCGCAATTCCATGAATATGAACTAAACCTGGACAGAAAATCAAGGTCGGTCAGGCGAAATACGACCGACGAAACGGATTTCCCGTGGTTCTTTCTTTTCAGTACCAAACGCATCGCGTGTCGCTCGCTCTTGCGCTGTTCATTGCATCATTAGCTGTACTATGCCAAGCGTAACCTGTTTTCGTACCCCCTTTCGGTTCGACCCGAGTTTATGTACCCGCGCCACATAACCTCGCGCCGTGGTTTCCACCAATCCGCGCCTTCTGCCCGCAAAGAACGCTCAGCTCCCAGCGTGGAAAGAAACGACAGGAAGCGGTGTCTCGCACGTGTCATCCTGCATCCAGTAGGCGGGTTTCGGCCACATTGCAGCATGAAGCTCGTTTGTCTTGTATGTGAGCAACTTGTGAACGTGGTCTCTGCGGTGGAATCGTCCGCTAGCGATCAGCAGAACGTCCGCACTATGAGCAAAAGTGATCCCCATGCAGATGCTAAAAACACGTCTTTCGCTGCTTCTAACAAAGCGCTTTCGACAGGACAGCCAGAAAAGAGAACAGGAACAATAGCAGAGTGTACAGACGTATCTCGCTGCATTGTGTGCGATGGAATGTACCACACAGCATGTCTGATGAAGTTGGGTCGCGTCTCAGACCATTTCGAAACAGCGCTAGGAGCGCCATTTACGTGCGTCAATTGCTATCCTACGACAAACACATGTACCGGGAAAAGTGAACTTGACGTGGTGAAAGAGACGCTGCCGATTCTGGTGCCAGCGCTGGCTTTTCCATACGTCAGGAGGTCTCGACACGCTGGCAAAGCAAAAACTGGGATAATTACACGTGGAACCGCCGCGGCAAAGGACAGATGTGAGGATGAAGATGTGTACAACAGTAATAATAGCAGCTGGAGAGTGTTCTCTACTCTAGTGGAGGTGTGCACGACGTGCCGACAGGTGCATATTGCGACAAAAGAGACGACCAGTTGTCGTAAGTGCCACAGTACTCGGCTGCATCGACGCTGTGTGGAGAGTTATCGAGGTGAACGTGGATCAAAAATAAAGAGGAAAAGGTTGTTTCGTGGATCGAGTCGAAAGAGACGCAGGGCTTCATCGGATACAAACTTGTTTGATTGGTGTGCTTCCTGTTTGGTAAAACATGGCAACCAGCAGACAACGCAACTGATTCGTGGATCCGTTGAGACCCGCACGATTGCACTGCTGGTAAATGAAGAAGATAGTAAAACAGATAGAGATGTGGAGTGGTGGAACAAGTGCAGCGTATGTATGGCGCATTTTTGCCTGCAAGACTTTTGCGATCCACAAGAAAGTGACGCAAGTGTGAGAGAAATTTTACAGAACTCTTTACTGGACGAAGACTCAGTAGAAGGTTGGTGCTGTGTGCATTGCGCACCGTTCGCGGCAAATACACTCGTGACGGTGCTGATTTGTGATGGGTGCGATAAGGAATTTGATATGGCGGAATTGAACCCTCCTATTGTGGAGGCTCCTGAGGGTGACTGGTTCTGTTCTGAATGTAGCAGCGATACATATCCAGCTGGAAGTGCAGTTGTACGTGCAGCTAGTCCAGAGAATTTGGCAACAGTCTGTATATGCGGTGGATGCAAAGGGAAACTTGATATGGCCAATGTGCACTCACTACCTCAACGTAATCAAAACGGCGACTGGTTCTGCAGAAACTGTGTGACCGAGACAACTGACTCTGCTTTAACTAAAGCCGCTAACGACTCGCCCGTGCCACTTGTTCCCATGACGCTTTTGATTTGCGATTTGTGTGACGACGAGTTTGATATGACGGTACTAAATCCACCGTTATCTGAGGTGCCAAGCGGTGACTGGTTTTGTCCAGCATGCACTTCTATCAAGAGCGGTTATCATCTAGACAAGAGAGGCCGCCAGGAGGCAAACCGAAGCACAACTATGCGTGATCGTACAAACAAACAACAGTCTGAGCCACCAGGACAGCTTGCGCTTCTCTCCCGGCAAAGTGTGACCAAGACACACTTACTTTGTGACGGCTGTGGTCACGAGTTTGATTCGCTGACTTTGCATCCTCCTTTGCTGAAAGTGCCTGAACGTGGGTGGTTTTGTCCGGCATGCAGCGATACCTCTGCGGCAGCATCAGCGGTTGTAAATGCGTGTGTGGGTTGCAATTATAGGTCTCGTACAGGCGGCAGTGCTGTAAATCACGTACACCCCAAGAGCGGATACGCGAGCGATATGGTGCTCTGTGAAGTTTGCCGCAACTTGCAAGCTAGACATGTACCTTGTGAGCAGTCATTAGTCACCGCTACTGTCAGTAACGAGTCAAACATCGTATTACCGGTGACAGCTGGAAGAAAGCGTAATGGAGTATGTGGAGTGGATGCTAGCCACGACAACCCTAAGAAACCCAAGACATATTTTTCTGGCCCACCTGTGACCGATGGCAACTCGGTTGTGGTTCAGCCTACTGGTCATCATGCATCAAGAAATGCGTCCGTAGAGGACAACGCTGGTCCAAGCTTGCACATTCCGAGGCCAATTACTCTGATGGCGTCTTCTGTTGGTCTGAAAAAAGACGAATTGAAACCCATCAGCAGTGGATGGAGTTTTGCTAACTTGACGCTAATTACTGCAAACCCGAACGACAAGTACCTTTTCGAGAAGATTGTCGACACCAGCGAAACTACAATTATAATAATATGTGATATCTGCTTCGGAGAATTTAAGATGTTGGACGCGATCGGCACCAGTAGGGCAAATGCAGTCCCTGCTCGTCCATGGTTTTGCAAGCCTTGCCTTAGAGCCCTCAAGCGAGGCAGAAAAAAGAGACCGCGGTTTTCGAAGCAGATGGTGATGGAGATGCAAGTCCATGGTCGTCTCTTGCGCGCAACGTCGGCAAAAGTTTCCGATCTTGATTTCGTCAAGCGTCTCAAAATTCCGCTAAACTCGCTCGAAGAACGGCGTCAGATGTATGAGCTCATCGGGAAAAGTGTGGGTGTGTTCTTGCAGTGGGATGAACAATGGGTGATGGGGCGTGTCATGGCGTTTCATGCAACACACCCTGCTATGCACCATACCATTTGCTGCGATGATGGTGTGGTCATGTCGTTGCCCCTGTACGCGTTCCCGCTGGTCATTGGTACGTGCACTATACTTTACGTTAAGGTTCCAGCACTGCAAAACCAGTGGTGGCCGGCCCAAGTATTGTGCCTCAATGCTCTTGCACGAAAAGTACTCCTTCCGTCAAACGTTGAGGCGACTGAAGCTGACGCACATTTTCGTTTCGTTCGAATATTTACGAATACTGGAGGGCAAGTAGAGATGACACCGTACGTGTCGTGTTGGGTCCCCAAATATCTCTGTCGGAGCATGAAACGATTCAACCCGCGATTTTCAAGTGTTATAGGAACGACTAAAATGTCAGAAAATGCAGAAGGTCCGTTTCAAGAGTCAGTGAGAAGGGCACAAAAGGAGGCGCAACTTGAGATCGAGTGCCTCGACCAGGCCTTTCAAACATTGCTAGCCGTATTTCGACGAGCGTTGGCAACTTCTGCGTCTGCGAAATCAGATGTTAGACGCCGCTATGATCAAATCGTCGAGTCAATGGTGGGTAAAATCATTGTCGTCACATCTTCGGGGTCGTGCAACCTAATACCGGGAACATTTGCAGTCAAAAGGTTCGATAGCGATGCGGGGAAACACGTCATATCACCTCATAGCGATACGGTTGATGCCGACGATAGCAATGTCGAGATCGTGGTCGATCTGCTCCAATGTGCTGGTGGTGGTATTGTGTACCATTTTAACGACACCCGCGCGTTTAGTGAGCTGGCGATTTTGCTCGAGCTGAGTGGTTTTGGTGTGGGCGGAGGCATCTCTGGTGACTTTCACTCCAAAGAGCTTCTGGAAAGAGCCATTCTTCAAGAATCTGGCATGCTTCGAGACTCAGCTGACGCTGCTCGGAAACGTAACGAAGATCGCATGATGAATCCGTGCAGTCACTGTTTGATAGGTCCAGACGAGTCCCGAGACGATATCGATACACACAGTGCAGTACACAGTCGGGACCATGCGGAAGAAATGATAGTGTGCGCGAAATGTAATCGATGGTTCCACAAAACCTGCTGTGATCCGCCGCACGCACCGATATCGCTCGTGCACCCGGACGACGGACAGGTACTAGCAACGGATCTGAATATACCGTTTGTGTGTAGTGATTGCACGGTGTGCTCAGGTTGCCTTGCGAAGAACTTTGAAGGACCACCTCAAACCGAGGCGCTCTGCACCAGCGAGAAAACGATGCTGAATGGTGAGCAAGAGTGTCGCACACGATGTTCTCAGTGGCGGCTTCCATTACGGGCCGTTTCTCTTTGCTCGAAGTGTATTCCTTACTACAAAGCCAATCAGTATTGCAGTGTTTGTGATGTTGTCTACAACGACGCACAACTAGCAACTAGCATAAAAATGCTGGCATGTTCGACATGCCATCATTGGATTCATGCTGATTGCGAACCGGACCCGCACCCAGCTTTTCACGTGTTCAACAGCACCGACGACTTTACACTAGATGTCATGACGGACGTATTCGGCAATCCACCTGATGCGGTGGCCGATTTTCAACACTCTATTACTACAGCGAACCGTGAAACCGACATCAAATTGACATTGTATGCTAATAGCCCTGGTGACAGCCAAATTGCATCAGATCACGAAACACAATTGAACGCGTTGAACTCTGCAAGCAAAGATGATACAGTTGCCAAGAGTGCCAAGCAGGTGGAAGAAGATGTTGCCCGTTTGTTGCAGTTTGGAGGTGAGTACGATCCGAGAGTGTTGCATAATTATGAGTGCCTAACGTGTCGCAAGATCCGTATGCTGCACATCCTTTATCGCCTGGATGCCGAAGATAAGCTGGATTTGTTCAAGGAACCAGTGACCGAGGCAATTGCACCTACCTATTTCGACGTCATTAAGTCACCTATGGATTTGAGTACTATGCGGCAGAAAGTCATTGAAGGGGGGTACGGATCTGTCAATTTTTGTGGTTTTCGGGACGACTTTGAGCTCATGTGCCTGAATGCGGTAACCTTCAACTCGAAGGAGCGCGACTTCTTTATTTGGCGTGAGGCTTGGCGGTTCTATGGCCAAGGACAGAGAATATTTAGACAAATAGCACCCAAAGCACGAATGAAGCATCGCGGGGGACGCTTTTACGATGCTCTGATAGTCGCCGCGAAGCGGCAGCTACCCAACAATTCTGCGCTTGCAGGCAAAACGCAATCTAATAGAGATTCATTCGAGAATGGTGAAGATTGTTGCGGCAATGAGGATGATGATGACCTTGATGACGATGAGGACGGCGACAACGGCTCGGATCCAGGACCGGATGCATCTAGCGGGGGAGCTAAGAATCGTGAAATTGTTGGTATGCCGAAGAGGTCGGCTTGCAAGCATGTTTCGGACGCTGCATCTGTTCACAAGAGCAATGGAAGCGGCATACTTCTCAATTCCACGCGACAAAATAAACAAAGCGGATTCGTCACTGACGTCGCTCTTTCGTCGACAGCAAACAGCACAACGTCAGCTGCCGTCTCGGCACTGGCTGAGCACCTTGCTGACCCAAACGACTTACTTGTTTTCCAGACCAAGCTCCGTGTCAGCAGCTTCATCTCGCGTATACCGCTTTTTCAGATCACACAGACCCGCGCATCAGCTCATACCTCCAGCTGGCTAGATATGTGCATAGTGTGCGGCAGCACAGGACTCCAAGGTGACTTTGTCTTTTGTATAGACTGCGGCGAAGGCTTTCACTCGTTCTGTATACCAGGAATGAGGGCTGCTCGTATGGAAGGCTGCAAACAACTGCATCCTTGTTGGCGCTGTCTCAACTGCAAGATTTGTCAGATATGTGGTCGATCTGGCACTGTTTGCGTACCTGACGATTTGCGTAGTCGTGCTGTTGCTACTGCTGGAAACGTGGATTTCCTACTTCCCGCTACGCAAGTGACTGAAGGAGCGATGGATCTGACGCACGAGTTATCTGGAAACGATTCACTTGTGCTATGCGCTCATTGCGATCGTGGCTATCACGGATTATGCTTAGTTCCGTCCATTAAATTACCTACGGCTTGTAACAGAAACGACGGCAGCAGGGAGGTTCCTACTATATACTGCTCGAGCTGTGTGGCGTGCACAAAGTGCAAGGTTGATTCAGGGGGCAGCATCGAGTCTCTGAAGTCTGGAGAAACAAAGAATAACCACGCAGTGGCACTGGAGCGCACTTATAGTTACGAGCGAAGCAAGTGTTTGCATTGCCACATTTTCAAAGAAAGTGAAGAAGAAGCACAAAAGGGTCGTATCAGACTATTAGCGGAAGTCTGGAATGCAGCAGCGCGCGTACGCAAGAGAGATGCAGAGAAGTGCCCGTTATGTCGACGCAAGTGGAATGCTGAGTTTGAGGAGCTCATGCAGTGCGATGCTTGTGAACACTGGGTGCATCCGTTCTGCGATGAGATGCTGAAAGTGGAGCCACAGCGCTACCACACTCTAGTGAGTAGCCCTGATGCGGTGTACGTATGTGCCGCTTGTCGTCCGCATGAACGTAAGCATATTGCCGACAGGTTCTTTTCTGACGCTGACAGCTGGCGCTGTCAAATCCTTCTTGCCGATATTCAGCGGAGGCGCTTGCAATGTCATTCAGGTTGGAAAGAAACTCAGATGCAGTTGGAACAGGTTGAACACTGGAAACGTCTAGCTGAATATACTCCTGTCTACCTACACGTGCTGCGCCTGGGTGAAGAGTGTCTGCGAGACTTTGCTTATCAAAGCCTTAGCTTTCAAAGTGACTGGTACCGTGCTACGAAGCAGCAAGAACTCGATAAACGCGGAGTCTCTTTGCCGGAGTGGATACTGCGCAAGGCAAGTCGCTATGTGCGGTTCAAGAGGTATGTGCGTGGGCCGCGTGCAGCGGCTCGGCGTCGCAAGCAAAAACTTGAGAGCTGTCACGCAAAGCAAGCTGTTGATGTAAACACCCACAAGAATGCAGGTGCCATCTATACAATTGTTTCTGAAGCTGCTAGCTGTGCCGCTTTCCTGGCATGTGTGCATGTGCTGTATGGGTGGCGGCCGCTACCTGAGGTTGTTATTCATATGCTGTCAAGAGATGAGGAATCTGGTGCTGGAGTAAAGCATCGAAAGCTGGACATGTCGCTTCTGAGATGTGCGCAGGCTGGTGGAAATGCTCATGTTGGGGAAGTAGAATCGAGGCTGAAGTTGGAGAAGGAAATCGCAGCCATCAAGGATCAGCACGATCGTCGCATAGCCATGGGACGTCTCGCAGATAAATCATCGGTAGAATCGACGACGCGTGATTTCGGCGATCGTGCAAGTGGCCCTGCAACTTTGACGCCAACTCCGCCGAGCGGAGAAACGAACTTTTCTACAGCTAGCCATAATGATGATGTGTCGAAGGTGGCAGGGTCAGCTCAATGTATGACTGAAGTCAATACACATGTCGTCGCACCTGCTTCTCATGGTCAAGCGTGGAAGTCGCCATTGTCAGTATCTTTGTCGCGCGACAGCAGCGGTATGATGAGTTGCACGGCATCTGCAACTCCACTGCGAGGTTGGCTAACCACACGCGTTGAAGAGGCGAATGGCGGCGTATCCCCGGAAACATCGACGACTGTGGTATCTGAAGACGATCGATTTTGCGCGCTGTGTTTTATAGTCGGTGATAACACGGCGTGCGGACGATTGCTCTACACCGACTTTGACACTTGGGTTCATGTAAATTGTGCGCTATGGTCCATGGAGGTATACGAGGGCGAGTCAGGTGTGTTGCACAATTGCAGTAAGGCAAAACACCGCAGTCGTCTCATTCGCTGCGATGGATGTGGACTCATGGGCGCAACAATTGGTTGCGCTGTTCCTCGCTGCACGACACACTATCACTTTCCATGCGCACTGGATGCTGGAGTTGCCTTTTTGCCTAACGGAGAAACTTGCTGCCCCATTGCAACGCATTTGGATAGTGTGGCACGGAGACTAAAAGCTATGAATGGCGGGTCGTTAGCTTCAGCAGCAGTGGTTTACGGTGCTGAGTCGAAGGTAGAAGTTGACTCGCCAGTATGTTCGGGGAAAGAAAAAACAAGTGCAACAAAAGATGATGTCAGAACGGACGATGAAACAAGTGCGACAACCGTTGGCGCAAGTCACATGGAGGATTTAGATTTGCCAAGGTCTGCAGAAGAAGAAAGAAAAGGGTACGACAACCCAAGAGATGCCGGTAGCAGTGCCTTACTTGGTGAGGGCGCAAGAGAGGCCAATGCGCTACTTGTCACCGACGATAGTGCCAGCAGTAATGCGATGACAATGTTTACTGGTGAGATGGAGGAAGAAAATGTTTTGGACAGGAGGATTAGCGATGACGCATCTCGAAAGGCTCAACAAGACAAGTCGAAGTCAAATAACGGAAGTGCCAAGGCGAAATTACCGAAGCATGCGCAGCATGTGCTGCCTGTTATCAATCCTCGAACAGAACCGCGAAGATGCCTTGTCAGTGATCCACCGCTTTTGACAGCGTGGGACCTAAAGAAGAAGAAGCGCGCGGAACTCAAACGTGGCATCAAGCCACGACCGATGTGCTACCGTGTTGGTGCGCTGACTGTTCATTCTCTTGGGCACATTTTCGTCGGCAACGGAAGCTTTCATTCACGAACGGCCATTTATCCGTTAGGCTTCCGTAGTACGCGTATCTTCTGGAGCACGCGCAACTTGGGAACACGCTGTCTGTACGAATGTGTGATTTCTAGCACTGAGATTGAAGGTCGACACGCTCGGCAAACGAGAGTGATGGAAGATCAGGCTGCAGGCAGTGACCAGATTGAAGACAGCGAGTGCGAGCGACCGCAGCAGAAACCACGGGCAGTGTTCAAAGTCACAGCTTCTGATGACAAGGGGCGGCCAATTGTTGCTTTCACACCTGAAGCTGCGCTTGTCGAGCTACGCAGTCGCGTGGCATCACTGTACGAAGAGCAGCGAGATTCTTCTGCTAGTTCCCTGCACGTTGGTCAGAGCGCTACGGTGGAGATGGAGCCGAACCCGTTTTTGAAACGCAGTTCGTGGCTCTCTTTTGCATTGAGAGGTGACTTCTTTTTTGGCTTTGGACTACCTGAAATTGCCCGCCACATCGAAGAGCTCCCCTATGCTGCGACTACAGCCATCAACCGCCGTTCCGTCGTGAAGAAGCTCCGACAGCAGCAGCAACGTCAGGGGCAGAGTCCGTTGGCTGGGTCCGCGGCAGCAACTTGGAGATCTGATCTGCGAAAGAGAAGCTTTGAGACAATGGAGCAAAGTGCGGCAGGTGCAGCAGATGTGGTCGAGGCAATGATAGAAGATACTGAAGAAGAGCAATGTTACGAGTTTGCGCATGAGCTTCCTTCTGTCAAGGCGTTCCAGGCGGCGGAACGAGTGATGGAGCAGTTGGTCCAGGCTGAGCAGCGTGCACGTCGATCTTCCGGGTGCGCACGGACCGACGGCTTTTCCGGTAACCGCCTTTTTGGCACGCCAAAGAAGCGAAAAACAATGCCACGGCGCCAAGTGCTCAACAAAGAAGCGAGCAACGAGCCCGCACCTGGAGTTGCAAACAGTGGGAGTACAGGCAATGGGACTGCTAGTACCGGGGCCGTGGCAATGGACATTGAGCACCTACCGATTACAATGCAGTATCGGGAGTTACGTCGTCGACCATTTGACGAGCGCATGTTGGTGCGCAAGTCGTCAATCCATGGCTATGGTTTGTTTTTGAAAGAACCTGTGAACGAAGGACAGATGATTGTCGAGTACCAGGGCCAAATAGTGTGTCAACTCGTGGCCGACGCTCGAGAACGTCGCTATGAGGAGCAAGGGGTTGGTAGTTGCTACATGTTTCGACTGGATGAGAAGACGATTATCGATGCCACGCGTTGCGGTAACCTCGCTCGTTTTATCAACCACTCGTGTGACCCCAAAGCTTTTGCACGTGTCGTCGCGGTAGAAGGTGGTGAGAAAAAAATTGTGATTTTTGCCAAGCGTGCAATTGCGATGGGGGACGAGGTGACGTACGATTACAAATTTCCGATCGAAGACGAAGCGATTCGCTGCGACTGTAACGCCACGAATTGCATTGGACGAATGAACTAGCACACGTCACGAAAAAAAAACCGTGATGACATACATCACGGCAATTGAGTCTTGATCCGGTCCGACAGTAGCATGATGTTTCTTCACGGCGGACATGTGTGGGAATGATTCGTCGGAGCCATGGCAGAGCCTTTTTTGTTTGGGCAGACACCGAGAGCTTTACAAGGTCGTGATGGTCCGTTTAACATGGAGACATCGACACAATTGTGGCGTCCTTATTGAAAGATGCCCCTGCGCTCTGTTTGAAACCGATCCAATCATACATAGAAATCTTATTTGCGACACTTGTATTGTCAGATGACATGGTTGATAACATGCACCGTGCTCATCCCATGTCTGCACTGCTGTAATTTGTTTCTTTTGGGTGAACGGGTACAACGAGCTTTGTGATGTTTCTGGTAACCTCCCACGACCGTGTTTGAACAGCGCTAGCCGCAGCAATGAGCGCAAGTGTATGACTGGGCAAAGTACAAGCCGCAAAGAACTGCAGCAATCAAACGTGCTCGCTGCGCTTTTATTTATCAGAATGTCCTTCGACAACTTCTTGGCTGCATCCAGGAAATGGTCCAGTTGCTTGTTGCCTAGTTGGACTCGATGTGGCCACTAACGTTCGGGGTATGCAATGACCGACGAGTACATTTCGCTCCTGTTTGTGTCTACAGATAATGCCACTTCTTTAACTCTTTCTGCCTGTCATTCGGCGTACCCAACCGACTACCTCCATTTGCCGCACATCTCTCGATTACTTACTACGATTTGTTGTTGCAATGGTTATCGTCGTCGGTCAGTCTACACATTGTCGATACCTTTGCAAACTCCGAATGCTATAGTGTTGAATCAGGCACTGTCAATGGTGCTGAAGATAGGGCAGCAGCAGCTGCAGAAGAAATGCGGCACAAGAAGTTCAGTTGTAATTCGTGACGAAACCTGATCCAGCCAGTGGGCCATATCATCGAAGAGAGCCAATCCTTTTCGAATTGTGGAGATCACACGAGAAAAGCCCCTCTTGTGTCTTCCCCCCCCCCCCAAAAAAGAAAAAAAAAAAATGGAAAAAAAAAAAAAAGTAAAACCCAAACAAACCTTGGTCACTGCATGTTTCTTGTCGTTGGTGGGCCCAGAATCAACTATAAGACTAACGTCAGACAAATGGAGATGAAGCTGTGTCTTAATGTTCAGTGAATAGATTATTCATGGTTGAAGTAGTAGCATCAGATTGGTCACGAAATGATGCTGCAGAGAGACTACATCGACAAATCTCACGACGTTTTGAGTGCTGCAGTATGTTTCGAGGAAAATGTACTGCTAGATCTACATAAACTTCTGCTCTGATCACGATGGATGATGTTAACAGCAGTTTAGGGTATGGTGGCGTGCCTATCGGCCAGTTGACATGCTCAGCAGCATGTAGAGCAGCCAAATGTCAGATTCACGTACCTCGTTTATTAAAGTGCTGTCACACAGGAAGGTTGTCACAAGGAAAATAGTAGGAACGGAAATCCGCACGAGTTAAGGGAGCTTGCAGGCTCCAGATAGCAAATTGAAAAGTAATTGATGGAGTTTTATCAGCAGCATCCTGAAAGGACCTATTTCTTATTTAGATACGCCATGACTACAGTTTTTTTAAATCTAAGGCCTCATCATGATCGTACTTTGAATCTGATGCTTGGCTGATTCACAGAGTCTAGCTCCTGGTGTCTGCGACCATGTACAAAGGACCAGAACTCAGGCACATAACTTCAATATCGCACGAATTTTACAGTCCATCAAACTTTTGATGAAGACGATGTGCTGTGGTCACTCCCAGCATCATTGGGCCCGTTGTCTGCACTAAGTGATTGCTTAAACAAAGTCGTGACTCTCTTTTCTACGACAGCAAAACGGTGCAATCAGCCCACGCTTGCGATGATGTGGAGTATTCTTGTGCTCATCTTCAATTATATTCATTACTGCTCGAATTCCAATTGGCCTGGTCGGTGTCCAGTATGGAATGAAGATGGCTGCACATAGCACAAACTCACAGTCGTAATCACGACAGAATAAAGGAGCACATATGCACACGAACTAATGCACGTGCAACGTGATCACTATGTAACAACCAATTGTGAGCCCGATGGAGACAGTGTCGCATGTTCCCTTGCGGTGCCTCCTTGCGCACTAGACATCACTTCGTCGCCACTGTCACTGGAAGAGGAAAACAGCAAAGTGGCAGTGCTCGTTGTCATAATGTACAGCAGTTGTTCTTCATGCCGACGCTGGTGTCGGCTGTTGTAATATGTTCTCAGCTTGAAGCCGTTGGAACGTCTAAAGTACGTTTACCGTCCGTCGGTTGAAACAAGGGATCAGGGAGACGACGGATATTAGAATGGGACGAGTCGACAGACGAAGGTAACGGTTAGCAGGTTAGCTGCAACCGTGTACAGGAATAGCTCAGTCCAAAAAGTGCAAAGTCCCAGCCAAGTCGTCTTTAGCCAGAAAGAGCTAAGCTAAGTAATATATATCATTGTGTGTCAAGGTGTATATTATGAGCCCATGTCTGAACGAGTCTTGCGCGTAACCAAGAAACTGTAACAAATTTACAAGCAACGACTGTGTGTAACGGGGTGTATCGTTACATAACAATTTATAAGAAATTGTTAATAGAATATAACTATAAGAGTTAGATTCTCAGAATATTGTCATAAGGACAAATATTCTGTTGCACTTACGAGTAGTTCCTAATTGGTTGACATAGGCCATTATATCAACCAACGAAGACGCGCCACGACAGACGCACGCAATGAGTGGTGAGCAGATATTTGATTTACACATTTGTATTTAGACATAGTTAGATGAAGATAAATAGGGATTTATTGCAGACATTAACTATTATAAATACAGTTCTACTTTTTACTCTAACCAAGTACTCGCTTCTTCTTACCGTCTTCCTCTGCACGTACGAGTGTACGTGAAGTTACGAGGCACCGCCTTATTCTGTTATCAGAATAAGTAGCTTGTACTGTCACCAGTACAAGCTTCAGGGTGCCCCGTTACACCTGGTAGCACTTCGTAGTCCGTCCAAGGACCGCGTTCACATCCAACATGAATATGTTGGATGATGAAGATGACCAAAGCTTTCACGCTACGCGTGACGGCTACTCCCATTTGAGCGATGTCGAATGGGATGCGGTTGAACGAATGGGTTCGACCATGGGCATCCATGCTGTTAGCGTCATGCTAGAGGCTCTCAATAGAGATGCCCAACATGCTACTATCGCCAAGTTCATTCAAAATGAACTTGACGCAGAACGCGAGAAAGTAGCCTTGCTTCACCAACAAGGTTCTCAACAAGCAGAGTTGTTGAGAGAACAGGGTGCTCAACAGTTTGAACTGTTGAGGCGGCAGCAGGCTGCTGCTGGCGGGCCGATGCACTCGCTTCGACCCGAAACCTTGAAGATTGACATCTCCAAGTATAGGGGAGTCGAAGAGGACTCCCTCTTGAGATGGTTCGTCGAATTAGACGACGCCATAAGGGCGCGTCGCATCGACGACGGGGATATGCAAGTTGCATTCGCCCAATCAAATCTGGCAGGACGTGACAAGACTTGGGCACTGGGGCTCAAGTTGCACGACCCATATGCGTTTGGGTCGTTGGAAGTCTTCAAGTCGCGGCTCAGACAAACGTTTGAACCGCCTAGAGCTAAGTTCAGGGCTCGAACCGAACTCTTGAAGCTCAAGCAGGGTAAGCGTGATGTGCACGCTTACGCTCAACATATACGACATCTCACGAGTTGTATAAGTTCCAATCCGGTGGATGAACACACGTTGGTTTCGGTGTTCATGCAGGGTCTTGCGGATGGTCCCGTCAAGACTCACCTGTTCCGGCTTGAACTAGATTCACTAGAACAAGCCATTTCCATTGCGGAGCAGGAAGACTTCAGTCTGAGACAGGCTCGCGCCAGCTCGACATCATTTCGTCAACCGAGACGATATGACAACGGAGGTCCAGAGCCGATGGAACTCTGTTATGTAGAGAGCGAGAAGGCTCGCTCTACAGGCTACAAGAAGTTGCAGAGATGCAACAGATGTCAAAAGACAGGACACTACGCTTACGAGTGTAGTGCCCCTCGTCCAGTGTCTCGCGACACTGGGCGTAGTGACCGTCCACCCATGAGAAAGGGGCAGGGACGAGGGTCCGCAGTTGGTGCAAAGACGCAACAACGGGATGGACCGTCAAAAAACGGACAGGATCAGTAATTGCGGAGCACCCTACTGGTCTAGCAACGTCAAGAGAATTTGTAGGCCTCTTGATGAAGGTTGCTCCCAACACACAAACGTTGTGCGTTGCTGCTCTAGGTAATGAGGTCTCACTCATTACCTTGAAACTCGAAGTGACAAATAAGTTGTCCCTTCGAGCTCTAGTCGATTGTGGGGCGTCCAACAATTTTGTGCGACGCCAATCGCTAGAAGATGGTCACTTTAAATTCAGTGAATGTGACACACCTCCTACGAGGATGACGGTACGTCTTGCGACAGGCGCATCCGTAACCGTCATGAAGCGTATAGTGAAGATCCACTATACGCTAGAAGATGCCCAATATGACGATGACTTTATCGTATTGGATTTGGATGACAAATTTGATGTCATCCTTGGAATGCCGTGGCTCAGAAGGTACGAACCACGGGTAAACTGGCAACATCGGACAGTAACGATGCCTGCCGCTTGTTCATCAGATGGCCATCTGATGAACGTTTTGGAGCGTCCACAAGCGTGTGGATGTACTACGAGTGAGTGCGATGGCCTCACTTGTGGTACGGTCGTTAGTACGACTGCACAAAACCTTAGTGTACCAAACGGTTACACTTCGGAGCAAAGTTCCGGCGGCTGTGAGGAAACACAGGCTGCGCCGAAGGTCCACCACTCGAATAAGTCGGGTGGACTGGGACAAAGATGTATCCCTAGAGGGGAACATCTAGAAGAGAAACAATCGATCGCTCAGGTTAAGCGAAACGATAATCCTAGATCGACTGGAGAGTCTTTCGTAGAGGATCTCGCTGTGGTTGCGCAACCCCAGCTAGAGGAAGTAAAGGGAATAAGTCCCAAGATTACAAATACGGCGGAAATAAGTTCCCCCGAAACCCGCGGGAATAAGTCCCCGGGAAGACGAAGGAATAAGTCCTTCGAAGCCTGAGGGAATAAGTCCCCAGGAAATGACAGAGACATTGAATGTCATAGTCAATAACGGATCAAGTGTAGGCGCTTATACACTTGATCTGATTGCGCCTCCGAAGTTAACTTCGGAGATCACTCAGTTGCCAACGCTCGAACATAAAAGGTTCTTGCGTGATCTGCGTAGTGGCAAAGTCAAGCAGATCTGCATACTCGTCGCTGACGACGAGTGTGTAACCGACATAAGGTCAGCAACAGTGTTTACTGAGAACGAGAGAGTTCTCAGTAGTTCATCTATGGACGAGAGTGTCCTAGATGAAAAGACACGAATTGAGCGATATGACTCCCAATCGTGGGAATCGCTCAAGACAAATCCTCTCTATGAAGATTTGGTTGAATTCAAGGATGTATTTCCTGAAACTGTTCCGTGCGAATTACCGAAGGATAAAGGTATTCGACACGAAGTCGAGCTTAAACCAGGCTCGAAGTACTGTGTCATGAAGCAGTGGCCACTGCCTCGTGAACAAGTACTTGCGATCGACAAGTTCTTTGCCGATCGTTTAGCAGCGGGCCATGTGAGGGAATCAACTTCCCCACATAGCTCTCCGACCTTCTGTGTGCGAAAAGCAACAGGAGGGTGGCGGATAGTGCACGCGTTCAACAAATTGAACGCTGCAACGTTACCGGCTCAGACGCCTATACCGAGGAAGGACGTAATCATTGATGGCATGTCAAAGAGTACCATCTTTTCGTCCATGGATTTGATGGATGGCTTCTATCAAATCCTTATGCGTGAACGGGATATACCCTATACCGCAGTTAGCACGCCTAGCGGCATGCTCTGGGAATGGCTAGTAATGCCACAAGGGCTTAGTAATGCCCCTGCCACGTTCAATAGATGTGTATCACATCTGTTGAGACCAGTACGAGAATTCGCGCCGAGTTATTTCGATGACGTATTCATCCATAGTCGAGCTATGGATGGAAAGTCGGACGTTGAGGTTCACAGGTACCACGTCCGACAAGTTCTTACAATCATGAGAAAGCATCAATTGTATGCTAACCTCAAGAAGTGTATATTTGCAGCAAGCGAAATACCACTTCTTGGGTGCATCGTTGGTAAGAACGATGTACGTTCTGATCCCGAAAAGATCAAGGCGATCACCGACTGGCCTGTGCCGGTTGATGTCAAAGGTCTTCGAAAATTCCTTGGGATAGCGGCGTATTTGAATAGGTATTCACGCAATTACGCCGAGATGACTGTGCACCTCTCTCGTTTGTTGAAAAAGAACGAGAGGTGGTTATGGAACGCTGAATGTCAACGCTCCTTTGAGGGTATCAAGCAGAGCTTGATACAATCCCCAGTCCTAGCAATAGCCGATCAGGACAGGCCATTTCATGTGGTCTGTGATGCCAGCGATTTCGCAATCGGCTGTGCATTAATGCAGTACGATCTTGAAGGCGTTGAACGCGTCGTCTGCTATCAGTCGCGTCAGCTGCAACCAGCTGAGCGGAACTATCCAGTGCATGACAAGGAACTCCTTGCCATAAAATATGCACTCGCGAAGTTCAGAGTCTATCTATTAGGAGATAGACCCTTCGTTGTTCACACTGACCATGCGTCATTACGCACGGCAGTGAACAGCCCGCACCTTTCACAACGAATGGCGCGGTTGTTGTCATTCTTTGCGGAATACAACTTTACGGTCGAGTACAAACCAGGACGACTTAATGTCGTTGCTGATGCACTCTCACGTCGTCCCGACTTTGAAACAGTCGCGAAACCCAACAGTGAGACAGTCACTGTTGCGGTTATGACGTCCTCAGTCCCATCTACAACGTTGTATGATGATGTGAGACGGGCATACGCCCAAGATGGTGAGATAGTGAAGTTGTTGTCACATCTCTCCCAACCATCCCGAGAATCGTTAAAACGATTGTCGCCTGCGTATCGATCTGCAACAGATCGATACACTACTCGTAACGGTTTACTGTATTATACAGCCGTTTCTGGTGACACACCACGTGTTGTCATTCCAGATGATACTGATCTGCGTTTGCGGATCATGTTCGAGTGTCACGATGCTCCTATAGGAGGACATCGTGGCCGAGAGAAAACATATCTCACGGTAAGTCGAGACTTTTACTGGCCCCGCCAATATCAGTTTGAGCGAAAGTATGTTCGCGCATGCGAAGTCTGCCAACGAGTGAAGTCAAGTCCTTCACTGCGTGCACCTTTACAGCCTCTACCGGTTCCGGCTGAGTGCTGGGAATCCATCTCAATGGATTTTGTCTTCGGGTTACCCAAAGACGCACGCGGGAATACGGGTATTCTCGTATTTGTTGACAGATTCAGCAAAATGGTACAACTTGTGGCTGTACCAGAGACAATCACGGCAAGTGGCTGTGGTTGTGTCTTTATTGACACCATCTTCCGACTTCATGGGTTGCCCCGTGAACTCGTATCAGACAGAGATCCACGATTCACTGCTGATTTGTGGCGGTCCGTGTTCAAATCACTCGGAACGCGCTTAAAGATGTCAACATCTGATCATCCAGAGTCAGATGGTCAGACGGAACGTGCCAATCGTGTCCTTGAAGAGATACTTTGAGGATACGTACACTCCTTTAAGAGTTGGAGTGAGTTTTTGCAAATGGTAGAGTTTGCCATCAACAACTCGGTGCATGCGTCCACGACACATACACCGTTTTACGTGAATGGCTTGCGCCATCCGCGTGTACCCACCTTACTAGAGTGTAACTCTGGTTTAAGGGAGGGAGGGACTCGCGCGAGCAAAAAACGATTTGGTTCACGCTCATCACGCTCTGACGAAGAAGTCATTGCGTTTGATGCCGATATCGATAACATCGATATCGAAGAAGATGATGCCAGTGAGAGTGCGGAAGCCCTCACTGAAGACAATGATCCCAGTGAGAGTGCGGAAGCCCTCACTGAAGAAAAGGTTGTTGTTGCTGCAGTGCGCTCACAGCACACTGAAGCTAACGAGTCATCAGATGAGTTCATACTGGCTCGTGAAACGGTAGTCCGTTTTGTGCAAGACTCCATCGCCGAAGCGGTGGATAAGCAAAAGCAAAACGCTGACAAGAATGGAAGGGCAAACAATCTTTTATTTAGTAAAGGTGACTTAGTCCTACTGTCTACGGTTAATCTACCAAAGCATGTAGTGACTAACTTGGGTAGCAGTAAACTACTACCCAAGTACATTGGCCCATTTCGTGTATTGCACCGCCTAGGCAATGCATACACGATCGAGTTACCACGTAAGATGCGAACGCATCCCACGTTTTACGTTGGTCGGCTTAAGCCGTACCATCAGTACGCTGCTTCTTACGATGAAGAACGCCCTTGCGCTCAAGCATCTCGCAGAGAGCCTTGTGCTCCCGATGGTGGGCATCAACAAGGGTCTGAAGAGCAGTTATCTCAGCCCGAGACCGATCGACAATCCCACGAGCTACCCTTAGCTCGTCACGAAGAGATGTCGGAGATCTCTCGTTCTCAAGCTGAGCAAAGGCAAACTCAGCTCGATGCTTAAAAGCAGTGTCCGCCATTTGGAGACGCCTATTCCTCTCATGCTCGAGATCGTCGCGTAACCCTTGCGTTACGCGATCGAAGAAGCTCTCGGGAACACACCGATCCACATGATCGTGTGGAGAGCGTCTTTCCTCCTCCTCCACCTCCATTAGAGGACTCTCGCGGTGGCCAGCGCTATCTAGTTGAGCAGCTGTTGAACCACCGCGACGTGAACGGACGTCGGACGAGTTATCTCGTCCGGTGGCGCGGCTATCCCCCGTCCTGGGATTCTTGGGAGCCCCGCTCCCAATTGATGGTTGACGTACTGGGTCTGGTTGAGAAAGTACGACGCGGCACATCCTGTTCCGCAGAAGGACCGCCGGAGAAAGTCTTCCCGGCACGGTCGTAAAGGGATTTCAGGTTGTCAATCCCTTCGTACATCTCAGTAGAGACACGTGCGCGCCACCACGGGCTGGTAAGGAGGTAAGCCTCCTTAGGTGCTCGTGCAGAGTTGTTCACACAACATGGGCACGGGTCTCCCCAAGAGAGGCAGGGTAATCCTTTCTCCCTTGACAGACGATGCAGCTTGTAGCGTGCACCTGTCGGGGTTCGCTTTTCAAACTTATCACGAGCTTTGATAAGTTTGTCGTTCCAAGCGTCACGACCTACATCCTCGAGGTTATGGATGTAGGCGTTCCACGCCTGAAGTAGTGAGGGACCATCAAGTTTGTGATTCCCACTGTACCATCGATGTTTAAAGAAAGCATCGATGAAGAATTCGTGTTCAGCGCGATAGTTTTTCGCGCTGGGGTCAAGGTGATGGATCCTTGACGAATCGAACAATCGTGTTCGATAACGATCACTCGTCGTCGCCGACAAGTGATCCATGACAGATTTCGGAGGCATCCATGCCTTCTTTTCTGGAGTGAGACGCAACACATTGCGGTCCCGCTCTTCCTGCGACGTGCCGACAGAAGTACTGGCACCTCGCTGTGAAGTGGTGTCCATTGGAGAACCGACAACACTATTAGCGCCCGAGTCTCGCGACCTCGAGCGCCTTCGCTTCGGCGATGGTTCATCTGATTCATCAGATGAACCAAAGATGCTGCGACGCAAAGCATCGTCCATGCCACGCTTGGCAGGCGGCTTTGATTCAATCGCCGTCGATACGAATCCATCATCCGTATCAGGAGAGTACGAGACACCGAGCTCGTACTCTGTGAAGACACGAGTGTCCTCATGACCAGCGCCTGCGTCACCAAGTGACACAGGCTGGGTCGCTTCAGCAACCGATGAGACATCAGTTGCTGTGGTTTCTGCTTCGGCGTCCGCACAGAGACGTGCAGACGCGCTCTCGGCGGCCTTGCTCGCGCATCGCATGGGCTTGTTAACCATGCGATGAAATGTTGGAAAGTGGACGCGGACCAACAAGTGCAAACCCTGTCCCAAATGATTTGGGACGAGTATCCATTTAGTCAATCAGTCACTAAAGTGACTGATGGTTAAGGGGGGGGGGTGATGTAACGGGGTGTATCGTTACATAACAATTTACAAGAAATTGTTAGTAGAATATAACTATAAGAGTTATATTCTCAGAATGTTGTCATAAGGACAAATATTCTGTTGCACTTACAAGTAGTTCCTAATTGGTTGACATAGGCCATTATATCAACCAACGAAGACGCGCCACGACAGACGCAGGCAATGAGTGGTGAGCAGATATTTGATTTACACATTTGTATTTGAACATAGTTAGATGAAGATAAATAGTGATTTATTGCAGACATTAATTATTATAAATACAGTTCTACTTTTTACTTTAACCAAGTACTCGCTTCTTCTTACCGTCTTCCTCTGCACGTACGAGTGTACGTGAAGTTACGAGGCACCGCCTTATTCTGTTATCAGAATAAGTAGCTTGTACTGTAACCAGTACAAGCTTCAGGGTTCCCCGTTACACTGTGAGTGTGTGTGCGAAGGAAGACTCCGTTTATCTGTGAGCACGAACGTCAAAACGTTGAGTCGGCCTGTGACAGAAGTCAAAAGGCGGGAACTCAACGTGAGTATTTTGACAGACAACATGTCCAACAAGGTGGAGCTGAACAAATTTGGACGACCTGTGGGTTGGCATAGCCAGTCCTGGGCGTACTTTAAGGGAATGATGAAACTGATCTTTAAGGAGAAAAGTGTGTTAAAATAAGCTACTGGGGACAAGGTTCTCATAGTCGACGCACGTTTAAATGAAGTGAAAGCATTTCGAGAAGCTCAAGTAACGATAGAGCAAATAATTCTTGCTCCTCTTTCGATGGAGATGGGCCAGCGAGTGATGACAAAAGCAACTGGGATTGAAATGTGGAAATACTTGGAGGACTTTTACGAGGGAAAGACCAATGAGGCAACGAGAACAAAACAAGAAAATATACTCTACAACAAGCAAAACGCAATGAAGTGCAAACCTAATTGAGATGTCGAGCAGTACGTGGAAAACATGTTATGATTAAAGATCAATTGACTGCTGTGACCGCAAGTGTACGGGACCCTATTTTCACACAGATGTTAATTCGGTCGTTACCGGCGAATGCGCGTTTTGATCGACTGAGAGGCATGATTGAGAGCGGCGACGACAAGGCTGAAACTCCAGAAATATTAAAAGATCAGAAATTTCGAATGGATAGTTTTAGCAAGTGTGATCGGGAGCTTGGCACTCATGGTGTCATTGGGAATGTCCAGGACAGTGAAGGCAGTCAATAGTTCAAGAAAGGGCATGATTTTAGCAGTACGCGATCACAAATTGGTGTTTAAGGACTAAACTCGACCGATATACAATCCCCCAGAGGACTTTCGTAAAGACAGATAAGCAGCATGGAACCTACTTTAATTGTCACAAGCCCGGATACCGTATGAGAGACTGTCCAGTGACAAGAGAACCAGGAGCAATGTACCAGAAGGTGGCGTTCGCAAAGAATATAAAGAATGAGTCTTATGACGGGCTCAAGAGAAGATGGATGCCGCGAAGTCAGGTATCGAGCAACCGCCAGGATCCGATGCATCCGTGAGTAAAAGCATTATCAATGACTGTGAACACCGACAACGGTGTTTTGACAATGCGTCAAATGTGCACGTGGCTTCCGATTTGCGGTACATCATTGATCATGAAGCATTTGACCACTATACACAAGTCCAAAGTGTACGATGATTTCAAAAACAAATTACGACTAAGCCGACAGGCCAACGAACTGTTTAAATACTGGTTCAAAATGGGTCAAATCAACGGAATAACTCTGTATAACGTGTCATTTGATCCTGACAGTTTGAATTTGATCTCGCGTACGCAAGCGAGGACCAAGGAATCACAGTGACTTATTGCGGCCGAATGGGTAAAAAGGTCTATGAAATTTGGCAAAACAATCACAAGATTCTGAAGATTAACAGAGACGAATGTGGTCTTTTCACCTTTCAAGCAATGAACACTTTTCACCCAACGATGAGTGCCGGGGGTGAGGCGCTACGCTAAGATAAGGGCCTCCTACATCAAGTGAATCATACGCGTGTAGAAGGGCACGCTAATATATAGCGTTGGCACCAAAGATTTGGTCATCTGAACCCTCAGTACGTGAAGATCATGGCAGATCACAAGCTAGTGGACGGAATGTCACTATACACAAGATTATTTGATAACTGTGAAGCATGCCACATTGTAAAAGACCGGCAGAAGACGCGTCTGAAGAATTTGGAGCGTCATATCACGAAGAAGAATCATGTGATATTCGTGGATTTACTTTTCCCAAAGTACTGCTCAAGTCCAAGAGCATACAAAGCAATACTTGTGCTAGTGGATGGATGTTCACGTTATACCACATTTTACCCACTCCACTCGAAGAATGCATCGGAAGTCAACGAAGCTATTAAGCGGTGCATCTTTCGGACAGAGCGACAATTCCCCGACTGTAAAGTCAAGAAAGTGATCTCCGACGGCGGCGGGGAGGGAATTGTGAACGTGAAAATGACAACATGGTACAGAATTCTTGGAATTGATCACTTACCAAACCCACCTCATGAATCACACTTTAATCTGTGTAAAAGGTCACACCAGACCTTACTTTACATGATAAAGGCTATGATGGCTACTGCACGGCTACCAAAATCGTTTTGGATGCATACTTTTGAAATGGCAACTTACTTGAGGAATAGGGCCTACTGTCGATCGATCGAAGACACACCATACAGAATGATAATGAACAAGAAACCAAACTTACATGACATCAAGAAGTTTGGATCATTCGCTTACGTTTATTAAGCAATTGGACCATCTAAGAAGAAGTTGGAGGATGATAACTGCAGAATCGGGTTTCTTTTGGGTTACATGGAAGGATAAGCAGGCTTTAAAGCTTATTTTCTAGCTAAACACGTGGTTCAACACGTGCTATGAGCTTCGATCAACGAGGATATTGTCTACGATGACCGTTACAACGAAGGGTATGATGTAGTCGTCTTGGATTGGTTGTCACGTAATGAAGATGCTGATGACAGTATGGAAGTTGACAGCGATTACGCGAGTACGGCGTCAGACTGCGAGTCGATCTCACTTGACTATGACAGCGAGTCATTACCGGATTTTACCCTCGTTGATGTGGATTCTGTAGACTTAAACGCTGATAAAAGGGACATTACTGATGTTGACAGTAATACGCCTGACACAAATACAGAGAGTAATAATCGTACAAGGAAGGCCTGCAGCTTCGGGCAGGAAATGACAAAAGAAGGTGATGACGTTCAATCAGCTGGCGAACGTGGCGAAGATGATCCGGAAGATGTGGCTTATGTGCTGGAAGAGCAGTCCGAGACATCCAAACATGGTAGCAGCGAGGATGAAGAAAGAGGCTACCCCCATGACACATGTGAAGCTGAGTACGATCAGCAGCATGTAATGCAGAATGACAAAAGGATGTCTAATAAAAATGTGACAGTTTTTTCAAACTTGGATGAGATGACGCGTGAGTCCACTCATGAATTAATGGACACATGCATGATTCCTGGAATTATGACTGGGGAATGTAGGACAGGACTAAATGCGGAGCTTGAAGATGTACAAGAGATCAAAAGACGGTGAGATAATGACGGCGGGCCACTGAAAATGGTCTTGCGCCAGTCAGCAGAGCGCCGATACCCGTCATGGCTTGAAGGATACCTTGTAAACGCTGCAATCCAAGACAACAGCAACAGCATAGCAGTTGAACATCGATGGTGAGCAAATAATACAAAGATTTCAAAGAGCTTCACTGAAGCGATGCAGACGCCCTTAAAAAGACGAGTGGTATGCTGGTATGAAGAATGAGGTCAACGCCATGTTCTTCAAGGGAGAAATTGTTCCAATTGATGCAGAACAGGCACCGAACAACACATACAAATTGGAATTGATGTGGAGATTTGAAGTCAAAACTGATGATCAAGGGTACATCACACGTTTTCTTCCTAGGCTTGTGGAATTAGGTATCCATCAGCAGCCAGGAATTGACTACTTGAAAACTTTTTCGCCCGTGGCACGGAATGTTACCTTTCGAGTGTTGGTAGCGCTAGTTACAAAGCTTAGACTAGTGTTATATCAGAGAGATGCGGAAACCGCATACTTAAATGCAAATCTGAAGATCAAGCAGTATGTTCGAAGTATACCCGGATTCCCTTAACGTAGAGGAACAATATATCGTGTGGACAGAGCACTCTTTGGATTGCATCGATCAAGAGCCGAATGGAATATAGAAAATTGATCAGTGATCGGTCACGCAAGAGTTTAAAAGAAGTGAGGCTGAGCCGTTTCTTACGTCTACTACAAGCATGGAGTGATAGCTCATCTCTTGCTATACGTCGACGATGTGGTCTTGGTGACCGACTCAGAGGCATATAAAACATCGCTTTTCGACGTGATCAATGCAAAATATGGATTTTAAAATGGAGGAAAGCTACACTACTTTCTAGGCATTAATGTCGAGCAAGGTGACACGGAGAATTAAATTCACCAGAAAAAGTTTTGCAAGGAGGGGCTCGAGAAATATGAATTTGGCGAAGCGCACGGAAGTGCAACTCCTATAGAGACCAACACTTCATACAGTAAGAAAATTGTACCACCAGAAGATGACTGCATTGATTTTGATTAACGAGGAGCTAATATATTATTAATGTACTTGGCGACTATTACTAGGCCCGATATATCGTATGCTATATGCTATTTGAGCCGTATTGTAAGTAACCCGTCGCGAAAGTGCGGAGCAGTCAAGCGAGTGTTCAGATACCTGTCTGGCACACGACAGACCGGTATTTCATACGCAAAAGCCATGAATACAAACGATATTGTTGTCATCACTGGATATTGCGATGCTGACTGGGAAACGATCCCGACTCAAGAAAAAGTGTTATTGGATTTGTGCTCCTGATGGAGTCTGGTGCTGTAGCATGGACTGACAGAAGTCAAACAATCGTCGCACAATCAACCGCAGAAGCTAGATATGTTGCAGCCTGCGAAGCATCAATGGAAAGCCGTGAAATCGCTAATATGACCAATGAGATCCTAAAATGTCTGCAGGCACGTACTGTGATAACAATGGGCATTGGCAACTCGGCATCTATTTCGTTGGCCTGCAAACCAACACATAGCCGCAAGACAAGACATATTGAGTTAAGATGGCATTATGTGCGCGAACAGATTAAAGCTGGAAACATCATGGTGAAGAAAGTTGCAAGGACAGATAAACCTGCTGACATCTTTACGATGGCTTTACCTAAGCGTAGCCTTCCAAAATATCAAGCCGAGATTGGCATGAGAGCCTCATATGAGTCAAGGTGTTCCGATGAAAACGTCGAAGGGGGCGTGGAGTAATATCTTCTCAGCTTGAAGCCGTTGGAACGTCTAAAGTACGTTTACCGTCCGTCGGTTGAAACAAGGGATCAGGGAGACGACGGATATTAGAATGGGACGAGTCGACAGACGAAGGTAACGGTTAGCAGGTTAGCTGCAACCGCGTACAGGAATAGCTCAGTCCAAAAAGTGCAAAGTACCAGGCAAGTCGTCTTTAGCCAGAAAGAGCTAAGCTAAGTAATATATACCATTGTGTGTCAAGTTGTATACATCTGGTGTGATCAGGAACACAGAACTAGCCAAAAGCTCAGCGCTAGAGAGATTGCAACATCGGCTGCAGGTGATATCGCCACTTGTGGTAAGGCTGACACTGGCGGCATCGTCTAGGTCACTTGCAGATGTAGGTATACCTGAATTTTTGGCCTACTTACGTGTCCTTTGTAAGGTAGCAAAATTTCAGTTCTCTTTGGAATTGCTTTAGTGCGTAGCAATAAGTAACTTTCTTGAACTAGAGTCAATACGATTGCCAAATCATATGGTCATTATTTGCAGGGGCCGACTCTGGTGAGTGGGGTTGTGTTTTAAAACAGAAAAACGTGAAAGAACTGCTGCTTTACATATCTATACGATATCTATTTGAACACGGCCGGCTGTTAACAAAAGCTGATCATCGATTTTCATTTGCGCCACCTGACAAGAGGTATTAGACGACTGTCCAAGTTACGCCTTCGGTCAATTGGCGTCGCCTGTGAAGTCGAAAACACAACTACCAGCCCATGCGTCTTTACTCTCTCATGCTGCCGATAGCTACCACACTCCTGACATGCATTTATCGCTCCTTCGTCTCCCTCCGAATGAATCTTCAACGTCACTACCGGTGCTCAATCCGACTTCCGTGACGATGGCAACGTCGCGGCAAGCACATTCATATTTGCGCAAAACATCGCAAGCATCGAAGAGGAAAGGGTGCCCCAAATCCAACGGCCAAATCGATACCATGTGCTACTGACAAATGAATGAAAACATTTCGTGTCCATTACAACATGTACACGCTCACGCCAGACGATTAGACTGAGATCGAAAAGGCTTGATAACCCAACATTGAGTTTTGTGTGTCAAGGAGCACAAATACTATGCCTCAAACCAGTTTTATCAAGGTGAAAACGACAAGGATGCACGTCAACAGATTCTTTATAAGGTTAAAAAAATCACAGACGGTGCTAAGCGACTAATGTAGGCAATCACCGCTCACATCAGCGCTACGCTAAATATAATAATTCACTATAAACCACTAGATTCATGGATGACAGGTCGTGGCGCGGCCAAGTGTATGCCACTTCTGTCGATCGCTAGAAGGAGTCCCATAATCGAGAAAAAAGCAAAGGAGATACACGAGGAAATACTGACGAGATGGGCGATATAAAAATTACCGATGATTCTGTTTTCAACATGCTTAGGCTTTCCAAACTAAGGTGAAAAATTTGAACTGCGAGAACCTGGATACATTCAGTCGATTTATCGAGGTGCATAACGAACAGAAATCATTGTCGAGACGGACACGTTTACGTATCTCACCAACAAGTTCGGTTGCGGAAGCTCGCTGTGATGGTGCTGGAAGGGATGAAGTTGATCCAGTTTGCCCATGAAGTTCTCGCTTCCGAAGCGTTAGGTGTATACCAACCGGCCGCGAGTTTCACTAACGGCCCTCTGTCGAATCCGGTTAATGTAGTGTACTTATCACATCTGTGTCGAGGTTCCTTTGTTACATGACAATTTACATTAGGTAACTATCAAGTTTACATATTGAAGTTGCTTGAGCGCAAGGGATTTCTTCACCTGAAGAAGTCCTGTACTGGTGATACGGCCTAAGGACACCGACGTAGAACTTCGAAGCTTGCGTATCCTTTGTGGCAATTCAATCGTGTATGCGTTGTCTAATAGACGCAGCACAAAATGGACCGAAGAAATTGAGTAGCAACAAATTACTACCCACATGAGTGAATATCTGTTGATGTAGGTTTACCATAGATAGTAGGAATAGTTCAATTTCATCGAAGGAAAGAACATTTGCTCTTCTAATCGTGTCAGCGTTTTTCTTTCGTTGGTACACCGCTTCTGCAAATGAATCTTGCACAAAATGGGCAACTGTTTTGCGATCCAGTTTGCATTCACCTACTTACGCGCTGTCTTTGGCTACAGTGCTCTTGAATCACGCATACTGCGGCAAGATTAGTATCACGGTGAGTAAGAGCACCCTCGCTCTTAAATTCCTCTGCTTCACCGAACTTGATGTGATCGGCATCGGCGTCATACGTAGTGACCCAGTGGTCAGTTGGTAATGAGTGAGAGTCAATTTACGTTTGCTTTACACTTTAAAAAGTTGGATGGGCGTGGATGACGCAAGCCACTCACGAAGAACGATGTATGCGTCGTCAAGGCATGCACCGAGTTGTTGACGTCAAATTCCATCGTGGGCAAAAATTTGCTCCAATTCGTAAACGAATGGACGTGTCCCCAAAGGATTTCCTCAAGAACGCGGTTCGCACATTCTGTCTGACCATCTGTTTCAGGGTGGTCAGAGGTCGACATCTAAAGGTGCGCTCCAAGTGTTCTGAACACGGATCGTCAGCAGTGAGCCACGGGTATCGATCAGAGACGAGTTCACGAGGCAAGTCCTGAAGACGAAAGGTCGTGCCAGTAAAAACACGAGCGCATGCCGATGCATTGATAGATTCAAGTATAGCGACCAGGTGCACCATTTTACTGAATCTATTAATGAGCACAAGAATACCGGTATTCATGTGCGAGTCTGAGGGGAATCCAAAGACAAAGTCCACCGAGACAGTTTCTCAGCATTCTGCCGGAATGGGCAAGGATTACAAAGGTGCACGAAGTGAAGAACCATACTTCACTCGTTGACATACTTCGCATGCGCAGACGTACTTACGCACAGACTCATACTGGCGGGGACAGTAAAAGTCGCGGCTAAGTGTGAGATTTACCTTCTCTCGACTACGATGTCCACCAGTAGGGGCATCGTGGCACTCACATATGATGCGCAGTAGCAGGTCATCATGGTTCGGTACGAAGACACGAGGCGTGTCGCCGGCAACGGCTGAATACTTTAGTAAGCCATTGTGGACTGCACATTTGTCCGTGAATACTGGGGTCAACCATTTGAGGGATTGACGGAATGGTTGCAAGAGATGATAGACCAAACGCACCATCAACGGATCTTACGCCTTGTGCATGTCTTCGAATAAGGTTGACGACAGCACGCTCGACTTCAACACCGCAGCAGTGGTCGGACCAGTGTCAATTTGCGCAGCCGGTTCGAAATTGGGCTGGCGCGACAGAGCATCAGCGACGACATTCAGTCGTCCAGGCTTACATTTCACGGACAATTTATATTCCGCGAAGAAAGCCATCCACCTCGTCATTGTTGTGAGAGTTGTGGACTGTTAAAGGCCGTGCGTAAGGACGCAAGGTCTTTGTAAACGATGCAGGTTCTATCGCCTAGCAGGTATGCCCTGAACTTCGCCATCGCATACTTCATGGAAAGGAGGTCCTTTTCATGAACGAGGTAGTTACGTTCAGCCGGTTGCAGCTGACTTGAATGATAGCAGACGAAACGCTCAGCACTTTCTGCGTCATACTGCATTAGTGCACGTCCGATGGAAAAATCACCTGCACCGCAGAACACCTGAAATGGTATGTCTTGGTCTGTAATTGCCAACACTGGTGATCGTAAAAAGCTTTGCTTGATACCTTCTAACGAGCGCTGGCAATCAGCAACTCATACCCACATCTCGTTCTTTTTCAAAATACAAGAGAGGTGAACGGCCATCTCGGAGTAATTGTGCGAGTGTTCGTGCAAAAATGCCGCTAGGCCAAGGAACATTCGCAGTAATTTTATACCTGTAGTCATCGGCCAGTCAGTGATCGCCTTGATCTTTTCCTGATCGAGCCGGACGCCATGCTTACCCACGATACATCCAAGAAGTGGCATTTCACTAGCAGCAAATATGCACTTCTTGAGGTGAACATACAATGTACTCTCACGCATCAGTGTAAGAAATTTTCGGATGTGGAGTCAAGTGAGCTCCTACATCCGTCTGTCCATATATAGCCCGTCTATGGACGAACACGTCATCACAACAACTAGGTGCAATTTTTTGCACAGATCTCAACAGATTCGTGACGCATCATGAAGAACGTATCAGGGGCATTACCTTATCCCTGTGGCATAACTAACCACCCTCAGAGCATACCGCTTGGGGTGCTCGCCGCTGTGTACGGGATGTCCCTTTCACTCAGGAGGATCTGATAGAACCCGTTTAACAGATCCGATCGATGAAAAGATGGTGCTCTTTGCCATACCATCTATAATGAAATCGTTCCTTGGTATCGGCGTTTCAGCCGGTAACGTTGTAGCATTCAACTTGTTGAAGGCATGTACTACCCACCATCCTCCGGTGGCCTTTAGGACACATAAGGTCGAAGAACTGTGTGGGAAGTAGATTCCATAACACGGCCCTCTGCCAAACGATCGGCAACGAAATTTTCAATCGTTAGTACCTGTTCATGAGGCAGTGGCCACTGATCCATGACACAGTACCTTGAACCTGGTATCAGGTCGATCTCATTGGGAGTGCCCCTTCTCTTGGGTAACGCACACGGCACTGTTTCTAGGAACACATCTGTGAAAACCGTCAAATCATCGTAGAGAGGATTTGTCTTTAGCGATTCCCACGATTGAGATATACATCGCTCAATCCATATCTTCTCATCAATGATACTCTCGTCCATTGATTAGCTGCTGAGAACCGTATCGCTCTCAGCGAATACCATGCCGACCGAATATCGGTTACGAACTCGTCTTCCGCGACGAGTACGAAAATCTGCTCGACTTCTCACCACTACGCATATCACGCAAGAACCTCTTCTGCTCGAGCATGGGTAGTTGAGTGATCTCTAAAGTTGTCGTCGGAGGCGCGATCAGGTCAAGTTGGTCCACTTGATCCATCATTGACCAGTACATTTAATGTCTCTGTTATCTCCTGGGAACTAAGTCCCACAGTTGGGTGAGGACTTATTCGATCACTAGCCTCTTGACATAATTCATAACATGACACTTTTACAAAATGTTAATTTAAAATACGTTTTTCCTAAATTATTGTTTTTTATTAAAAATACTTTCCCAAATGTCAAATCGAAGCAAATTTCCGGTAAGGAGAAAAAAGAAATTTTTTTTTATTTTAAATAGTCAAGAATCGTCTTCTTTTTTAATTTTATCTTCCTTCAAAATATTGATAATTTAAAAGTAAATAATTCCAAAATCGAGCGAAGTTTTTAAAAGAATTTATAAATTAAAAACAGTAATGTTGTGTAACTATTACACTGTTGTTTTAAACTCATATAAATGCTTATAAAAACTACTAAATGGAATTTTTTTCGTAGCGGATGCCTTTAAACCATAATCAGTTTAAATTCTTCGTAAATCAGGGTTACTAAAAACATGTCCTAAAATTTCTAAGTGATTTAAGTGGTAATCGATGTGACTCTTACGCTGGTAATTTGTTTAAATTGAATTCAACTGTACAATTCAATGATCCTCTACAAGTTGATTCTCAATAACTGATAGTATTTATGGTACAACATGTTTTGATTAACACGTTCATGGTGTTCATGAAATGGTTGGAACAATGTTTATAACAGTAAGTGCTATCAGATTAATTAATTATCATTTTAAGGAACAGCATCATTTTGGTTTTGAAGCGGCAGCAATGCAGTCGCCGGAATCTGGCTCCATAGTGTGGCTATCAGCCACGCCATGGCCGTGTGCAGTTGTACTAACGACCGAATTACGCACAAGGCCATCGCAAGCGCTCGTAGTGAACCCAAATGTTAGTTGTCGCCCCATGGCGTTCATCACATGGTCATCCGGTGAAAGAGTGACAGGCACATCGACTGTTCGTCGATGCCAGCTGACTTGTGGCTCGTATTTTCTGAGCCACGTCAGTCCAAGGATAACATCAAATTTTTCATCCAAGTCCTGTATGATGAAGTCATTATTACACTAGACTCCCTACAGTGTATAGGTAATACCCACTACACGATTCATCATTGTTACAGGTGCGCCTGTCACGAGGCGTAACGTCATCCTATTTGGAAGAATCTCCCGCTCGATTTGTTTGAGCTAGCTGTTGTCTAGCGATTGGTGTTGTACAAAGTTGTTTGACGCCCCACAATCGACTAGGGCTTGAAGCGACATGTGTCGTGTCACTTCGAGTTTTAAGGTATTGAGGGAAAACTTATTATCAGAAGCAGCAACACATATTGATTGAGTGCTGGGAGCTTCTTTTATCAAGATTCCAGCAAACTCACTTGGCGGTGCTGAATCAGTAGGGCACTCCGCACCTACTGACCCCGACCGTTTTTTGGCTGCTTGTTAAGTTGTTGCGTCTTCGCAACAACTTCAAGCCTACGCCTTGGACCTCGCGTGGCGATTATTGTTTCCTGCGGTGCGTGGTATTGCGCTAGGGGCACTGCCTTCGTATGCATTATGCCCTGACTTCTAGCATCTGTTGCATGTTTGCAATTTCTTGTAGTTGTAAACACGAAAGCTCTCCCTCCCCGTGTGACATCGTTCCATTGGTTCTAATCCTCTACCTTTCTGTCGTACAGATGGGCGATAGGAAATGGAATGCGCGTAATCCTGTTTCACGCTGAAGTTCTCCTTTTCTGCAGTCGGTACGGCCTGTTCCGGGGTATTATATTCCAACCGAGACAGTCAGGTTCTAACAGGGTATTTCTGTTGAGTCGAGTTACTGAACGAACATACGTTAATTTTGTTGTTTCATGCAGGGTCTCACTGAGGATCCTTTGTTAAATCTGACTGTTCCAGTTGGAATTCAACACCACGGAACAGGCCATAAGGGTTGCAGAAAAGGAGGACTTCAGCGTGAAACAGGATTACGCGCATTCGATGTCATATAGCCAGTCTAAACGACAGAAAGGTAGAGGCTTAGAACCAATGGAACGATGTCACACGGGGAGCGAGAGCTTCTCGTGTTTACAACTACAAGAAATTGCAAACATGCAACAGATGCTAGAAGTCAGGGCATTATGCATACGAAGGCAGTTCCCCTAGCGCAATACCACGCACCGCAGGAAACAATAAACGCCACGCGAGGTCCAATGCGTAGGCCCGCAAGTTGCTAAGAAGACGCAACAACTTAACAAACAGCCAAAAACGGTCGGGGTAAGTAAGTGCCTAGGGTCCTTCCAAATAGGATGACGTTACGCCTCGTGACAGGCGCATTTGTAACAATGATGAATCGTGTAGTGAGTATTATTACCTATACACTGTAGGGAGTCTAGTGTAATAATGACTTCATCATACAGGACTTGGATGAAAAATTTGATGTTATCCTTGGACTGACGTGGCTCAGAAAATGCGAGCCACAAGTCAGCTGGCATCGACGAACAGTCGATGTGCCTGTCACTCTTTCACCGGATGACCATGTGATGAACGCCATGGGGCGACAACTAACATTTGGGTTCACTACGAGCGCTTGCGATGGCCTTGTGCGTAATTCGGTCGTTAGTACAACTGCACACGGCCATGGCGTGGCTGATAGCCACACCATGGAGCCAGATTCCGGCGACTGCATTGCTGCCGCTTCAAAACCAAAATGACGCTGTTCCTTAAAATGATAATTAATTAATCTGATAGCACTTACTGTTATAAAAATTGTTCCAACCATTTCATGAACACCATGAACGTGTTAATCAAAACATGTTGTACCATAAATACTATCAGTTATTGAAAATCAACTTGTAGAGGATCATTGAATTGTACAGTTGAATTCAATTTAAACAAATTACCAGCGTAGGAGTCACATCGATTACCACTTAAATCACTTAAAATTTTTAGGACATGTTTTTAATAACCCTGATTTAAGAAGAATTCAAACTGATTATGGTTTAAAGGCATCCGCTACGAAAAAAATTCCATTTAGTAGTTTTTATAAGCTTTTACATGAGTTTAAAACAACAGTGTAATAGTTACACAACATTAATATTTTTAATTTATAAATTCTTTTAAAAACTTCGCTCGATTTTGGAATTATTTACTTTAAAATATCAATATTTTAAAGGAAGATATAATTAAAAAAGAAGACGATTCTTGACTTTTTAAAAAGTAAAAAAAATATTCCTTTTTTTCCTTTCCGGAAATTTGCTTCGATTTGACATTTGGGAAAGTATTTTTAATAAAAAACAATAATTTAGGAAAAACATATTTTAAATTAACATTTTGTAAAAGTGTCATGTTATGAATTATGTCAAGAGGCTAGTGATCGAATAAGTCCTCACCCAACTGTGGGACTTAGTTCCCAGGAGATAACAGAGACATTAAATGTACTGGTCAATGATGGATCAAGTGGACCAACTTGACCTGATCGCGCCTCCGACGACAACTTTAGAGATCACTCAACTACCCATTCTCGAACAGAAGAGGTTCTTGCGTGATATGCGTAGTGGTGAGAAGTCGAGCAGATTTTCGTATTCGTCGCGGAAGACGAGTTCGTAACCGATATTCGTTCGGCAATGGTATTCGCTGAGAGCGATACGGTTCTCAGCAGCTAATCAATGGACGAGAGTATCCTTGATGAGAAGATATGGATTGAGCGATGTATATCTCAATCGTGGGAATCGCTAAAGACAAATCCTCTCTACGATGATTTGACGGTTTTCACAGATGTGTTCCTAGAAACAGTGCCGTGTGCGTTACCCAAGAGAAGGGGCACTCCCAATGAGATCGACCTGATACCATGTTCAAGGTACTGTGTCATGGATCAGTGGCCACTGCCTCATGAACAGGTACTAACGATTGAAAATTTCTTTGCCGATCGTTTGGCAGAGGGCCGTGTTATGGAATCTACTTCCCACACAGTTCTTCGACCTTATGTGTCCTAAAGGCCACCGGAGGATGGTGGGTAGTACATTCCTTCAACAAGTTGAATGCTACAACGTTACCGGCTGAAACGCCGATACCAAGGAACGATTTCATTATAGATGGTATGGCAAAGAGCACCATCTTTTCATCGATCGGATCTGTTAAACGGGTTCTATCAGATCCTCCTGAGTGAAAGGGACATCCCGTACACAGCGACGAGCACCCCAAGCGGTATGCTCTGAGGTGGATAGTTATGCCACAGGGATAAGGTAATGCCCCTGATACGTTCTTCATGATGCGTTACGAATCTGTTGAGATCTGTGCAAAAAATTGCACCTAGTTGTTGTGATGACGTGTTCGTCCATAGACGGGCTATATATGGACAGACGGATGTGGGAGCTCACTTGACTCCACATCCGAAGATTTCTTACACTGATGCGTGAGAGTACATTGTATGTTCACGTCAAGAAGTGCATATTTGCTGCTAGTGAAATGCCACTTCTTGGATGTATCGTGGGTAAGCATGGCGTCCGGCTCGATCAGGAAAAGATCAAGGCGATCACTGACTGGCCGATGACTACAGATATAAAATTACTGCGAATGTTCCTTGGCCTAGCGGCATATTTGCACGAACACTCGCACAATTACTCCGAGATGGCCGTTCACCTCTCTTGTATTTTGAAAAAGAACGAGAAGTGGGTATGAGTTGCTGATTGCCAGCTCTCGTTAGAAGGCATCAAGTAAAGCTTTTTACGATCACCAGTGTTGGCAATTACAGACCAAGACATACCATTTCAGGTGTTCTGCGGTGCAGGTGATTTTTCCATCGGACGTGCACTAATGCAGTATGACGCAGACGGTGCTGAGCGTTTCGTCTGCTATCATTCACGTCAGCTGCAACCGGCTGAACGTAACTACCTCGTTCATGCCAAGGACCTCCTTGCCATGAAGTATGCGATGGCGAAGTTCAGGGCATACCTGCTAGGCGATAGAACCTGCATCGTTTACAAAGACCTTGCGTCCTTACGCACGGCCTTTAACAGTCCACAACTCTCACAACGAATGACGAGGTGGCTGGCGTTCTTCGCGGACTATGAATTGTCCGTGAAATGTAAGCCTGGACGACTGAATGTCGTCGCTGATGCTCTGTCGCGCTAGCCCAATTTCGAACCGGCTGCGCAAATTGACACTGGTCCGACCACTGCTGCGGTGTTGAAGTCGAGCGTGCTGTCGTCAACCTTATTCGAAGACATGCACAAGGCGTAAGATCCGTTGATGGTGCGTTTGGTGGATCATCTCTTGTAACCATTCCGTCAATCCCTCAAAGGGTTGACCCCAGTATTCACGGATAAATGTGCAGTCTACAATGGCTTACTAAAGTATTCAGCCGTTGCCGGCGACACGCCTCGTGTCTTCGTACCGAACCATGATGACCTGCTACTGCGCATCATATGTGAGTGCCACGATGCCCCTACTGGTGGACATCGTAGTCGAGAGAAGGTAAATCTCACACTTAGCCGCGACTTTTACTGTCCCCGCCAGTATGAGTCTGTGCGTAAGTACGTCTGCGCATGCGAAGTATGTCAACGAGTGAAGTATGGTTCTTCACTTCGTGCACCTTTGTAATCCTTGCCCATTCCGGCAGAATGCTGAGAAACTGTCTCGGTGGACTTTGTCTTTGGATTCCCCGCAGACTCGCACATGAATACCGGTATTCTTGTGCTCATTAATAGATTCAGTAAAATGGTGCACCTGGTCGCTATACTTGAATCTATCAATGCATCGGCATGCGCTCGTGTTTTTACTGGCACGACCTTTCGTCTTCAGGACTTGCCTCGTGAACTCGTCTCTGATCGATACCCGTGGCTCACTGCTGACGATCCGTGTTCAGAACACTTGGAGCGCACCTTTAGATGTCGACCTCTGACCACCCTGAAACAGATGGTCAGACAGAATGTGCGAACCGCGTTCTTGAGGAAATCCTTTGGGGACACGTCCATTCGTTTACGAATTGGAGCAAATTTTTGCCCACGATGGAATTTGACGTCAACAACTCGGTGCATGCCTTGACGACGCATACATCGTTCTTCGCGAGTGGCTTGCGTCATCCACGCCCATCCAACTTTTTAAAGTGTAAAGCAAACGTAAATTGACTCTCACTCATTACCAACTGACCACTGGGTCACTACGTATGACGCCGATGTCGATCACATCAAGTTCGGTGAAGCAGAGGAAATTAAGAGCGAGGGTTCTCTTACTCACCATGATACTAATCTTGCCGCAGTATGCGTGCTTCAAGAGCACTGTAGCCAAAGACAGCGCGTAAGTAGGTGAATGCATACTGGATCGCGAAACAGTTGTCCATTTTGTGCAAGATTCATTTGCAGAAGCGGTGTACCAACGAAAGAAAAACGCTGACACGATTAGAAGAGCAAATGTTCTTTTCTTCAATGAAAGTGAACTAGTCCTACTATCTACGGTAAACCTACATCAACAGATATTCACTCATGTGGGTAGAAATTTGTTGCTACTCAATTTCATCGGTCCATTTTGTGTTGCGTCTCTTAGGTAACGCATACACGATTGAATTGCCACAAAGGATACGCAAGCTTCGAAGTTCTACGTCGGTCTCCTTAGGCCGTATCACCAGTACAGGACTTCTTCAGGTGAAGAAATCCCTTGCGCTCAAGCAACTTTAAGAGATACTTGTGCTCGCGGTGATGACTATTAGCCCGCGTTCGAAGTTCAAATATCTCCCCGCGAAGCCGAGATTTATCCTGACGAGCTTCCACTGGCTCGTTGCGAAAAGAACGCTGTGCCCGCTCATATCCTAGGCTGGTCAAAATCAACATTTGGTCGATCCCTCTCCCGTTTAAGGAAAGACGATTCACATTGTAGAGGAGTTTTAGACGCCTGCCTCTCTCATGCTCGAGGTCCTTGCGCAATTTACATGTAACGCGCTCGATCTTATTTACAATATTAAAATATGTACATGCTAATCCGTCTGATAACGTATTTTCTTCTCTTTCCTCATTCATTATTGGATGTGCGCGGTAGCTATCGCTTCCTCGTGGAACGCCTATTGATACTACCGCGATGTGAAGGGTCGTTGGACGAGTTTCTTCGTCCGGTGGTGCGGGTTTCCACCCTCGGCAGAAAATTAGGAGCCCCGCCCTCTCACTCAACTTTTGGTTGATGTTTGGGCCTTGTAGAGCAGTAAATACTGGGCGCATCAAATGCCGAACAAGGCCCATCGGGAAATGAACGCCCAGCGTGCTTGTAGAGGTATTACAAAAACTATTTAATCCCTCGTACATCTCTTGAGTAACACGTGCCCTCAACCAGGGGTCGGTCATCGAGTAGATCTTCTTTGAAACTTGTGTGAAGTCTTCTCACACAACGTTGGCACGTATTACTTCAAGAGAGTCATAGTATCTTGGCCTCTCTTGACAAACGATGCAGTTTAGAACGTGCGCTGGTAGAGGTCCTTTTCTATACCCGATCTCGAGCTAGCAATAGCTTGTTTATCCAGGCATCACGCCTAGTCTCACCAATGCTGTGGATGAAAGCGTTCCATGCTTAAAATAACGAGAGACCAGCACGCTTGTGATCCTCACTATACCATCTTTACTTATAGAGTGCATCGATGACGACGTCGTGTTCTGCGCAAATATTACTTACACTAGGATCAAGCTCACGAAGCCCTAATGAATTAAACTATTTGATTCGATAACGATCACTCGTCGTGCAGACAGAAGAGGTAATACTATCTGAGGAGGTACCCACGGCTTCTTCTCAGGAGCAACGCGCAAGAACTTGTATTCCTTAGCCCCTTGCCTAATGTAACAGAAGTACGGACACCGTGATCATCCCGATCACCCGGACTATGATGCATTATCGCATGCATCACCGTCAATATCGTCCCGGTGGCCATGGCCACTGTCGTCCGAACGATCCCGTCTCGGCGACAGAGAGTCGGACCCATCGAACGTTCCAAAGATGTCACGACGCTCTGCGAGGCTTAAACCGCTTAATGAAGCCGACTTAGTCGACTAAGTTTCGCCGACTCTGGCTCATCCTTGGCCTTCGCACTTTTCAGTTGAGCTCATCGTCAGACTTGCCAGAGTATATGATCTCAAACTCATAGTCTCCGATGTCACGCGGTGCATTACCGCGTGCGCCTGCAGCAGCGACTGCAGCAGACTGGGTCGTGGAAGCAACATACAAACATACTTCAGCTGCTTTGGGTGATCTAGTCTCCCTCGAGGCAGTGGAGCGGATTCTTATGGATGCGTTCCCATCATCTTTGGCTGCACACCACATGAACTTGTTTACCATGCGATGAGAACAAAGTATGGATGGACTGGCCAACAAGTGCTTACCTGTCCCAGGGTCACTCAAACGAGTCATTCAATCATCAATCAGTCACTAATGTGACTGAAGGTTAAGGGAGGGTGACGTAACGGGATGTCTCCGTTACATGATAATTTACACAAGGTAAATTTCAGTATGAATAGTATGTTAGGGCAAACATTATATCTCACAATGTCATCCCAAGAACTACTAATGCTTCGTAGATGTAATGCACTGCTCATTAGTTAATATAGGACCAAGATATCAACCAATAAAAGTCTAGCCACGACAGAAGCACGCAATGAGTGGTGGGCAGATAGTCACAATGCATGTTTGCATTCAGACATGGTCAAAAGAAGTCAAATTTAGGGATTTATTAAAAGATTCAACCATACTAAATACAGTTCTACTTTTTGCCTTTACTCAATACTCTTACTCCGTTTAGCAATCTTCCTCTGCACTTACCTGTACGTGAGTTAGTTGGACGCACACACGCTTGCAATTTCAGCGGTGCAAGGTTCATTCAATTAGCTCAATAAGGTGTGCTCGGTTGTAAAGTCATTTGTTGGCGCATTTGGTGATGCCTTCAAACTTTTAATATCTTGGATTTTGTGAAGAAAAGCGGCATCTGTTAGCACGATGTAAAGCAGCTGGAGCTAGCGTTGCTGATGCTATGTTGCTTATGAGCGAGGTGGGCGGTTAGTTATCCATCGTTGAAGTTTTCTATATGATCGGCCTGATCGACGTGAGGACGAGAGACCTGGCGTGAAAAATCGTGGATACGCTGATACAACACACTGCAGAGTTTGGCGAGAAGAATCCTTACGCCTAGACAGATACGACAACGTGTCTGGGTCGGTGCTTCAGTGATGATAAACTCAAACTGATTATTCTGGTATGAAAAAAAGTTTTCGACTGCACCATCAAGATTGAGGACGAACTCATCAAACACGCAAGAATAGATTTAATACTGACAAGAATCCAATCTTCAATTTCACTGATTTGGATTTGGATTTGGAATGTGCTGATAGGGTCAAGATTGCTGCTTATCACACGAAGTTCTTGACCATTGGATGACTATTTGGCCATGTTCTTTATGACTTGATATCGGGCCAGCATGCACGTTTTGGTATTCGGCCGAATCTTCCAGACAGAGTGCTTAATATTACTGTGAATGGCCAAAAGACAAGAGGACCGACAAACAAGCGCTGTGGACACAATTCGTGAATTAAGATGCAAGAAACAACAACATGTGTTCTCTTTCGACAGTGTGCTTGCAGTACGCGATGTTGGCGTTTGGTGCTGCGTCGCGTCGGAGTCATCTGCAGTAGAAACGTGATGGAAGGAATAACAGGTTTTTCAAGTACCCGGTTGAGTGCGTTGACATGCTGCTTGCATAAGCATGTTGCTCGATCGAAACGGAAAGTGGTAGGTTTCTGGACAAGTCTGAGACTGCTGCAGCAAGAACACCGCTTGATATTGTGCATTTTTGGCCTCGTTTCTAGTGCAATGCCTACATACGATCTTGGTTCTAGCCTACACCAGCTCTTGCACGGCATAAAGAAACAAGTCCGTGGCCTCGGTCTCCGTGGATATCACGTTCTCGCTTCGTGCAACCATGTGTGCATCCTACGACGCCTCACTTTGGTGACTTTCTATTGCATCATGTGCTTTTCATCGCGAGTCAGCGAGTACATTGCGTTGAACCATTGAGCTTTAACGAAATACCGAAAGCAAGTCTTCGTATCGGATTTCATTTTGACCGCAACACTATGACTTCCGACTCGTTCCTACTGTTGGAGTGCTTTACCCGCGTGTCAATCTGTGTTGCCATGGTATGCAGACTAACCTTGAAGAACATAGAGCCATGCAACGATGAATATGCTGCGGCTTTGCAAATGCTGCGATTTTCATTTTCAGTCATGACGCAGCAACAACATGACGTAGCAGCAACAGCAGCTGATCATTTGCACCAAACATTGCAAAATGTGACAACGCGACGGTGGTACTGACTTGTTAGGCCCATTAGTCTCAACTATCGTTTGCTCACGACATCGGTAAAGTTTCTCGCTTCGAATTCTGGATTAGAGCTCACACTATGGAGCCTGGAACCCTTTCAAGATCGTCAGAGCCTAAAGAGGGAGACCAGTCCACACGCTCTGATTTTTTACCATTGGTCTTGCCTCAGTATCACATCATGCTTTGTTTGCGTGCTGCATGAACTGATCTTTCTCTATAGCTTGCGACGTCGACACGTTTGCTCATCAATGTATGATTTTGTATCGAGCAACCACGTCTTTCGGCAATCATGGAGCCGCACGAAGCGCAAAACTAGAAGCAGGCGCTTTGTATTCGTTTTCAATCCTGGCAAGTATGGAGTCATAACTTGGCATGTTGCGATTGCTTGTAGTATTGTACCTACCCGGTGGCGCCACTTGCGACAGGCATGTCCGAGTAAGTCTAGAACACGTGGACAAGAAGACCGAAGATGGTCGACGGTATTGCATAGATGCTATGAGCAATGTGAGGTCAATCTAGTGGCAGAAACTGCAACAACCCGAAGACTGGGCGTGAAGATGCAGAGGAAGGTGAGAGGATGATGAAAAAGGATGAGTACCGTGATCGTGGTAGTGGTGGTGGTGGAGATGACGATTTTAGAAAGACACGTACCGAAGAAGAGAGCCACAAGTACACGGTCGTAGATGAACTGCACACACTGTGTCGGTGTTGCTATCATTTGTTGCTGTTTGTGGATTTCCATGCCACGACTTGCAAACACACGCTCTGGAATTCTGGTGGTTTTCATCGGCACAATCGCAGTCATGGGACACGAACACCGCAAACGCATTGCTACTGCTGGAAGAAATGACGTCAAGGTTCGGTCGAGCACCTCGCCGACTATTAGTTGACTTTTGTGCTCTGCTGGGCACGTCCGTTCTTCCTTATCGTAGTGCAAATCTGCTAAAAGTAAAGGTTCGAGGATCCCAAGCGGCTGCATCGCCGTTGACCGATACGCAGAAGATAATAATGTCCTGGTTGCAACAGGTCATTGTATTCGACTTTACGAAGGTGCTACAAATGTCTACTACGTGCAAGATCTGGTATAGTGAAGTTTAAACAGCGAGTGCCTGTAAATACGACCGGAAGCACTCGACACTTGCACAGGGCACGATTACAACGCGTCTTCTGGATCAGTTTATCGTTTGCTTCCTGTATATTTGGATGTACTCGACTCGACTTCCAGCAGCTCCAACAAAGAAGTGTCGTTGGGGACGATCGTGTGGTCGAGATGTTCGATCGTCAAACCAGTCCACTTTTTGCATGTGACCATGTAAGGCAGGAATACATCATCGAGCTGCGTCAAATCGAGCTACAGCGCACCGGTTTACCATCGTGACACGACAGGTTCGTGTCCATGTTGTCGCGATAAACACAACCGAACGTTTGACCATACACAGCCACAGCCATCACGATGCTGATCGTCCGAATCCTGCTGATCGTTCACTCCATTCTTGACATCGTCGACTAAAACGTGACAGACGAGTACCTGCCCGTCCGGCACATCCATGCGCGGTCGCACAACTGTAGCGGCTCGATGACTCACTTCCTGATTGTATGGAGGCAAGTGCTTTGGTCATACTGTTCACCAAATGTTCACCATAGTGTTCAACCCCATCGTCCCACATCTAGCGCCTCGGGCGATCAAGCCAATCAATACACACACTTTCTATCGCAGCAGCCACAGTCCCGCACAATTCTCCTAGCGTCTCAGCACAATGGACAAGCGCGATTGTGCCCTGTGTCGTCGGCGTCGCGATCTCTTCTCCTGCGCGAACTGTACATCCGCCATGCTACAACAACGTCGTACCATGCTCGCTGCACTGCAGGCGGATGTGGCTGTGCTGCGCAAGAAGACCGAGGTCGCGCTGAGCGTGCGTAACGGACGGTAGGCTAAGCCAAGCATTTGTTACTAGCTAACCCCCTCTCTGTCGTTGCTGGTTATGACCGTAGACGAAAACCGCTCTCGTGAATGCCGAGCTTCGTTTGGACCAGTGGATGAAGCAAATCGAGCAACTGTCCAAGCGGGTCATGACGACCCGCGAAGAGCTTTGTGCCGAGAGAATTGCGGTCGTTGAGCGGACGTCGAGGCTCGAAGAGCGGACGTTCCAGATCGACGACGCACGTCAGAACTTGCACCGGGAGAAGGAACGAGCTGAGAATCTGTATTCGCCTGTGCTCGAGTGTCTCGACTATCAGGTCCAGTGGGCAGACGAGGTACACACTGTTGAAACCCAGGGTGGGGCGGAACGAGGAGACGCTGAGTTTGTTTGCGATGCTGTAGAATGCGGCAAAAGTGAGGGGAGATCGATTGCGTGAGTTGTTTGCGCTGTTTGCCTTGACCCCAGAGATAGGGAAGAGAGAGGAAGGAGAAAAGGACGAGGCACCACGTGAGCTTCCTGGTGAGCACAAGGGTGCTCTGCGAGAACAGGGATACTGCAGCCACACAAGGTCGAATGTCGCTGTGTTCTTCCGAACGATTGTAGGCCTGCCACTACCAATATCGGGCAAGTATGGCAGTGTGCCGCCTGAAGTGGTGGCTGCGGCACTTGGCAAAGTAATTCACCTCCTGCATTGTCTTGTCAAGTACCTGAAGATCACATACCCGCATCCGATGGAGTTTACTGGATCCTTTTCGACGATTGGAAACACAAGGGAAGGCTCTGGGTGTCACACACTTTACCCCGATGGCAGCGATGGGTTTGAGCGTGGAGTATGTATGCTTCATGAGAATGTAGCATTCTTGTGTACCTGTCAAGGTGTTTCCAAAAACGACATCCACCCGACCGATTTACTTGGAAACCTTCTGCAAGTCTACAAGTCTCCAAGACTTGGAACGCTGTGCGACCAAGTTGCGTTTGGCGCAAGCAAGAGGTAAGTGGAAACTTGGACGTGCGTTTGACGGGGCCGATGCTAACTTGCTGTCTGTGATGAATGCGCTTATGCTAGTCCACACGAGAATAGTGCAGCGGAGTCAGCGCTGCTAGAAAACTCGCTGAGTCTGGGCGGAAGTCTTGAGATTTTGCCCCATTATACACATGGCAGAGCTCTGTAGGTGCGCTACAATTCCAGATGTGCGAATAAATTGGCGTATTTTTGCAAGCACGAACTATCGGTGCAGACCCCACTTGGGTAGGGTGCGTCCATGTGCACTGAATGCAAGCAAATTCGTGCTATGGGTGCTGCCTACCAGCAACTTGCCCTCGCTGTCTAGTCAGCTACGCCACATTTGACACCAATCTTTGGCTAAACGCCAGCCCATGCGTCGCTAACTTCTTCTATCCGAACGGTGTGATGGGCGCTGACGAACCCTGATCGTCCTGACTGAGCTCCAAGCACTGATGCTTCAGCGATGACAACTTCTCGCGGATCAAGTCTAGTGCACATATGACCACTTCTTCGGGCTTCAACTGTCCTGTAGTCTGCATCGACGAACGAAACACAGACAGGAGGAGTCACAGGTGAGAACAGAAATCCTCTCCGTGGCGCAACGTCAAACGACCCAAGCATCAGCAATCAGTAGTACGCACCTCAACCGAGAAAATAAACTTGTCTTCTCGCATACGTACCGTCACGGCCGAGTCGTCTTCCGGGTTGTCTTTGAACGAGTCAGCCAGCTTCACACACTCGTCGCAGTACATACATCGCATCGCATCTGCTACCGTAAACTGCGTCATTTGCAAAGCACACATGCAGCACACGTCGGTTGGTCAGGAGCTCAAACAACCAGTTGCCAGAGAAAAACCACTGCATCTCTCCATCTCTCAACCTGGTCGTAGTTCTCGTCCGTCTCGTACACTTCCGTCGGACAGCATTTGTACAGCTCTGCCTTCTGCTCGGGTGTGTACGTACTGAGCACGGTTTGATTCAGCGTAATGATCGGGTCGTACATGTACGTTGCAACAGCCACGGGGGACCACTTGGCATGCTCCTTGCCCACGCCTAGCTTAGCAATGGCCGAGAGACGCAGTCTCTGACCGGGACCGAGCTTCGCAATGATCACGCCGCTGTCTTGAGTATTATTAAGCTCTTCCTCGGAAGAAAAATTGACGGGGCGGATGTAGGGGTCCGACGACTTGAGCGCCTCGGTCGTCACCGACACGACGCCACTGTCGGCCGTGACGTCCAGCGTAAACTCGACGCTGCAGTTCGGGCAGTTCTCGTCACAGTCGCAGTCCTGCGAGTAGACAAAGCGCTGACTGAAGTTCTCTAGACCGCCGTCAAAGTTGAGCGGGATCATGCCGAGACGATGGGCCAAGAACTCGTCCGTCATGACGGAGCTGTTGACCTCGATGCTCACGAGGTCGATCGCCAACGTCGGCACCTCGGCGATCATGACCCGGCGGATCGCGTTCGCCACGCTGGCATCGGTCTCGGACAACTCGAAGCGAATGAAGTCGTCGCGGAGCTCTTGGATCTCGATCTGAGGGAAGCGCGGGTGCGGCATCGCGGGCGAGAGGTGGCTGGCTGGCCAGCAAGTCGTTGCAACCCGAATGGGTGGAGAATGGTGTGCGGTGATTGGAGGAAAAGCAGAACCAAGGACCAGCAGGATACCTTAGTCAGTCAAGCCGACTATCGACGGTTATTTGGTTTGTGCTATTTCAGTAGTCAGTAATTGCCAGTGTGTCCGTTTGTCTGACTTGAGGAGATTTTGTGCGGGAAATGGCTGACCGGCTGCGATGGTAGGTTAAGCGAGTGGGTGAAACTGATGAGAGTGGGAGGAAGTTGGACCGGACACGAAGGTGACGGAGTCCAGGCAACTCAAGTGAACGTGTGTATGTGTGTGTTTTATATTATGACGTTGGAGGATCGAGGATGGCCGACTTTAGTTGGGATATTCTATGGAGGCCGTTAGAAGGAACAAGACGTGTTGGTGATGAGATCCGGACTGCGGAGTACAAGACTATAACGTACTTGTGGTGAGGTCGAAGTGCTCACGATGTACTGATACAGATTGGTGTGCATTGGTTTGTAAGCGATGCAACGGACGATATTTAGATGAAGTCAAACCAAGACATTGCTGGTACAACGGAGGTTGAAGTGATTATGGAAGCTAGCTTCTGTACGGATGATGGCTGTAGCAGAGTAGCGAGACTGGTGTTTCGGTGTGGAGTTGGCGATCTGACAAGCGAGTTTTTCTTGAATATCCAGTGTAGTACTGTGGCTAAGGGACGTGACGTGGATTTGATTAGTTTGCCCTCTTTGACAATGCGGAGTGGCGGGTACAAGCCACGCTTGTCAAGACGTGAAGTCAATTGTTCGCTTTGCACCGCGTTGCGAAAAAGCGCTGTATGTATTATAATGTCGGCAATGCACTGATGTGCAAAACGAGGTCTCATCTGAAGTCAGTCAGACCAGTTGTGTATCAAACGGCCGTCTCTGGGGATTTTCGGTACGGTAGAGATGGTCGGATCTTGTTTCCGTACGCCTCAAAAAGGATTTAACCGGTACGTCTGGCAAAGTTGGTCCCGTAAGAGCTGAGCACACCGTGAAAACTCAAGAGCTTTCTCACCTCGCTTTGGCAAATGAAGTTCAGACAGACTCTTGGGCTGCATCGGAGCGAAGTGGAAAGAAAGTTTGCTCATGCTGCCTGTGCGATGGGTTATGCGGCGTGCAGCACGTTTAGATAAGGGGCATCTAAGTGCGGCTGAACATGGTGTTAGCCGCGTTATGATGTATCTGGTGGATACAATTTCGTATGGATGTCAGCCGGAGGGATCAGCAGGCCCCACCTGACTGATGGGCGATAATTTATGGCTTGGCGGTATTCAGTCGTGACATGGAACATGCCTTCGGCCATGGCATGCCACTCGCTGTGAGCAAATGCGCATAGTGAATATCATAGTAGAAGCTAGTGAGTTGAACGGGTGCTGACAAATGAAGCGCATCATGTTGAGAGCGCTTGCACTACCCGATTTCGGTTGTATATGAGGGTGGTAAACATTGCTGCACACTTCAATGCAATGGTACCTCATGCGTGTGGAACGACTTCTAGACAAGTGACTTTGATTATAAAGTCGGGTATGAGAGCCTTGTTGTATCATGCCGAATGGTATGAATGTCGCAGAGTATGACGGCGATGTTGGGTGGGGAAGCGGGCCGACGTACCGCCAAGTGTCGAATGAATCACAGAAGAAGTTTAGTGGGATCAATGTGCGTAAGACACCTGGGCCATGATACCGTTGCGAGGATGACTGACTACATGTTCTTCAAAAGTATTTTTCAGACGACAAACTTGAGGCAAATTGTGTTGGAAGGTTCTTTGGTAGTGGATCGAAGTATGATTGCTGCGCTTCAGCAGTGACCGGCGCGTGGGCAACGTGGATCTAGAGGCCTACCGCATCAGTACTTGCTCCGTCCACGAGATTTAGGTGTAGCAAAGCAGAGTGGACGGCAACATACTGATTGGTGATGGTGCTCAGAGAGTTGCGCAGTAGATCTTACTGAAGACGAATCTAACACGATTTTTGCACACGAGAAACGAAGAAACTGGAGCCAGTATGGGGGACTAGAAGGTGGCGTCTTTGGAGCGGATCTTTGAACGAAGTAGCATTTGGCACGCTTGGTGTTGTCCTCCAGTCTGGTCGCTAGTGCTTTCCTATCATTCTGCCTTAACACCATTTGCTCTCGTAGCGTTACACCAACGTTTAGACCGAAAGAGCAATCAGCTCTGCGAAAGAAGATAATGGTAGCCAGATTGCCAGAAAACTGGTGGTGCTCCGCTTCATATCGTGATTCAAAAACGCTGTCTTCGTCCGTCAATGCCGCAAATTTACACGTCCAGTCTTGCTTTGGTCATCAGCTGTTGTTGTATCGCCATTTAGATTTACTGAGACTGTGCTTTGCGATTGCTCGCTTGCGACATTGCTGGGATGCAACATGTGGGAACTACACCCCAGAATCACACAGTTATCTTGTTGGACTGGGCAATGTCACCTCAAATGACAGCGTTCAACGCGTTATGACAGGTATCCTAGGGCAAAATCATGATGCCGTAGCTCCGTGAACTGGTGATCTCACTTACATATCGACGTTCCTTCCTTATTGTATCAGTACGCATTCCATTAACTTCACACTTCTACCAGATTCTGCGAGAAGGGAGGCCAGAGCTTTACCCACACATGTTTATAGTCCATCCCGCCCAGTACTAAAAAAAATACTGGGTAGCTCTTCCTCGTTATAAAGTATTCGTGTTATAGGTGATGTCGTCGATTTTACTATGCTTGCTTGACATGCAAACGAGGTTACGCGTAATCACGGTTCACGTGATACCGCCACAATTAAGAATGACTCTCTCGTTCATTGTAGTAAAGTGATGCACCGGCAACATATCCGCCGTGGAGCGACATGGCGAGAGCTAAGCTACAATACAGATTTGCGTGGCGATAGAGTATGAGCCGATTGCAGTGCCATAAAGTCGACAAGGATCAAGTGCTTGTATATTTCGCTCGTTCAAATGATTTCGCATGGCCGTTACTTGAGCATTTAAATGATCTCTGAGCGACGGATGCGCGTTTGAACGAGCGCTTTTATCTAAATAAGTGAGGTAGTTTGTGTCAAGACTGCACTAAATTAATTGCACGACCATCATTATCCCGTGCAATTAATTCAACTGAGTTTTATTTTCGTGACGAAATCATTGGGCGCTCTTTCTGGAAAACAAACGCGAGCACATCCCAGCCACATAATTAGTTTGCGGATAAAAAGCTTAAGCTGATTAAACGGCTTTTAAAGACGAAAACGAGCGGCATGTCTCACGTTAAGGTGTTTAAACAGCTCTTCATTCGTTCACTGCAAGAGGTTGTCGTCATTCACACAGTGTCAACAAGACCAGCCGGTCGGCCACCTTATCAAGTCACGCGTACTCGCCAACCTTCTACAATTCACCCCATCTGCCCTCAATCCGAGCCCAACGGTCTTCCACTACCCCACGCATAGCCGCCTCCCTGAGGAACCGCGCCACGGCCAGCGGGTCCTCGCGCACCAATGATCGGGACAGAAGCACCAGGAGTTTGCACGGACGGAAACAGGTTCGTGCTACATACATACATAATGACACCAGTCAGCACAAGAGCAAGGCAACGTGCGAGGCAAGAGACATCTTACAACACGGCAGGAGTCTGCAGCACGTTCCAGCCCTTGGTCGCTGGCAACACTTCCAGCAGGAAGTAATATAAGTGACCGGCTACAACTCCAAGAATGTCCGTCATCGGGTTGCCACCGACGAGTACAGTGAAGGCGATCAGTGCCCACGGCAGATACAAACCTTCAAAGCGGAAACCTGCATGCAAACGACAACAAAAGTCAGTTTGTACATTGACCATGTGGCTGCGACACAAGCAAACCGGAGGGCAAGGGCGCAAGAAACACACGTACCCCAGACTGCGACAGGCGCCGTCGGATTCCTCCGACTCCAGACGTAGACGATCATAAAGATGAGGGACGAACCCAGGAACGGTAGCTCCATGAAGAATGCCATCACCTACCAATAGCAGCAACGTTAGTGTTCCAACCGTCGTGCACCTTCAGGCAAGAGATGGTCGTCCATAATTGGGACAACGAAGCAGGTGCAATGGCTAGGTGCAAGTTGGACACCTACCCACAACACAGCAGCTCCAAAGAATAGCATGAACGCGTAGTCAGCAGTAGGTCCGCCACCGCCTGGGAAGGGGTCCTCTTCCAGTCGAGACGAGTAGTTCGTCCTGTGTCAACGTATCGGACATGACCCAGTGAGTATACACATAACACACACAATTCCGCACAGCAAAACGCATACAACGGACGTACAGGATCATGAGCTGCATGAGGAACGAGAAGCTAAAGCTGCCAAGGTACATGAAGCACGTGGTGAGGCGCCAGAGCTGGAAGCGCTGCCACACGAGGTCAAAGTCCAGGTAGATCGAATGCGGGTTCAGGAAGCCCAGTGTGCTGAGCACTGTCGAGCCAATGCACACGGAAAGGTAGAAACGCGTGACATACGGCAGTCCATAGTACCACGTCTCGATGCCCCCCGCCATCTATCAAGGCGATTCGAAAATTCGATACTGACTCACGACCACGCCCACCCCGCGATGTGATTGGTCAATTCTTTCCGGCAAAGTCCACCGCAACGACCAGCGGAGTGACATTCACTCTGACGGTCCAAGGCGCAACGAGCGAGCGCAAGATACTCGACGGGCAAGACCGACTGACTGACTGTCTGTCTGTTCTCACTCGGTCAACGGCAAGGGACTGGCGGACGGACGGACTGACTGGCTGACTACACAAAGGAGTGGATCAGGACCGTTGCAGCGCGAGGTCCAAGACGATGCTCCAGCATGCGATGGCGCTGCTGCTGCAGCGATTGCTGGGCAAGTTTGTGACCTTTGACTCGAGCATGCTCAAGCTAAGTCTATGGCAAGGCGACCTGTCGTTCCAGGATTTGCAGCTAAGGCTGTCGTACGGCGAGGGTGCTATCGGCTATTTGAGCGTCAAGATCCCGTGGCGTGCGCTGTGGACGCAGCCCGTGCAGATCAAAGCACAGGGCGTTCGCGTGTGGCTCCATCAGACGCCAAAGACGAGCCACACGGAGCCGCAGGAGTCACAAGAGCCTGTGGACACGAGCATTGAAGATGGACATGGAGACGGTACAGATTGACTAGGTTTTGGAGAGTGCTGTAATGCGACTGGAAGGCAAAGGTCTAACGAACGCACGATGCTGTAGATCGGACGTACTTGTCGAAACTGGTGTCGCACATTATTGGCAACGTGCAAATTGAAGTGTCGGACGTGCAGATTCGGTATGACTGTGATCCCAGTTCGCTCGCACCGGTGAGAGATTTTGTTGTCTTTTTTGTCGAAGAGATAGCGAAATGGGTGGACGTTTTTCGTCTGACTGCTGCTGAGTTGTTGTGGTTTAGCGACCGGGAAGCGGCACGTTAGAAGTTGGCTACGTCAGTGTGATGAACGCAAATGCAGACTGGCAATTGGAGTTCACGCTGCAGTCCAATGCGGCAATGAAATCAAACAAGGTAAAAGGATGTCATTTTTCATGTTTCGGTGGATGCTCTGTCGACTAATGCAGAGTTTTATGCTCGTAGTTGCTGAAAGTTGAAGGCATTGCAGCATATGTAGAGTATCCCGATAAGGAGAGCAGAAGAGGGTCATATTGTGATCGTGTTTCTCCCGATATGTATCGAAAATATTTATTCCACGAGTGGTGCAGCACGATCAAGGTACTGCGAGTGTTTTTGTGCTGGATGGACTTTTGACAGGTTGCCTAATGGCGTGATGTGATTTTTGTAGGCAAGTCTGTACTACCACAGCGTTAACGCCGCATTCCCCGATGTAGAGTTGGATGTGGATATAAGCTGTGAACCTGGTAATGTTGCAGAAAAATGCAGCATATGTGCTGCTCACAACACGTGTGGCACGAACAAATATGCACTGCCAGTCCACCAACCCCGAGTGCATTTCGGACGTGAGCACGTTGACGTATTATATGCTATTTTGATTGAAGTGAGGGCGCCATATGACGAATACGATCGCTTGACTGCATTGACACGGCAGCAGACGTCACGAACTGATGGCTTTTTGATGGTGCTTTCATACGCAAAGCAATGGCTGTTGACCGATTGTTTGGATGCTGTGGTGGGAGAAACGTTTACTCTTGAGGCGGAGGATGAAGATGGTGACGACGATGAGTTTGAGGATGCCATTACCCCTCCGAGTCTCTCCGTGCGTGCTCAGTTAAGGCATGGAGCAGGGCTGTTTTTTTCTGCCAGAGAATCTATTGCTACGGGAAGCGAGGTCATACGAGAAGCGCAGTGGATATGGGTTCTAGGAGAGACGATTGCAGCTGTGAAGCAATCATGTGTCGAAGATGAAATCCAGCTTAGCGTTCAGTCACTACGAATGTACGAGGTTAGTGAGTGCAGCGGAAGCTACAGCATCATTGATCACGCAAGTGAAAGCTGCGACGGTGCTGACTCAGCATTAGTGAAAGCGCCTATCGTCCGAATGTCGTGTGTCATTCCTGCTTATCAGAGCCGTCTTATTGGGTACCAGCCTGTTCTGGACATCCGATTGGGCAGTATCACGATGTTCATCAAAGACGACACGCTGCTTGTGTGGATGACTCTCTTCGCACCAGTGTATCTCTGGTGGAATCGGTGGAATTTGTCACACCCAAGTACATCGGGTGCGTGCGACGAAGATCGGTTTGCACCCATCTCACACCTTGGAATTCACGTGGAAAGGATGTGCCTCGTGTACGCTCTTCACGACCAATTTTGCTTTGGTGCTGAGCTGAGGGCTCTGTCGGTCGAAACGTTCGAGTCTGATCATGAGTTCGTCCAAAGTATTTTTCGCTCAAGGATCCGTTTGTTTTCGGCGAGCGAAAGCCTGACTTCGATACAAGCCCAGACAAATTTGAATGACGTGAAAGGCTTGCATAATATCGCAACCATAGACGACCTCTCGCTGACGACAACGAGTCATTCAAGAATGCATTGGTCGATGGATCACTATAGCTGCAAGCACTGTGCGTTACGTGATGGACGACTTCATTACGAGCAGCGAGAGCTTGACAGCAACGAGGAATCAGCTATGTACCGTTACGTGGCTCAACTTTCCACTGTGCAAATCGATTGGACAGTGTCAGAGCTCGAAGCTCTTGCTTGGGTACTAGGAAAGTGGAGTTTCTTTATGCCAGACAAGGCCGTTATTAGGCCGGTTCAAAGTCCCAATCATACCGTAGCGAAGTCAGAGGTGATTCTGATTTGCCGCACGAAGTGGTCTATCCGGACTCCCGAAATTCAACTTCGCGTAGCTGAGAATCGTAAAGGTCAGGATGCCCAACCAAGTTTTACACTGTCTATTAAAGATGTGGAATGGCTGTCGCACGCATGTACGACGACCTATTACCAAAGCATAAGTGTAGCATCGATTTCGCTTCGAGAAGCTGATAATGAAACCATTCAGGTTACAGGGAAGTTAGGATTACACACACCAGCTTTTCGTGTGACACTTCGGTGTGACCGAGCAAACCCTTGCGAAAGCCAAGAAGCAGAAAAGAGCCTTCAAGCAGTCTTACAATCCGGTCGTCAAAGTACACGCGTTGTTTTCACTATTCAGTGCTTGTACGGGGAGCTTTTTCTTCCGAATATTCAAGTAATCCGGGTATGGTTAGGAGATTGTTATGACAGGTATTTGCTAGGCTTCATTCTGTCGGCCAATGCGGGGTACGCACTCGATGATTTTCGGCGTAATTTGTCAAAGCTGGGATCGGAAGCTTCGATAAAGTCATTGAAAGACTTGCCTTGCTCGAATAACGAGGTTCTCGTTCGTTTGTTGGTCACTCATGGCTTGCAGCTTAAAGTAAAGCACCTAGACCAAACACCGAGTGCCGCTCTCGATGGCTTGACTCCCATTCAAACAATTGCTAGCATTAAAGTTTCGAGCGTGTCTGTGCAAGTCAGTGGGTCTGGTGCTGTATGTGGCACGGTGGTTGAAGTCAAGGGTAGCTTGCGAAACTTGCGGTTGACTGACTTGACTTCTCCAAGTGGATCACTGCCAACGAAAGCAAAGCAGTCGAACCGACAATCGATTGGCTCGCCCCCAGATGTCCTTGACAGAGTTTCTGACGCAGGATCCGTTGGCGTGAAAAATCTCGTCGACTTTGTGGTCAACTTCCCAGAATGTGCTGACAATAGGGTCATGGTTCGTGTTCGCTTGGACTCAGTTTGCATTGTATACCTCCACCGGGTATTCAAACAGTTTTACCACTACATTTTCGACCATGTTTTCGAGCTTTTACGTAATCCGCTGATGTAAATGCCCGAGCCTTGAAAAGGCTAGCTCTATATTTGAAAGCTTTGGGGTGGACGCTACAGCGCTGTCTGTGCCATTACATGAGCTATTGCATATGTATGCCGATGCGGTGGTAATCGAAAGTAACCATGAGGCTGGCGCTAAGGAGACCACTAAAAGTGAATTGAAGAATGCGTGTTTTGAAGTGGTTGGAAATGACCTGGTATTTGCACTTCCGCGGAGCTCGTTCTCGCGAGATAGCATCATTCTTCGCTCGACGAATGCTCGCTTCTGGAGCCGTTGTGTCGACCCTTCGACATCTGATTTCTTGCAGAATGGCACGTTTGCCGACGAAACACGTTTTCCGGACGGCCCAACATACGTGGGCGGTTCTGCAGCGAAGGCTCAGCTTTACGAACGAACCGAGCTAAGAAATTTGAGGCGGCAAATCAAAAACCAGCGCTCCCGTTTCCTAAGCAATAGAAGCCAGCTGTACCTCGATCTCCGGAGTGCAACGCAACAAGCACAGAACTACCTTCACGAAGACTTTCTAGCTCTGCCAGCAGCTGAAAATGCTGTGAAGATTATCCACAACAAGATCGTCCAACTGGATCAGCAATTGGAGCTGCTCACGCAATACCTTAGCAAAGTAGATGATGCAATCGATGGAGCAATAAGTGAAGGAGACGCGCTTAACGGCGGTGATCGCGATAGCCTGCAATTTGTGGCAAGCATGCCGAAAAGCGATGCGAGAGCACGATCAGACTCAATGAAGCAAGTACGCCTTGATGTCGCCAGTATGTCTCAGCATCTTCTGACACCATTGTTTGGGTCTGAGGATGCTGAATTTCATGATGCACGAGTCGCATCGGGCTCTAACGTCGTATCACTAGACTGCGGAGATACAGACATGTCAACATCATCATCGGGGCTTTTTGAATTTGAGCTCATTGACCTGAGTGGAACTACTCGTGATTCCAAGCCACCACTTTTCCATCACTCGCTTTTAACTGGTTGCATCGATTTGGAACCAGAGAGCTTGTACGAGGCAACATTGAGTACATATTTCGGGATCAGTGTATCGATGAATGAGTTTAGCGTAGAAACTGGGCCGGAGCAGTATGCAATTTTATTGGGAGTGATCTACGAGAATGTGGAGGAAGTCTCACGAGTCGTCAGAGAAGACACTTGCCCGTCGTGTGCCACTTGTGGAGGACTCCACGATAGCAGTGAGTACTGCAATGCAATATGGCTTAAGGTCCTTGTGAAAATCGCGGATGCTGCGCTTCGAATCACGGGCACTGGCTGTCCTATTGCCGATCTGCTGTGGGAGCAGCTTGAGCTAACATTCACTTTGCGGACGGACGATTCCCTGGAGGTCAATGCAACGGCACTCACATTCACGGCGGTCGACGTGCGGCCAATGCATTGTCAGGAAGCGTCTGAAGTTGTTCGTCCACTTGCTGGAGACGGTCCACAATTCGAGTACAGTCAAAAAATGACTTGGACAGATGCCATTTACGACTTAAAAGTGAGAAACGCCAATTTTCTTGGTGTTTATCCAGCGTATCACGATATCGTAGCGTTTTTTGCGACTCCATTTTTCACTGAGGGAGAGTTTCTTGATTTTGATGTCGGCTTTATGCCGCCGCCGCCTCCGGATTGGCAAAAGGTGGACTTCTTTATGTCTACAACGGGATGCTTCTTCTCTTTATTAGAGGATTTCGAATCTCCTGACGCGCGAGCGTTAGTCATATTGACTGATGTCGTAATTGCATACTCGGGCCTACAGAAATGTGAGGGTATGACAGACATGACCAAGTGCCATTTAGAATTTGACCAGCATGGTATATATTTCTCGCAGCTTCCTGATCTCCAGGTACGTATTCTGTTTTGTCTGTGTGTGCCAAACGTGGAAGCTAACGTGGGTTTTGTGCCTATTGTAGATCGATGCGTCGTTTCCACTGTCGAACTCATTTCTTCTGGTTGTCGATCATTTCGTTGAAGGTGTGACGACCCTGTCACGACGTAATTCGTTCGTGCTAGCTCCAGTAGAAACACGGTTTTCTGTTCAAGACGCAAACTTATTTATTGACATTGTAAACAATTACCTGCGGTGCATCCCACCACCCAGCCGCTCGGCTCCAATCAGACACTCGCCCAACGAAGGGGAAAGTGAATCCAGTGGTGCTTCCAGCGCTCCTGCTGTACTCGTTGCGCCACATTATGTGGCTGATAAGCTCCTTGGTGATGTTGGTGAACTTCGTTTGGTACTCGTGAACAATAGTTTGGGCATTCCCATCGCTGATCTCCATATGCAAGATATTGTGTGCGAGTATATTCAAGATGAAGACTACTCGACCACTATAGGTACCACACTACTTTTCAACTACTTCAACAACAGTATTTATCGATGGGAGCCTCTCGTGGAACCTTTTGTCGTCCAGATGCGTATTCGTCGTGCGCTGGAGGAAAATAGTCTTATTGAAGTGTTCGCGAACTTGCCTATCACCGTCAACTTGAACATGACACCGGCTATGGCGCCTTTGTTGTCCTCAGAAGCATTGACTCGAGCAGATTTCGTCACCTCTGGCTCGAAGTCGACGGCTCCATTTTGGGTCGAAAACAAAACAGGTTCAGAGCTTACATTTAGTTTCCGGCGCGGGATGGGGTCCATCATTCAACAAGTCGTCGCCGACAACAGAAAGGTATCCGTCGACTGCCGAGAGCAAGGAGATATGCTAAATTTCGATAGCGCTTCAGCTGATCGCTTTTTGCGGGAAACTGACCGCCAGGCTCTTACTGTAAATCACACACTCTCCGTGTGGCTGAATGGTAATAAGTGGGTGAGTGTGAACCCTGTAGTAGTAGATATGGTTGGACACGTTGCCGTTCCCCTTCGTGAAACGCCGAGTCATGATGATTCAGATGGCTTTGAGATTGGCGAGGAAGAAGAAATCACTCCACCAACTTTGGTTGCAGAGATCAGTATCCAAGCGGATGGCAGCAAGCTGATAAGTTTACATTCCCAGGTGGTCCTGCAAAACCGAACATCTGTACCATTGATGGTTTGGGCATATTCACCCCGCGAAGGCGGTTGTATTCAAGAGTGGGTCATCGACCGTGAACAGATCTGCCATATTCCTCTTCAGCTTGTACACCCTCAGAGTAAGATCAGTATAAGGCCTTCGCCATATGTACAGTATGCGCCTCTAACAACAAGCCTGGAAGAACTGGGAGATGAAGTACGGACCGCAAGAACCGTCAATACGAAGCGCTTTGTGCGCGCTGGAAACTGCACCTGTAGCTTCGAAACGTTTTCGACGACGGACGAATTGCAAAACGCCGCTAATTCGCTGGAAGTGGTCTCATCTTCTTCTCTTTCGTCGGCGGTTCCGCTGTCTGGTTACATCACTCGGGATTTGCCTACTTGGAAGTGTACGTACGAGGTGGAAGCGTACTTCTTGATGCGTGCTACATTTTCACGTACAGAGGAACCCTCACCTACGGAGGAAATGGTGGGGAATTTGTCAAAAGTTGAGGAGGCAGGTGATAAGGTGGAAGACGACTTTCTCCGCGTGTTTGGTCCGCCAGCTCGGTGCCAGCGCATGACCCCACGGCGAGATGCGAGCTACGAGTTAAATGAAGCTCGATCCGCGAGCCAGCGGCGAGGACTTTACGAAGCGACTAACTCGAGTCTCTACTACCTCTCTGTGTCCCCATTTCTCACGCTTCACAATCGACTGGCGACGGCAATGGCGTATCGTTTGCTCAATGATTCTCTCCAGCTGATTGCAGAAGGAGTATTAGCAGTGGGAAATGTGCTTCCTCTATTTCAAATCGATTCTTCGGGAGTGCTATTCGTATCGTTTCGGTTGGAGAACTACAGCTGGAGTGCTCCGAAACTGATCATCAACCCGAAGACGTCCACCTACTCGATGCCCTACAAAGAGACTACTGAACCCGTGCAGTTGGTTGGCCGCACATTTGATCGCGATATTGCTGGCGAACAGAGCAATGTGCCCAACTTGCAATTGCAAGTGAAGCTATCCGGACGCGATGTCATCGTGTTCTGTTCGATTTGGATCGTTAACCACACTGATCTTGATCTTGAATATTGCAACTCAACAAGCTCGTCGTCCAAACGACTCGAAAATGTACTCAAGTATGTTCATCAGCGTCCAGCTTCGGTAGAAAAGCAAAGTGAGAACTTGTTAACGCGCTCAGTTTCTTTTCGCGAAGGGGGAGCCCGCGAGACTCCATTGACATGTCTACGAAAGGTGAAGCCTTCCACTATCCCAGTCGCCCTTAATGTTGTTATCCGCGAAGCAAGGGAGCTATATAATGCGCAGTACTTTGGTTCACAGAGTCCTTACGTACGAGTGTCTCTATTTGCTCTCAAGGACCCGAAAGACATGTATTTGGAGAAGCCCGAGATGGTCGCGGTTTGTTCTGCTACTACGAAGCCAAGCCCGTCGGGTGGCCTAACACCTCAATGGGATGACCGCCTCCAGAATACGTTGCTCCTCCGCTTTCCGCCAGAATTAAGGACATTAGATTTGGCGCGCATTATCATCGAGGTGCGCAATGTACACTACGGGCTTGACACTTGTCTTGGAGTTACGGCTGTAAAGGTCGACAGTATTTTGAAAGACCGCAAACGAGCCGCAGCTTTTAATTGGTACAAGTTGCTCAAGCGAAAGTCGTCGCGCGAGCAGAAGAAATCCAAGAACAATCTTGCGAGTATGCACCGAGGGGACATTAGCATCTCATTTTCTGTTGGAATGTCCCAGGAACTACCAACAGGCTTAGATGTAATGGAGAGCACCGAGGCGATTACTGACGACAATGGTTCACTGTCCATTTGTGACAAGGAAACGAAAGCACCTTACCTTGAGAGGCAAGGGAGCGAAGATTTTCAGCTTGATGATGTCGATAGTTCTTCAGTACTAGATGAACAGCAAACACCAGGTCCTCTTCCGTCCGTACGCGCAATCCGGTCGTTACAACGACTTCAAACACCGTCGAATCACGACATCAGACTAATTGGGGTTCCAGCATCGGTGCGCGGACGGCCTATACGCTCATTCACAGGAGAACTCGAGGCCACGCGCCCACAAGAATCACTATCCTACGATCCGATATCAACACGAGCTATAGGAGCTATGCTACTTAACGGGGCGTCGCCAACAAAACCAGTACACGAGAGGAAATCACACGGGCTACAGGTGTACTTACCGCACAACCGCTTCGCTTGTGTCGTGGTTGAAGTCGATTCAACATCTCTCATGTCGGAAGTCTTCGACTCCGTCTGCATAAAGTGTGGCTTCGATGGCGTCTTAAATATCGATGACTTTGATTTCTACGAGCTGGTACTACCGCGATTTGTCTCACTTCGAAGTGCAGGCCGACCGGAGGGCGAAAGGTGGTATGGTCAACCGATTCCGATGACCTCTCGCACTGAGAATAGAGGTCGTCGTCACGGTTTTCACTTATGTCATAAAATTACGATAACAACCATTCGGTTGTACGACGAAGCTAGTACAGCAAGCTCACACCATGTTACGCCGCGCTCGCTTGCGACGAGCTCTAAGCCTTTAAACCCTGCGCAAATTCGCCCCATGCCCTGGAGCGACGTGCTTTCGTACAGTTCCGGGGGAAAGCATTGGGATGTCTTGCGAATCAAGTCGCGATCGTCGCCATGGTCTGATACCATTCGTCTTAACCGCAATGCTATGGGAAATTCTGGAGTCGCACAGGTCATCAGCCTCACCAATGAGGTTCGTGACCAGGACGAAGAAAGTGATCTTCGCAACGAAAGCCTGGAAGTTGCGCTGTGGAGTTGCTTCGGTAGCGGGCGCTTTTCAGAGACAATCATAGCAACTGTAGTCCCTCGTTACATCTTGATTAATAAGACGGAAGAGACTATCAAGTTTCGGCAATGCGGGGTTCCACGAACTATGCGATTAGCCGCGAATGAGCTCGTGCCATTCCACTGGCCGAGCGCGCTACAAGAAAAGCTACTGGAAGTGACTCTACTACACAAGTACAGCTGGAGCGGAAGTTTCCGTATTAATTCGCTTGGAACCACATATTTGAAGCTCCGCGACCGAGCTCATCCCTCACGCATTTATATTTTAGTATGTCAGATTGAGCTGGTCGGTGGTTCCGTCGCGTTGGTTTTCCGCGGAGAGTCGAGGCGCTTCCCGCCTTACAGAATCGACAACATGACATCGTTCAGGATACAGTACAAGCAGGCAAACTGGGGCGGAGACAGAGATTACGACGAATTGCTACCTCGATCTTCGTGTCCGTACTCCTGGGATTATTTACGCGGCACCGAGGGTAAGTCGTTATCTTCGACACAGGAGCATGTCTTTCCCGGCAACTCAAACTCATCATCTCGTTCGCTTCGAGTAAAATTTATGCGGGTGACATCTTCGACTTCAAATACTGGCGAAATTTCGGACAAAGATGCCGTAGAGGTTCGCGAGTACAATTTGGACGAAATGGCTACTTATAAGCGCATACAGCTTCACCGCTCGTTGCCGTCAGAAATTTTCTTTAAACCGGAGCAAAAAGGATATTTGCTGAAGAAGGATAGTATGCTCAAGTGGAACCGGAAATACTTTCGGCTGTACGAGCACATGTTGTACTATTTTGCTAACGAGACTGATCAGGAGCTCCTGGGGGTAGTGGACTTGCGGACAGGATCAAATGTACCCGGTGTGGGAAGCGTCGCCATTTTTGAAAAGGCTCCAGAAGCTCCATCGAAAACGGGGTTTGTTTCGCTCAACGGTCTTGTCTCATCAATTTCTGATAGTCTTTTTGGGAAAGACTCGAAGCAACTTGGAAATGATGGCGGTGATGATGACGACGATGACAGCGAAGATAGACTGAGAGAGCTGGTACACTTTGCAGTGTCGTTGACTGCATCAAGCCTGCTTCGGGAAGAGTCGGAGAAGTTTGTCGAACGGGATGACCGAGAGTAGGCCGGCTGTAGCATCGCGAAAGGGGATTTGCGTGAATGGTCAAGACCTTGTGAATCATTTGATGACAGAAATGAAAACGCACACGAAGGCACATGTACTTGCGACGGCACAAGAAATGATGGAGCTCGGCTTGCTTTCGCCCGTAAATACATCTAAAGATAAAAGTGCTCGACGACAGGCACCCATGAGAAGCTTCCAATGCTCCAAAACGGTATGGTACAGTGTTAATCCGTCAGACGGATCAGATTTGGACTCCGGACACCGTCTGAGTACAAGTAGCAGGCGAGACGGTGAGTCGCCGACAATCTCCGACAACCTTAGTGCAAAACCAGCCGTCGTTGGGTCGAACCAATTTTCGATCATCACGCCAACGAGGTGCTACGATTTAAAAGCTAGAACCCCCAAGATTGCTAAAATGTGGGTCAGGCGACTACGGCTTGCGACTCGAAGTGATCAACCTGGCGACATTGAGGAATTTCCAGAGGATGCATTGATGCCTCACACGACGCGTTCACAGTGGGATCTAGCACCTCAGGTCCAAAATTCAAAGACGTATGTAATCGTTCGCATCCGTGCTGATGGTCCTACAAAGGTGCTGGAGTTGTTCGAAGGTGGGGAGGAGGATTTTGATGAGAAAGAGACCAAGTACGAGTTGTCAAGTACGGCATCGGCGTCGTCTGATTCTCCATTAGCTAGTGAGGCTTCTACTGGCGCTTTTGGGTCACTCACGTCTGGTGTGGCACTTCGTCTGCGTGTGGACGGAATTGGTGTCTCGTGTGTAAACGAATTTCCGATGGAGCTAGTGTATATCTACTTGGGTGGTATCAACCTTCAGTATTCGCGCCTGAATTCGAATATGTGTATGAACGTCACGTTAGACGATCTGCAGATCGATAATCAGAGCGAAGAAGCGACTTTCTCGAAATTGCTCTGCCCCCGTTTAGGAAACAACGCCGCAGCCACACCCACTCCTACTCAACGAAGATCTGTTGGTGATATCAATGCAGGATTTGCCGAGATGGTTAGTCGAGGGACAAAAGGAGTTGACTACGGGGAACATGAAAACACTGGCCTGATCTTGAGCCAGAATATCTTCAGTTGCGCTGACTGCAAGTACCACCAGACGAATATTGCTGCAATGCATTTCTGCTGTACGTGGTCCAACGAACAAGGCAACACCGATTATTTTAAGCATTGCTCGTTCTGGTTACACCCAGTCGTCACTCAATTGGATGAAGACCTTTTGGTGTCAGCTCGAGCATTTGTAGAGACGGTACGATTCGTCTTGCGGCATGATATTGCTGAACTGTGCAAAGCACTGACATTCTGTTTTTTATGTAACTTGCTCGGGTGCGCAGATGTCAAGGTCGTGGGGACAGAACCGGTCACAGAACCGTAGGGGTGAGATTCGCGCGAAGACGATTCCCATTGAAATGATGCTAGAATCTCTGACGGAGTATCGGGAGAATACTCGCAGTGATGAGCTAGATCCATTGAAGAGTCTGGAGTCGTACACTACGTTATCGTCCTCGAAGACGCGAAAAGTGTACTTTGCTCTCTTGCACATACACCCCGTGGACATCGACATCACGTTTCGCAGCGATGTATTCCAGGGAAATGCGGCATCTAGTTTGCATGAAAGGGCTAGTTCGAAGATGTCCAAGATTGGGGGCAGTTTTGCCGACGAAAGGAAGCGCTCTAGCTCAGCGTCATCTGCATGTGGGGAAAGTAGCTGTGACGACTCATCGTCAATGACTTGGGCATTCCCTAGCCTGACGATGCATGTGCCTGATCTCGATAACGCCCCTGTGCGCCTGAACGCATTGATGATTGAACATGCCTTTGGAACGAGTGGTGACCTTACTCGCCGGGTGTCGAAGTATTATACCCGCCAGTTGTGGAAACAGCTCCACAAGATTTTGGGGTCATTTGACTTTTTAGGAAACCCTGTCGGTTTTCTAGATCACATTGGTACAGGAGTGCGTGACTTTGTCTATGAACCCCTGGAAGGGCTGAAAATAGGTGGTAAGGGCTTCAGCAAAGGGTTGGCAAAAGGCACGGCTAGTCTGATGTCAAACACGGTGGATGGTACGTTCGACGCAGCAAGCAAGATCTCGGGTACTTTTGGACAAGGATTTGCAAACTTGAGCCTTGACGATCGCTACCAACAGAATCGTGCCCGCGCTCGTCGCCACCACGTTCGTGGGCTACGTGAAGGGCTGGTGCAAGGCTCACGAGAACTTAGCCTTGGTGTGTACGAGGGTGTTGCTGGCCTCATGTTAAACCCTATGCGAGGTGCGCATGAGAGCGGCGCCATAGGCTTTGTGCGTGGCACAATTACTGGCATCATTGGTCTTCCCGTCAAGCCTGTGGCAGGCCTCTTTGATTTTGCATCGCGCACCACTCAAGGTGTGCGCAACCGCTCACTGCAGAACGGACAAAATATGGGACGGGTTCGGCGACCGCGTGTATTCGGACGCTACAACGAGCTTAAATGCTACAAGGAAGCTGATGCAATTGCCTATGAACTTCTTAAGCGGGTCGGTGGTGATCGGCTGTCCAGCGAGAAGATTGTATTTTACAATGAAATCTTGCAGTCTGTGCGTGCTGCAGATCTCACGCGTGAAGCTCGAGATCGACGGCATAGTGGTGGGGCTGGAAACGGCAAGTCGATGAGCAACAATAATTCAACCCGCGGACGGACGAATTCACTACGACGAACCCTGCAAGAGAGCGCAGGAAAACGACGTGCTGCTGGTGAGCCTCCAAATGAAAATACAAGCGAGGTCGGCGGACGCAAACTTCGGTATGAGGTAGTGTTTCACCAGAAAAAGCTGGGGATGGATCTCGAGACAGATTTCTACGGTGAGAATGTGACCATCAAAGCGATGGATGAGGCGGCTCGGTCGAAAGTCAAGGTCTCTAGCCTAGTAGCTCCTCGACAAAAGGTGTTGCAGGAAGGAGACTGTCTTATTGGTGTAGGCGGCGTGGACGTACGTAACATCGGCTTTCACGAGACGCTGGCATTACTGCGTGGCACGGCTCGACCTATCACCGTTCAATTTGAAAGTGCAGAAGAGCTGATGGAGGACATTACTTCGTTCGAGCCTGGTCACCAGGATAGTGGAGGAGTTGAAGTTGGAGCGACAAGCAAGGCGCGGTTGCGCCGGCTATCGTTAGCTGACTCGGAAGTAGAGAACGAAACGGACGAGTTAACTCAGAAGATCAGGGTTCAGCTAACGCACTGGCTAATCGTGACGGAGCAGCGCGTGCTCTACATCAACGTGGGGTCGTACACCAATCCTGTGGTAGAATGGATGACACCTTTGCGATACATCTGCCGTGTCGAACGGCAGAAAAGTGCAGCGCAGATACTCCTCCATCTGAGTGTTGGTGTGGACAGTCTACCAATGGGTCCGCGTTTGCGGCCGTTGCTCAAGACAATTGACAATCACGCGCGAGACATGAACGTGTTCTTGGATGTCATGTGGCACAGCTTTGGCTCAGTGACTGCTGAAGAGCAGGAACTCTGGCCTTCTGACACGAGTCTCAACGGCTACTTGCTAAAGAAGGGCGGGTTCTCCACAGTGCGTCGCTGGTTCGTCCTGAGCCGCAACTGCCTCTACTATTTTTCCAATCGCAAGCAGCTGCGCGGTATCATCCCACTTGGCGATGTGCGGCTTGAGACGGATGCGGGTGATGCCCGCTGCCTGCGCATCAAGAACGCCACTCGGTCGCAGCCACTGATTACACTGCAGCTGGATAGCGGTCAAGTCGTGGAGCGTGTACAGAGTGAAGTGGTGCTAGTGGCTTCTTCAACGCAGGAGCTCGAGATGTGGCAGTCGTCAATTGCCCATGCAGCTGGCAAAGGCATGCGCCATTCGCGAGGGACGCGATTCTTTGTGCCAACTGCTGCCTCTCGACTCGAAGTTGGCACACGCGAGACTCCCGATTTCGTCGTCCAACCGCTTGTTGAAGCTCTCACAAAGACGGTCGAGGTGTTCAACCCACGGTCGCGCTAGCTTCATTCGTCATGCTCGACAAGCGACCAAGAAGATGTGCATGTTGTTCGTTTATTTAGAAAGGGGTATAGTGTTGATGACGAATTTTGGAACCGTCCTCGTCTCAGTTATTTGATTACAGCTCCGACCGACCGGCTGTTTTGTTTGTTTGTCTGACGATCGTTCTGTCTGTCTCACGGGTAATTTATATTCATCGAAATATATATTACCGACTTTATCATACCCGCACAGATGTGGGAAGCGCTCTTAACGACGCGCGTCTTTTGGACGGCTGTCGTAGCCTTTCGTCTCTGGAACGCACTGTTCGTACGCACGTTCTTTAACCCGGACGAGTATTGGCAGAGCACCGAGGTGGCGCATCGTCTCGTCTTTGGCTATGGATGCTTGTGCGTTTCGCGATACTTTACGGTCACATATTTTATAGATTACGTCTCCGTATTCGTCTCCATGATGTGTGTTTTATTTTCGCTCTTGGATGTCATGATGTTTTCGCAGAACGTGGGAGTGGCACGATGACGCTCAGCTGCGTGGGTTTGCGCACCCGGGTCTATTCGCGGGTTTCTATAAGCTGCTGCATCTTCTGGTGAGCTCCGTGAATGACAGTATCATCTTTGCGGAATTTGTTTATCGTGCTCTCGAACAGTCTCTAACACGGCCTGTGTGCTATAGAATTTGGACTCGCGATGGGCAGTTGCGTACGGTCCGCGGCTGCTGCAGGTGAGTTTCGGTGAGCATTTTCTTGTTGCAAAAGTCGAGTCAAACGAGCACGTTTGCTCCTGATGTGAATATCGACAGGGACTTTTGGCGGCTGCCAACGACTTTTTCCTGTTCAAGTTGGCGTGGGTTTATGTTGATGCAAAGGCGGCCAAGTGGGCGCTCTTGTGTCAACTGTTTTCGTGGTTTACCTTCTACGTCATGGTACGGCCGTTCTCTAACTGTGTTGAGACGGTGTGTACGACGGCGGCGCTGGCATTGTGGCCGTGGAAGTTTCTGGTACGTCAGGAGAGGAAGCGATTGGCACTTTATGAGCAGTAGTACTGATACATGCTTGGTGGTGACAGGAGGACGGAGCTGAGCAGAAAAAAAGAAGCAATGCGAGCTCAATGAAGCACACCCATCGCACGCTAGCACTCATGTTCGCAGCGCTGGGTGTGCTCTTTCGTCCGACGGATGTTGTCATTTGGCTGTATCCTGGAGTCTTGCATTTTTTGCAATCTCGCGACCGAGCGCATCTTGTGTTCGGCATTGTGTTGCCCATTGCGATTGTCACCTTGTTGGCGATGTTGTGCATCGATCGTCTTGGATATGGCGAGTGGACGTTCGTACCTTTCAATTTTTTCAAGTTTAACGTCCTTGAGGTGAGTCTCTGTTGAGGCACTTGTTGATCGTGTCTTTTTTCGCATAATATTTTGACCTCATGCTCGTACGTTTTTAGGGTAAGGATAAGCTTTATGGTGAGCACCCATGGAGTTGGTATTTCTTGCAGGGTTATCCAGCTATCGTAGGCACAGCGTTGCCGATAGTGCTTGTTGGGTACTTCACTATTCCAGTAAGCACGTCTGAGTTTTGATACTCAGGAAGCTGTAATTTGTTTTACTAAGACTGTTCTCCTGCATGATTTTCTTGAGTCCTCGAAGAAAGACATTGGACGTACGATTCTATCGGCTCTCTTCATCTACAGCAACGCGTCTCACAAAGGTGAGCTCGGTAATCCATCAATTTCACACCCTGCGATTGTTCTAACACCCGTTTGTCCTGTTGGCAGAGTTTCGGTTCGTCCTTCCACTACTTCCGCCCGCGTTCATGTATGCTGGATACTGCTTGCGTAACCTGGAGCTGGGGCTCTACGTTCAGGTTCGCGATAGCACGCAGTTGACCCTTCTGCGGCTCGCTGCTGCTTTGGTCATTGTGCCGAATGTGCTCACCGCCTACTATCTCTCTCGAAACCACCAGGTGCGTTGCTCAACCTCGATACATGAATGCGGTCTGCCTGACTTTTTTCACCCGAAATGTAGCGAGCTCCAGAGGAAGTGATGGACTATCTCGCAGACCGCATTCAGCGTAAGCGCTGTCAGTCTACCCGGTAGTTTTCACACTGTGTATGCGGTTACTGATCCATTTTTGTTTCTTCGCCTGCCCACCATCCAGAAACCCCCGAGGCAACGGTTCACTTCTGGACTCCTTGTCATGCAACGCCGTACTACAGTTATCTACATCAGAATGTCTCCATGTGGTTTCCGGACTGCTCGCCAGCGTAAGAATGGTCGTTGTTTTAAACGCTGTGGTCAACACGCGCTCATCAATTCGTCCTGGATTCAGTAACCGTGAGCGAGCTGAAGGCAGCGAGTCGTACCAGCTTGAACACGATCCGAGGCGTTTCATCACAAAACTTTACCATTTATCGCCATTGGATAATCTCGCCAGTGAACCTTCCTCATTCATGGAGCTTCCAACGTACGTCGTGACGTACTCTACGATTGGGGAGAAAATCAGGTCGCTTCTAGCTGACACGAACTTCGTCGAGGTGCGCTTGTCTTGACATTTTTGTTGTACTGGCCAGAGCTGAACTTGATTGGTTTCTTGTCCACAGGCAGCCGCATTCCACCATAGCGACGTGAGTGGCGATGCAGATTCCCCGGAAGTCGTGTCGAGCATGCTGGTGTACAAGCGAGTAGAGTAGGATCCAACAATCCGAAGTGCTGGCGATTGATCATCTAACTCGACTGCGCTACGCAGTTGGCACGGCACGACATCTGGATTGTTGGCGACGATGCAGCTGTACCAGCGCGTAATAGATGAAGAGGCAATCGGCTTGAAGGACGATTCTCTGCTTGTCATCGGATCGAGTTGTTGATTTGTCGATCAGAGTGAGCGGAGCTGCTGCTGAATATTGCCGACGTCGGCGGCCGTTGATGCGGTGGGTCCGATGGATTATTGGACGAGCTTGGATTTATTTAGATGGGTTAACACAAGCTGGGCAGGCAGGAGGAATGGGCAAGTGTCGTTGTTGAAGCTGGAGGTCGAAGGGTAGCATCTTTTCTTCTGGTCCAATCCAGAGCACCTGGAGCAAGATGCAACGGTGCCTGCCTGCCAACACAGGCGAAGGTACGCCCAGCCTACCGGCGACGTCGATCGTCGCCCATGTCGCGACCGTAGTCCCCTCGACTGCGATCGCGGTTATCATAGCGGCCACGCCCTCGGTCATCACCACGTCCTCGGTCATCACCACGTCCGCGGTCCCAGTCGTCATTGCGCCGCGAGAATCCGCCTCGGTCTCGGCTACGACTCCGCCGTCCTCGGTCTCGACTACGGCCCCCACTGTGGCGATCGCGTCCACCGTACTTTGCGCTAGCAAGTCTCGGTCCAAGATCTACATCAAGTTAGATGCCGCCGTCGCAGCACGAAAAAACAGCAGAGCAATTAGCACCGAAACTACCAGTAAATCAGATCCACCACCACGTCCTGCGCTTCGTTACGCACATTGTCCTGGAGTCTTTTCGTGGCCACGCTTCCGTTTCGCATGCTCAACTCGAATCTTGCGACCCTGCACCTCTTGGCTGTCATCGTTTCCAACAAAGAGACGAACACAAACACCATGAGCTTCACACACACACCGTTCAACTCCAGCCAGAACCCCGTTCCAACGCACTTGTTCAGCTCCTTCACGGCGTCCTCAGCATCCCGCACGTCTTCAAACGTAACAAACCCAAACCCCCTGTCCAACACAACCGCAACCATAACCACAACGTCAGTATACACGCGGCTTCGATAAGGCCGTCTCCCATAGCCTCTACTCCTCCACATATCCCTCCACGTAACCCTCATGGGGACAAAGACACCCACGTGTCCCCACTTTTCCGTACCTCGACTCGCGCGTCACGGGGTCCACAATCACTTCGCACTTGCTCACACGTCCAAACTTGTCAAACAGCTCCTGCAGATCAGCCTGGCTCACTCGTGTCGCCAAGTTGGCCACGTACAGATTATTCCCTGGATTCTCCACCGTCGCGTCCTCGCGATCACCCCCACCAGCCCCAGCAGTAGCCTCAGAAGTAGCAGCAGCAGCAGCAGCAGCAACAGCCTCAGTATCAGTTCCAGGCATCTCCTGGTCCTCGGACGCCCGCGTCTCCCCAGCAGCGTCTCCTTGCGCTGGACTCGTCATCTCCTGGTCGGACCCTTTCGCTTGCGACGCGGAGCGACTGCGCGATGGCGACGGCGAGTTCTTCTCCGACATGAGGATGCACCGTCGTCTCGCCTCTCTCTCTCTCTCTCTTGCTCTTTGTATGTGGCCTGTGGTCGCTCGCTCGCTCGCTCGCTCACTCTGTCGCCTGCGCTTGTGGCGATTGCGTCACGCGTCCGGAATCTTTCGGATTGCGTCGACTCTGAACGGCCGAACGAGAACCGACCGATGGGGACGTGGCGGACGGATGGCAGGAGCTCCGTTGTTTTCATCCACCTACAAACATCAAGGACGTTGCCCTACCAGTCGAACGTGACCTCCCGTCGATCAGCGACCTCCGTAAACCTCCACCTTGGCCACGACGACACGACCGGCTTTTTTCTGTCATCTCGTACTTACGGGGTACGAGCGTCGTGTGGTCCACGTGGACACACCGACCGACGGGTTATGCTCGCAGCCAGCCCTAGGGTACATACGTGCGTACCCCCTTTTCACTGGTACACCCCGACGAGTCATTCGTAGCGTCCCCAAGGACGTGATAATGAAGACGAGAGCCAAGACGGCGGCCAGTCGCAAGGCGATGAGCGGACGCCATGATGGCTACAATCAAGACAAGGCCGTCAGCAGTGCGGAGAAGAAGAGACAGAAGCGTCAGATCAAGGCCAAGGCCAAGGTGAAGCACGCAACGAAAGTCGAGGCCAAGAAACGATGGACCAAGAAGGAGCGCTTAAGTAGCAGCAGCGACAACAACACGAGTGACGCGCTACTTCAGCCTGAAGTGGACGATGGGTTCATCCAGTTTGAAGCCAGTACAAACCGTGGCAGACGTGGAGAGGACAGCACAAGTGGACATAGAACACACGAGACGTCACAAGAGGAGACAGACGCTGCTGCTGCTGCTGCTGCTACTTCTTACGCTGGACGTGCGGCCGTGGATGGTGCAAGAGAAGGCGCGGTACGGGACGCCGAACGTCTATGCACGTCTCCATGAGGAGATTATGGACTTTGTGCGGTTCGTGAGTCCCACGGAGCAGGAACGATGGAGTCGGGAGGAGCTTATTCAGGAGATGCGGGAGATCGTCAAGGAGCTGTGGCCAGGAGCGACGGTCGAGACCTTTGGCTCCCATTACACGCAAATGTTTCTGCCTCAGAGTGACATTGACATGGTGCTCTTTGGTGTTCCTGGGGGAACGGAGCCGCTGTTTAAACTCGCGCAGTGTCTCGAAGAGAAGGACTTGGTAAGTTATCTTGAGGTGATCCACAAGGCTCGGATTCCGATCGTCAAGATGGTGCACAAAGCTAGCGACATCCACGTCGACGTGTCGTTTAATGTAGCAGGTGGCTTGGCCACGGGTGACCTCGTGAAACACTTTATGCGCGTGTACCCGTCGTTCCGTCCACTGACGCTTGTACTGAAGTACTTTATGGCGCAGCGAGGACTGAATGAGACGTACTCGGGTGGTGTGGGGTCTTTCTTGCTACAGCTCATGGTCGTGAGCTTTTTACAGCACAATGGACGTGCACTGGGGGCTAAACACGATGATCCCAGGTTTAACAATTTGGGGCAATTGCTGGTGGGATTCTTTACGTTGTACGGAAGGGATTTTAATTACACGGATCTTGGCATTTCGGTGCGAAATGGTGGCTCATACTTTTATAAGGAAGACCGCTATTGGTGTGATGCTGGACGACCCTTTCTGATCGCCATGGAAAACCCGAATGAACCGAGCTTGGACGTTGGCAAGAATTCGTTTGAAATTCGCACGGTCCAGCGTTCTTTCGACTATGCTCGTCAAGTATTACAGAACGAAATTTGCCGTCATGGTCGCTTCAAATCTCTTTCTGGTAGCATTCTGGGCACGATTATTCAGGGAGATAGTAACCTGATAAAGCGAGATGCGCCTGATAGTTTTGGTTTCGATGTTCTACACCACGATCCCGAAAAGACGGCCGCGATTCGCAAGCAGTACGAGATGCGGCGTGATGAGGAAATGAACAAGAAGCGTGCAGCAGAGTCGGCACAGCAGAATCGACGAAGGGGAGGCGCTAACGATCCACCTTACAAACGATGGAGAGAACGATCTAGTCGGGCATACTAAGGCGAGTGCCTTGGGTGTTCGTTATTCATTGAGCAGAGGTTCATCGAAGACTCCTGAATATTTGTTACGCAGTGCAACAGAATGTACCTCTACAAAGATGAGCAAACGCGTACTCGTGTCAGCGCACTTGGGTATACGGCGTTTACGCTCTAAGTCTTGCAATGATTACAGGCTCGAACAAGTCGATAGCTTGGCTTCTATACTTTGGTCAGCAACTCGGGGGGAGCTGGTCTGAATCTAATAAACTTCACTGAGTTTGGGTTCCTCGGTTTCCACTTCAAGGCGTTCGCCTTCCTGTACTTGCGTTGCTTGTCTGGAGCCATCGCCATCATCTTGATAAATTCTTGCTTGCACGCTTCACTGCATGCTCTCAACATGCTTCTAGCGCACTTCGAGCACTGCAAGATCAGGCCATGACACATGCTATTACTGCAGTTGATGTGATGGTTGCACGGCTCGCCGCACTGGAAACATCGACCCAACACGTCGTCCGTCACCTGTTCGGACACGGTCAAGTCACTCACACAGCGCTGGTCGAACACGAAGTTCTTGCCCTTGAACAAAGACACGTCCACGTTGATACGGCCATCATCACTCTTTGATCCGCCACCATCAGTCACTGACCGAGCTCGTGCATGATGCCGCTGCTCCTTCAAAAAGCGCGTATAGTTCACGATCCCGCCATGCAGCTTTTGCACGTTCGAGATACCTTTGTACTGCGTCAAGTACGCGGCCACCTTTTCGCAGCGAATTCCTCCGGTGCAGTACGCCATGACCCCTTTCGGTTTTCGTCCATCATGCTCCCGTTCATGCGTGTCTAGAATCTCATCCAGCGCGTCAAACGTATCTCGGAACGTGTCTACCATGACTCGAGTGGCTCCCTCAAAGCGTCCGATCTCGTGCTCGTAGAAATTGCGCACATCCAGCACTAGCACATCCGAGTCGTACTCGTTGTTTCTCGTTGTAAGCTTGCGATGCCACTGTTCAGGTGACAACTCACGTCCTGCGTCTTCTAAATTCAGGGCGCCCTTGTCAAAGCCATCACGTAATATCTGGTCACGGACACGAATATCGAGCTTTTTGAACGGCTCCACAGGCTTGTTGCCATCTGTAGTCTCTTCATCTTGCACCTCTTTGTCAAGCAAATGCCCGTAGAAGAGCTTCGCACCGCGTAGCAAGCTCGGGAATGACTGCTCCAAGACAGTTACCGCCGGTTCCGGCACTACCAGCTGACCGTTGATACCTTCTTCCGCAATGTAAACGCGTCCAAGAGCCCCCAATCTACCCCAGTAATCAGTCATTTCTTGGCAGAGTTTTGGCAGCTGGTCTCGATCCAGAGGCGTGTAGTTATAGAAACTAATGTATTGGCGGCGACAAGCAGGTTGAGATATCCCAGTGACTTTGTCCGTACTCAACGTACGACGTTGAGACTTTGTCCAATGATGGTCCAGAGCATCGAAAAGACGATGCCGTGTCAACGGAAGCAGAGGCGGCACCTGGAGACGTGGCACGAGTCGCAGAGAGGCGCCCAAGCCATACCTCATCTCACGTTCTAGTTTAATCCAAACCGCTCAGCCAAAAAAAAAACACTTTTTCTTCCGACTTTAGAAAAAGGCGAACCCGGTGCCCCACTGTTTTTGATACACACGCCGAGTCAAACCCTCAGTGTGGCGTTGCAAACCAATAAAATGCTCAAAAGACTCCAATTCCAATGTGTCCAGCAGCCACTCCACGATCTCCACCACCGATGGACTTACTCAAGTCTACCACAGGTCATAACGTCCAAAACCCGCGTAAGTTCGATCCTTGATGCCTCTGTTGTGATCACGAAGAAATTAAACTTCAACATCTGAGTCGGGATCGATTACTTACATGACAGGCTCGAGGTGCAAGTGGTAAAGTCGACTTGAAACTACTATTAACCTCTACTCTAACCCATGAGTACATACCCATGCAGCAGCAGCTGAAGAAGAAGAAGAAGAATCTCACGCGTCATATGTCGACTTCACGAGCTGTTCAGAAGCATATCGACGAGTCGGAACTGCAACAGACCTATGTCTATACTCAAAGTAGTGGTCTCAATGATGACGCGTTGCTAAGGAATCTGCGAGAAGAGACGGCACGGAAGTGGCTCAAGGCGGAGCAGCTCATTGACGAGCTGCAGGGAAAATTTCTCTCCTTCCTCGTCCAAAGTACGAGGGCTCAACGGGCACTGGAGATCGGCTGCTTTACTGGCTACTCGGCGCTGTGCCTCGCTAGTGGCTTGGCTGCCGACGGGGAGCTTATCACATGTGACGTTGACGCTGACTGCGTGAATTTTGCACAGCGCTTTTTCAACGAGAGCTCCCATGCAGCTCAGATCACGGCCGTGAATCAAGATGGACTCGAGTTCTTGCACTCGATTCGTCCATCAACGTGTCCAGATCAGCAGCCGTTTGACTTGATCTTTGTCGACGCCAGTAAGCGCAAGTACCGAGCGTACTACGACTTCATCCTCCAGCACAACCTGCTGCATCCTTCGGGTTTGTTAGTCTTTGACAACACGCTGTTTCGTGGTCGCGTCGCGGCGTGCGCGAGTGGGGAAGCGAGCAGCAAGGAGCGTATTGCTCGCAGTCTCATGGAGTTCAACAGCTACGTGCTTCAAGATGCACGGACGACACAGGTCGTTATGCCGCTATGGGACGGTCTCACTTTGATCCGCCTCAGCAGTAAAGAACAAGAGGAGGCGAAGATGTAGAGTCACGTTTGTGGTGCAGTGAGGGCTTCAAGAGAGGCGTCAGGTGTCGCGTGCGGGAGGCAATTCAGTTGCAATAGTCTCCAGTCGTTTGACTCGATTGGGCGCATGAAGCTGAGTGTGAATATGGTAGTCTTGTCACCCATAGCAAGGATTTGGCATGCTCAAGCACCGCATATTTCAAAGTGGTGAGATGGCGGTAGCGAGGTGAGTACGATGACGATGAGAAGGTGGCTGGAGAACTTCAGGCTTGGCGGCTGGTGAAGGTTTTTAACACGGCCTGTGGCAACTGAACGCCCAATTGCGACAAGAATGACATCGATGTGATGACAACAAGTCAGCGGGAACGGGTGGAGATCAACTTTTCCCGATGTAATTCCGGAAATCGCTCGTGTTGCTGTTGTCATGTAGTCGTGCGGTGAAAAGCCATAGGAAAAGCAAAAAAAAGGGGGCGAGCCTCAAGCATGATTAACCTCAAACATGATTAACCTGCGCTGGCGCTAGTTGTGACCCTCATTTTAAAAAAAAAATTATGCACCCAATGGGGTATACTTGCTAAATGTGGTGAGTATATAGCAATACCCTCTTTTTATGTCTCGGCATGTGGATGTTGAGTAGTGATGGTGCGGCAGTCATAAGTTCGAGACCGCGGAGCGTTCGATTTTGACTGATGGTTCATTTGTGATGATATAGAGAATATCATAAACGCTTGTATGCAAAAGATAAAAATTGAGACCGTTATGAGTTTATTTGTGTCTGTGTTCCCGCACACTGAATAAAAGTAATGCAAAATTCCGTACAGTCGTTTGTTTCATGACCAATCGGATACGAATAAACGTCTAAACACTTCAAAAATTTCTTTTTAGCCTCTCGCACGGACAAAGCATGAAGCCTCGAAATATGGCAACAATTCGCTCTAGTATGTACAATATGGGTGCAAAATACCACTTTAGTCCACGTTGCAGACTTGAGTTACAGAATGTTGAAGGAATCGAGGGACTCGGCTCTGCTGTGAGGAAACTTTTGCACAAGGTAGATATCCGACCACATTCCTTGTCTATACCAACACGCTCTTAAGCGAGCGTGTTTTTAAGCAAGCGTGTTCTGAAGCGAGCGTGTTTTTGTTCAAGCATGTTGGTATAAAAACGGCATGTGGCTGAATCCGTTGGGCCTTGCTGCTGTCGAAGAAGCATGTTTCGAAGCCTTTTCAATCGAGTGGCAGCTGCTTTCCGTAAAGACAAGGTCGTGCAGGCTAGCAATCTCGCCTGCATTATAAGTGTCCCGTGAAAAGCTAGTATGTTAAGCTAACTGGCAGAAAGGCAAGACGAAAGCTTGATATTCACCCAGCCGTCGGGTCTGCCACAAGAAAGTGTCTTGGACGGACCTTTCAGATTTGCCACAATCGCGGGATTCGTGATCGGCCTACTGAGGGGCGACATACCCTGTGGATGAATTGCTACATGAAAGCTTCTTTATGTCAGCGCTTGCGTACAACAGTAGTGAACACGAGCGTTATGCTTGTAGATCTGATCCAAAAAAGAGTTGACGATCGCTTTTCGACTTGTACCCAGCTGTGTACTAGTGGAAACATTTGCCACTAATTCGGGATTTGAAGTCTAATACTATGATTCGCATAAGATTGTGGACAAAATGACGCGAGTTTGGGATCGATACGAACGCAAAAAGCATCTATGTTATGCTGCACGGCGAGTTTGCCAAGGCAGCACTAAACATGCTGATCGATACTCGCAGCAGCTGGCTTTATAGCTTACAATCCTTCCGCCAGCTGCACTGGAATCATTACGACATCCGTTTTGTTTTTCTACCCCGGGCGCTCCCACGAACATCAGCCAAGCTAACATTTTCGACAACAACGATATCGAGAGGCGCGATGCCAAACTGCGTTCAGAGCCGCCTCCCCGGTCACGATACAGCACAATAGGCTAGAATAAAGACCACGACGTTGCTTTAAGATTGCAAATGAGAAAGTGATTGATTAAGAAGTCCGTTGCTGAAATGTGGATGCTACGTCCGAGCGAATAACCAATGCCGAATAGAATGAATACTTTTACTTGATTTCGCCATTCTCTCCCAGGCCATGAGACCTCTGATAGAACCGCTAGAGCATCACCAACATGTTGCGGCCCGTGATGCATTGCGCCAGAATACAGGTATAGTACAGCTTTTTCAACGTTAGCGACGTTGAATACCAGTGTCTCTGGTGAGCTTCTGATGGCCTGGTCCAGGCAGACCTTTTGTGAGTACATCAGTTAGCATTGACAATGAGCTACAATACTTGACTTCGAATGCGTCGGATATCGCTTTATCGCGGATGTGGTGATATGTGACGTCATTGTAGTTCTGCTCGACCATAGTTCTCTGGGTTCTTGGTCATCTTAATGCATGACTGATTGTCTTGAAAATCTTGGAATCGGGCTTTTCCAATGAGCAGCGTCCAATGTCCCGCAAAACAGAACATGCAACCATTCGCCTATGCTGATAGCAAGGCTTAGTGTGACATATTCAGCGTCGCTTGCTGAATTTGAGACACTTAACTTTATTTTGCTTGCCCAGATCATAGGGCCACCAGATAATAAAAAGCATAGATCCTAACGATTAATTTCGTTCTGCAATGTCCCCAGCCCAGTCCGCGTCCGTGTAGCACTTGAAGTTGAGGTCACCATCCGATATGAGTTATACACTATGCAATTGAGCGCCTTGTAAGTACAAAATACACGTTTTACTGCGGTGTAGTGTACTAGTTGCGGATACTCCACAGATCGACCAAACACTTCAACAGCAAACGCGAGTCAAGTCGCACACATCACTTGCCTAAAAGCACCAGCAGCCTCGCAGAACGGATCGTAGATTGAAGTTTTCGAGGTATGTCCTTTTACAATTTTCAAGCTGGTATAGACTGGACTCGATACAGACTTGCTGGTCTCCATTCCGAATCGCTTTGGGATGTACTTAATTTAGCTTTGCTGGCACAGGGTAACACCACTTTCACACTCAATCAGCCCCGTAACATTTACAAATTTTGCACACTTTAAGATATAACCATCATCGTTGCACCGGATTTCGAACACCTATTTGGTGTCCACAGCACTATGGTTACTTGGAAGTGTGGCAGGACAAAATAAATCACGACTGTGCACCTAGGCGATCTCGTCTTCAATCGCTTTGCACCAATGTACCTGACAAGAGCCAATTACAGCTTCGTACCATTGGATGGATCAGAAAAGTCACAGACTTGAGCCAGATTTGCACTTTCTCGCTACCACTCTGTAGGTTCGATACGTCGACGGGTTTGATCATCGAACCCGAGCATCTTAGTTGGTATTATTGTCCTTCATCCATGTCGAGACTAGTGCTGTTGGCGAACTGTCAGGCTATGACGAGTAACAGGCAGAGCGTTTACCAATATAGTGGAAATTTGAACTGTCATGTGTGCCCTAAACAGCCATTTCATCAAGCTGAGTAGCGATTTCATCCACCTTATACTTTTTATTTTTATGCTGCCAAGTAAAATCGTTCCATTGACAGACTCATCAAGTTGACATAGCAACTGATCCCAATCTTGCATTTCTCGATTTCACACACTCGGTAAGCTCTGAAGCTGTCTTCTTATCCCATAAATTCGCCCAGTATGGACTTAGGGTCCCACTTTAAAGCTTCTGTTAACCCGCGTAATATCGTATTACAATCATCCAAAAACAAGCTTGTGTTTTACAATTTCTGAGCTTGCACACCATCTGGAATAGGGTTTTCGTAGACAATTTGGGAGACGGCAGCCGCTCTTAGTATAAATTGCAGTCATTGCAGCTTCGGCCCGGACAAAAGCCTTCTCCAAACTCGCATGATGAAGCATGCTGCGACCAATTGTGACAACGCTTCGAATGGCGCGCTCCGCTGTTCTATTGGCTCGATGAGAATATGGTGCTGTGACTTGCTATCCGATCCCTCATTCTGCATTAAATTTTTGGAAATAGGTCTTTAAGAACTTCTTGTATCCGTCATGCCGAACGAACTGGAAGCAGTTTTCAAACTGGTAGCCGACTTGAATGACATATTTCACTAGTAAAGCTACACTCTCCAATTTCTTGGCCAGTAAAAGCCCCTTATTAAACCGCATAACCCGTCGACGGTAAGGAAAAAGAATCTGATTCCACTGGTGTTATCAACTTCCATAGGACCCTAAATATCGAGGTACTGAGCTCAAAGAGGCCGAAGTTACGTGTTTCATTATTCACATTAGATGAATTATTGACCCTTTTTCATGTCGGCAACCGTGGCAAGCGCTCATGTCTTACGGGGCAGTTGGGAAGTCAGCATCTTTTCAAATGCTTTGGGTTTAAAGCAGACGTAGAACTGGAAAGGCGCGTATCCCTATGCTTGTGCAGAATTGAACTGGACTTTTACCGAGCAGGAATCATAGCGGACTTGCTCTATGCACTTGGCAGCATACGCAGCCAGTAAAGCTCACTAACAACAAATTTAGCATTTACGAACACATTCGTGAGCTTTTATCCCGCACATTTAAGTTTAAAATATCAAGCGCAACCTGGAACTCGTTCGATGCGTTTATCTGCGGTATCAAAACAGGCTTTTCGCCACATTTCGGCACATAGAGCACATTAATTAATTGGAGGTCACGTACGCGTTTGGTGGCGAGAAGAATGTTTTTGTTCACTTTATCGATGTCAAAAATATTGGTCCAGTCGTCTTCAGCGACGTCCAATCTCCTTGGTCGCCTTCTTTCAGTTTAGGAAAGCAGGACTTCTCGTTACAAATGTGGTGTACTGCACCACTTTCCAACCTCCCACGGCCTTTATTCTCTTCTTCGGTGGTCACAACTCGCATTCCATTGGCACCAAAAACGCAAGTGTTTACTGCCATCATCATCGCAGCGATAGTTGTGTTAAGCATAATTTACTTGATTGCCATCTGTCATTCGACTTGGCTTGTTTTTTGTGGTTCTTGGAACAAAACCGATCCTCCAGGTGATCGCTCTTGCAACAAAATGAGCAGACCGAAGGTTTTTTGTCGTAGCTAAATGCATATAGATCGACAGTCTCATAGCTTTACGGTGATCTGTGCTGCAGACTAATGTACACGGCTTCATTCTCCGTCTTTGCGCTGATGCTTACAATCTTGGCATGTATATTGAAAACCTCGTTACAGTGATGCAAGAGGTTGTCGCCTTCCTTCATCTCCATTATATAGCAACGGACGCTTAATGTTAATTGGACCGTCTTTTTGGAAACCCTCATACAGCTTTTTAGGCGTGACCATGCAGTCCAAACTTTTTCGCATCCTATGATCAGGTGATGATATTCAGAGTCGATGTGCAAAATTATTATGGTAAAAACGATGTTGCTCTTACGGACATACTCTTCCTGGACCCGGGCGTCAGTAAACGTCGGCATTAATTTATGGTCGACAACATTGCATAATGGCTTCGACAGGAAAACACTGCGCATGTAGGGTGCGTTTGTTGCGTTCCCATGAAGAATAGTTGTCGCCGCTCAATTTGCCGATTCTTGTTTTCGTCAAGTTTGGCATGTTATCAGCAGTCTTTGGAATCAAAACCTGATAAGTATAAAGACGAGGACTTTGCTTTGAAATTGTAATGATGAAGTGATTGATAAATTAGTTATTAGATCAAACGTATAAAAATGCCACGTTCAATGTAATTGGTGACGAAGTACCGGTCGATTGAACTGTTGCAGTACGCGCGACATACACTGAACGCAGAGTACGTAGGTGCCACAAATCTTCGCGTACACGTATCGTGCTAAGGAAGGTTTTGATGCGAGGTAAGGGTAAAAATACAGCTTTATTTAGTATAGTTAATCTCATTTTGAAAATCCTATTTAGCGTTCTTATAACTACCTAAAGGTAAACATGTATTGTAACTATCTGCTCATCTTCCATTGCGTCCTTCCATTGTTACTCGGCTTTATTGATAAACGTCACTATTTTATATCTAATCAATGAATAGTGTATTACTTCTGCATCACAATGTAACCGGTTGAGCTATTAGTTTTAAATATTGATGCATGTCTTAACATATTACTCATACTTGATATTCTCCGTATGTTAGGGATCATGTAATGGAAGCACCCCATTCCAATAACCATTAAAGTAAATGAGTAAATCCTTTTTCTTTATTCCTGTAGACGCCATTCTCTCCAAGACATTGAGATCCTTCGATGGAAACGCGCGTACAAACTTCGAGTACAAGCGCATCCTTAGCATGTTGCGTCCATTGACAATATCAGCAGAACGCACAATTTTAACACATGCAAGAAAAGTTGGGAAGCTCTGTTGATTCTTTAGTGGTATCAATTAATTGTTTGGATTGGTAATGGAGTTAGCTCGCTGATTCTGCTATTCGACATAATTGTTTAGTGGAGTATCATTCAATAGATTGTAAGGGTCTAGCTCATTGATTATTTTTATGGTAAGACCACTCCTTATCTGAATACTAATTATTTGTCCTTCCGAGGATTAAGCAACGATGTTTCATTATAACGGGATGAGCCTGTTACATGTGATATTTGATACAATGTTATTTCAGCATTATCATATTAGGCTGATTATGTTTAAAACATAACCGTAAGGGGTAAGATATGAATAACCCACCTATTAGCTGATATGGGCCATCATTTCAGCCAGCTCTTGCAGTCCAATTAACGATGGACGCGCGCAATGAGTGGTGAGCAAGACTTTGGCATACGTTTTATAGACAAATATGGTTAAGTCAGGATCAAACATAGACTTGTGATAAAAGCTTTATATTATTAAAACAGTTTCACTGTTACCAGCAACTAATCAATATCCTATTTTCATTCCCTTCTTCTGTGTAGTTTACATTGGTACAAAGGCTCCACTCACACTGATTTTGGTGAGAGTAGCTCTACACTAGTTGTCCAGTGTGCTGCTCCGGTGTCCCGTTACACCTGGACGTACTTTGTAGTCCGTCCAAGCACCAGAAAACCTATTTAACATAAACATGTTGGACGATGAAAGCGACGACATCTTTCGAGGCAACCGTAACAATGTTTTTTTATCTTAGTGATGTCGAGCGGAGTGCGGTCAAACGAATGAGTTTGATCTTTGGCGAAGAAGCTGTCTAATCTCCGCTATTCTTAAGTGACGGATACCAGCATCATTACGTAATCGCCAGGTATAAGAAACGAGAACTTGAAGCGTCACGAGCTTTAGTGACCCAGCTGCATCAGAAAGGTCACCAGCGGAATGAGATCCTGAGACAGCAACAGTCTCATTCTTCTTCTGCAGCGTCGATGCGTGAACATCGACGCGAGCCTTAAAAATTATAGGTCTCCAAGTACCTAGGAGTCGAGGAATACTCCCCGTTGATACATTTTATCAAAGTAGACAGTGCCCTAAAGGCTCGCCATATCGTGGATGAGGAAGTGCAAGTTGCATTTGCCAAATCAAATTTGTCAGGGTGTACCAGAAGTTAGGCCATGAATCTGCAATAACACGATAAAACGTGTTTAATTCGCTTGAGGTCTTTAAAGCTCTGCTCAGCCAAACGTTTAAGCTGCCAAGAGCTGAGTTCAGGAATCGTTTAGAGCTCCTGAAGATGAAACAAGATAAGCGTATAGTTCATGCTTATTCTCAGCACGTTCGTTACCTTGCAAGTTTCATGGTAGCGAACCCTCTAAGTGATTTCGTGTTGATCACGATATTCTTACAGGGCCTTACATATGGTCCCGTGAAAAACCACCTGTTCCACGTCGAGTTGAAGTAGCTTAAAGAAGCGATTGAAAAAGGGAGTCCAAGGTAGGTTAAGTGTGAGACAGGCTCACACCAGCTTTAATTCATATCGTCCTTCGAGATGAGTAGAGGCGGGCGGTCCAGAATAATTGAAACTTTTCGTGGTAGAGATTAACAGACCTCTCTAATCATACATGAAGCAACTAAAATGTGCAAACGCTGTCCAAAGTTTAGGCACTACGCCTATAAGTGTAATGCTTCAAGCCCAGAGTCCCGAAACACTGAGCGCAGTGGTCGACCATTTGCCAAGAAGAGCAAAGGACGCTGGTCCAACTTGATGCGAAATCGTGACAGCTTAATAGACTGTAAAAAACGGTCGGGATCAGAAGTAGCGGAGTGCCCTACTGATCCTGCAACCTCAATAGAATTTGCAAACTATTGATGAATGTTGCTTCAAACTCAAAATCACTTTGTGTCTCTGCGATTGAAAAAGAGCTAGCCCTTATCACCTTGAACTTAGAAGTAACAAAAGATTTATCAATTTGTACCTTAGTTGACCGCGGGGCGTCGAACATCTACGTTTATCGCCTGTCACTGGAGAATCGTAGGCTCAATTTTGATGAGAGCGATATCCTTCCGACGAGGATGATCGTGCGCATAGCAACCCAGTCATATCGATAAATTTTATGCATAACATAGTGGAACTTCACTACACACTAAACGATTTGCAAAATGTTGATGATTTCGTCGTACTTGATCTGGATGAAAAGTTTGATGTCATCCTAGGCTTGCCTGGATTTAGAAGGACGAACCAAAGGTCCCTGGCAGAAATGAACCATGAAGATGCTTGCCACTTGTTTATAAGATGGCCATCCGATGAAAGTCTTGGAGCGTCCACAAGCGTGCAAATACGCTCTGGGTGAGTGCGATAGCCTTAATTGCGTTACGTTCGTTAGTAAGACTGCACAAGATCACGGTGTGGCAACCGATTACACTGTAAGGAAATCTTTCGGCAGCTGTGCGGATGCACAAAGAAGCGCCTAAGGTCCACCACTCGAACAAGTCGATTGGATCGGGACATGGGTGTACGCCTAGCGGGCGACATCAAAGGAAGAATAAACCAGTTGCACACACAAGGAAACACGATGACCCTAATTTGACTCGAAAGTCGATCGTTAAAGACCTAACTGTGGTAGCGCAACCACAGCTAGAAGAAGTCGAGGGAATAAGTCTCCACGTACTTAATAAAGGCATTTCTCAAGCATTTTTATTGATGAAGTAACAAGACTTCATTAACCTGAGGGAACAAGTCCTCAGCAGCTTGTGGAAAAGGTTTTTCAGATAAAACTAAAAAATTGGACGTCCCGGTTAATGACAGGTCAAGTGTAGGCGCTTGTACATTTGATCTGATCGCGCCTACGAATTTGACTTCAGAGATCACACGATTGCCAACGAAAGAACCTGAGCGGGTCTTGCGAGATCTTCGCAGTGACAACGTCAAGCAGATCTTTATACTTGTCAAAGAGGACGAGTGCGTGATCGCCATTCGGTTTGCAGTGGTTTATGGCGAAAACGAACGGGTTCTCAGAAGCTCATCAATACACAAATGTGTCCTCGATGAGAAGACTCGGATTGATTGATACGCGTCTAAATCTTATGAGTCGCTTCAGGCAAATACTTTATGCAAGAATTGATCGAATTAAAGGACGTATTTCCTAAATCCGTGCCATGAGATTTTCATAAGGACAAAGATACTCAACATGAAATTGAGATCAAACTAGGTTTAAAGTACTGTTTCATGAAGAAGTGGCTACTTCCTCGTGAACAAGTACTTGCGATCGATAATTTCTTTGCCGATCGCTTAGCTTCGGGTCATGTGAGGGTGTCAACTTCCTCCCGCAGCTCTCCGAACTTCTGTGTGCTCAAGGCAACAGGAGGGTGGTGCTTAGTGCACGCGCTTTACGAATTGAACGCTGCAACGGTACCGGCTCAGAAGCCAATACTTATTAAGGACGTAATCATTGATGGTTTGCCAAAAAGTACCATCTTTTCGTCCATAAATATGATAGACGGGTTCTATCAGATCCTCATGCGTGAACGGGACATCCCGTACACAGCAGTGAGAATCTCCAGCACTATGCCGCAAGAGTGAATATTGATGCCACAGGGGCTGCGTAACGCCCCTGCATAGCTCAATAGATGTGTATCATATCTGTTGATACCTGCGCGAGCTTTTGCACCGAGTTACTTTAACGATGCCTTCGTCCATGGCCAGGATATGATAGGAAAGACTGACGTAGAGGTTCATAGAAAACACGTCCGAAAGGTTCTTACACTTATGCAGAAGAAAAAGCTGTATTTAAGCCTGGAGAATTGTATATATGCTGCCATCGAAATACCACTTCTTAAGTGCATCGTGGGTAAACACAGTGAACGCCCTGTCCCCAAAAATATCAAGGCGATCATTGACTGGCCTGCGCCATTCAACGTTAAGGGACTCATATATGCGTTTGGTCTAGAGGCGTACTTGCACAATTATTCGCGCAACTACGCCGAGATGACCGATTATCTTTCCCGTCTTTTAATATGTAATGAGAAGTGGCCATGAAAAGCTGATTGTCAGAGTTCCTTTTAAGATGTCAAGCAGAGCTCGATGCTATTGCCCATATTGTCGATTGCAAATCAGGACAGACCATTCCACATGGTCTTTGATGCCAGCGATTCTGTAATTGGCTACGCGTTAGTGCAGTACGATGAAGACGCCGCAGAGCGCGTCGTCTGTTATCAGTTGCATCAGCTGCAAGCAGCTGAGCGTAATTATCCAGTGCATGCCAAGGTACCTCTGCCCATGAAGTATGCTAGCAAAGTTTTGCGTCAATCCTCTTAGCGATTGACCGTATGTAGTCTATGCGGACCATGCGTCATTACGCAAGGCCGTAAAGAGCCCATACCTCTCGCAAAAGATGGCGAGGTGGCTGTCATTTGTGCGGAGTACAACTTCTCCGTGGAGTACAAACCCGTACGACTTAATGTCGTCGCGGATGCGTTAACGCGCCGACTTTACTTCGAGTTGACTGCGCAGTCCAGCTGTGGCATTGAGACTACAGTTGCAATACTAGTCACTGATGTTCCGTCGTCAACCTTACTTGATGACATAAAAAAGGCCTACGCAGACCAAAGGCCCTTTTTTTAACTAATGGATCATCTAGTGAATTCATTTCGCAAATCTTTCAAAGATTCATCAGCCTTTTATCGATCTTTCTTAGATCGATACACTACACGCAACGGGTTGATATTTTATATAGCCTTTGCAGGCGACATACCTTGAGTCTTCATTTCCGATTACAAACAATTGCGCTTGCGCGTCTTACAAGAGTGCCATGATGCACCACCTAGTGGGCATCGTGGGCGTGAGAAAGCCTATCTCACGGTTAGCCGCGACTTTTACTGGCCCCTTCATTATCAGTTTGCGCCCAAGTACATTCGTTCTTGCGAGGTATGCCATCGAGTGGAGCCCGTTCCTTCTACCAGTGCGCCACTACAGCCTCTACCTACCCCGACATAGTGCTGGCAGTCAGTTTCAATGGACTTCCTCTTCAGTTACCCTGAAGGCGCTCACAAAAAGAATGGTATTCTTGTGTTCGTAACCGACTCAGCAAGATGGTACATCTTGCTGCTGTCAATGAGATGATCTCAGAGCATGGTTGTGCCCGTGTCTTCACTAAAACGGTATTCTGATTTCGCGATCTACTCCGTAAACTAGTCTCTGAATGAAATTCTCGGTTCAAAACGGCGTTTTAAGAAACTGTGTTCTGATCTATCGGAATACGTCTAGCTATGTCTACTTATGACTATACCGAGACGGATGGTCAAACAGAACGCGTCAATCGCGGTCTCCAAGAGACACTTCAAGGATGCGTCCAATTCTTCACAGATTGGAGCGAATTTCTGTCGATGGTGGCATTTTCAATCACAACTCCGTGAATGCGTTGACAACACATTTATCATTATAAATGGCTCACGCCATCCACGCCTTCCTACCCACTTAGAGTGTGACTCTATTAAAAGATGGGGGAGGGATTCGTTTGAGCAAAACCGTTATTAATCTTTCTCATTACGTGGCGAGATACTTGACGATGCGGACGTTGCTAATTTTGATCTAGTCGATATCGAAGGAGATGACCTCAGCATTAGTGACGACACTATTTTTACCCAGATGAGAATGACGATTCTGGTACATTGAGCTATGCCAACGGCTACACCAGCAAGGATGAGAACACCCTCGCTGACAAAAAGTGACCTCCTAGCAGTGCGCACAAGGCGCACTGGAGCAATTTTAAGTAAGCAGAAGATTTACTGCTTGCAAGAGTAGCAGTAGTCCGAATCATGGATAAAAATCCATCGCTAGCATAGCGGACCGGTAGAAATTAAAATCTATAAAAACATGGAAGAGCGAACGTTCTTCTATTTAATGTTGGAGACTTAATTCTTCGGAGAATCCGCATAAGCGCGTAGTAACTAATGTGGGTAGTAGTGAACTACCACCCAAGTACATCGGCCTGTCATGTGTGCTATATCACTAAGGCAGTGAGTAAACGATCGAGTTGCCTCGCAGGATGCTTGCACATCCTACTTTTCACGCCGGTCTCCGCCCGTACTATCAGCACGAGGTCTTTTCCTCGGTCGAATGCAAATGCCACGCTCAAATACCTCCGACAGATTCTTTTAGTCCTGAGCCAATTTATCAATTTGGATCTGAAGCGCCGCATTCTCGTGACAAATGTCAGACACTTCGTCGAGAAAGAGTTTACGCCTCTGCTCTTTCTCCTATTGGTATAACGCAAACTCCGAACGGTCGTCTGAGCGGTAGAGGCCGATGCGTTGCACCTACGCCTCCAATTCGAGACGCTTCTGTCGCCTATGATCTGTTTGGTCGCACAGATCGTGTAGGCCATGCTGGATACAACCTACACTTGCCTGAAACTCCAACAAATCGTTCGGAGTTCATCTTCTTACCTTCACCACAGCTATTGGTGGAATAGCACGGTGGTCAGCGCTTTTATGTGGAGCGTATCGTGAACTACCGTGTCGTGAAAGGGCAGCGAGCGAGTTGTCTTGTTCGCTGGCGCGGCTATTGGCCATCGCACGGCCGCTGGAAGCCTCGCACCCAGCTAATGATTGGCGTTAAAGGTCTTGACCACCAGTACGACAAGGCACATCCGATAACTTTGAAGGGCCATAGGAAACACGCGCCCATGGCACGGATAGAGCGATTTCAGGCTATCGATCACATCGCGCATCTTAGAAGAGATGTGCGGTCTACCCTAGGGAGAAGAAAGGGAGCATAAATTACTTTGGATGCGTTAAGTGTTGTCAAATCAACACGGACATGGGTCGGCCCACGTAAGACGTGAAATTTCTGCCTCGCGAGACATAAAGTGCAATTAAACTTTTGCACCAGTCAAGTTTGGTCCTTTCGAACCTTGCACGAGCTGCGTTAAATTTCTGAAGCCAAGCTTCGCGACCAATATGCTGCACATGAAGAAGGAAGGCGTTCAACGCCTGCAATATGAGCTATTCTCTCGCTTGTTGTTGCTGCCATACCAACGATGCTTCAGAACAGCATCGAGATACAAGTATTCTTCAGCGCAAAACTTACCAGCGCTATGTTGAGGCCGTGACACAACCTTGATAATGAAGACTTGTCTCGCCCGACATGTCAATCATAACTCTGTATGTTAGAACCCAAGTCTTGTGTTTAGGAGATAGACGCAGCACATTGCTGTCTTGAGCCTCCTGCGTGGTATTAACGGAAGTATTGGTACAACTGAATTTTCATCACAACGGCGCAAATCATCTTCGCATTCGCTAGGTGGCAAATGCGCAGTATCAGGCGCCGAGGGGGGTCAGCTTTCTCATCTTACTAACTGAAGACACTCTTGTAGTGACCATGAGTCTTACTACCCGCTCGAGTGCTGTTTAAACGCTTGTGCTTGGTCGTCATTTGAGACTAGGGCGAACTAGACGTCTTCGTCGAGTCGGATTTACCGTCCCACTCCCCGGAATAGATGAGCTCCATTCGGGAGAAATCATCATTTGCACGTGGTGAACCACCACGTGCCTCTGCAGCAACTGGAGCTGCAGAAAGAGTTGCAGCGACAGCAGACGAAGCGTCGTCTGCCGCGAAAGACTGGGCATTGTCAAGAGTAGCAGTGCTATCACGCGCAGCTGCCTTTTCAGCAGCTTTCGCCGCGCATCGCATAAACCTGCTTACCATGCGATGAATAATCAGAAATGAATGTATTGGACCAACTTAAGTCTCTTCTGTCCTTGATGTGGTCTATTAGCGACCATATCAACATGATAGCGATTGAGTGACTATCGTTTAAAGAGAGGGTGATGGATGTAACGGGGTAAGCCTGTTACATGCAATTAACCTTTTGATACTTGTTCATTTGATATTATCATAAAGATTGACCGTGTTTGCAAATATTACCATAGGGGGTAATATTTAGAAACGCTCACCAATTGGCTGATACGATGAATTATATCGTATTCAACTGCTTCCTTGCTTCTGATTGGTGTATTTGAAGCGCCGGGTCGCCGCAGCACTGTGGACAAAGTGGGCCTCTTTCGAGCCAATCGCAGCTGTCTTGACTTGAATTGGGTAAACAAACTTTGGTTTGGGTACTCACGAGCTTCGGGAAATGCCGACCAGTAGTTTCAGATATGTTCGAGACGAAAATTGATCCTTTCGAAAACGCAGAAACGATGCCTGGCCGCCGTGTAAGTGAACTATGGGCTTACTTTAGCAAGAATCTACTAACCAAGCGCGTGAGATGTAATTACTGCGACCATAACATGGTTGGACTTCTCCCCAAACATTTAACTCAAAAGTGTCCGAACTGCCCCAAACCGCTTCAAGCAGCCATGTTGACACCACTATGATTCGCGAAGAATACACCACAGGTTCATCTGACTGTAGTTCACTATACCTCTCAAACGATATTCACTAAGTTGCCTTTTTTCGTTCGTCTACAGCTCGTTCCATCATCTCATCCAAACCCGCCGTCAGAAAAACACGCCCATCCAACGACCAGCTCCATGTTCAATCTGTCACCAAATGTGTAGCTCGACCTAAAGTTCCAGCTCAAATTCAAACTCGAGGTCGAGCTCAGATTCGAGGTCGCACTTAGAGTTGCCAAGAAAAAAGCACGTTCTCGTGACCTGCTCGCAGCCTGATGCACCGAATTCGACGTGTTTCAACGTCTATAACGTGGCAAAACGCACAGGGATAAAGCGCGAAACTGGTGCTTCGAACGGGTTCGTGGACGAGATCGAGGATGTTCTGACGCACTGGGGAACGACGAGACTTCCTGTCGTTGTAACGGATACTACTGAGAGCATGGTACAAGCAGCACGGAGGCTACAGCACAAGTACCTGACAGTTGCGTTCTTACCCAGCTGTGCGCATACAACGACGGCCGTGGTGACTGAAACACGTGCAGCGACCTGGTACGGGATAACCTTGGATGCAGCACGATGGCTGTGGCTTGGAGCTGAATCAGGTCCGGGATCTGGCTGGGGCATTGAGTGATCCATGTGGTGTAAGTTCTAGTGGGCTGCTGGAATGCCTGTTTGCCGTGATGCGCCATCGCGAGGCAGTGGACGCGTTTGTCGCTGGTGAAACGAGCATGTGCAATGCGGATGTGTCGATTAAGGAGTGGGTGGCTAGTCTCAGTTCCTGGGCGCAAGTGTCGACGGTTACTGAAGAACTGGAGCCTTGTCGCGAGATCATGAACCTGGTCGAGTCGGATTCTCTACTTTTGTCCACGTTCTGTCACCAGTTTACGCAGCTGTGGGGACACGTACGTGTCGACAAGTACGAGAGTCTTGCGACAAAGGTTCGGTGTATTATGTCAGAGTACTGGCAAAAAATGCAGCACGCATTGATGTATACAGCTTACCTTCTAGATCCGCGGTTTCCGCCATCAAGTCTGTCAGGGGAAGCCACGAGCGAGGCGCTTGCGGCGTACATCAAGCGAATATCCAAAGCCGAGGTCCAAAACAATCGTGGACGAGTTGACTCGCTTTACAGCTCGGGTTGGCCTCTTTGCCGATGATGCTGTCTGGGAATCCGCGCAACAATGCAATCCGCTGCACTGGTGGAGAGGTTTCATCAGTGGGTCCTGTTTAAACTTGCAAGCGGTAGCACTGCGCACGCTGGGGTGTCCTATGACCTCTGGTCTTTCTGGCAAAAGACGCAAGACGTTTGAAAAGATCCTAACGATGAACGCGAAGTACATGACCGAGGAGCAGGCAATCAAGGCGGCAGTCGTGTACGTGAACGCGAACCTGGCGTCGCACGTTGAAGATGGCACGCACGACGGCACTCGCACAGAAAAGGTGTCTTTGCATTCCTGGCTGTCCAGACGAATGCTAAATCAACACGGGGCAATCGTTCGTCGCTAAGTCCTCGTACCATGTCTATTACGTTATTGCTGTTGCAGCGATCGCATCGACGAAAAACCGCTTGTGGCCCACAGCAGCGCTGCAGGTTCATTGTACCCCTCGCTCAGCATCTGCATCCTTCTGCACGGGTGACTTGAAGCATGCTGTAACCAACCTCTCTGCTCGAAGAACACGCACATCACGAACCAACACTGCACACCTCGACTCGGGCATCCAGCAAATCCACGTTTATAAAAAGATATCCAAAAATGCAGAGAACACAACGACAGCCGAGGGCATCCGCGCCTTTGCCGTCTTCAGAGCATGAGTCGCAATATTTCTTCCACCCGTGGACCGGTCGTTTCAATACTTTCGTTCAAACTCACACCAGCAACCCAATCGGCAGACCATGGAACACAGCCGACTGTTGTGCTCCACACACTCGAAAGAGGAGGACCGGCTGCACGAACCACACCCACGGCACCGCGAAGGAAGCCATGCAGCCATCACACGGCCTGACCCTTCTTTGGCAAACCAGTCACGCAGCACCGCCCACCCCGCAACTTTGACATTGCGTCTACTTGCTTTCACTGGTGCTTACAGGCTCAGCAGCCGTCGCTTTCTCCGGAGCAGCAGGCGGGTCAGCCTTGACTACGTCCAGAAAATTGCGCCCTCCCCATGCACCAGTCTTCGGCAACGACTCATCCACCGCAGGGACTGCAGCGGCTTTAGGCGCAATCTCAGCAGTCTTGGCTGCACTCTTGGCAGACTTTGCTTCTTCCTTAACAGCAGCTTTTTTCGAGGTGGTCTTGGAAACGGCCGGGATCTTCTTCGAGTCAACAACTGGGGCGGGAGCCGCTGGGGTGCCATTAATGACAGCCGCAGCGTAGCCGACAATCTTTGCAGGCACTACAGTCGTTTTTGCTGAAGAAGGCGGAGCAGAAATTGGCTTCGAGGACTGGATAGCGTTAGTGGATGCAGGTGCGCTCTCCACTTTTTGTTTGCGCTGCTCACGGGCATCCTTGGTGTACTCTTCACCGTACATCATACTCTCGTAATCAATAGATCCAACAGAGTCACTACGAATTGGCCGTCCTTGACGCATAGCATCACGAGCCTGCTCAATACTGTACGTGCGCTGGTTGCGCAACAAGTCTGGATGTGCTTCAGCGGTCAGAGCAGCCGGGTGTGCTGCATATTCCATCTCGCCTTCCGGCAGCATGCAATCCTTCTCGTCCATGTTCTTCACGATTTCCATGATGTCTTCGTGAGCGTACTTGTAGGTGATCACTTTCGACACTTCATCCTTTTCCAAAGCCGTGGGTAGCGGAGGGAAGTTCGCCGCGTTCATAATAGGCTGGCGTTCGGACGAGGTAGCGGGCGCGGGCTTTTTGCCGTCACTACTATCGTTCGTTTGCTGATGAACCGCCGCCTTCACACGATTGTCCTTATTCTTCCTAGGACCTCCAGCCCTCCGCTGCTCAGAGCTACCACTTTTCGGGCGGCCTTCTTTTTGATGATACATGCCAGGTCCATTGGACCGGTTCTGTCGGCCAAATCCACGGCCAGCAGCAGCGCCGCCACGCTGAAAGTTACCAGCATATCGTTCCTTCTCAGCACCATTATTGCTGTAGTTCGGACCTGCACGCGGGTCTAATGCATTATATTGGACGCCATAATTGTCGTAGAAGCCCACGTTGGGCGAGGCATAGTAGCCACGACCACCATACGGCGTACTCACACCGGGAGCAATGACGTTTTCTGCCGGCTGTGTAGGATAGAACGACTTGAGCATATTCTCTGATTTAAGACGAGCCTTGATTGCAGCGCCTTTGAACGTCTTGCTGCGTAGAGCAAGCAGCGTGCTCACCGCTTCAGCCTCCGTATTCATCGTTACAAACCACGTATCACCGACGTCGCTTCGTACACTGGCAACCTCCCCACAATCATGAAAAATGGCTTCCACTTCTTCCGGGTTCGTCGACGACGGGATCTCGCGCAAAATAATGGTCGTGCGCTCCGACTTGATGTTGGGCCGGATGGCGTCCTTCGACGAGTTGAGCGAGCAGACTGTCGAGTCCTCGACGGCCTCCACGAGCAGCGCCGTGTTGCTCGTGAGCTGCTTGATCTTGGAGAAATTGATGATAATATCCACCGGCACGTACCTATCGTGCACCACCACCACCACAACAACCTTCCATCAGTATAAAAAGCCTCCAGCACCAGATCAAAAAGACACTGTAAAACACAAAACACCCACGTCTGCGAGTTCATGTGGGAGACAAGGTACGCGTCATTGGCCAAGTTGGCACGGGAGAAGTAGAACTCCACTTGGCGCTTGATAGCGTCCTTCAGCGCTGTTCCTTCTGCATTAAAAACAGATCACGTTGCAATCGAGTCAGTCCGATTGAGTCCAACATATATACAGCCAAGTGTGCCCCTTTATTGCAACAACAGCACGCACCAAGAGGCTTTGTCTGCTTGGAAGCACTCATTTCGAGGTCTGTCTGATGCTGCGCTGCGCTTCGATTTGCCCACGTCTACGAGTCCTGTCTGGACGCGGTGCTCGAGTCGCAACTGTTTCGCTTTCACGCGTGTAGGGGCTGCTGGGTAGAGCAGTGACAGCGGCACCGGCAGCAGCAGCCGCAAGTCAGAGTCAGAATATGGAATGGATGGCGCCGACGGGTTGACGGGTAATGTATGTCTGCCACACGAAATACGTGATTTCACAGTCCCACGCCGGTGATTGACGTTTACTTACAGATATGTTTACATGTTGACTAGCAAGTATACGTGTATATTTAGATCATGACGTCTGCGCCAAGATGTCCACGATCGCAGAGGCAAGCGCGACCTGGTCCTCGAAACAAACACTTCGGAACTCGGGGACGTGCACGAACAGGATGATGTGCTGCAACTTGCAAAACAAGCAACACAACAATGACAAGTAGGATACCGTCATTGCAACTGTCGAAAAAAAAGGAGCTGTAGAAACTTACATCCAAGTGGTGTTTGACCGTCTGCCGGTTGGCCCACACGAGCGACCGGTAGTAGACGTAGTTGCAAACGAAGCGCCCCGGATCCGTCGAAATAGCCACTCGCGGGTCCACGCCCTGTAGAATCGCCAACACCTGATCCAGACACACTTTGGTCGTCATGTTGGCTGGCTCACCCTCGTGGATCACTTCGTTCTTGGCGACGTGGCCGCGCTCGTCCGGGATCCGAAAGTCCGCCACGTTGTAGCCCACTTGCTCTAGCAAGAGAGTGCGTGCGGTGGCACTTACACCAAAGTGCAGGAAGACACAGGGCCGTCCCCGCTCCTGCCAATCGCCATCACCATCAACGATAGCGTGTTAAAAGGCAGGATTCGACGAGACTGGACCCTGTACAATAGCTCTCTGCTCTCGTTTGCCTGTGTACCTCTGCTCTTGCGTACACGTCCGCAAGCGTCTGCTTACAGCCTGCATACACGGTGCAATGTGATTAGGAACTATCAAAGAGCATAAGTATCTACTCACACAAGTAACGGACAGACCTGCTGCAGAGACCTCGAGGACGTGCGTCTCGGTCACTTTCGGGTGCCCGCTGAGCTTTTCCGCCAGTAAGGTCGTCGGGTTTTCCAACATGTTGCCGAACTTGCCGAATCCAGTGACGTACACGTCCCTCTGTTTCAGCGACGGCGCTGCCTTGGCGGTAGTCGTGTCTTCCATGACGTCGGGATGAAATTTAGAACGTCGGAGGATGCCTGGCATAGATTAACCAAGTCAAGAAAAAGCGAGGTCAACTGAGATTGGAGCTATTGAGTGAAGGCTCGAGACGGGACATCCAAAGAGACTTGGATCGCAAACAGCACCGTCTTGAGCAGATCGTTACTTCAGATGCGGGTCTCTTACTTAACACGCTCAGCGATGAATCGAGTTGTTGGACAACTACTTTTCATGGCGTTCAAGAAGGCACGCCATAGTCGCCATCTCTCTCTCGAAACCGCAGTCAAACGGGACACCACTAACGAACAAGTTGTTGTCACCGGCTTCGATTCGGGCGCCCACTACTGGACATTACAAACGTCATTGCTTGTTAACCATTTCGTGTTCCGTGGATCGCCACGTTGTGCATATGATTGTCCACACCAGGTTAAAATAATCTGGCGTTGTTAGTGAAGGTAGAATGGTAGCATTAAGGCAGTGGATCAACTCGCGCTCATCCTGTTAAAGACGAGTCGACAAGCAGGTAACAGTTTTATCAAGCTTAGTGAAAGTGTGCAAGAACCACAGAAGGACTAGAGACGCTGTCAGTTGCTTCAGAAAGTCATTTGTTCTCATTTTTGTGCCATTGGTAGGACAGGCTACAACGCAAGAGTTTCAACGTACGCGAAGGATGATTGCATGGCTTTGTGGTTTCGACGCGAGAGTATTGCTATTAACAAGTGCCGGCACCGTGGCCATGTTATTGGAAACGCCTGCTGTCCGATCATTCGTTTGTTATTCGAATTCGAAGCTCGGCTTTGTTCGGAATGGATCCAGTGTTATCGCGTTGACTACCCAAGAAGTCCCAGAGAATAGATATACACCTGCGTTGCTAGAACGGTGCTCCAATAAGGTTATGCATCTTGATGGAAATCCACGCCAGCCATGATAGAATTCTGTACGCATGCGTGCTGATGATTCCTATCACAAACCCATCAGAAACACGATATTGCCGAACGAACGATCCAGATAAATTGCCATCGACTCAGTAGCGAAGCAAAGTCCACCGTGTTTAATGGCTTGTTTTTGCTTTCGTCCCTCACAAAATGCAACATCGATACAAAAAGCTAGACACCCACCGACTTCGAACCGAATCCGGTGATCTCTATGTATCCAGCTCGTTGACACTGTCAAGGTTCAAACGGCTGTAGCAAGTACGATCGGGATCGCCATCTCGACACTACCGTGTCTAAATCCTTTAGTTGCGGTGCAATAATCAGATGAGGGGATGTCTTACGTCTGTCATCGAGTGCGTGCAATCAGAATTTTGAGTACACGACAATACAAAACAGTAGTCGCCTACTCACAGCAAGTACGACTTCCTGTACGCTCAAAACGTCGGGTTTCATTGACTCAGTGCTAGAGCTACAGTCCCACAACATGTGCGAGTCAGCACGATCCAAAGGATGCCTGACGAGAAGAAGCAAGGCAGTACAACAACAACAACAGCTGTCACATGTGCACAGGTGCCACCGTGACTCTGTCCACAATATGCAAACAGGAGCCTCAATCAATGGCCCAGCCATCTCTATCCCAGACCACCCTTCCTGGTCTGCACGCTAAGGAGTTACAGTCCTGCGTAGCTTAGCAACAATTGGCGCGACGTAGCCCGAGATACCCAACGTCGCCGGATACAGTGCGGAGCTGAGCACGACAGCAGCAGCATACGCGCCAAGCGTCGAGCCTATTTCTTGCACACCAAACGAAGCAAGAATCGGCATCAAGTCCACGCCCTGCTTGATCAGGGCGTAGAAAGCGCAGACCACGCCGACACCAGCCAGACGAGAGCCCATCATGTACGCCGCCCCATAGTTGTCAATCACCTCCTTTGCCGTCCCCATAGCTTTGGCCATAATGCCAGAGCCGGAAAGAGCCGACGACGCAGATGAACTCGCTCGACTACAGCAAGTTGTGACACGCACAAAACACACGGTAACAATCCACACGGTCAGTTATGGGCCTCCCAACTCCGTATCCAAATTAAAGATACCCCAGCGAGACAACTACTACTGCTACTACTACACACGCTGGTAGAGCCCCTGTCAGGTTCGAAAGCTGCACGCGAGAAAGCGCTGGAAAGATCTTGGCCACGCCAGCAGCGACAGCCAAGTCCAGCGGCAGCCGGAAGCGACGGAACGGGCGACTGGCTGCGAACGCCAGTGCGAACTCCGGGGACACGTCGATCCCAGCGACCGAGAGCACGCCGTACGTGGCTCCGATACTGCCAATGTCGGACGCAAAGAGCACAGCGATGGTCTCGCCCGGGTGTTTCTGGATCGAGTCATTGAGTTTGGCCACAACGCGGTCCACAATCGGGACTCGGGGCGTTTTTGGCGTGTGTCGGTCGTGGTTTCTCTCAGGTCGAGAGCTACCGACCAAGTGGCGGACGGCGAATAGAGTGTTGCTGCTTGTCCCCACACGGAGAAATGCAGGCTGCAATCGTCTCGTGTGCAGGAGAGAGAGACTGTTGACGCTGCAGCGCATGCGGAGCGACAGCAACGAGGTCGCGGACATGACAGGCAACGGCAGAGAAGTTGTGAGTGGTACACTGTACCACTCACAGGTTTCCCCTCCCCTTTTTTGAACAGTCAGAGTGAATGTCAGACGGCAGCGCGCGCGCACTTCCAAGTGCAAGAGGCGACGGCGGCGAGTCGCGTCGCGAGCTGCTTCCTTCTAGAGGTGTCCACGGTCGCTCGCATCGAGGCCACAGCAACGAGAGCAGTCGTGCAAATGTCTCAAGCGCGACGTTGTTTCCGAATGACGTTGTAGCCAAGTATCAAGTGACGAAAGTGTCGTGGAGGGGCAAGTACGAGCGCATCTTGGCGATCGCGCCCACGTGTTTCGGTACGATGGACCCGAAAGACTGTGAAGTTACCAATACGTGGCCGCTCTCGGCGCTACTGACTGTTCGTCTCGACGCGTTGGACGTCCAGAGCTTTGCGCTGGTCCTACGAGGTGCAAAAAAGGACGAGCAACTGAAGTTACGCTGTCGTTTTCGGTCGAAACTGCTGTCGGATCTGTATCAAGTCAAGGAACAGTACCAGTTGCTAGATGTGCGGCCTGACGCGGGCTTTGAGTGCACCAAGTGGTTGCGGGATGGCAACACGCTGAGCTGTGAGTTACGTGTGGGGTTGAGTGGCGTCACTGTCTTTCACTCCGACGTCGTGCGGTCGACGTACTTGTACACGGAGATGGAGCACTTGACACTGCTTACAGACCCGGAGGACGGGCTCGCTATTGGGTATACAGGACGCAGTAGGTTGTTCTTTAGTCCTGTGAGAAGACAGCTGTACCATTGCATCCATACAGCCGCTCAAGCTATTGGATGTGAGATTCAGATGAAAGAGAAAGCGATGGCAGAGCAAATTCAGGAAGAAAGAGCGGGTTACGGGCTGAATCACGGCAGGCCGTGTGTGCAGTTTCACGTGATGAAACGAACACCAAAGCACAGCAATCTGCGTGCACGCATTCTGTCTCTGCACGAGAAGGTATTTCTCGAGCTGGATGAGAAGGGGAAGGTCGTTGCATGCTATAACTACTCGGATGTGTACGTTCTCGTGCGAGACGCAACGAGTGCAGAGCGATTCGAAACTCATTTTCGCAACGACCAGGTGCGGACTTACGTGGCAAAAGACCGGGATGATATCTTGAGTGCCTTCTACGACATTTGCGTAACTTGTGAAGAGAGTCCCGAGTTGGTTATTACCAGTGTGGGAAATCAGCGCGGCCTGCGTTTTCTACCTGCTTCTGCTGTGGAAGATACGACCGAGTCGTTGTCATTTTTTAATGACCCTTCAATTGGAAGCTGGTACCTTCAGCGCTTTGGATCAGTGAAGAAGCTCGGGAGCTCACTAAAAGTTGGCGACAGAGGGTACGTATCTTCTTGTTGTGTAAGTCTTATGGCCTATGTCGTTTAATGCTCGCTTGATGTTTAGTTTTGTTGATATTGTAGCTGAATTCAATGCAAACGTTCCTCCAAGCGGTATTCCATATAATGCAAAGAACGTGGTCATTAGCGATGCTTTGCGGCCAATGTGCGCTCAACTCTATTGCGTTGCAAAGACGAAGCCCGTTCCGGAACGCTCTGCTACGATTTTACTTCAGGCACTATTCCGCATCTCATCGTCTTACTACGGTTTTCGTGGAGTTGGACGAGCTGACAGGATTTCGGAGACGATCACGAATTTGTTAATCAGTGGCGAAGAGTTTGTTGTATTTTGGACAACGCTTCTATTGAGACGAATGATGACACATAGTTCCGTGACGTCGGCTAGTAAGTTTTGCAAACCAACGTTTTTTGGTTACGATTATCTACTGAACGAGTGTTTCGTCTATTTGGTTTTCAGACTTCGATCCGTCCTTGTTGGGAGATTGTGACGAGATAGAAACGTATAACAAGAAGGTTTTTCTTGCGAACCCGAACCTGGCGCAGTCTCTCATCGATAGTCTGGAATGTATTAATGCGGACTCGAGCGGTGAGAACACATATCTCAGGTCAAAACTTGGCCCACTTGCTATGATGGGGTTGCTTCAGGCACTTGAGGTCTGTCTTTGCTCGCGAGCTTGTACAACTGGCTCAGCCGAGTTTGCCTCCTTGGTGAAGGGAGTGGCAAAATGTTACAACACACTGCTAAAGGAGCTTTGCCACTCTCGCTGTGCAACTACCGTCGAGGCGTGTACGTTCTACTGACCTTGGCAACTTTTGCGTGTTTTCGAACAATTGGTGACGAATGTTCATGTCGTTGCTGTTGCTGCCTTTAGGTACTATGCTGCTGAAGACTACGCTCGAAGAATGCGGGCCTGGTGAATCGTCGGCCATTCGGAATAAAGCGCTGACAGAAGGTATGGTGCTGGAGCATTTTTACCAGGCACTGTTTGACCAGTCATTTGACCAGAGGTGTGTAAGTCGATACATGGTGTCCATATTAATGAGCCATCACGCTGCATCAGAGCAGCTCCTGTCACGGATGATCCCTTCGGGTCTATTTCGGTTGTTGAAGGAAGCTCCTGGTACACTGGATCAGGCAGTGGCTTACGACCGACTTGAACGCGAAGCCATGGAGGCAGAACGGCAAGGACGCTTGCCGGTGTACAACTGTGATAGCTGCGTGTCTCCCACGGGCGGTTCGACATGCCAGAATGAATTGAATGATTGGCTTCCTGCTGGCGGGGTGAGCACTGTTGCAGACTCAGACGCTCGCGAAGAGACGATTCCGTCAGAGACCGCGTCCGTTGATGACCAACACAGTGCACATCAAGAGATTCACTTGTCGTCCGCGATAGGCTCACCAGTATCGAAGGCTGGCGCATCGCCGCCAGTCGAGCAAATACTAATAACAGAGGCTCGTGATAACGAAAGACCAATAGGAATTGGGCTATCGAAGGCGCGGACGTTGCGCAAGCTGAAAAGTTCTGTCGACAATACAGGCCTTCGATCTGCAACGAAAACAAGAGATGAGTCCACATCACGTAGCTCCGGTTTCCACGACCCAGCACTTCGACCACGAAAGAGAGATGTTGCATTGAGCTTCTTCGACACTTTGAGTGGCAAGAGAGTACCCCCTTTTAATGGGCACAAACCTGTGAAGGAGAAGCATTTTGCAGTGTCGCGCTCTGCGTGCGCACAGGATAATTTCTGCCTTCTCTTCCATATGATGAGTCTTAATCATGAGACCGTCGACATAATCTGGAACTCGAAAACTCGCGAGGCGCTTCAGAAATCTCTTTCCGCCGCAATCCAAAGCTTCACTCGATTCCGGCATACTGTCGGGGGCATGAAGACCCGATGGAATTATGAAGATTTTAGCGTGTCGTACCCAAGCCTAGCTCATGAGGTAGTGGTCGCTGGGTGTTACATCAGAATTTTGGCCAACTTAACTGAAAAAATGTCATTTTCCAAGGCAGCTGCGGACGAAGACGGATTCACCACGTTGAACCCGGAACAGACCTGTGTAAGAGAACCCGCGGTAGTCCTGGTTGCGCTTTATGTGCGCATGCTCCGAGAAAGAGTTCTTGCTGAGTACAAGAACGACTTGGACACATCAATCCTTTGCATTAAGAGTATGGGTGTTGTGGCTGCTGCTCATGCTGGATGTGCAAATGCCATGGGCTCTGAGGAAGCTGAGCATTTATGGACGGTGATGAGTGAGACAGTGCATGCTTCGGTTCTGGAGAGCATCCTCCACACGATGCGCGCGTTGTGCCAACACCCCGAAATTGCGCGACAAGTGTTACGCAACAATCGCAACTTGGAGATGACATTTCAGCTTCTCCACTCGGTGCACGCAACTGATCGTGGTACTGCCGACATTGTTGAGCCCAGAAGACTTTGGGTTCTCGAAACTGATGGAGGCGAAGTGCTTGGATCTTTCAGTGTGAATGAGCTCAAGCAAAAACGCGACGAAGGTTATGATCTGAACTCATACTGGGTAAAACGCCGGGACGAACCATCATGCGAGGCATTGATTACCAGGGCAAAAGTCATGGAGATCGCTCAGTTGCGTTGGGAGGTGGGTATATCTGGGGAACTTCGTCCGCTGCAGATGGCACACGACGCGATCAGCATCTTATTTTCCATAGCGCGCTGCAACTCGTTGCATTGCGACAACAATTATCATGGCAGTGACTCAATGTCGCCCATATTTCCTTGGCCTCTAGGGCAGACGATGCTGTGGAAATTCGTCAGGAAAATTATTCCTGTTTTGGTTCGCAGCAATCATCCTCAACTTTGGGAGAAAGCGGCATCACTTCTGGAGTTCTTGTATTCCGATTGCCAACGGATCATTGAGATTGAAGAAGACACTACAAATCGTGGATCCTTATTTTCCTGGGGTTTGTTCTATTTGGCATTTACGGTCGAGGCATCCGATTTCAGTGCCATGACAGGTCTATTAAAAGCTACTCATCTCCGTCAGAATGGATTTAATGGAACGAGTGCATTAAACGGTATTTTGCCTCAGGGCATGATCAATTTGCTGGAGGACTCCACCTCGTCTGAGTTTACGAACGTCTTCTGTGAGGGTCAACAGTCTCCTCAAGTCATTTGGACTGCTGATATGCGAAAGCACTTGCGCACCCTGTGTCGAACCCACTTGCAAGACTATGCTGATATATTGGAAGAAGACGCGTCTCGTGAGTGGCGTTTTTGTGCCATGGCGCCGGCCGTGTTTCCAGAGCTCTCCAACGAGTTATTGTGTGGTGGGCTTTACTTGGGCCAATTTTGTGAGATGGAGACTTACACTGTCTCGGACCCTTTAGATTTTACTGACCAGCTGATGAAGGAGTGGCGAGCCGAAGCAAGCCGACGAGAAATCGCCATTACTGTTGCTCAAGCACAGCAAACTCTAGGAGTTACCGACGTCAAAAACTGTGACGCCACTCTTCGCGCTGGCTTTAAGAAGAAGACTAGAGCCCTGAAAGAGTCGGACAACGGTTATGCCGAGAGGTATACGCGACAAGTGCATTAGCTGTCACTTGAGTTACCGGACTAACAAATGTGTGCATGACAGGCTAGATCAACTCCGGGAGGCATACCGAGTTCTCACATGTCCACGGCTGACTTTACTGTCTGCCGGACACGATCCTTGTAATTTACAGCTACTGCTGCATTCCTTAGTCATTATGTGCAAGCACTATCCCGAGTGTCTGGTCGATTACGAGTTCGACGCTTACGACCTCCTGCTTCCTCTCTTGGCTTCTCATTGCTCCGCAGATGGAGTCCTCCCAATCGGCACAACCGAGGGTCAGACGCTAAAGATTTCCGTTTGTGCAGCGGAGCTTATCTTCAACACATGCGCAATATCAGCTATCAATTGGGAGCTGCTCCTATCACACTCAGAATTGAGTACGTTAGAGAAAGTGGTGAATTTCTGCATTGATTCAGTTGTTGGCTGCGAGACTGCAGTGAGCCCTGAGTTGCTGAAGGTGTGTCTGCTTGTATTCCAAACGATCACTGGTCTATTGGCCTTTCCTCGGGGTCGGGGCTGGATCGCGGAGTCATCGACATTGCCGGTGGATATGGTTCGTATACTTTGGGTATGGAATCACGCTGGACAGAAATCGTATATGCTAGCAAAGCTCACACAGCAGGTTCTCGAAGGTACGATGTGGTGTGATGTTAGATTGTGTTGCATGTCGTACAGGCCTTAACGGTGTAAAGTGTTATGAAACTCAGGCATTTCAAGGATGACTGAGTTGGAGAAAAATCAGACACGTCTGGTTCAGTATGGGATATTGTGGCAACTTTTTAAACTCTTCTCGACGTATGACATAGAGCTCGACGATGCTATAGTTCATGCTCGATTGCAAGAAAGTTTTGTTTATGAGGAAGAAGAGTTTACAGCTGTGGCGTTAGAAGTTCAGAATATGTTAGCCGTCATGTCCGTTCGTGCTCTGTGTAGACTCGGGGGTCTGTTTGCTGAAGACAAGGGGCTACAAACTCCGCTTAACCCTCTCGTTAAGCACGCTGCAGACGCGCTGATGACTCCTAATTTGTCGCAGTTGCTGCTACTTAGCAGTCATCACGATTTTTTGAAGATCTTCCACGGAGAATGTGAATCGTACACACTATTTTGGAACCGTGACATGCGCCAAGAGCAAATGAACTTCGTGTCGCCAAGGGCCAGTCTCGAGCCCCGTGTTTGTACAGACGAAAATTGCGTGGAGGCTATTGAGTTCCGATTTGTGTATTTGGCAGACTTGCTGTATGTAGGTGGCATGTACGTCAAAATGCTCATTGGAAGCATGCAAGTCATCGAGAGAAGTTTGGTTCCGGTGCTTCTGGATGATTTGGGTCTCACAGCGACATTTTTTGAGGACTTGTTTTCTTTTGTTGATAATGGAGAGCTTACTTGCCCGCAGCTTGTAACTGAGGAAGGGGTCGTACTAAATCTTCCGCCATATGCTGGTTGGAGCATTGACAAAGAGCGGCGAATAACGGCGGATCGCGTTACTGCTCTGAAATGCTTGTCAGTCACAGCTTCCGTAGCCCCGGTGCTAGTAGAGAAAAGTTTGATAGCAAACAAAACTGCAATGAAGATGTTGATGCGACTTCTGTTTCCACCGGACAACGAAGTCCACCAAACCGAAGACGCAAAGAAATGTCTCGCACCGAACCCGCTGCTGTATGTCCCATGTCGGCTGCATTGTATGGCGACACTACAGGTGTTGTCTACACTGCCAGATTTCGGGACAGTCTCTTTAGAGTTTGGCATATGCCACATTCTTATCGAGTTGGTGCATGTTTGCCAAGACGTTGGTCCAGAGGCACTCGGAATCATCCGTAATCTTTGCGCTAACGGAGCTGGATTGAAGTGTGCGAGAAAAATTCTTCAATCGGGCATTTATTTAGAGTTTATCGGCTGGCTGTTGCTTGTGAGGGAAACCATTGTTGATGAAGACTTCGATGCTGCTGAGCGATTGCGCATCCCGTCGGCAATGATTCTGTCGGAAATGGTCAAGGATGGAGCACCACTGAATATCGAATCGAGGCACGCACTATGCCGCTTTTTTCCTCCTGCGATCGTTCGAGTAATAGCTGCAAGCCCAGAAATGATTGTGGAGTATATTCTGGTACGCAGTGTGAAGCTGACGCTGTTCATATCGTATGCTCATCCGTTTGTGCTGTTGTTATGGCGTAGGCTGACCATATGACACCAGAGCTTGTGTGGAACGTTGATTTCCGCAACCACCAACGGAACAGTATCGGCGATTTCCTCGATATCTACTTCTCATCAATATCAACCACCCAAACGGACGATGGTGAGTTCTTGTCGGTGGTCGACTCGTTCGAGATCGATTACAGCTCGGTTTACCCGGCTCTTAGGGCTGGCAACGTGTATCTCACGCTGTTCATGGAGGACCCAACATTCAGTTTGTACGATCCTTTGTACGTACTTGATGCTTGCCAGTAGATGTACTTGCCCTGTATTGCTGTGTGATGACGCTGACGCTACTCCGTGGCGTCTAGGTATTTTATGACGTGCTTGTGGTCTGAGTTCGAAATCCTGTTTCGACAACTCGCTCACGTGACATCAGCCCTCCGTGCAACGATGGCACGTGTGGATGAAGAGATGGTCCAGCGGGATATTGACGCAATCGATCTAGTCGGGTCGTCTCTAGTCTGTCTACTTCAGGTGATGCATGGCCATAGTGTCGATGATTTTCTACTGTGATGACTCGTTGCTCACGTCGTTATGTGCTGTACAGGTTGAAACGTCGACTCTGGACAAGATGGCGGAGCTGCAAATCTTTGCAAAGTGCTGCAACTATCTGAACGACACAGTCCGTTCTGAAGCTTGTGAGCCATGCGTTATTAACGTAGTGCGTATCGTACGAGTTTGTAGCATGTCCCGCGCTTGCATTGCGTCGGTGCAGCCGATGTGCTCCACGTTGTTATCGTGTCTGATGGCAATCGCTAATCCCGTCCGAGGAGGTTCGCTGCACTATGAGGGTGGCTTTGTTCTCGAGATCGTCCGACAGATAATTCTAAATTATCCGGAGCACGGCGACCACGATGCGAGTGCAGGTATCGTGTACCTTGCGAGTCGGCTGAATTTGTTCGGGTTCCTGTGTAACATTCTAGACAGTCCTGGTGAGATTGGCAACGTTAAGGAGCCACACATTGTGCGCGCTGAGGCTATTGAGATATTGAATATGCTGGAAAAGGTGCGGATATGTCAATGTAGTCGGCCACGACTGAAACGACATGTAGCTAACGCTCCACTCTTATTGTTTGTTGTTCTTAGGACCGTGTACAAGCAACCACCGCTCACCAAATATTGAAAAAGCACAAGAAGTGGCAGAAAAGCTACCGGCACGAAGCCACCGACGTGATCACGTCCATGTCCATCGAAGACCCATTTATGCAGACCTTGTACCCCAAGGCAGATCACATCATGCGCGAGTTTACGCGTGCGCAGACACGCCAAAGGTAGTGTGTCTCGAGGGTGCGATTGACACTGGATTCGAAGCATAGCTTTTGTTGCCATGTGCTTGTATCGCCATCCGTGTCAATGGGCAGTCCGAATGCGAAGTCACATGATCAAGACGGTTGGACAAAGTCGCAAAGAGGTTCAGCGGCCATTCAAGTTTCGATGCGTTCACTTGATCGAATTGACAGTAATGAGCAGATGCTGGCACCGATCATTACCGCATGCGTCCACTCATAGTCGCAAGTGCTATCAATGGTGAAAGGTTGGGCACATGTGTCAAACCTACTGACGCCGTGGCTGCTTGTAGTCGCTAATGACCAAGCCATGAATTGATGCCTGGTTGACGAAAACAGGTGGTGTGACTATCGATTCGGAAAACAGAATTGGTTGATGTGCTTCATAATACGCTGGTTGTGCATTTTCGTTCTTCATGTGATCATCTTCGTAGCATGACCATTTCGCAACTTGGTCAATGTGAGGTTTCCAAGCTCTCGTGCGAGTATTGACGACCATACATGACCTCGTTCGATTGGATACCATTTGTCGCGACCGCTATGGTCTAAGCACGAAAAGAGCTACGCATTTCGGATGCAAGGACTTTGTTTCGACGATGAGAATCATTTTTGCTACCCTAGATCAAATGTTCTACACGGTCCAACTTTTTTTAAACATTACGGCTAGTACGGCAAGCAGAGGACAACAAGCATTGTGTCCACCTGCGGATTCGTAGTGCTTGCCATGCAGAGTGACGGTCACAATGGAGACTACTGGCAGCCTAAGAGTGTAATACGTCAGGCATTTGTCGCTTCGTAGATTCGGAGAGCTAGATCTTGATCGATCGCAGCATGTGGCAAGCTGCCACATTATGCCTAACCTTAGGAGCTACACGACAACGACACAGCAGAAGCTTGTGCTCTCGGCTATAAGTGAAGTGACGTGGTACAGGGAGTCCCCGTATGCCCACAAAACAATCGCTATTGCTTCGTGACTTCCAGTCACACTGCTTGTGGTGTTGGTCGACCAGCATTTTTCTTAGATCGCGACTGATGGAGACAAAAAGGATCTCGCCCTTCGCTCCGAGTCGGACTGATGCTCAGTACACGGAAGCGGCAAGGGATGAATGGTGCGGTAAATTACAGGAAATGCAAAACCGTAAAGCTGCCATTACATGCTGGTCGGATCCGCGGCAATGCTGCTACTTAAATTCGTCCTTGCGCCTACTTAACTGCTCTGCGAATTGTAGATGTACACGACAAACTTGAAGGTAAGACCTCAAACTCATTCAATCGATGGGTGTCAAGGCAAGGACTTTCACGCAAGCCTACGTGAGAACATTGATGATACCATGGGGTGTGTACTGATTGTTGATACCCGCTTCTGTCTCGCAGACCCACACAAACTAGTTTATCGATTTATCCTGATCAACTGTACCGCCACTTGTGGTGGCAAATATCCTTACACTGATTTACTTACTTTAAGCGCCAACGGATCTTGAGATGGCCAAGAATGGTAGACTTCTAGCGATAGGAAGAGGCTTGTGCATGATTTTATTTGTGTCGAGAGTGGATGCATGATGCTAGCAACATAGCACCACGTATTGACATGGACAACGACTTCTTGATGGTAGAAGGTTGAGACCTTTTTGGATCGATGCGTAGTTGTTGGTGAGAGCATGGAAAAGATTCAGAGTCTGATGGATGTCTCTACTCTTATCAACCATTGCTCGACGACACATTACGCGTCGTTGCTTGTTACTGGCTCAAGACGCTGGAAGGATCCAGCGCGACCAAATGTAAGATCAGCATATACAGATCGCTCCCTGGTACAGTAAACAAGTTTTTGGGTGGCAAATTACAGGAGGAGTATGTGCAGGCAGCTGGTTGAGAACTGTGTGATCGGACAGTCAGGTGGATTGTTTTTTGATACGGGCTTGCTCGTCGTAACGAGCACACGAGTCTGGCTGATGTATTCATCATTTGATCAGTGTCATCATCACAAAAAGAATGATGTCATGTTGCGGAGCAATCTCTCATGCCATTGCTAATGCGCGACACGATGTTGCATCAAGGTCATTGTCGCATTCGGAGAGCATCACGTAAAGCATTTTGTCATGCACTTATCCACCCGAATTGACCAGGGTAAAACGAAAAGTCGTACAATGTGCTGCAGACATACCGTGTTTGGCATACAATACCCTCGACGAGAATGTTCGATGACATGCCCAAGTGGAAACAATAAGCTTGGCACCTGCAAGGGACCAAGACTTGCCAAGAGTTTTGTACATTCCCTACAGTTCCTGAGTATTGACGGATGATTTTGAGTCTAGAGCTACTAGACGTGCACCAAAGTGCAATTGCGTCTTTAATGCAAGACGAGCAAAGGGACACAAAGGGATGGATGAAAGGCATCGATTGAGCAACGAAGAGTTGCGTAGAAAATTCATGCAAGTCGTGTAGCATCACTGTCGACGAGATCGTGTCCTCAGCGCTCCTTTTCAGCAACTGCGCACTTTCAAAGGACTTACCGAGCACGCGATTTCGGCACTGTACGGATCACCGTCGATACGCCGTCAACAAACTTGGTCCGGAACACAACGTTGGCGTTGTTGAACATGCCCTCCTTCAGTGACACTACGATGAACTGTGAGTGCGAGAAGTGGGACCGAATCATCTGGCCGATGTTCTGGGTGTGCGACAGATCCAGCGCAGCATCGACTTCGTCAAGAATGTACATCGGTGCAGGCTTGAAGAGTAGAAGCGACAAAATGAGTGACAGCGCAAGTAGCGAGCGCTGGCCACCACTCAGCTCCGTCAAGCTCTCTTTCCACACACCACCAAACGATACGCGCACTTGAAGGCCGTCCAGAATGGTCCCTAGCACGACAGTAATAAGCAATAGTCAGTAAGAGCACTCTGATTTCGTCGATCGCGCAAGAAAACGTAAGCCTACCGTTTGTAGGTGGGTCCAGTTTCGCGTGCGTTCCAGGTAGCAGTGTGCCGAAGATGGAGCCAAAGTCCTTGTTGACCTTCACCCATGTTGTCTGAAGAGCCTCGTTCTTCTTCGCGTCAAGCTCCTTGATAACGGATGTAATTTTCTCCTTGTCGTTCTCGATGATGTGACGCTTATTCATGAGACCTTGATACTCTTGCTCGGCCTTCTCAATCATACCCATGACTTTTTTGTTAATCTTCTTCGACAAAGCACCTTGCGTTTCCTTCAATTCCAGCAGACGGCGATTCGCACTTGAAGGATCTCGACGCTGGAAGTCATAGTCGGTGTGTTCACGTCCGAAGAATTCCTTCTCACTTTCAATCCACGGGTGTGCTTTCTCCAACTTCTTTACCATCACCTTGGCATCGCCTTCGTCTTTAGCCGTTCGAGATATTTTGTGCTCCGCCTTCTTGCGTTCAATCTCCAGATCACTTTTCTTTTTCGAGAGAGCACTCTGACGTGCACTCAATTCCTTAAGTTGATGGTCACACAGAGTCAAATGGCTGCGTCGCTCTTCAAGCTTCTTGGAGGCATTCTCGTACGTACCCTGGATTTCAGCCAGCTTGTCTTCCACCTTCTTCTTTTCGTTGTTTAGCGCAGCAAGCTCTTTTTGAATGCTGGATATATTTTCGTTGTTCCCTGCAAGCTCCTGCTCAGTAGATTCCAATTCCAGCACCAACTCTGATAGCTCTTGCTGAGCAGCCTTAAGATCCACATCAACCTTTTGAGTCTCCTTTTTGGCCTCGGCGAATCGCTTCTCCAGAACACCAATCTTTGATTGTCGCGACTCCTTCAGGTTCGCAATGTCAGTGTCCAGAATCTTCACCTCCTCCGCCAACTGAACGACAGCTTCGTTTTTAGCAACCAAAAGCTCTTTATCCTGAGCATACTGCTCTTCGGATGCAGCAACGTCGCGTTCCAACTGGGCAAAAACACTACCCGCAATACGCTCATCAAGCAAGCGCAGCTCGTGCTCTTTCAGCTCAATCTGTTTTTCCAGTTGACGAAAGCGACCAGAATCCTAGACAACACGGTACACCCACTTAGCACTATCGCGAGGAAATCATTTCTATCAGAAGGAACAAACCTGTTTCATTTCATCCAAGAGTCGTGAACTTTCCTGGCACTCCCGTCGCATATCACTGACCTCCCGGGTGTGGTTGATCAATTGATGAAGCTTCAGAAGGATCGGAGTGCCACTGGATGGCGTAGAACCTCCTTGAAGCGTACCTGCTGGATCAAACGAATCGCCATCGAGGGTCACCGTCTTGACCTTGATATCCCTGTGGAACGTAACATTCTTCGCAAGCTCACTTGTTTCACAGATAATAGATGAGCCGAATGCATACTCCATCGCCGGAAGGAGCTCCGACTTGAAGTGAATCAATTCCATCGCTTCCCACACTTTGCCACCTTGCTGGTGGGCTACCTGTCGAGCCTTGTCCATTTTGTGACGGTCCACTGTCTTGCGCGAGATGCGGTTGAGCGGGATAATTGTGACTCGGTTCATGAGACGGCCAAACTTGAGAATGTCCTTGGCGGTCTTCTCATTGTCTACCACGATCTGATAAAGCTTTCCACCGGCAGCAATTTCTAAAGCAAGTGCAGACCACTCGTTCTTCGTCTCAAGCAGGTTAATCAGCACACCCATTACGCTCTGTCTGTCAAAATTGCGGTAAGGGTCCGTGTACTTGAAATCCAATCGGGACGACAGCCCTGATGAAATCTCATCCACTTCCCTTTCAGCGCGCACAATCTTCTGCTGCAGCCCACTAACGCGGTCATGAAGCTGGCGCTCCTCGTCGGGATCGAAGCTACTCGTAAGTTGATCAAGTTTCTGCTGCATATGCTGCAGCTCACCGATCTTGTGCTTACGCTCTTCGTCCATACTGCGGTTGTTCTTGCGTGTTTGCTCAATTTCACGACGCTTGTGCTTAATGCTTTCCTCCATGTGCTTCAGCTTCAAGTTGATCTGCTTGATCGCAGTGTTGTTCTCCTGCAACTCTCGCTGTTTTGACACGAGGCGCTCCGACAGAGACTCATCGCTTTGTCCACTCTGCTCCATACCAGCATTCAGTGCCTGGATCTGGCGCTGGTAATCGTTTGCCTCTGTTTGTTTGGCCGTGTACATCGCTTCAATGCGGGTCACCTTCGCTTTAGCTTTCTCAATATCTGTTGCCAACTTAGACATGGTCTCTTCCGTCTCTGCTCGTTGCTCGTTTACGCCTGCTAACGCACTCACTTGCTGCTCGATTGAGGCCTTGCAATGTTCCAACTTGGTGGTAAACTTGACCACGTCCTTACCAATCTTTTCCACATTATCTTTCAGCTGCTGAAACTCTTTGCCCATTTCCTTCTCTCGCTGTTGCTGCAGTACCTCGACCTCGTCTTCCACCTCTTCAATCTCGCGTTCAATCCGTCCTTCTTCTTCCTTCAGAGCTCGCTGCGCCTGCTGCATCTTTTCCACATGCTGCGCTGTATTCTTCAACGCGTCTTGTGCTTTTTGGTAGTCAAAAGCGACACAAAAGCGCTGAAGGCGCTCCATCTCAGTGTTATTAGCGGCCCACTTCAAGTAGTGCGTTTTCTCGGCCCGCAATTTCTCGAGCGTCGGCGTGATCTCGTTGGCCAAGATGCTATTGATCTCCTCCACCTTCTTCTCCTTCTTGGTCATGGTCTTGAGTGCCGCGAGCTTCTTGTTCTCGTACATCCTTGTGCCCGCCGCTTCTTCAATCATGCCTAGGATCTCGGGTGGCTTCATATTCAAGACCTTTGTGATCCGGCCTTGCATGATCAGAAAGTGCGGGTTGTTCACGTTAAGCTGCACCGAGTGAAAGAGGTTCTGCACTTGACTCACTTGGGCCGTGTGGCCATTGATCAGGTACTTGTTGCGTCCGCCAATCACGACTTGGCGAGCCACGGACATCTGCTCGTACTGCTCGTAGCCCACGGGCGAAGCTTTGGCGTCCTGGTTGTTGAACACGATCGTGACACTGGCTTTGGTCACGCCTGCTTGGCCCTGTTTGTACACGAGTTCCTGCAGGTTGTTCGCGCGCACTTGCGACAAGTTGGTGATGCCCAAGACGAAGCAAATGGCGTCCAGCACGTTCGACTTGCCGCTACCATTGAGCCCCGTGATGGCGTTGAAGCGAGGGTCGAACCCGCTGATGACCGTGCGCGTCGCGTACGACTTGAACCCGTCGAGGATGATCTCTTCAATGTGCATGAGCGACGGGGGGAGCGAGGAGTCGGTGGTTCTCCCTTGGAATGGACGTCGAGCTGGACGTCGGAAGTGGGTTGGTGGAATGAAGAGGTTGGATGGGAGGGATGTTTGGGGTGCAGGCTGGACCGAGCACGAAGTACGTACGGGTTGGAAGGAGATGATGACCCTACAGCATACAAAAAGCAAGAGAGTCGGAGCTCTCTTTGCTGCAACGGGGTTCCGAATCAGGCCATGGATTCCACGTTGAGCTTGACGAACGACGAACTCATTGTTGCTTCTAGGCAAGACTTGTAGGGGCAGTACGAGAAGAGTCCTCCTACTCTGGTCGCGAGTCCGTGGCTTACGTGCTTCCAACGTTAGTAAATTGCTAGTGGACTGAGTTCAACGAAGCTTCATCGGCGACCCTTTCGCGCTTGTGCGTAATTTGCATCGCCCGCTTGAAGGCGAACTTGTGCACCCCCACCGAGCACGCACTACGTCACGACTATATTGCGTCTCCAACAAGCACGGAGCTAGCTACAACGACAGCATCGTTCGTGCCGAGCTGAGCAACTAGCTTGAGGCTGTTCTCTGCATGTTGCTAGCTCTTCGCAAATCCGTATCCTGAACAGCTAAATGCCAGGTGGAAGTTACCGCAGCATCAATGTGCTGAAACCTTACACCAGCTGACCGAAAGAAGCTGCAATAACCTGGGCAAGAGAGGGTATCGTTGAAGGAGCGGCATCATCGAACATGTCGGACTGGTAAATCGATCGAAAAGCCGCTGGTTGAGGATGCCAGTTTGACTCGGTTGCCATGTCTCCTGCTTTTGTCGGGTGAGCTCCAGGGCGGCAGAGTGGACGCAATGTTCCCGCTTTTGCAGTCATTTGTTCGGATATTCTTACCACTCGAGATCGAACATCTTCCACAACGTTGACGCGCATAAGCGTTCACGTGCGACTATAACACAATTTGTAACGAAATGTCCCTGATCGTCCGCTATTCCTAGTCCTACCATGTATTCACATCTCCAGCATTCATTTGCCTTTGCAGCGATCATAAATGAGCAAACGGTGTGCGAGCGATGGAAAGTAATCAGGATAAACAGCTTCATGGCGTCTTCTCATACTGCGAGCTGGCTGTTCGGCTAACTCCTTCGTATGCTGTTTAGAGTTGTAGAAAGCTCCATCTGTCCATCCAGAGAGCACTTCGCGTATTTGAGGTACCACAAAAGTCGGCAAGTGTATCGTCGTTACGTACTATGGTCGGATGGGTTTCCATACATCGCACATTGCCATCAGCAGAATGTATGCCTAAACAAACTGCTACACTCTTCATGATCAACACAACTGCACAAGCAGTGTCTAAAGTCGAGCCATTAGTTATATCGTGCATTACCGATCGTAACAAGCATCTCATCGTATTAACGCTACCGATTTTCCGGACATTGCACCACACACAACCATCTGATCATCCTCAGCAATGTAAAGACTAAAAACACAGACGAACGTAGCGCCTCGTCGCGGTTGCGTTCGTAAAAAGGAGTAATTACACACCCACCCACGATCCACCACTCCAACCCGCATAAAACCCGGGTCTTTTCACCACCACGCTTTCAAAAACTCCGCTTCCACCCCACCTCCGCATATTCTACATGATAGTTTGTCCACTCCGCTGCGTCGCCTCAAATCCCCCTCCACGTGTCGGTCGCTCCCGTCTTCCCCCGTCTTCCCTCATTTCTAAAAGAGGCTCGAAAGACCCAGAGCTCCCGTCTCCAGTCCACTCGGCGTTGACTTATGCGGTTCCTGCACCTGATTCGGCCCGTCATGTGCGTGCTGCCCGAGGTGGCGCACCCGGACCGCAAGATCCCGTTCCGCGAGAAGGTGCTCTGGACGATCATCACGCTCTTCATCTTCCTCGTGTGCTGCCAGATCCCGCTCTACGGCATCCAGACGTCCAAGTCGTCGGACCCGCTCTACTGGATGCGCGTCATCCTGGCGTCGAACCGCGGGACGCTCATGGAGCTCGGCATCAGTCCCATCGTCACGTCCGGCCTCGTCATGCAGCTCCTGGCCGGGTCCAAGATGATTGAAGTGGACCAGTCGCTCAAGGAAGACCGCGTGCTCTTTAGCGGCGCCCAGAAGCTCTTTGGGATCCTCATTACGCTCGGGGAAGCCGTGGCCTACGTGGTCTCGGGCATGTACGGCAACATCTCGGACATTGGCGCGTTCAACGCCATCCTCATCATCCTCCAGCTCCTCTGTGCCGGTGTCTTGGTCATTATCCTCGACGAGATGCTGCAGAAAGGCTATGGCCTCGGCTCGGGCATCTCGCTCTTTATTGCGACGAACATTTGTGAGAACATTGTGTGGAAAGCCTTTTCGCCCACGACGATCAATACTGGACGAGGCACGGAGTTTGAAGGCGCGATCATTGCGCTGTTCCATCTGCTGATCACGCGCTCGGACAAGCTTCGGGCACTTAAGGAAGCGTTCTACCGCCAGAACTTGCCCAATGTGACCAACTTGCTGGCGACGATGTTTGTCTTTATTGTCGTGATCTACTTTCAAGGGTTCCGGATTGACCTGCCGGTCAAGTACCAGAAGCTGCGTGGACAGCAAGGCACGTACCCGATCAAGCTCTTTTACACGTCCAACATGCCGATTATCCTGCAGACGGCACTGGTGTCGAACTTGTACTTCATCTCGCAGCTGCTGTACAGGAAGTTCAGTGGCAACTTTTTGGTCCGTCTGCTCGGTGTGTGGCAGGATGTGGAAGGCAGTGCCGGACAGACTGTACCGGTCGGCGGGGCTGCGTACTACATGTCGGCCCCGAGCAATTTGGCGCAGATCTTGTACGACCCGCTGCGTTTCGTGCTCTACGTCGTCTTCATCCTGGGCTCGTGTGCACTCTTTTCCAAGACGTGGATTGAGATCTCGGGCTCGTCGGCTCGTGACGTGGCGAAACAGCTGCGCGACCAGCAGATGGTGATGAAGGGCCACCGTGACTCGTCGATTGTGCACGTGCTGAACCGCTACATTCCTACAGCTGCTGCGTTCGGTGGCATGTGCATTGGTGCACTGTCAATGGTGGCTGACCTGCTGGGTGCTATCGGTTCGGGCACTGGTATTTTGCTGGCTGTGACCATTATCTACCAGTACTTCGAGACGTTTGCACGGGAGCAGGCAGAGATGCCGCTTAGCGGCCTGTTTGGCTTCTAACTGGCTCGCTGTGAACGCGCAGAGCCACCTGCATGACTGGACAGCATTGACGACGACAACAACGAAGAGGGAGGAGAGATTGACTGCCTACGAGGGTGTGTTTGTTCCCGTTCAAGGAGCACTTTCAGGTGCTCTGCTGAATCAATAGTTGAATTTGGTTAGGATCATCAGCAAATGAGCAGCGAGATGAGAGGCCCTTCCCCGCTGCTTGAATCGTTCGTTCACGAGCGAGGCAGACGTCATCTCGACTGCTCTTAGGTGCGCGATGGGTAGTCAATTGATCTGAAACTTCATCGGGACGCTGGAGGTGTAGTTCGGCGGTAAGGTGCGAAGCAGCGTCACAGAATACAATGAACAGTTGTCCATGAGCATTGTATTTTGCCACGTCGAACGCAGCGGATGATGCGTTTGTACTTGTTACGTCAACTCGTGCACTAAAGCGCTCGGCGGTTGGGGTGCGCTGGCGGGCGACTGAACTGGTGAGGCGTGCTTGAACTGCTGCTGCCAGCGAACTCTAGTTGCCCTGGACTGGGACCGCGGGACTTGCTGCTGTTTGTGAACGAACCACTAGGTCCGCTGAGACTTCCACCGCCGCTTTGCACGAAGCTGTTGGAACTACTAAAGCTGCTCGCGCCATTGCTACTTTCGCGACTCTGGCTGAGCTGCTTCGCTTTCGCACCCGCTTTCAACGTCTGATACCACTTGTCGTACTTGGCAATGCGGTCATCCTATACACACACCAATGGTAAGTCTCGTTACGTCCGATTGTCAACCCAATGCAACGAACGCGCACCTTGTCTTTCATCTCTCGCATTAGCCTTGTAATCTGCTCCTCCTGTCGCTCAATTTGATCGTTCAAGGTAGTGTCAACCCTGCGAGAAACAAACATCAACGTACAGCACGTAAGTGCACAGGACAACAGCGAAAAAGAGAGATGCCGACGTCTAGCACTCACCGTCCTGCACTGTTTGTCTGCAAAGGAGTCGGAGCAGCACGATTCCGCTGACGTCTCCATTCCTCTAGCGCTCTCTTTATCACCACCAACTAGAAGCCCGTGCAGCAATACGCCCATTTAGCTGCATTCCGGTTGTGCAAAAGCATGAGGACACACGCACCTTCTGATTGTAGTCTGTCTTGAAACGATCCATGGATTCACGGATCTCACGGTTCTCAGCTTGTACATTCGTCAACGCTTCACATTTCTACACGAAAAGACAACGACAAACACGGTCAGACGCAGTCTCATGTGAAAGCAGACGTACAATCATACGTAGCGTACGTTCACCAGCTTCGAGTTCTCACTGCTGAGCGTCTTCACTGTGTTTAGTAGTCGAGCGATCTCCATCTTCTGCTGAGCAACCTTGTCCTGCAATCCGTCAAACTCTTCTTGTCTATAAGTTGACTCGGTTCCGCTACCGAAAGACTGTCTTCCATTCTTGTTTCGATGCGCCAAGTCGCCCATCGGCGCATCACCTGATCTGCGCGGGTCTGACGGACCGCGCCCACCCAGTTGCTGCTCCATTAATCTTAACACGAAACAGTGAGTCATTTTCTACTACACATGACGATGCACTCATCGAAACATCCGCACCGTTGGCGCTGATTTCTCATCCTAGACGCCACGGCAGCTCGCAACGTCGAGCCCCCATTCACTGCAGTGGCCACTACTCCGACCATGTTCCTAGCGTAACACAACGAACATCGTACATCAGCCTTCTTCTGCACACCCGATTACCACCACCACGCCCGTACCTCGTCTTTGCAGGCAGCAAACAAAACGAATCTCCCAACGACGACGATAAATGGCGCGACGACATGAGCAAGTTCTGCAGCACACCACACGTGACGTTTCATACTAACTTGAGCATGCATCCCTCTCTCCTTCTCGTCATCCCTTCTTCTTCATGTGTTACCTTATCTGCCGAGCCAGGACGCGACAAACCAATCTCATTAAGCCGTCTCCAGAGCTCTTCCATCTCTGCTGCCGCCACGTGCAGCTCAGTCTCCACCTTGTGTCCTTCCTCTGGATCCAGAGCTCCAGCTTTATCCTCCATATCCTTCTGCTCTTTGTCCAGATCTTCTGGCGTGTCTTCACGATCTAGAGTCTCGCCCTCTATCCCCCCTTTCGTCCCCACTCTCTCCTCCACTGGATCAGGATTCCTCGCACGCGCGACCTTCGCCCTGTACTCGTAATTCTCAGCCAACAGCATCAAAGCGTCGATCGTACGCTTTCCTGAGACACGTTGCGCGGCCTCGAGAAACTTTTCACTAGCCAAATGACCTTCTTTCTCGGCTTGGCCATACTAGAGCGAAAGTGACGAGAACGAGAGCAGTTAGAGCGTCATTACAGTGCAAAAATGTGCATACGAAAGAAGAGGTGGAGACGAATGCGTACGTCATCTTTTTGTAGAGCTTCTTCCGCGCGAATCGCGTGGAAATGCGCTTGTACGGCAGGCGCGGAACTCTCGTACTCGTCGAGCTCAACCGCTTTCCATCCCATGATGATCTGAGTATTTCTGAGTCGAAGCATGCTGATCGATATGTTGCAAATCGAGGAGCTAAAACGTGTTTGAGAGGGATGAGGTTTTATGATCGCTGATTGCGATAGTGTACGACCAGTTGCCGAAAGTGTTCGAGCGTTTTCCATCTGAACTGACCGCACTTAATCAAGCGCCTCGAGCCAGCAATTTTAAGCCAGCATCTCAGGACTCAGCGGATGGCTGGCTCTTGCAAAAAGCCAGACCTTTTGTGAACCGCCATTTGATTTCTTCCCGACAGCTCGCATCTTCTTCTGGAGCAAGACTTACGCCAAGAGCCACAGCAACAAATTTCTACGATCTCGCTAACAGTCATCAGGCCATTTAGTTGCTCAAACCCTTGGCTGCAACGACCCGATTGTTGCGGAAGGAAACACAAGTGGAGCTACTGAGCGTAATAACGTCATATTGTCGCCCTCTGGTCAAGTTAAACCTGGCAGTTCGGTACTCTTCAGCACAGCTTGGCAGTTCTCAATCATTGCGCTATCGTCGATCAACTTCCGCGTAAGAGCTCATCAAGCCAAGCAGAGCGTGATCTGGTCCAACCGACATACGACGTCTTGCAAAGGTGATGCGTCGTCGGTAAGGTCAAAAAAGAGGGCGTGAGCGGATCTCCTGTTTTCAACGAAGATTAATGACGGCGGATTCTTACCGCGAGCGCGCCATCGCGACGTTGCTCCTTATTCTTCTGCCTGGTCTTAGTCGTGGTCCACACTATCTTGGGCTCTGTAGCAAACGCTACGGTCTCAATTCGAGTCCTTTGCACGTATCAGCCCAGTACAATCGTTTGGAGCGATGTATTGCCTGTGGCGCCATTCTTTGATACACCAGCTTCATCATGAGATCAATCCCAGTTACGCTAACAATCGTTTCTGCATGTGTTAACGTTGCGCGCATGAATAGCATCATGTAGAGACATTTCCCAGCGCCACCGCCCTGCCTTCAAATCGGCAAGAGGATAAAACCGCCATTTTCGTCAACTAGTCACGATGCTGCGACAATTTTCAAGAGCATAACCTCAACAGCGTCGCACAAACGGCCTAGGACGCCCCAGAAAGAAGCTGTGTTGTGTTGTGGTGGTTATGGCGCTCCGACACCAGAAGCTCCCATACGCATCTTGACGCCAATCCCGTTGCGTGCTTGAACTAGCCCGCCGCATTTTCCCCATATGTTCATATAAAGCCAGTGCCGATTAGTATCAGACAGTACGATAGCTTCAGTAAAAGTGTGCCAGGCTGTAACAGAATACGGTCGTTTACATCATAATGGATGCACGACGTCGCGCCATTCATTTATCGTCTCACTAGCTTAGGCAAGCGACTGGTAGACAGTAGCAATAAAGCACCAAGTCGCGACACGCGGGCTAGAAAACGTACAGCTTTCTGACGCGCTTGCCCGGTCGGTATCGCTTCGTGTGGTCATTCAGCTTTTTCCTCTGCATCGCACCCACGTCTTTGACAACGCAGCAAGTACTTGACTCTTCCTTCCATGGTCAAACTAGTGCATGCGGTACTTCTAAGTGCCGCAACTGCCTCATTTGCCAAAGCTGCTGGTCCGTACGAGTACAAGACCGTCGATGTCGACTACGGGATGGACGAGGATGACGATATGCCACGTAGTGTCATCATGATGATCCCGGACGGCACGGGACCCAATGTCTTCACCCTTGCACGCACGGTGCTCGACCCGACGCTGAAGACCCGACTCCACGTCGATCCGCACCTCATGGGAACGATCCAGACGCACTCGTCCACGAGTTACATCACTGACTCGGCAGCTGCTGCTACTGCTTACTCGACGGGTTACAAGACGTTCGACGCGGCCGTTGCAGTGGACACTTACAACCAGTCAATCGGGACTGTATTAGAGGCAGCAAAAGCCCGGGGGATGGTGACTGGCATGATCGTAACGTGTCGCGTCACTCATGCGACACCGGCCTCATTTGCTGCTCACATTTACGAGCGAGACCTGGAAGACGAGATTGCTGCACAGTACGTTGCAAACAAGAACCTCGACTTCTTGTTGGGTGGTGGCAGGAAGCATTTCAACGCGTCCATGCTGGAAGACCTCAAGTCGAATGGCTACACGGTGGCAAGCAACTACCAGGACTTGGTGGACTACCAGTCTGCTCATGCCGACACAGGCGCTCTTCGCTTGTTCGGTCTCTTTAAAGAGGGCCACATGTCGTATGAGGTTGATCGGCTACGTATGAAGGCTGCGAACAACTCGACCGCTCGGGAACCGAGTCTTTCCGAGATGGTGGAGATCGTGCTTGGTCTACTGCGCAACAATGAGCAGGTGAAAAAGCATGGCTACTTTATGATGATCGAAGGTTCGCGTGTTGACCATGCATGCCACTCGAACGATCCAGGCACAGCAGCAAAGGAGGCAATTGCATTTGATGAGTCGGTCGCTGTGGTACTGGAACACCTAGAGCAGAGCCCGAACACTGGGATGCTGTCTGCTGCTGACCACGGTACTGGTGGTCTCACCCTTGGACGTGGCCCCGCTGTCCCCTACGCGTGGTACCCGACGATGTTGCAGCGGCAAATCATGTCGACTGAAGCCATGCAGGAACATTTGGATGTGATCCTGGCAAGTACCGGATGCGCTCCTGGTGCAAACGAGACGTGCAAGGCCCTTCTACTGGACTCTTCGAAGCAAATGCTGGCACAGTTTACGAACGTAACGTTTGTCACGGACGAAGACGTGGCTACTCTCGTAAAGGAGATCGCTGCAGCTGTTGATGACACGCGTGACTTGAGTGTTGTTTTGGTCGAGTTGGGAGCTCTCATCAGTTTACCTGCATTGGTCGGCTGGACTACCATTGGCCACGTGGGCACGGATGTGAATCTGTACTGCAAAGGTCCGCAGATCTTCGAGCGCATGTGCAAGGGCTCCCACGAGAACGTCTACCTGAACAAAATGATGACGACGTTTTTGGGACTGGAGCACCAGCAAGAGCTAGAGACGATGAAGCTCCGCAATATGACGGTGCTAGAGGCGCCAATTGCGTTCACGCCTTAAGCTGCAGTAACACCGTTTCGTTGTCGTAGCTTCAGTTGGTTCTTGCTAGAGTGTTTTTCCATTCAGTCTCGATCAAAATTCAGTTGACATGACCTCGTTGTTGTACTTCGTGGCGAACGAAAGGAGGACCCTGAGGGTTTTCGTACGTTAAAGTCTCTGAACCAGGACGTTACACGTGGCTCATGTAGCCATTGACTGTGCCAGTGAGCTCTAATATCCTACTGCAGTCGCACCACATGCGAGAGCGGTCCTTGTTTGCTGTAAAGTTGCTCCCTCGATGACCTAAAGGCTGAAACGGGGACAAGTTGCCTGGCAGTCACATGATCAGCAACATTTTAATGACGGGATGCGCGTCACGGGTCAGTAAAAGCGAACATCGAACAGACACCTGAGACGTGTGGGGGTCGAAGCCAGTTCGGCTTCTGAGAACATTCTACGAACGATCGTGGCCTAAGCCACGTGCAGAAGGTACGATCTCAGCAACCTGCAGATACTGCTATGGGACGTGAAAAAAGCATGCCTAAGCAAGGTAGATGTCGACCATCCTTATCAACGCCGTCGGTCAAGGCGTCACACAAATAGCGCAAGATAAAAGTCAAGCAATGAATTAATCGCGAGGGTACGCTGAATGCACCTTAGTGAAGGATCAAGTGGACAAATGGGGGACAGTTGCTGACAATGGAGAGAAAACCCAACGCGTGAAGAGCGACAGCGAGGGGGCGGTTGAAGTACCACGAGCCGTCCACGAGACTGACTGTTGGGTCCGGAAGTCCGTAACCGCCATGAAGACTTCACCGCGCGTGTTAGTCGGTCTTGACCCGTTCAATGAGCAGTGGTAGAAACGTGGCCGTGTCAAGAGCGTATTCATGGTGTCCAATCGCTCGCAGCAGCGCCGCTCCAAACACGCTGTGCGACACCACACCGACGGTTTGAGCTGTCGTAGTGTCAAAGATAAGCTCCAGCAACTTGGTTGCGCGGACTTTCATCTCGGCGTCTGTTTCGCGATGGTCGGCTCTCCACCACGGATCTTCATTCGACGCGATGCTACTGAAGTCCACCTCGGGGTATTCCATTCGTTTCTCCGAGATGCTCCGACGCTTGTCACACGTAAACACACCCAGTATCTCTCGAGCCAACTCCATGGGCTCTTTCGTGATGCCAGCAGTCTGGTTCTGATACGCAATGGTAAACGTACGCAGCGTCCGCTCCAGCGGTGAAATCACCACGTGTTGGAGGTGGAGACCGTCCGCAACTGCAGCATTGAGCACGACTGAAGCTGCTCCTGCTTGCTGCATGCCCAGAGCTGTCAGGGGGGCATCCGTGAACTTTGGGTCCCTGCCAACAGTGTCCCATGCTGCACCATACTGCGCAATCGCGACGTTGTGGATACCTTCTCCATGACGTAAGAAGACGATGAGCTTCACTTCAACTCCTTCTCGTTGTTTTGCGTCGATCTCAGCCTGGACGTCGTGCCAGGTCTTCCCTTCGACTAACCCCATGCGAGGCAGGTTCGTCGTTGGAACCACTTGACTTGAATCTCCCTGGACAAAGAACCCAGGGCGATAGTGAAAACTGGTAGACGTAGATTGCTCACCACGGACTGGAGCGATCGCGAGGAGCAGCGTGCAGACGATCAGATTCAGCATCTTGCGACTCAGACGTTGGCTGCCTTGAAGCGGTGAAAAGCCACAGTGATTTCTGAAAGTTAGGAGGAGGGATCGATCCTCTCTCTCGAACGAGCAGCTTGGATAAGGAAAAGGGATCGATGAGACACCACCATCCATCACCATTTGACTGGTGAGGAGGACAACATCCGTCCGGAGACCGAAGACGAGAGCACGATGGATCAGTAAAACCTCCTTTTTCTGCATAAGGAACAGGTCCTGGACCAGCCTGATGGCCAGCTAGACTGAGCTTTCAACCTATCGACCAGCAACTACGATACCGTGAACGCCACGTTGATCTTCTACTGCAACTCGTCCTCTCTCGCGTCAGTAAGCAACATGGGGATGAACTCTGCATTTCTAGGTCGATAGTAGCGATGACCCACTGCCGCAAAACAGCCGCGACAAAAGCCGCTGTGCGAGACAACGAGCACGCAGCGCTCGTCAACCTTGTCCAGCACCTTGTCCAGGAACGTGGCCGCTCTTGCAGCAACCTCGCTGCTCGTCTCTCGATGGTCTGGTTGCCACCACGTGTCATCGTCACTTGCTACATGGACAAAGTCCAAGTGCGGATACGCCTCTCGCTTGGAGGTGATGACTTTGCGTCGATCGCAGTTGACGACTCCAAGGGTCTCTCTCGCTAGCTCCATCACGGACACGGGAATGTCCCGCCGTCGGTGACACACCCGGTCGTACGTCTGCAACGTGCGGTCCAACGGAGAGACAAACACTCGTTGGAGTTGCAGCCCGCAGTCTTTGATCTGCTCCTCGAGCATCGAAGCAGCAGCTTCAGCCTGCTCCTGGCCGCGTGCTGTCAATGGGGCGTCAATGAACTCGAGCAATCTCTCGTACTGTTGCTGCCATAGTTTCGCACCGACTCGGGCCTTGGTGGCGTTGTGTGTGGCTTCTCCATGTCGTAGCAGAATCACCAACTTGATCCGTCGAGAGGGATGTCGGACCTCGAACTTGTCCATATACGCGTAGACATCTGCCCAGGATTTGCCATCCAAGAGTCCCATGCGCAACGGCGGGTCCCCCATCTCGTCCACTGCTTCGTCTGACATGTCCATACGAAAGAAACCGGAGACGCAGCGCAGATGGGCGGATACTGGACGTGAAGATGTCGTCATGGCGGGCCAACGTGCTGCTTGTGGTCGATTGAGATGTAGGGACTATTGTGTGGATGTGCGGGTGGCTGTTTCCTAGTAGTACTTGACGCTATTTTGGCTTGCGCTTGCAACGAGCATGCGATAGACTTGTCATGGGACGGGCGATTCAGATGTGACTGGACGGACGTGTCAGACGCACATGGCACAGTCTGGAGAAAACGTTGCGTCTCCCAGTGATCGTTTCTCCTTCGTTTTCAGCTGAACGTTTTGCAGCTGACACGACGGGATCAACTACTTGGCTCAAGTTGTGTGTTTGACCTTTACGAGCGTCTGGATCGCATCAGGCTCATTATAGCGAGGCGAGACCAGTGCTGAGACGCTGGCCACGAATGGAATAGGCTGAGCTACTTCAAGTCCTTCTTGACTGCCTTTTTCTTGCTCGACAGCGCCATCTTCGCCAAAGTGATGAGGATCTCGTAAGGCAGCTGTACCAAGCACTAGTCGGAGATGGTGGCGAGCTACAAACTGGCTCACGTGTCGATTCAGGCTTGTTCGGGCGGAGACATCATCCCGCTGCTATAGTCTGCATCGTGTCACCTAGACACAGACTGAGCGACGATTCAATCGAGCGATCAGATGGAGGTATCTCCGACACGCGTCTGACACGCAACCATGCTACCGTTGAGTCGTGCGAAACCTGTCAGCATGCTTTGTCGAGCGCATCACTGCGCGAGCTTTTTGTCAGCCCGTGTACCATAAAGACGCCTGTCCGTTCTGGCGTTGCCCACGGACGCTACCGCGAGACTTGCCCAGTACTTAAACGGTGACGCAAAGCTGATCCTGACATTCGTGTTCGTTATGGCAGTAAAAGCTTCGCAACTGTGACGATACGCGCATCCAGCTCGCTTGAGAGAGGAGACTGGATGGTCGAGACCATGCATTGATTGATGGTATTGATCGACGTACACGTGATGTACGTGCTCGGGAGACAGCTCCCTATGAGACGGCGATGCCAGAATCGATCTTTCCAATGCTGCCCACTGGCGAGTCGTAGAAGCTACCGCACTTTGCTAGCATTCTGTAACTAACACAGCGGGTGATACTTACAGCTCCACATGATCGCTCGGATCAAGCTTAGTGCTCCACAGAGCCGCTGACTACGACAACATTGTCTACTTTTAACTACGCCTGTGTCTCTCGTGGATGGTGCGCCCACCTCATGTGCAAGTCGAGTTTGAGCTTGGCGTTGTGACAGCTCTGAAAACGTCTCTCAGCGTATCCATCATGTGCGCTGAAAGCAGTTAGCTAGACTTCGTACGAACACGCAGGTCTGGGAGACCGGATTTTGAGATACGTTCGGGTTCGTTCTCGTCAACTTATCTGCCTTACTTCCTTTGGCTTGTTCTGGCAAAACCTGGTTCCTGGACAACGAAACGACCACAAATGATCAAAATTGTGCCGTCGTGCTAAACACCGACGGCCATTAGTAGGGCTCCGTCTTTCCGCGCCCCGTCCCGCGCAGGATGGGATGGGACGCAGGATACTGCGGACAAGATCAATGAGTATTTGACCTTACACAAATTTTGAAACGACCTTATCTGCAGATACATGAGCGCTTCTGTATGCGCTGAGGGTACACAAGGAAGCGAATAATGGTGGAGGTGCAAAATAATCCGCTACAGGACTGATGCTTACCTGCTACAACAAGTGTAAAAGCTGAATGCCTGTTCCAGCAGATCGCGATTTGGTGCCGCTGATGGCGTACTTGTGCAAGCTGCTCATCTTAAATGTGGCCGTAACAGAATTGAGAAGCATGACCACACTCATCAACACCAATGCAGTTGAGTTCAGCGAGTAGAGACGTCTTAAAGTACGGTCCTGACGAAGAGTTAAAGCTGTGCGATTGCTCGAAAGCTCGAAAGCGATCTTGACGCTCGCTGGAATGGTAAAACCATTTGACAAGGCTTTAGAAAAATCGTGTCACTGCCAAGAGAAACTTATCTGCCCAGATATTGAAGTCGTGATCTTCAAGTATGTCCATCGGATCGTCGCCGGGGACAACCAAATCATCTTTGCAAGCACCTAAATGCCTCGATGTATGCCTTGGCAGAATGGTCGAATTATGTCGCTAACTTCTGAATTTGACAATTAATACTTATAAACAGCTGACGCTTTCATTTTACTCTCTCTTGATTCCCAAGAATTAAATGAGTAGAAAAATAATAAAATCTTACTGGTGTTTTTTTAAAGAAGATTATAGTGTGGGATGTGCGCAGGATTATCATGGCTCATCCCACATCCCATCCCATGCGTGATGGGACGTGGGATACGAAAGATGGGACGTTGCGGGACGGAGCTCTATTCACCGACATAGCTACTTCATAAAAATTAGGCTATTGAATCAGATTCTTAAATACCAGAATGAGGCGAAATGATCCAATTAAGGCAAATAATAAACGGCCGGGTTCATTTTTATCCGGCTGGGTCTTTTTCAGGTATAGGGTATAAAGTCGTTAATTAAATGTTGCAGAATAATATTTAAAAATTATTTTAAATTGACTGTTGGTGACCCTCTCGCCAAAAGGGCATTCTCGTGATAGCTCTCGCGTTTCAAGTACGATGTACAATTCGATAGCGACTGCATTTGTGCAATTTTGTATAGTCGCACCACACCAATGACGAGCATGCTTGACGAGGTGTGCAAGGTCAGTCAAAATAGCGCCTATCGACTTAAACCCTATGGGTTTTTAGCTTCGGTGGCTGAAATCAGCCTTAACAGGCATAACAAGCAATAGAAAAAGATTGTGACGGGGTTGCACGAAATTATGGTACGTTGTACCAGGGGTGTTACACACCTGAGGTTATCCCTTTGTGAAGGTGATATAGAATATCTTATTGGTTTGTAAGGGCTGACGAGTGTCAGCCATTAGGTACGAAAGATCTTTGAGTAGGATTAAGATATTCTATAGGCTTTAACAAAATAAAATCAGTTCCCATTTTGATCTGAAGGACACGTGGCTTGCGAGCCGTCTTGATCGTTGATCACTGATCACTAAGAGCTAGCGACACCTCCTTGAGGTAGCTACTCTTGAGCACTGAGTGCTGTCGATTCACTGAATCGTTAGGTCCTCCTGGAACAGGGATCTGAAGCTGTAAAGCTTGTTGACTCGTAAAGTCGTTAGTCCTTTGGAACTAAGTTGCTCGTAGAGCGTTAAGTCTTCCTCTGACTTAAGGAGCTGTGTAGCTTCGCTACACTTGGTAGCACTCGTAGTCAATCTACGCCTGAGTCTTTAAGACTGATCCCCTGTGAGGATGGAAAAACCCACTCCCCTCTCTGAGGCCCAAAAGGTCGCGCTTGATAAGCTGACCGGATCTTTGGGTCCAGAGTACGTGGAGTTCCTTGTTTCACAAGGTCCTAAAGAGCTTAATGCACGTGTTGAAAGCTTCATGCAGTATGAAGCGACCCTTTTAGGGCAGGTCCAAGACCAAATAGCGTCGGCTATGCCTACACGCTACGTGTCTGTACCAGACGAAGAGGCTAAGCCTCGTCCACTTAGAGTGGAAGTAAAAAACTACTCCGGTTAAGAGGGTGAGAACCTCATCCTCTGGATCCGTGAGATCGAGATGGCCATGAGATCAGGTCTGATCACGCATGACCATCAACAGGTCTCGCTGGCTATCTCGAAGCTCGATGGTAGAGCTAGAGAATGGGCCTTGACGTGTAGCAAGTCGGTGGACATAGCGTTTTCCACATGGGAGTCGCTCAAGTCACAATTAGTACAGGTGTTTTCTCCACCTAACCAGGCTTACCGCGTGCGTTCACGCTTTCTTTCTACCCGCCAGGGTAAAAATGAACTATCGGACTATGTCCAAGAGCTGCGAACGCTCATGGCTGCAATGCAGTCTGACCCTCTGCCTGAAGCAGTCCATGTGACTATCTTCATGGAAGGTCTACGTACTGGCATTGCCAGAACCGAGGTTTTCCGGGTTCACCCCTCTACGTTTGAAGAGGCTGAGAGAATTGCTCTTAATGCTGAGCATAACTTCAAGTCGGCCAGAATTGGTTGGAAAGGATTTAATCCTCGCTCTGTAAGAGCAAACTATTAGGGTACCACTGCCCATAATAGGCCGGAACCGATGGATCTCAGCTATGCTGAAGATGGAGGTGAAGCTGAGCTTCAAGCTGCTGAGCAGCAACACGTCGTACGGCGATGCTTTACGTGCGGAAGCACTTAACACTTGCGTCGTGGTTAACCTTTGCGTAAGCAACGCCAGGCTACAAGCCAACACTCGACCCCAAGTCAGAAGTCTGGCATGGCACGGGGAAATGCCGACTCCCAGTAGGCGCGGGGCGCCCTACTGGGGAAGAACTATGTTCTGTTACACCTTTAGAAGGTAAAGGAATGCAGGGCTTAGCCCCAAAGAGTACCATACCTACAGGTATGGTGCGTGGATACAAGTCTGGCTTGTTGGTCGCCGAGGCGAAAATTAAGGGCTTTGAGAAGCCTTGGTCGATATTGATCGATTCTGGAGCGTCTTGCAATTATGCTCGACGCCGTTCCCTAGAGGGAAGTCAGCGTTATGCTGAGGCGCTTGCAGCGCATGAGGGTCATTCTATCACGGTTCATTTAGCGACTGAAAGTCGCGTAACTGTGCCTTAAGTTCCATTGAACTTAGGTATAAAGGTTTTAGACTTTGACAGTATTGAGCGCTGTCTTGTCCTAGATTTGGACTCGAGATATGATCTCATCCTAGTTATGGCTTGGCTTGAGCCACATGAGCCATGGATTGATTGGAGTCCAAGACCTTAGGCGCTACGCGCAATGTTCCTGGCAAAGCTTTGAAGAGTCATGAACCCACCTTCGCTAGGCAACAAAAACGCTACTGGCACGAGCCTTTGGCAGGAGATGTCAATGTGCTGGATATTGGAATGTCTGAGATATCTAACTCCAATGTTACAAGCATTAGTTTCGAGCTTAGCTCGTCTAGTGAAACGGCACGTACTCCGTTGAGTGTTACTCGTTGTGATAACGAGTCACCGCATGCTGAAAGCGTGGTTGGCCTAGGGCCGAGTCATCAAGGATGTGATTCCTTTGATGTGTGTAAGGTGGCACGTAAAATTACACCGAGTGCGGTCGGCCGTGAAAGCACCACACTCAATGTCGGTAATGACATTTTTGGCGATACGCCATTTAGTGTGGGCGGCCGTGACGGCACCACGCTTAACGCCGGTAATGGCGTTGTTGACGATACGCCGTATGGTGTGGGCGGCCGTGAGGGCACCACACCTAATGTCGGTCAAGACAAAAGCTCTCGTGTAGAACGTACTATGGTTGGTAGCAACCATGGGGACAATATTGCCCCGACCCCTAAGGGGTGTAAGGTCTCGAAGAGACGATCGAGACGCCAAGATGCTACTTTTAAGCGCCAGACGTCCTCAAAGTCACATAGTGATAATAATAATATACTATATACACTTGTTAATGGAGTGACTGGTCAGGCTGATGTTAGTCTTTGCCTTGAAACCCTTCCATCCGTGGACGCTCTTTGTGAGCTAGACGAAATGTCTGATGGCGAGTTTAGCCAGGCCTTAAAGGCAGGAGAGTTATCCGAGTTAGCGGTCATTAGACCTGATACTGAGTTGAATATTTCCTCGTTAATGGATGAGTCTGTCCTAGAGGATACAAAGGCGGCACTTAGTGCACGAAGTGGATCTTCGATCCTTAAAGATCATTTGGATCCGTTCTATCCTTTAGTTAAGGAATTTCAAGATGTAGTGTGTCACAACCCACCTTCTGCCTTACCTCCCGATAGAGGTGTACGTCATGAGATTGACTTGGATCCTGGATCTAAATACTGTGTAACACGGCAGTGGCCTTTGCCTAAAGAACAGTGTGACGTCATTGACGAATTCTTTCGTGCTAAGCACGCGGCTGGAATGGTTCGTGAGAGTAAATCTCCCCATTCAACACTGACATTTTGTGTCAAAAAGCCAAATGGCAAGTGGCGTATTGTGCATGCTTATAATAAGCTCAATGCAGCCACTATACCGGCGCAGACGCCTATTCCTAGAAAGGATGTTCTTCAGAACAATATGGCAGGATGTACATTGTACAGTGCACTCGACTTAGTCGATGGTTATTACCAACTGCTCATGCGAGCAAGTGATATTCCGCTAACAGCGGTGAGTACTCTTATTGGTATGCTCTGGGAGTGGCTCGTTATGCCACAAGGGCTATTTAAAGCCCCGTCTACGTTTAACCGGCTGGTAACGCAACTATTCAGACCTCATCGAGGCTATGCACAAACGTACTTTGATGACATTTTTGTCCATAGTCGTGCAATGAATGGGCGATCAGATGTGGATAACCACATCGATCATTTACGAGCGGTGCTCGAGTGTATGCGAACGAATAAGTTGTATGCGAACGCATCGAAGTGCATCTTTGGTGCAGAAGATATTCCCTTTCTAGGGTGCTTCATTGGAAAGCGAGGCCTTCGAGCGGATCCCGCTAAGGTAAAAGCCATAGTCGATTGGCCAGTCCCCAAGAACCAAAAGGACTTGCGTAAGTGGCTTGGCCTTGCCAATTACTTGTATAAGTACAGTGCGAATTACGCAGATATGGCTTGGCCATTGTCCAATCTCCTTAAAAAGGATGTGGATTGGTTTGGAGTAACACCGAACATGATGCGTTTGAAGCCATCAAAGAGTCTCCTTCATGCGCCAATATTGGCTTTGCCCGATCCTGATCGGCCTTTCAGTGTCGTCTGTGACGCATCTGACTTTGCCATAGGCAGTGCTCTGTTACAAACAGATGTCGATGGACGCGAACGCGTTATCGCATTCAAGTCTCGACAGCTGAAAGCTGCTGAAAAGAACTATTCAGTTCATGACAAAGAGCTACTTGCTATGAAGTACGCTCTAGTCAAATTTAGAGTACATCTGCCTGGCTCAAAGCCGTTTGTGGTCTATACAGATCATGCGTCATTACGCACTGCGACACAGTCGCCTCATCTCTCACAGAGAATGGCTCGTTGGCTTTCCTTCTTTGCCGAATATAAATTCGAGGTGAAGTACAAGCCAGGTAAGCAAAACGCTTTGGCTGATGCGCTATCGCGTCGACCTGACAATGAGCTTGCTCATGTTACGACTCTGTCGTCGTCGGTCACTGACTTAATCCGTGCTGCATATGCCAAGGATGAACAGTGTGTAGCTTTGCTACGGGCTCTTGGGAGCGATGAGTTTAAAGACTCGGACATAAAATTGTCGGCACGTATACGTGCGATGCTACATCGATATTCCATCGATAGTGGCCTGTCGTGCTATCGCACGGATATTGAGGACAACCCTCGTATCGTTGTACCTCATGATGAGAAATTAAAGTATCGGATCCTCTATAAGACACATGATACTGCTTTAAGTGGTCATCTCGGTCGTGAGAAGACTTGTAGCTCGGTGAGGCAAAGTTATTGGTGGCTTAAAATTTATAAGTGGGTGCGCACCTATGTGCGTACGTGCGAAACGTGTCAACGGGTAAAACCCTCGGCACATGCGGCGGCGCCGCTGGCTAGTTTGCCAGTACCCACTGGTTTTTGGGAGTCCATGAGCATGGATTTTGTGTTTGGCCTACCGAAAGATTCGGAAGGCAACACTGGTATTGTGGTCTTTGTTGACCGATTGAGCAAGATGGCTTACTTAGCGGCTGTGCCGGATAGCATCGATGCTGAATGTACAGCAAAGCTGTTTATCGACCGTGTGTTTCGCCAACATGGCTTGCCTGTGTCAAGTATCTCTGATAGAGACCCCCGCTTCACTGGGAAATTTTGGAAGTCCATCTTCAAGGTGCTTGGCACTCGGTTGGACATGTCCACAGCGGATCATCCGCAGACCGACGGTCAAACTGAGCGCGTAAATCGCGTCATTAACGATATTTTGCGCAGTATTTGCGCTGATACGCCTAGGCGTTGGAGCTCAATGCTCCCTGTTGTTGAGTTTGCTTTGAATAACGCTGTTCATGCCTCAACAGGCTTTACTCCGTTCAATTTAAACGGTCTCACCCACCCTTGCGTTCCGTTAACGCTATCACTACGTAAATCAGGGCTTGGTGGGGGAGAGGTTGCCGATCGGCTTGCTGATATCAGCCCTGCTACTGTCCAAAAACAGGAAGCGAGTTTCTCGCAACGCGATTAAACGTCTTAAGACATGTGCGTGACGCAATGGTTGATAGCCAAGATACCCAAAAACAACAAGCTGATGCCAAAGGTAGAAATTGTACTGAACGTTATGAGGTCGAAAACCAAGTACTACTCAATGCTAAAAATCTACCTACAAATGTAGTGTCTGCTGTCTTTAAGACAAAGTTGCGCCCACGCTTTATTGGACCGTTTACGGTCACGGCCAAGAAGGGACTTGCGTATACGCTAAACCTTCCACGCAAATTGCGCACACATTCAGTGTTCTACGTAGGCTTACTTAAGCCGTTCCGGGATCCTTCCCATGTGAACTTGGAGGCGCTTGCGCCGACGACAAGGGCACTACCCCGGATTGCTGTAGACGAATCAGCAAGTCCAACTGAGCCTCGCTCCGAGTTTGAGCTTGCTCGATCACCTGAACGAGGCTTTGCATCGCATTCAGCATGCACTGGGACTTACCCAAGGCCTCTTGAAGACCCTTCACTTCGAGAACCAATTTCTCGTGGGCCTCCACCGGTACACCGGCCGCCACCGACTTTGCTCGACGAGCACGGGTGTCGTCAATTTCATGTCGAGAGACTACTGAAACGACGTCGTCGTCAGGGCCAGTACCAGTATCTGGTAAAGTGGCGTGGGTACCCTGAATTTGAAAACTCATGGGGTTTGAGGTACCCCTTCGGCAAAACTGCCCATATGCTTTGGAGGCTTTTGAGCATCGTGGCCATGGTCGTCTCGAGGCCGAGGCCGTTCCCCGCCACTAGTGGTGCGGGTTGGCGGGTTGTTGGCCACAGACTGACCAGCACTCGCGGCTACCTTAGTAGCCGAAGCATAGCGCGTGCGCTTGCGCAATTGGCCTCTGGCCTTAAGCTTGGCATAATCATACCGAAGCTTGCGTTCGAGACGCACGTCAGCCACACTGGCACTAGCCCTTAGAGCAAAAATGTTGCTGAGGCGACGCACATAGTGCACCCAGTGAACAAAGGCATCGTCTTCTTCGCTCACTGTTTCGTCTGCGAACAAGAGAATGGGTATAGCCTTGATCGGTGGAACCGGTGTACCACGCGCTTGCATGTCAAGGCGTGCCTTGCATTGACTTTGAGTCGTTAGGTGCGGCTCCAGGTACCTCTCGCGAAGTGCCTGGCAGCTCACAACCTCCTCAGGAGTCTTAGGCCCATGGCCAATGACCCACGTTGCCAATGTTTGGCCGGCCGCTTGACGTAGACGTTCCTCCACACTGGGTGGGATGAACACATAGTCACGCTGGCGTTCAAGGGTTGTAGCCATTTGTACATGACGCTGAGCGTTTTCTTCTCCTTGAACAAGCAGTTGTTGTTGCTCATTGAGCGGGTTCGTGATGATAGTCTCATCAGACCCAGACGCTGCATACTGCGCTGGTGGCGCGCTCGCACCTCCACGTTCAGTGATCGGATTTGGGGTGTTCGAAAGTTGTGCATCAGGCATCAGTGAGCCGGACATTGTCCCTTTATCACCGCGGACACTGGTATCGCTACCATAGTCCACCTCTTCCTCTATTCCGAGGTAGTCACACAGATCCTTTGACTCGTTTGGTGATGAGGACATCGTGCTGGAGCGTACGTTACCTTGAGGTTCACCGTACGCGCACTGTTCTCGCTGAGAACACAAGTTCGATTGACGTTTTGGCAAACGTCAGTCTGGTGGGGGAGGGTGTAACGGGGTTGCACGAAATTATGGTACTTTGTACCAGGGGTGTTACACACCTGAGGTTATCCCTTTGTGAAGGTGATACAGAATATATTATTGGTTTGTAAGGGCTGACGAGTGTCAGCCATTAGGTACGAAAGATCTTTGAGTAGGATTAAGATATTCTGTAGGCTTTAACAAAATAAAATCAGTTCCCATTTTGATCTGAAGGACACGTGGCTTGCGAGCCGTCTTGATCGTTGATCACTGATCACTAAGAGCTAGCGACACCTCCTTGAGGTAGCTACTCTTGAGCACTGAGTGCTGTCGATTCACTGAATCATTAGGTCCTCCTGGAACAGGGATCTGAAGCTGTAAAGCTTGTTGACTCGTAAAGTCGTTAGTCCTTTGGAACTAAGTTGCTCGTAGAGCGTTAAGTCTTCCTCTGAATTAAGGAGCTGTGTAGCTCCGCTACAAAGATAAAAAACGTTAGCGCAGCGCCAACGGCAGAACCCACAACGCTACTGATTTTTTTTGGCTAGCAATATGGCTATCGAACTCGACTACCTCCTATTAGATATGTTGTGATGTTCTAGTCTGTGCACCCACTCCCGACACTCATATGGGCTCTTTGTGAGATTAAATTCACGGACGTTTGTATGTTTCCGACTCAACTACGATCACCAACCGCCGCGTTCAACTTCACTATGCGAATTTACTGCTTGTTGAGATAGCTGCGGCAATTCGAACAGTGCAAATTTCTCGGTAATAGCAATCGCAATTGACTAATGACGTAAGAGCTTGCCAGAAACAAACATTCAGGCGGTATGTATCGCCCCACCATAAGGGTTAGCGGTCGCGCGGATGCATCATGCTTGGTGGATATGTTGACTGTGTAGCTTTGATGGCGTCGAAAAGCGACGCCGTCCTCAGTATGGAATGTTCACAGCAGAAGGAAGAACTGGATAGAGCATTAGCCTGTTTCGCACCGATATCGTCATTACGAGCTTAAATGGGCGAGTAAATAAATAATGCTACCGGGTTGAGTATATGGGATCTATTGTTGACGAAGCTAGGCGTACGTCTGAGTTACTTTCGAGTTGCAGTGCTCCCTCTGATAATTTCCCCCCATAACTAATAACCTCCGCTACATTTTAAAGGATGGGACGTCCGCCGCCGTTGTTCTACGATTGGTCTTTACCGACCTCAGTGGCCGAGTGGTAGACCGCTGGAACTGTGCCCGGGAGGTACATGGATCGATACCCGGTGGGGTTCGATTACAGGGCGCCGGAGATAGGCCGATATAGTAGACGAGCAACCACGCAGAAGTGGCCGCCTTGCCAACCCGCGCAAGGCGTGTGATAGTTGGGTGGGCTGGAGGCCCTACTGGCCGAAAAGCCCCATAGTGTATCAAGGGGTGCGGGTCCTGTAAGGATTTCAAACTTAGTCAGAGTACTCGCAGTTCACCCCAGGGTGATCGAAAATACCGCGCGGCAATAATCTCTCTCTATGATTGTTCTTTGTGCGCTACCTAATAGTTTGTAACTAATAATTATGAAGCTAGACATTGTTTTATATATAGAGAATTTGTACCAAGTGTGGGAAGTAAACATGTTCAATACAAGAATCATGGGTGGTTTGTGTGGCGTTGGCACTGCGATTGTCATCAGGTAGACTGCAGGGTAGCTTGGACGCATAACGATGGGTTTTTCTAGGACAGGAATAAAAGGTGCAGGCACTACCTAGGATTGAAATCTGCTTGCATTTGGTCAATATGTCTGCAATTGCCTCTTCCTCTGCTTCATATCTTTTCTTTCATTCCCCAAGCTCCTACAATGCGTTCGGAATCTCTTATTATTGAGCTCTGGCTTGGCTTTCTCGTCCTCTCCAATAGAGTCAAATAGCTCATCGATGGAGAGTCAACGAATACTTACACCCTTTCTTGACCAGGAACAACAACCCCAGCAAACGACTAGGATTGCTAAGTGTCATTGAACTTAAGCGACAACCTGAACAAATGGTTCAGACAGAAGGTGATAACCCGTGTTAGTGGTCTCTGGGACCATTACTCTGCTTATTGTGGGTAGATTAGAGGAATAGAGAGGAGTGAATGATTATGGATAAGTTTTATAAACGCGTTGATCCTTTATTTATTGATTTTACGATCGTGTATCTGGCAAATATTTAATTTCTTCAAAATTTCTAGTGTTAGGTTATTTTCTGTAATTTAATCGGTATAATTTCCTACGTTTGACGCCACAATAATCCGACAGCTAATAACCCTTGCTTACTTAAAGACATTGTGTCCACCGAGGCTAAAAGTTGGTAAAGGGGATTTTGTACTTTGAGTAACTCTTATAAATTTACAGAATGACCCAGCCGAATAAAAAGAGGGACCCAACCGTTTAGCATCTGCCCAAATTAAAGGCCTGTTCACGCAGATATAATTGAGCGGCATTTCAACTTCTGCTTCAACTACTTCTTCGACAAGACGTTCAACGAGAGGTTTAGCTATCGTCGCTACTTTAAAGCACCATGTAGACCTCGTAAGTCTGTATATTTAATGCTAGATTAATTCTTGCAAAACTAATTGCGAGCCTGAAGGGTGAAGCTATTAGTGGGAGTGCGCAAGATTGAATGCTTAACTTTCAAGTCGTAAATTATTATGTGTCTGTGTGTCGTTAAATAGCGCGGTTAGTTGTAAACATCACGTAACAAGTGCGATCGAGCCTGTCCCCTTCAAAGGTATAGGCATATCAGAAGTCACTCTTTAACTAGGTCACAAATATGGTGCACGTACGCGATCGGCTTACAAATTGATTAAAGCTAAATACGATCACATGGGTAGATGCTGGACGCTAAAAAAAAGGCTTATTTTATCGGTGTAAGCCTGTTTCATGTAACTAACTCTGATGCTTGTTTATTTAGATATTCTCACAAAGGTTGACCATGTTCGTGAATATTACCATAAAGGGTCATATTCAGAAACACTAATCGATTGGCTGATATGGGCCAACATATCAGCCAGCTCTAGCGGCCTGATCAACGATGGACGCGCGCAATGAGTGGTGAGCAAGTCTTTCGCCTACACTTTTGTAGATAAGCATAAATTAGTTAGGACTAAACACAGGCACATGTATTTAGGACTTATGTTCAATATAGTTTGACGTTCTACTCCTATTGAACATGTCATTCACCAAAGATTCTTCCTCTGCACTTACAGTGTATGTAAAGTGACGCGCGGCACTACCTGCAATGTTTTCAGTGTAGTTGCACAAGTACTGAAGCATTACTGTGACCTGTGCCCCGTTACACCTGGTAGCACATTGCAATCCGTCCAAGGACCGCAACCCCTGCATTCAATATGAACATGTTGGATGATGATAGTGACAGCTTCCACGCCACGCGTGAAAGCTACTTTTATTTGAGTGACACAAATGGAGTACGGTCGAACGAATGGGTTTGACCATGGGCGAACATGCCGTCTCTGCCATTCTGTCCGCACTGGACAGAGATGGTCAACATGTCGTCGTCTCCAAATTCATACAACATGAACTTGATGAGTCACGGGAGAAATTAACCTTGCTTCACCAGCGAGGTTCCCGACATGCAGAGCTGTTTGAGACAACATCAGACACATGCTGCTGTTCCCGGGGCGACGCACGCGCGTCAAACCGGTACTTCGAATATGTACATCTCAAAGTACAGAGTAGTTAAGAAATGCTTTTTGCTGAGATGGTTCGTCGAGCTGGACGACGCCATAAAGGCTTGTAACATCGTAAATGAGCAAATGCAAGTCGCATTTGCTCAGTCGAACTTGGCTGCATAAGCCAAAATCTGGGCATCAGGGATCAAGCTGCACGACCCATCTGTTCTTGGGTCATTGAAGGTCTTCACGACTCGACTCACACAAACGTATGAACTGCCATGAGCTGAGTGCAGGTCTCGATCAGAGCTTCTGAAAATCAAGCAGGGTGAGCGTGATGTGCACATTTACGACCAGAACATATAACTCCTTGCGAGTTTTATCATGGCCGACCTGGTCGCACAAACAAATTGATCACTGTGTTTATGCTGTGTCGTGCGGATGGTACCGTTGAGACTCATCTGTTCCGCTTGGAACTGGATACGCTAGAAGAAGAGATAAAAGCTGCGGAACGAAAAGACTATAGCTTGAGAGAGGCTCGTGCTAGCCCGGATTCATGTTGTCCCCCAAGATGACAGGAAGTCGGAGGTCCAAAACCTATGGACATCTGTCATGTTAAGAGCGAGAGACCTCGATTTTAAGCCAACAAGCAATTGCAGAAGTGCAATCGCTGTCAGAGGTTGGGATACTATGCTTACGAGTGCAGCGCCCTACGCACAGTGTCTCGGAACACTGAGTGAGCTGCAAGACAGTTTGCCAAGAAGGGAAAGGACGCGGGTCCGACGATGTTGCGAAGTCACAACAACAACGTGGCAGACCGTAAAAAAATCTGGGGTCAGTAGGGACGGAGCGCCTAACTGATTTAGCAACCTGGATAGAATTGCAAATCAAATAATAAAAGTCGCTCTGGACCCACAATAATTTTATTTCTCTGCACTTGGTATAGGGTGTTCCTCATCAACTCGATCTTATAAGCCTCTAATGAATTGTCACTTCGTACCTAAGTTGACTGTGGGGCGTCGAGCAACTTTGACCGTCGCCATTCGATGGAGGATTGTAGGCTCAAGTTCTTTAAGCGCAATATTCCTCCTACGACGATGAAGGTTTACCTTGCAACATGTCATCGATAGCAGTGATGAACATGTGGTGGGACTTCACTACACGCTAGGATATTTGCAGTAAACGATGATTTTATCGTTCATGATTTGATGACAAATCTGATGTCATATTAGGGTTACCCTGGTTTAGAAGGTAAAAGCCATGGATAAGCTCGAAACATCTAACTGTGGAGATGTCTGCCATTTTTTCATCCGATGGCCACATGACAAACTTTTTCGAGCCTCCACAATAGTGGGGATGGACTGCGAGTGAGTGATATGGCCTCACTAGCGGTACGGTCGTTAGTACGACTGCACAAGACCATATTGTGACAAAAAGATCACACTGTGGATGAAGCTACCGGTGGCTGTGGGGATGTTCAGGCAGCGGTGAAGTTTTACTACTCGAAGAAGTCGAGTGGATCGAGACACGGGTGTACGCCTAGCGGACTACGTACAAAGAAGAATGACACGTTTGCCCGCATTGGCAACACGATGATCCTAGATTAGCTGGAGAGCCGATTGTAGAGGACGTAGCTGTAGTAGCGCAACCACAGCTAGAAGACGTCATGGAATTAAGTACTCAAACACTTGAGAAAGAAAATCTTTTAACAGTTATTGATGAAGTAACAAGTCCTTATCATCCTAATGGGAAAAGTCCCCAGCAAACTGTGGATTGGGTCATAGGAAGAAATAATGACTTTGAATGTCGTGCTAAATGACCGGTCAAGTGTAGGCGCTTGTGCACTCGATCTGGTGACGCCCCCGAAGTCAGCTTCGGAGGTGGTCAATTTGCCAATCGCTAGAATCTAAAAGATCCTTGCTAGATCTGCGTAGTGACAAGATCAAGCAGATCGGCGTACTCGTCACAGATGACGAGTACGTCGTCGATATTCGGTTGGTACAAGTTTTTGCTGAGAACGAACGGTTCTCAGTAGATCATCGATGGACGAGAGTGTCCTCGACGAGAAGACTCAGATGAGCGATACACTTCTCAATCTAGGGAGACGTTGAAGAAAAATCCTTTGTATAAGGATTTGGTGGAATTCAGGGATGTTTCCTGGAATCCGTGCCATGCGAGCTGCCTAAGGACAAAGGCACTCGGCAAGAGATCGAACTGAAACCTGGTTCGAAGTAATGTGTCATGAAACAGTGGCCACTGCCTCGTGAACAGGTAACAGCGATCGACAAATTATCTGCCGATCGCTTACCTGGCTGGTTATGTGAGGAAATAAACATTACTACACAGATCTCCGAACTTGTGTGTGCAAAAAGCCACAGGACTGTGGTAGATAGTGCACGCGTTCAACAAATTGAACGCTGCAGAGGTACTGGCTTAGACGCTGATACCGTGGAAGGACATTATCATTGATGACATGGCAAAAAGTATCATCTTTTCGTTCATGGATCTGATGGACTGGTTCTCTCAGATCATCATGCACGAACGAGACATCCCGTTCACAGCAGTGAGCACTCCTAGTAATACGATTTGGGAGTGGCTAGGGATGCCAGGAATGTAATTGATGCCCCTGCAACGCTAAACAGATGTGTTACGAATCTGTTGCGATCGGTGCGGTATTTGCACCGAGTTACTTTAAAGATGTGTCCGTCCATATCCGGTCTAAGGATGAAAAAACCTCGTTATGGTTCACAGAACACGCGTTTGTAATTTTTCTCAGCTTATGAGGAAGCATACCAACCTCAAGATGTGTATTTTCGTGGCTAGAGAAATACCACTTCGTGGGTGCATCACGGGTAAATACGGCGTACGTCCTGATCCCAAAAAGATCAAGGCTATCACCGACCGGCCTGTGCCAGTCGATGTCAAGGGACTAAAAAGTTCCTTGGTCAAGCGGCGTACTTCCACAAGTACTCGTGAAACTACGCCGTAAAGACCGTTCATCTCTCTCGTCTTTCAATAAGAATGATTAGAGGTCATGGAACGATGATTTTCAAAGCTCTTCTGGCGGTAATAAGCAGAGCTTAGTGCAATCGACATCTTGACGATTGCAGATAAGGACATTCCATCCCACGTGGTCTGTAACGCAAGTGATTTCGCAAGCTGCTGCGCGCTAATGCATTATGCTGCAGACGGAGCAGAGCGCTTCGTCTGCTACCAGTCGTGTCAGCTGCTTGTAATTGAGCGTACTTATCCAGTGCATGACAAGAAACCCCTTGCCAAGAAGTACGTAATGGCGAAGTTTTGCGTCTATCTCCTTGGAGATGTGCCGTTTGTAGTCTAAACAAATACAAGTCATTGTGCACGGCCGTATATGTCCATAATCTCTCGCCAAGGATGGCGAGATGGCTGTCCTTCTTGGCTGAGTGCAACTTCTCCGTGGTAACCAAACCCGGAAAACTGAATGTCGTTGCGGACGCGTTAATGCGCCATCCCGATTTTGAGTCGCATGCTCAGTCCAACAACACTAGTCGCTAGAATTCCATTGTCAACATTTCTTGATGACATCAAAAAGATATGCGCAGAAGATAAGGCTCCTCTGCGACTAATGAATCATCTGGTGACTCTATGTCTTGAAGATTTACCGTCCATGTAGTGATCCACTACGTATCACTACACAAAAAGCAACGGGTTGCTATTTTAGATATCCGTTGCCAGCTACACACATCATGTTGTCGTCCCACTCACAGCGAAATGCTTTTGCACATCTTGTATAAGTTCCATAATACACCATCCAGTGAACATGGTGGGCGTGAGAAGACTTATCTCACGGTAAGCAACGACTTTTACTGGTACTGCCAGAATCAGTTCGTGCGGAAGTACGTTCGTGATTGCGAGCGAGGTGTGCTAACTGGGAAATCCCGATCCTTCCTACCGTGCATCACTTCAGCCTCTTCCATTTCCGGCAGGGTGCTAGCAGTCCTTTGAGTGGACTTCGCCATCGGTTTTCGCGAAGACTCTTACAAGAATAATGGAGCTCTTGTGTTCGTTGATCGTTTTAACAAGATGGTACATTTCCTGCTGTTTGGAAGTAAATAACAGCACAGAGATGTGCCCGTGTCTTCATTGACACGTTATTCCAGCTTCATGGTATGCCCCGTGAACTAGTCTCTGATAGAGACCCTCGATTCACGTCTGCCTATATCAACTTCTGACCATCCCGAGACAGATGGTCAGACAAAAAGCACAAACCGCGTCCTCAAAAACATTTTTTGTGGATGCGTCCCTTTCATCTAAGATTGGAAAGATTGTTTTGCCGATGGTGGAGTTTGAAAATTAAAAACTCCGTGCATGCGGCGACAATGCATACAACATTTTACATGAAAGATTTTAGCCATCCACACAGTCTCACCCATTCATACTATGACTTCGAATAAAGGAGGAAGAGATTCGTCTGAGCAAAATCTATATTGGCTCGTGCTTATCACAAGTCGAGGTATTTAAAGAAGAACGTAGCCAATCCCGACTGAATTGACATCGTGGAAGATAACTATAGCAATGGGGACGACACTATTGCTGACCCAGACGAAGACGACGATACTGGTATATATAGCATTGCTAAACGCTATATACACAAGCAAGTATGATGACACTCCTTCTGATAAGAGATACAGCTGTTAGCAGTGCGCACCAAGCTCACTGATACAAACACAAAAAAGTCCGCGGATAATTTTAATTTGAATCAAGATGCGGTAGTCCCTTTGTGCAAGACGTTTTCGATAACGCGGCAGACCAGCTGAAACAAAACGCTGACAAACATGGAAGAGCAAACGTTCTTCTTTAAAATGTTGGAAACTTAGGTTTTACTGTCTACGGTAAATCTACCTATGCGTGTGGTAACTAATGTGGGTAATAGCAAACAAACGCCCAAGTAAATCGGCCCTTTTCGTGTACTGCACCGCAAAGACAATGCGCACTCGATCGAGTTGTCTCGCAGGATGCGTATACATTCTACGTTTTGCGTCTATCATCACCGGTTAAAGTATCAGCACGATGTCTTTTTCGGATGAATACAACCGACACTCTCAAGGAACTTCAAGAGTTTCTCGTGGTACCGAGACAGTTTATCAATCTGGCTCTGTAGTGCTGCATTTTGCGACGAATGTCAGACTTTGTCGCAAAAAGCTTGTCGCCTCTGCTGGTTCTCCAACTGGAAGAACGCAAACTCCGCTCGTTCATCAGATCGACGTAGTCGTAGGCCTTATACCCACAAATCCGAAGAGAAACGCTACTGTCTATCTTGTTTAAAACGATCACACAGATGGTGTTAGCCTTGCTGGAGAACCCCACACCGCATGCAACTTTAACAAACCATTTAGGGTTAATTTTCCCACCCTCGCCAAAGCCTTTGGTGGACTCGCACAGTGATCAAATTTTATAAGTAGAGCTTATCTTGTACCATCGTGACGTTAACAGGTAGAGAACGTGCTATCTTGTCCGCTGGAGCATCTATTTGCAGTCGTCGATAGCTGGAGGCCTCGCGCCCAGCTGATGATTGACGTTGAGGGTCTCGTTCAAAAAACCAGACACATCCGATGGCCCCTATTAGCCATCGAAAAGCACGCGCCCACGGCGCTGGTAGAGCAATTGAAGGTTAGCAATCGTATCACGCATTTTAGACGGGATGTGCGCCCTACCCGAGGAAAAAGAAAGGGAGAACATTTCCTTTCGATGCGTTAAGTGTTGTCGAAGCAGCGCGAACATGGTTCGCCCCACGGGAGGCATATAATTCCTGCAACACAAGACATATCATGCAACCTAGCTTTCCACTAGTCAAGGTCCGATTTTTAGATCTAACAAGAGCTGTATTAGGTTTCTAAAACCAAGCTTTGAGCCCGATGTGCTGCAAATTTAGTACAAAGGCGCTTCACGCCTGCAGCAACGAGCTTTTGTCTCTTTTTATAGTAGCTAATATACGAACGATGCTATAGAAAAGTATCCAGATAGAATTCCCCTTCAGCGCGAAAATTCCTTGCGCTAATGTCGAGGCCGTGCAACAGGCTAGCATCGAATAATGGGATTCGACGATGTTGACTTGTACCGCCCGACAAGTCATTCACAAGCTTTTCTGGTAGTATTCAAGGCTAATATTCAGAAGCTAGATGCAGCACGTTGCCGTCTAGAGCCTCCTGCGTGACATTGACGGAAGTCTTGGTGCTACTTCAATCCTCATTACGACATTGCAAAACATTACCGCCTTCGCCAGGAGGCGAACGTGCGGTAGCAGGCGCAAAAAACGAGTCAGCATGCTCATCGTCCAAACTAAACAGACTCTTGTAGTGACTAAAAGCCTGACCAACCTCTCGACTCCTATCCGTAGGCTCGTACACGGTCGCTCGTTGAGACTCGGGCGATCTAGGCGTCTTCTTTGAGTCGGAACCACTGTCCGACTCCGTACAATTGAAAAGGTACACTTAAGAGCCATTATCAATAGCACGTGGGACTCAACCTTTGCTTCTGCATCAACTGATGTTGCAGAGAGAATTGCAGAGGCAGCATACAAACCATCGTCTGCCGCTAGAGGCTGTGCATCGTCAAGATCTGTCGCGCGTGTTAATGCAGCTGCCTCTCAGCAGATTTTGCCGATGCGCGGTTTGCTCACCACGCAATGAAGATCCAAGAATAAATGGATTGAACCAAAATCAGGTGCCCTTGTACCTGATATCGTCTTACGGTGCCCGAATCACCACGATAGTGAATGAGTTATGACGTTTGAGAGGGGAGTGACGTAACAGAGTAAGCCTATTACATGTAACTAACTCTGATGCTTGTTTATTTAGATATTCTCACAAAGGTTGACCAGATTCGTGAATATTAACATAAGGGGTCACTTTCAGATGCACTCACCGATTGGCTAGCATGGGCCATAATAATAGCCAGCTCTGGCGGTCTAATTAACGATGGACGCGCGCAATGAGTGGTGAGCAAGTCTTTCGCCTACACTTTTGTAGATAAGCATAAATTAGTTAGGACTAAACACAGGCACATGTATTTAGGACTTCTTCATATTCGATGCGTTTTAATTTTTTTTTACCAGTGACTAGTCAGTTCCTGGTTTCTTATCTTCCTCTGCGTAGTTTACAGAGGTAACGAGTCATCACTCAAGCTTCTGTCAGTGGGTGTATCTCCACACTGGTAGTCCAGTGTGACGCTTCGGTGCCACGTTACAGTACAAGGGATTCAATGTTCTACATACGAGATGTGAAGCCCCGATACATCATTTTATGGAGACCATCCATATTCAAACGAGACAAGTGAGGATCCGTCTTTAAGTCCATTGAGATGCGAAAATAAATGCACGAATGGAACTCACCAGAGCCGGCCGATGTGGAGGTTCTGCTGCAATACGCCGGACTTCATCTTGTAGACTGTTTTGGTGATCGTGTGTGTGAGAGAAGCTGAGAGCGTGGCTAAGTGGGAATGGTGAAGGGTGTCGATGAGTACGAGCGGATCGAGAAATGACGAGACACAGACGTTGTTGGAAGGTCAACACGAGCGATTGACCGGCTGAGCTTGTCTGCTCTGAGCTTGTATTGTTACCTGGCTGGTCCGAAGGAGTTGAGTGCTTTGGGAGCGATTCCAGGACCGCACATTGTATGTTCATGCTGAGATAATTCCCATTTAATCTCGCGACGACTGGCTTCAAGGCTGAAACGCTTTGATCACACCAAGAACAGTACAGTTGCTTTGTGGCAACTGTTGGAGCAACCACACAAGTGCATTCTGGTGACACGTCGTCATGCAAGATCAAGCAGTCTCGTTTGCCACGGCTGCACGTTTGATGTTGCGGGGTTACACGTGGCGTTTAATCGGTTTGGTTGTATGTCCGCATCAAGCAAAGATTGGTGGATCTGAATGGTACAGTCTTGGTTTCACTTTCTTACGTAATATCGCACCTTATCGGGTAGGGATGAGCGATAAGAATTCTGTCATAGGATCGCAATGTAGAGGATAGTCTGACAAGGTTTTAGGGTTTTATTTTCGCTGTTGAAGAATAATTAAAGCTCAGTTCCCTTTTAAATCAATGGACGCAAGTGCCTAGTCAAGGCGTAGTATGTTGTAAGAGCAGTAGCGCTGTCAAGGTTTTTACTCTTGTCTAACTAGTAGCTTCTAGTTGGTGTGTGATTCTATGTATCGTAATCCCTTCGGAACCGGGATTGCTAAGCTTGTACGCTTGAACGACTACACGTCGTTGTTAGTTTTTATAACTATGAGACTCCTTGAGTCTACAACGTCCTCTGTTGAGGAGCGCTTAGTAGCTTCGCTACAATTTGTAGAACTTTTTGAAGTCAATCTACACTAAGACTTGGTGAACTGAATCCTCTGCGAGGTCTGAATCGGCCATGAACCTTTCTGGGGCTCATCCGATCACGTTTGAGAGCTTAATGAGTTGATAGGGCACACGAAAGTAGATATTATAGTCGCGTTAAGCCTGAACGCACTTTGTGGACGTCTGGAGGCCTTCTCGAACATTGTGTCCACGTTGATCGGACAGGTCCATGACCATTTAGCATCAGCCATACCCACTCGGTATGTTTCAACACCGGACACTGAGTCAAGTACTCATCCCCTGGTCTTAAGTGTCAAGACTTTCGAGGGAAAAGAGGATTTAGTATAATTATGTGGGTTGGAGATATGGAGGTTGCCATCAGCTCGGCCCTGCTGCGGTCAGAGCAGCAAAAGGTAGGACTGGCCCTATCGAAGTTAAGTAGGCGGGCCAGGGAGTGGGCGTTCAATTCTGGCAACTCGTTAGCGAGGCTTTAACCACCCTAGATTTGCTAAATTAGCAATCATTTCGGGTGTTTGCTCCGCCTAATTAGGCATGTCGCTTGCGATCACGCTTCCTGTCAACCCGCCAAATTAAAAAGGACTTAGCCGATTGTATCTAAGATTTGCGAACTCTCATTGCTGCTATACAACTTAACCCTATACCTTAGACGTTTTTGGAAACCATTTGCATGGAGGGTCTTTGCACTGGTGTTGCCAGAACAGAAAAATTTCGTGCACGACCCTTGGAATTTGAGGGTGCAGTGGACATAGTGTTGAACGCAGAGATCAGCTTTAAAGCTGCCCATTATGGGACTCATTGGTTCTAATCAAAGTCATCGAGCAACGCTCATCTTATGGATCCAGCAGAACCCATGAACCTTAGTCTCGCTCAGAGAGAGCAAAAAGCTGAGCTTTACACTGTCGAACAACGTTTGAACATCCTTAGATGTTAATGTGCGGAAGCATCAAACATCTTCGCTTCAATTTACCTTTAAGAAAGACCAGACTGGCCCATTCAAGCCGACCTCTTGTCGCTAACCGAAGATTTAGTCAGGCGTGGAAAAGCGTCGAGTCCCATCAGGCGCGGGGCGCCCTTCTGGAAAATGTTAAGGCTCTGTTGTACATCATGGAGATGATGGAGATGAGGGCCGAGCCCCAAGTGGCTTCGTGAGCAATGTCACGAAGCATGAGTACAAGCCAGGATTTTTAGCTACAAAATCAACGTTGAAGTGCTTTCATAAGCCATAATCGATGTTTATCGACTCCGTGGCGTCAAGAAATAATGTCCAACGTCGTTCATTGGAAGTAGTCAGCAGTATGCTGAGGCGCTGAAATTGAGAAAGAATGAGAGTATCACTGTTGCCTTGGAGACAGGTGCATTAGTTACTGTGCCTAAAGTTCCTACGATATTAGGCGTTAAGGTTTGGGAATTTGACAGTTGTAAACGCTTTCTAGTCCTTTACACAGACGAGAGGTAGGATCTCATGATTATTATGGCTTGGCTAGAACGCCATGAACCATGGATTAATTAGAGGTCAAGGAATTAGGCGCAACGCGCACTGTTCCTAGTGGAGCTTTACAGAATCATGAGTCCATCTCTGCTAGGATACAAATACGTTATTGGCGCGAGACACAAACTAAGACAGTCAGTGTGCTTGATATCTATTTGGCTGAACTCGTTGAGATACACGAAAAAAATTTTTAGTTACGAGCCAAGATCAATGACTGTTTGTGAAACGGCACGTACTCCGTCGAGTGACAATCGTTGTGATAGTGAACCAATGAATGCTAAATGCATTGTTGGAATAGAGCCAAGTCATTATGGGTTGAATCCATGGTGAGCGTGGAGTGGCACGTAAGTACCCACTGAGTGATGTTGACCGCGAATGCAACACACTGAATGCCAGTCAAGACATTATTGGTGATACACCAAGTCATCAAGGGCGACGCCTAGTAACTGATTGTGGAGTGGCACATAAGTACCCACTGGGTGGTGATATCACTAGAAGTGACATATCACCAGATGTCGGTACTGACATCGGTCCCGCTATTAAGCAAATTAGGGTTGACGCAGTGCGTCACCTTGGGGACAGTGTCGTCCAAGATGTCAGTAATGACATTGGTCATGATGTTAGGTAAATTAAGCTGACGCAGATCGTCACCTCGGGACAGTGTCGTCCCGGATGTCGGGAATGACGTCGGCTCTGGTAGTGAACAGCTTAAGATTGATGGTCAAGTCACTTTGGGGGACATTATCGTTCTGAATGTCGGAAATGACACCGGCTGGTGAACAAAGCAAGTTAAGGATGATGATAGTATCAACCTTAAAAACTATAAGTTTTAGTCTATTTGAGACGTTCAGTCTCGTCACAGAGACGACAGCGACGCCAGATTGATGTAATGCAATGCAAGGAGTCTCTTACGTCACTGATTGATACGATCGAGCAGCTTAATACACTCGTTAATGGAGTGACTGGTGACGTGGATGGGTCAGTGAGTCTTGAGACTTTACCCTAACTAAATCCTCTGTTAGAGCTAGACGAAATTTTTGTCGATAAGTTTGGCCTGACCTTAAAGTAGGGTGACTATTCGGAAGTGGTTTTCATTACATCCTATAGTGAGTTGAACTCGTCGTCAAGTCTTGATAAATCTGTCTTTAAAGACACAAAGGCGACATTATGTGCTCGAAGTGGGTCATCGATCTTAAAGATCCTAAAGACCCGTTTTACCCCTTCGGTTGATGGGTTATAGGTTGTGGTGTGTCACGATTCACCCTCCACCCTGCCTCCTGATGAGGCGTAATAAATGCGATTGAACTGATTCCTGAAACTAAATACTGTGTGACACGGCAATGTCCCCTACCAAGGAGCAGTGTGCCGTCATCGACGAGTTCTTTTGTTCAAAGTACGCCGCTGTCATGGTATGGGAGAGAAAGTCTTCGCACCTGACACCTACAATTTATGTCAGAAATCAAAATGGCAAGTAGCGCACATTCCATGCTTGCAAGTAGCTTAACGCGGCCACTATACCGGAACAGACGTCCTGTTTCTAGGAAGGATGTTCTTTAAACGATACGGTAGGTTGTACCATGTTCAGTGCACTCGACTTGATCGATGGGTATTATCGATTGCTCATGCGAGCGAGTAAAATTCCGCTCAGAGCGGACAGTACTCCAAGCGGTATGTTCGGGAGTAGCTTGGTATGCCTCAAGGGCTGCCTAATGCCCCGGCGACATTCAATCGTCTTGTGACGCAATTGTTCCGACCTCACCGAGAATATGCACAAAACTATTTTGATGACATTTTTGTCCATAGCCGTGCAGAACGTGGCAGATCAGATGTGGACAATCACATACCATTTACGAGCAGTGCTCGGGTGCATGCGCAGTAACAAGCTGTATACAAATACGTCAAAATGTAATTTGATGCTAAAGAATTATCCTTTCTCGGGTTATTTATTGAAAAGTGTGGCCTTTAAGCGGATCCCGCAAAAGTAAAGTCAACTGTTACCGCGCCGGTTGTGCCGAATCAAAATGACTTGCGTAAATGGCTCGGTCTTGATAATTACTTGTCCAAGTACAGTACAAACTACGATGATGTGGCAAGACCATTAACCAACCTCCTCAAGATGGATGCATTTGGTGTTGGGATGCAGATCATGCTCAAGCGTTTACAGCTATGAAGGACAGTCTCCTTCATGCTCCAATTTTGGCTGTGCCTGATCCTGAGTGGCATTTCAGTGTCGTCTGTGACGAGTCTGATTTTGCTATAGGCTGTGCTATATTGCAGACAGATGTCGATGGACATGAGCGCGTCATTGCGTATGATTCGCGTCATCTCAAAGCTGCAGAGATGATCTGTCCAGTTTACGAAAAAGAGTTAATAGCAATGAAATATGCTCTTGTCGAATTCAGAGTCCACCTACTTAGCTCAAAGCATTTTTATGATCTTCTCCAATCATGAGTCTTAACGCACTGTGACGCAGTCGTCTCAACTCTTACAGCGTATGGCCCTTTGGCTTTATTTCTTGGCTAAATACAGCTTCGAGGTGAAGCATAAGCCGGACGAGCAAAATACTTTGGCTGATGTGCTGTCACGCAGACCCGATTATGATCTTGCTCATGGTATGACCCTGTCGTCATCCAATGTGTATTTAATTGTTGCGGCAGATGCACGTGATGGGTAATGTGTCGCCTTGCTATGTGCTCTTAAAAGCAAGAAATTTAAAGAACAGGACGTCAATTTGTCGGCACGTTTACGTGCAAGCCTGTATCGATATGTCATCGATAGTGGGTGATTTTGCAATGGCAAGGGCGTTGAGGATTTGCCCCGCATTACTAAACCTCATGATGAGGACATACAGTATCGTAACTTCTTCGAGAAACATGATACTGCTTTGTGCGGTCGTCTCGTTCAAGAGAAGACCCATACCTCAGTTAGCCAGACGTATTGGTGGCCCAAGTTGTACAATTAGGTGAGCATATACGTGCGTACATGTAAATTGTGTCTAAGGGTCAAACTCTTAGAACATGCGGTTGCACCGCTTGCTAGTTTACATGTACCCACTGCGTGTTGAGAGCCCATCACTATGGACTTTGTGTATGGCACACCGAGGGATTCGGACGGCAACACTGGTATTGTGGTCTTAATTGACCTTTTGAGCAAAATAAATCATTTAGCGGCTGTGCCTGATTTCATTGATGGTGAAGGTACAGCGAAGCTGTTTATCGACCGTGCGTTTCGTCACAACGGTTTTCCTGTGGCAATTGTCGTGATCCACGTTTCACTGGCAAGATTTTAGAATTCCATCTTCAAGGTGCTGGGCACCAGGCTGAACATGTCCACAGCGAATCATCCGCAGATCAATGGTCAAACTGAGCGTGTTGATTGTGTCGTTGGTGAAATTCTTTTTTGCGCAGTGTTGTGCTGTTACGTCTGTGCTTCAAAGCTCTATACTCCCTGTGTTAAGTTTTGCACTAAAAGTGCTTTTCATGCCTCTACGGGATATCTTCATTCTACATGAATTGTCTCACTCACACACGCGCTCCGTTAATGCAACTACAATGTGATCCAGGGCTTGGTGGAGGAGGAATAACCGATCGGCTTGCTGATGTCAGCCTTACTACAATTTAGAAACAGGTGAGCGAGTTTCTCGCTACGCGATTAAATGTCCTGCGATATGTACGTGACGCAACAGCTGATAGCTAGAACCAAACAAAAGGAACAGATGATGAAAATGCAGGAAGTGTATAGTTATGGAGTTAGAGACCTACTTACTTGTTTAACACTAAAGATATACGTACCAATGTGGTGTCAGCGGTCTATAGGACCAAGTTGCGTCCTCGCCTCATTGGGCCGTTTACAATTGTGGACAAGAGGGGCCTAGTGTATACGCCCAACCTACCACGCAAGATACGAACACACCCAGTGTTTTTCGTCGGCTGGCTGAATGCTTATCTTTATCCTTCGCTTGTGGACCACGAGGCGCTTGGGCTGAAAGAGTGGGTGATGCCGCAAGTCGTAGAACCCTCAAGAGATGATCCAGTTGTCCTTCAAGACGCGCCATCCGGTCCCGCAGATCGTACACCGTGTGCTCTAAATCGTTGACGACGCTTCGAGGTTCACCGACCACCGCCTGCTAATGTTGACGAGCAAGGGGACCAACAGTGCCATTTTGAAGGAATGCTGAGGTGACGTCGTCGCGACGGTCAGTAGTAGTACTTGGTACAGTGGCGGAGGTACTCGGAGTCGGAGCACTCATGAGAGTACGAAGTGCCACTGCAGCAGGATTGTCCGTATGTCGTTGACTTTTGTGAGCGTAGTCTTCAGATTCAGTCGGCCCATGCCGCTTCCCACTAGTCGGTGTAGAGTTGGAGGAGGTTGCGGCTGCAGCAGGTGCACGGATGGGCGGATCCTTAGCTGCCGCAGCACCGCGGGTGCGACAAAAAGGTCGCAGTTGGCCTTTGGCCTGTTTTTGTGCGCATCAAAGCGAAGCTTTCGCTCGAGCCGAACGTCAGCAAGTAACGTGATCTCTCGGAGATTCCACACACTTGGAAGACGGCGAGCTCTGTGAGCCAAACGCGTGAAGACGACATCATTTTCTGCCCCCATCTTACCAGAGAAGAGAACGACGGGTATTGTCTACTTGTCGGACACTGACGCACATCGTGCTTGCATTTTTAGCCTATCGAGGTAATCTTGAACAATCATGCACTCGACCTCCAGGCATCACGCTGAGATAGATCCCCTCTCCGTTAGTGCTGTGGCTGTGGCAGCCTTGGGTCCTGTGATTTATGTTGCGAGTGACTGCCCGACATTCTGACGAATACGTTCATCCACACTCGGTTGTGTGAAGCGGTAACCTCTGAGAGCATACGATGTAGCTACATATAATGCTTTACGCCTGCGGTTATCGACCGACTAAAGATTTTGAGATTGATCGTCAGTAAGTGTGTTGTGCAAAACACCCAATGCAGGGTCGACGGCTGCACGCTGTACAAGGGGTGTAGGCACCATCTAGCATTCCTCGAATGGATTAGGCGCGATGCGCGTAGTGCCACGCGCCTTTGGAGTAGCTGGAGGATGGTCTTAGATACTTGACGCGGCGGTATCACTCTCATACTCCACCATGATCTCTTCAAGATATTCTTTTAGGGTGTTGAACGAAGGCTTTGACTCAGTCATTCTGAGATGTGTTGTAAACACAATGGTCAGGACCAGAGCTTTAACAGACCTCAAAGCGAAGTAGAAGAATTGTCGACACACGGGTGCCGACAGCTTGGTGGGGGAGGGCGTGACGGAGTTACACGCGGTTTTTAAAACCGTTTATGTTGTGTGTCCGCATCAAGCAAAGATTGGTGGATCTGAATGGTACAGTCTTGGTTTCACTTTCTTACGTAATATCGCACCTTATCGGGTAGGGAAGAGCGATAAGAATTCTGTCTTAGGATCGCAATGTAGAGGATAGTCTGACAAGGTTTTAGGGTTTTATTTTCGCTGTTGAAGAATAATTAAAGCTCAGTTCTCTTTTAAATCAATGGACGCAAGTGCCTAGTCAAGGCGTAGTATGTTGTAAGAGCAGTAGCGTTGTCAAGGTTTTTACTCTTGTCTAACTAGTAGCTTCTAGTTGGTGTGTGATTCTATGTATCGTAATCCCTTCGGAACCGGGATTGCTAAGCTTGTACGCTCGAACGACTACACGTCGTTGTTAGTTTTTTATAACTATGAGACTCTTTGAGTCTAAAACGTCCTCTGTTGAGGAGCGCTAAGTAGCTCCGTTACAGGCTAAACGCGTACAAGAGATCATCGAATTTCGAGGAAGTTTTTTATCGAGGAAGTAGTATTTTGCCACAAACAGTGCGTTGTCAACCACAAAACGGCTCCTGGATCAGAATGGATTCGGGTCGGGACCCACGAGCGACGACTGGAGCTTGGCAATCTGCGCGTAGAATTGTCGTGTCTCCGTCACCATTTGAGTCCATTGACTTGCGAGGAGGTCATAGCTGTCGTCCAGACGGTTGGCATTGTCGCGCGATAGTGACGGAAGTGGTAACGCAACAGCATAGGCCGAACGAGTGCATTCCGCTGACGGGGACGCTTGCCTGTCATCAATTCTTCCGGATACACACTTCGGTAGAGCGAAAGATGTCGGCAGCGAGAACGCGATCACGTCGGTTTGTTCTTGGTTCGCTTCGACTTGCAATATGCAAAGCGAGTTGTCCATCGTCTGTGCGGTTCGACGACAAATCGTGCGTAGTGCGACTACTTTTGCACCGTACCGGATCAACTGAAACATGTCGACGAATGGAACCGTCGAGAAACCCCATGCAAAACGAGCGCACTGGATGATTCGAGAGATGTGCGCATTCGGGAACCAGTAGACTAGGGACCGCTTTGTAGCAGTTGAAACCATCGACACGATGCGCGCGATACATGCAGTAGCGAATAGCCTAGTGTCCATCATAAAAGTGACCAGACAAGTGAGGATCCGTATTTCAGTCCATTGAGATGCGAGAATAAATGCACGAATGGAACTCACCAGAGCCGGCCGATGTGGAGGTTCTGCTGCAATATGTTGGACTTCATCTTGTTGACTGCTGTGGTGATCGTGTGTGCGTGAGAAACTGAGATCGTGGGTCAAGTTGGAATGGTGAAGGGTGTCGATGGGTACGAGCGGATCGAGAAATGACGAGACACAGACGTTGTTGGAAGGTCAACACGAGCGATTGACCGGCTGAGCTTGTCTGCTCGGAGCTTGTATTGTTACCTAGCTGGTGTGAAGGAGTTGAGTACTTTGGAAGCGATTCCAGGACCGCACATTGTGTGTTCATGCTGAGACCATTCCCATTTTATCTCGCGACGACTGGCTTCAAGGCTGAAACGCTTTGAGCACACCAAGACCAGTACAGATGGTTTGTGGCAACAGTCAGCGCAACCACACAAGTGCATACTGGTGACACGTCGTCATGCAAGATCGAGCGGGATCGGTTGTCATGGCTGCGCATTTGGAGAGCATTAGTACTCTATGTCAGACTGCGGCAGTCAGACGACGGCTTCTGGTGTATGTAGCTGCTGAAGGATCGTTTTTGTGGTGCATTTGGGTCATGTCGTTGTTGACCAGGACTGTTACTCACGCGGTTTCTTCGCAGTGACAGTGGCATTTTCGCTGCATGTGCGGCTATCGAAAAAAAACAGGTGCTCCGTACATTACGTAGCTGTTTGTTGCAACATTTCTCGTGAAGCGGCTTCGTTCACGACCGTCTGTGCTCAGGACGACGACTACATCATTTCGATCAGTTGTGGTCGCTTGTATCACGACCTGGTCTTGTCATGAAAGCCAAAGGGAGCAATCCCAATCGTTTGACAAGGGACACACACGGACGTTTGGCGCAATCCCACTCCTGTCGTATCAGACCTGCTTCATCTTACGATGTCCAGCAAGACTGATCTCGTGGTGATGTACGCGTGCGATGATAGGATACGGTGTGCTTCAGAGCGGTCGATTGAACAAGCCCGAACTCGATGTTGCACATGAGTCAGGCGTATAGGCCTTTGAACGCTTGCAAGTGTAGTGTACAGTGAAGAATACTATGCATAGTCCATGGCGCTATGGTTCAGTATGAAGATTGGACACGAACTGAGATTGATCCGGTCAACCAACGTGAGCAGCGTTCATCAGCACAGAGGATAGCACTCTCATAGAAGGCTGCATGCGAAAAAGGACAGCTCATGCTTCAGACCTTGTTGCATGGCGGCACTGGAAACGCATATTCGTGCATGCGCTGTCTCGGAGAAAACTGACGCAAGCACGTGCATCTCCGGAGCCAAATATCACCATGGCTGCATGGCCTAACCACTTTTGCAATCGAGGTGGGCAAGCTGGGTGCGCGCATCATCACCAGACAGTTGCGAAGTCTGTTGCCGTAGCGGAGACGACTGTCAGATTGAGCTGCTTTGCTGCACGACCTCTTGACATACGTCCATGTGGTGCCAATCGGGATCAGCGCAGGGCCGCGTAAGACACGCGGACGACGATGAAGTGAGGTCGAGGGTAGATCCAAAGAGCTGTTAACCATGTAAATGCCGGATGCGCGATGATGTGCGTCAAACATCTATACCAAGTAAACTGTGCGCGAGAGTTTTTGCTGCAGATACACATCAAGGCAACAGAACACGTCAAGTCCAGAACGAATGAACGTCCCAACACACATTGCACTCACGATGAGTTTGAACAGCAACGCGTCTCTATTTCTCCCCTCGATAGGCATGACGGATACTAGCAAGGCATGACGGATACTAGCAATGCCGGGACGCAGTCGCAATCCTCAGAATGAAACAAGTGGCAGACTCGGACAGTCAGAAGGACTCGGACGTTGATTGCATGTTTCTGGCCAGCGTCATCACAGCCACGGGTATCGCGGAGTGAGAGTAGGTCCAGAAGAAAATCGAGCCGAAGGTCACGAGTTGGAATGCCAGCCGCTTCGCCGTTAAAGGGCCACGTGCACTAGTGGAAGTGCTCGCAGATGTTGGTGGATAGCAGCATGTGAATGTACGATCGAATGAGACGGGCTCAATGCATACAAGAGATTGTAGTATTTCGAGGAAGCATTATATCGAGGAAGTAGTATTTTGCAACAAACAGTGCGTTGTCAACCACAAAACGGCTCCTGGATCAGAATGGATTCGGGTCGGGACCCACGAGCGACGACTGGAGCTTGGCAATCTGCGCGTAGAATTGTCGTGTCTCCGTCACCATTTGAGTCCATTGACTTGCGAGGAGGTCATAGCTGTCGTCCAGACGGTTGGCACTGTCGCGCGATAGCGACGGAAGTGGTAACGCAACAGCATAGGGCGAACGAGTGCATTCCGCTGACGGGGACGCTTGCCTGTCATCAATTCTTCCGGATACACACTTCGGTAGAGCGCAAGATGTCGGCAGTGAATCAGCGATCACGTCGGTTTGTTCTTGGTTCGCTTCGACTTGCAATGTACAAAGCGAGTTGTCGATCATCTGTGCGGTTCGACGACAAATCGTGCGTGGTGCGACTACTTTTGCACCGTACCGGGTCAACTGAAACGTGTCGGCGAATGGAACCGTCGAGAAACCCCATGCAAAACGAGCGCACTGGATGATTCGAAAAATGCGCGCATTCGGGAACCAGTAGACTAGGGACCGCTTTGTAGCGGTTGAAACCATCGACACGATGCGCGCGATACATGCAGTAGCGAATAGCCTAGTGTCCATCATAAAAGTGACCAGACAAGTGAGGATCCGTATTTCAGTCCATTGAGATGCGAGAATAAATGCACGAATGGAACTCACCAGAGCCGGCCGATGTGGAGGTTCTGCTGCAATATGTTGGACTTCATCTTGTTGACTGCTGTGGTGATCGTGTGTGCGTGAGAAACTGAGATCGTGGGTCAAGTTGGAATGGTGAAGGGTGTCGATGGGTACGAGCGGATCGAGAAATGACGAGACACAGACGTTGTTGGAAGGTCAACACGAGCGATTGACCGGCTGAGCTTGTCTGCTCGGAGCTTGTATTGTTACCTAGCTGGTGTGAAGGAGTTGAGTACTTTGGAAGCGATTCCAGGACCGCACATTGTGTGTTCATGCTGAGACCATTCCCATTTTATCTCGCGACGACTGGCTTCAAGGCTGAAACGCTTTGAGCACACCAAGACCAGTACAGATGGTTTGTGGCAACAGTCAGCGCAACCACACAAGTGCATACTGGTGACACGTCGTCATGCAAGATCGAGCGGGATCGGTTGTCATGGCTGCGCATTTGGAGAGCATTAGTACTCTATGTCAGACTGCGGCAGTCAGACGACGGCTTCTGGTGTATGTAGCTGCTGAAGGATCGTTTTTGTGGTGCATTTGGGTCATGTCGTTGTTGACCAGGACTGTTACTCACGCGGTTTCTTCGCAGTGACAGTGGCATTTTCGCTGCATGTGCGGCTATCGAAATGAAAAGGTGCTCCGTACATTACGTAGCTGTTTGTTGCAACATTTCTCGTGAAGCGGCTTTGTTCACGACCGTCTGTGCTCAGGACGACGACTACATCATTTCGATCAGTTGTGGTCGCTTGTATCACGACCTGGTCTTGTCATGAAAGCCAAAGGGAGCAATCCCAATCTTTTGACAAGGGACACACACGGACGTTTGGCGCAATCCCACTCCTGTCGTATCAGACCTGCTTCATCTTACGATGTCCAGCAAGACTGACCTCGTGGTGATGTACGCGTACGATGATAGGATACGCTGTGCTTCAGAGCGGTCGATTGAATAAGCCCGAACTCGACGTTGCACATGAGTCGGGCGTATAGGCATTTCGACGCGTGCAAGTGTATCGTGAAGAGTGCTACGCATAGTCCATAGCGCTATGGCTCGGTTTAAATATTGGACACGAAGTGAGATTGATCCGGTCAACCAACGTGAGCAGCGTTCATCAGCACAGAGGATAGCACTCTCATAGAAGGCTGCATGCGAAAAAGACAGCTACTGCTTCAAACCTTGTTGGATGGCGGCATTGGGAACGCATATCCTTGCATGCGCTGTCTCGGAGAAAACTGATGCAAGCACGTGTATCTCTGGAACCAAATACTACCATGACTGTTTAGCTCGACGAACCACTTTTTACAATTGACGGTGTCATTGCTGGTGACGTAGGCGATGCTGTTGGCGATAATGGCTGTGCTGTTGATCGCAATGTCGGTGTAGGGCTGGGTGGGCTGGGTGCGCGTATCATCACCAGAAAGTTGCGAAGTCTGTTGCCGTAGCGGAGACGACTGTCAGATTGAGCTGCTTTGCTGCACGACCTCTTGACATACGTCCATGTGGTGCCAATCGGGATCAGCGCAGGGCCGCGTAAGACACGCGGACGACGATGAAGTGAGGTCGAGGGTAGTTTCAAAGAGCTGTTAACCATGTAAATGCCGGATGCGCGATGATGTGCGTCAAACATCTATACCAAGTAAACTGTGCGCGAGAGTTTTTGCTGCAGATACACATCAAGGCAACAGAACACGTCAAGTCCAGAACGAATGAACGTCCCAACACACATTGCACTCACGATGAGTTTGTACAGCATTGCACCTCTATTTCTCCCCTCGATAGGCATGACGGATACTAGCAAGGCATGACGGATACTAGCAATGCCGGGACGCAGTCGCAATCCTCAGAATGAAACAAGTGGCAGACTCGGACAGTCAGAAGGACTCGGACGTTGATTGCATGTTTCTGGCCAGCGTCATCACAGCCACGGGTATCGCGGAGTGAGAGTAGGTCCAGAAGAAAATCGAGCCGAAGGTCACGAGTTGGAATGCCAGCCGCTTCGCCGTTAAAGGGCCACGTGCACTAGTGGAAGTGCTCGCAGATGTTGGTGGATAGCAGCATGTGAATGTACGATCGAATGAGACGGGCTCAATGCATACAAGAGATTGTAGTATTTCGAGGAAGCATTATATCGAGGAAGTAGTATTTTGCAACAAACAGTGCGTTGTCAAGTAAAAAACCGGCTCCTGGATCAAAATGGATTCGGGTCGGGACCCACGAGCGACGACTGGAGCTTGGCAATCTGCGCGTAGAATTGTCGTGTCTCCGTCACCATTTGAGTCCATTGACTTGCGAGGAGGTCATAGCTGTCGTCCAGACGGTTGGCACTGTCGCGCGATAGCGACGGAAGTGGTAACGCAACAGCATAGGGCGAACGAGTGCATTCCGCTGACGGGGACGCTTGCCTGTCATCAATTCTTCCGGATACACACTTCGGTAGAGCGCAAGATGTCGGCAGCGAGAACGCGATCACGTCGGTTTGTTCTTGGTTCGCTTCGACTTGCAATATGCAAAGCGAGTTGTCCATCGTCTGTGCGGTTCGACGACAAATCGTGCGTGGTGCGACTACTTTTGCACCGTACCGGATCAACTGAAACATGTCGACGAATGGAACCGTCGAGAAACCCCATGCAAAACGAGCGCACTGGGCGATTCGAGAGATGTGCGCATTCGGGAACCAGTAGACTAGGGACCGCTTTGTAGCAGTTGAAACCATCGACACGATGCGCGCGATACATGCAGTAGCGAATAGCCTAGTGTCCATCATAAAAGTGACCAGACAAGTGAGGATCCGTATTTCAGTCCATTGAGATGCGAGAATAAATGCACGAATGGAACTCACCAGAGCCGGCCGATGTGGAGGTTCTGCTGCAATATGTTGGACTTCATCTTGTTGACTGCTGTGGTGATCGTGTGTGCGTGAGAAACTGAGATCGTGGGTCAAGTTGGAATGGTGAAGGGTGTCGATGGGTACGAGCGGATCGAGAAATGACGAGACACAGACGTTGTTGGAAGGTCAACACGAGCGATTGACCGGCTGAGCTTGTCTGCTCGGAGCTTGTATTGTTACCTAGCTGGTGTGAAGGAGTTGAGTACTTTGGAAGCGATTCCAGGACCGCACATTGTGTGTTCATGCTGAGACCATTCCCATTTTATCTCGCGACGACTGGCTTCAAGGCTGAAACGCTTTGAGCACACCAAGACCAGTACAGATGGTTTGTGGCAACAGTCAGCGCAACCACACAAGTGCATACTGGTGACACGTCGTCATGCAAGATCGAGCGGGATCGGTTGTCATGGCTGCGCATTTGGAGAGCATTAGTACTCTATGTCAGACTGCGGCAGTCAGACGACGGCTTCTGGTGTATGTAGCTGCTGAAGGATCGTTTTTGTGGTGCATTTGGGTCATGTCGTTGTTGACCAGGACTGTTACTCACGCGGTTTCTTCGCAGTGACAGTGGCATTTTCGCTGCATGTGCGGCTATCGAAATGAAAAGGTGCTCCGTACATTACGTAGCTGTTTGTTGCAACATTTCTCGTGAAGCGGCTTTGTTCACGACCGTCTGTGCTCAGGACGACGACTACATCATTTCGATCAGTTGTGGTCGCTTGTATCACGACCTGGTCTTGTCATGAAAGCCAAAGGGAGCAATCCCAATCTTTTGACAAGGGACACACACGGACGTTTGGCGCAATCCCACTCCTGTCGTATCAGACCTGCTTCATCTTACGATGTCCAGCAAGACTGACCTCGTGGTGATGTACGCGTACGATGATAGGATACGCTGTGCTTCAGAGCGGTCGATTGAATAAGCCCGAACTCGACGTTGCACATGAGTCGGGCGTATAGGCATTTCGACGCGTGCAAGTGTATCGTGAAGAGTGCTACGCATAGTCCATAGCGCTATGGCTCGGTTTAAATATTGGACACGAAGTGAGATTGATCCGGTCAACCAACGTGAGCAGCGTTCATCAGCACAGAGGATAGCACTCTCATAGAAGGCTGCATGCGAAAAAGACAGCTACTGCTTCAAACCTTGTTGGATGGCGGCATTGGGAACGCATATCCTTGCATGCGCTGTCTCGGAGAAAACTGATGCAAGCACGTGTATCTCTGGAACCAAATACTACCATGACTGTTTAGCTCGACGAACCACTTTTTACAATTGACGGTGTCATTGCTGGTGACGTAGGCGATGCTGTTGGCGATAATGGCTGTGCTGTTGATCGCAATGTCGGTGTAGGGCTGGGTGGGCTGGGTGCGCGTATCATCACCAGAAAGTTGCGAAGTCTGTTGCCGTAGCGGAGACGACTGTCAGATTGAGCTGCTTTGCTGCACGACCTCTTGACATACGTCCATGTGGTGCCAATCGGGATCAGCGCAGGGCCGCGTAAGACACGCGGACGACGATGAAGTGAGGTCGAGGGTAGTTTCAAAGAGCTGTTAACCATGTAAATGCCGGATGCGCGATGATGTGCGTCAAACATCTATACCAAGTAAACTGTGCGCGAGAGTTTTTGCTGCAGATACACATCAAGGCAACAGAACACGTCAAGTCCAGAACGAATGAACGTCCCAACACACATTGCACTCACGATGAGTTTGTACAGCATTGCACCTCTATTTCTCCCCTCGATAGGCATGACGGATACTAGCAAGGCATGACGGATACTAGCAATGCCGGGACGCAGTCGCAATCCTCAGAATGAAACAAGTGGCAGACTCGGACAGTCAGAAGGACTCGGACGTTGATTGCATGTTTCTGGCCAGCGTCATCACAGCCACGGGTATCGCGGAGTGAGAGTAGGTCCAGAAGAAAATCGAGCCGAAGGTCACGAGTTGGAATGCCAGCCGCTTCGCCGTTAAAGGGCCACGTGCACTAGTGGAAGTGCTCGCAGATGTTGGTGGATAGCAGCATGTGAATGTACGATCGAATGAGACGGGCTCAATGCATACAAGAGATTGTAGTATTTCGAGGAAGCATTATATCGAGGAAGTAGTATTTTGCAACAAACAGTGCGTTGTCAAGTAAAAAACCGGCTCCTGGATCAAAATGGATTCGGGTCGGGACCCACGAGCGACGACTGGAGCTTGGCAATCTGCGCGTAGAATTGTCGTGTCTCCGTCACCATTTGAGTCCATTGACTTGCGAGGAGGTCATAGCTGTCGTCCAGACGGTTGGCACTGTCGCGCGATAGCGACGGAAGTGGTAACGCAGCAGCAGAGGGCGAGCGAGTGCATTCCGCTGACGGGGACGCTTGTTTGTCATCAAGACTTCCAGATACACACTTCGGTAGAGCGCAAGATGTCGGCAGCGAGAACGCGATCACGTCGGTTTGTTCTTGGTTCGCTTCGACTTGCAATATGCAAAGCGAGTTGTCCATCGTCTGTGCGGTTCGACGACAAATCGTGCGTAGTGCGACTACTTTTGCACCGTACCGGATCAACTGAAACATGTCGACGAATGGAACCGTCGAGAAACCCCATGCAAAACGAGCGCACTGGATGATTCGAGAGATGTGCGCATTCGGGAACCAGTAGACTAGGGACCGCTTTGTAGCAGTTGAAACCATCGACACGATGCGCGCGATACATGCAGTAGCGAATAGCCTAGTGTCCATCATAAAAGTGACCAGACAAGTGAGGATCCGTATTTCAGTCCATTGAGATGCGAGAATAAATGCACGAATGGAACTCACCAGAGCCGGCCGATGTGGAGGTTCTGCTGCAATATGTTGGACTTCATCTTGTTGACTGCTGTGGTGATCGTGTGTGCGTGAGAAACTGAGATCGTGGGTCAAGTTGGAATGGTGAAGGGTGTCGATGGGTACGAGCGGATCGAGAAATGACGAGACACAGACGTTGTTGGAAGGTCAACACGAGCGATTGACCGGCTGAGCTTGTCTGCTCGGAGCTTGTATTGTTACCTAGCTGGTGTGAAGGAGTTGAGTACTTTGGAAGCGATTCCAGGACCGCACATTGTGTGTTCATGCTGAGACCATTCCCATTTTATCTCGCGACGACTGGCTTCAAGGCTGAAACGCTTTGAGCACACCAAGACCAGTACAGATGGTTTGTGGCAACAGTCAGCGCAACCACACAAGTGCATACTGGTGACACGTCGTCATGCAAGATCGAGCGGGATCGGTTGTCATGGCTGCGCATTTGGAGAGCATTAGTACTCTATGTCAGACTGCGGCAGTCAGACGACGGCTTCTGGTGTATGTAGCTGCTGAAGGATCGTTTTTGTGGTGCATTTGGGTCATGTCGTTGTTGACCAGGACTGTTACTCACGCGGTTTCTTCGCAGTGACAGTGGCATTTTCGCTGCATGTGCGGCTATCGAAATGAAAAGGTGCTCCGTACATTACGTAGCTGTTTGTTGCAACATTTCTCGTGAAGCGGCTTCGTTCACGACCGTCTGTGCTCAGGACGACGACTACATCATTTCGATCAGTTGTGGTCGCTTGTATCACGACCTGGTCTTGTCATGAAAGCCAAAGGGAGCAATCCCAATCTTTTGACAAGGGACACACACGGACGTTTGGCGCAATCCCACTCCTGTCGTATCAGACCTGCTTCATCTTACGATGTCCAGCAAGACTGACCTCGTGGTGGTGTACGCGTACGATGATAGGATACGCTGTGCTTCAGAGCGGTCGATTGAATAAGCCCGAACTCGACGTTGCACATGAGTCGGGCGTATAGGCATTTCGACGCGTGCAAGTGTATCGTGAAGAGTGCTACGCATAGTCCATAGCGCTATGGCTCGGTTTAAAGATTGGACACGAAGTGAGATTGATCCGGTCAACCATCGTGAGCAGCGTTCATCAACACAGAGGATAACACTCTCACAGAAGGCTGCATGCGAAAAGGACAGCTCATGCTTCAGACCTTGTTGCATGGCGGCACTGGAAACGCATATTCGTGCATGCGCTGTCTCGGAGAAAACTGACGCAAGCACGTGCATCTCCGGAGCCAAATATCACCATGGCTGCATGGCCTAACCACTTTTGCAATCGAGCAAGCTGGGTGCGCGCATCATCACCAGACAGTTGCGAAGTCTGTTGCCGTAGCGGAGACGACTGTCAGATTGAGCTGCTTTGCTGCACGACCTCTTGACATACGTCCATGTGGTGCCAATCGGGATCAGCGCAGGGCCGCGTAAGACACGCGGACGACGATGAAGTGAGGTCGAGGGTAGATCCAAAGAGCTGTTAACCATGTAAATGCCGGATGCGCGATGATGTGCGTCAAACATCTATACCAAGTAAACTGTGCGCGAGAGTTTTTGCTGCAGATACACATCAAGGCAACAGAACACGTCAAGTCCAGAACGAATGAACGTCCCAACACACATTGCACTCACGATGAGTTTGAACAGCAACGCGTCTCTATTTCTCCCCTCGATAGGCATGACGGATACTAGCAAGGCATGACGGATACTAGCAATGCCGGGACGCAGTCGCAATCCTCAGAATGAAACAAGTGGCAGACTCGGACAGTCAGAAGGACTCGGACGTTGATTGCATGTTTCTGGCCAGCGTCATCACAGCCACGGGTATCGCGGAGTGAGAGTAGGTCCAGAAGAAAATCGAGCCGAAGGTCACGAGTTGGAATGCCAGCCGCTTCGCCGTTAAAGGGCCACGTGCACTAGTGGAAGTGCTCGCAGATGTTGGTGGATAGCAGCATGTGAATGTACGATCGAATGAGACGGGCTCAATGCATACAAGAGATTGTAGTATTTCGAGGAAGTATCATATCGAGGAAGTAGTATTTTGCAACAAACAGTGCGTTGTCAACCACAAAACGGCTCCTGGATCAGAATGGATTCGGGTCGGGATATTGGTAACGGTGTTGGTTACTGATACTAATGACCATATGTCATGGACGACACTGTGTGATAGTGTGTAACGATGGGATCGACTCATCGTTTTGTTACTAATATTATAGAGTCGATATCGATAGGCTTAGAGTAGTACAACGAGACGAACTAAGGACCTAGCTAGATGATAATTCACTTTCCATTTTACCTTCTTCTAAGCTCTCCCACCTCAACTCGCTCTTGGCTGTTGCCAAAAGTCAAAAGGTTATGAGCCCAACTACGCCGGATGCGGGCGACATACTCCGCGAAGATAACTACTTCGTGTGGGAGTTCAACGCAAGGATGAGGCTGGCAAAGAAGGGATTGCTAGAGCACCTAGACGCTATGAAGGCCCCAGAAGAAGGAGACGCAAGCGCGTCAACTTGGAAAGTCAACGACATGAAGGCCTTCGCGATTGTGTCCACAATGATCAGCACAAATCTTCAGTCAATGGTGCGCACGGCAGAGACAACGGCAAAAGCATGGGACATACTGAAGACTTTCTTCCTGCGGCAAAGTATGCACAATCGTGTGCAGTTGCGGCGGCAACTACATGAGTTCAAGTTGGCCAAGGGAGGAAGCATCATGGATCACTTCCTGAGATTTGACGAGCTGTGCATGACTATGCAAGCTGTGGGACAAGAGATCTCACAGGATGAGCATTTGGTCATCCTATTGGGTAGTCTAACGAGAGACTATGACCCTATCGTCAAGATAATTGAGAACATGCCCGGAATGACACTGTTTCACGCTAAGGAAATGCTGAGACGGGAGTACGATGGAATGGCGAGGACAGAACACCAAGAAATCGCACTGAAAAGTACGCACACTTCCAAGTACAAGAAAGGTCCGCGCAGACATATGGGGAGATCAAGTTCAAGAGGTGAAAAGTTTTCGGGAAGGTGTTACCGATGTAACAAATATGGGCACAAGCGTCAAGATTGCAAGGCTGAACAAGTGGAGACAGAGCGATCTGGAGAAGAGAGAGCATTTACTGCGTCAAGTCGGACGTCAGCTGGATGGTTATTGGACAGTGGGGCAAGCAGCCACATGTGTCCCGACAGAAATGAGTTTTCGAATTTAAACTCACTGACGGACCCGATCATGATCACCATAGCAGACGGCAGCGAAGTGGAAGCGCAAGGTGTTGGGACAGTGCGCGTGCAACTCAAGACTGGTGAAGTGATCAGGATCGAAGAAACGCTATGGGTGCCGGGCCTAGACCGACGGCTACTGTCAATATCGGCATTGTCAAAGAGGGGTCTACAAGTGATCTTCTCAGATCTGAGCTGTCAGATCAGAAGTAACACGGAAGTCGTTGCCCAAATACCAAGACGAAACAAGATGTACGTCTTAGAGTGCAGTCCGGCTGAGGTAGCCAACGTTTGCGGAGAGACATCTCAAGAGCAAGAATCAAGTGACGGATCAGGAGCGGCTGATCTACAAGTGTGGCATGCAAGATTAGGTCACCTGTCAACGAAGATGCTCAAGGGTATGGCAGGTTGCGTCAATGGATTAAAGATCAAGAAGAATCAAGGCGTTGAAGATGATATCGAGATCTGCGAAGGGTGCATCATGGGTAAAGCAACCGTCAAGACGTTTCCGAAGTCACCATACGGACACGTGAAAACCAAGGAGGTGTTGCAGTTGGTCCACAGTGATGTCATGGGACCTATGGAATCGAAGTCTCGAGGAGGATCAAGATTTGTCGTGACTTTTATTGATGATTATTCGAGATATATAGTCGCATACTATATTGAGAACAAGTCGGAAGTGACGGATCGCTTTATAGAGTATAAGGCACTTATGGAGAATCAACTGTCCAAGAAGATCAAGTGTATCAGGACGGACAACGGGACGGAATACGTCAACAGACGTTTCTCCGGTGTATGTCGAAAATCTGGTATCATGCATCAGACGACGGTACCCTATTCGCCACAACAGAATGGGCTGGCCGAACGCATGAACAGGACACTGACAGAGCGGGCCAGAGCAATGCTCAGCCATATGCAAGTGGATAAAATTTGGTGGGCTGAGGCGATGAACACGGCAGTCTATGTGACAAACCGAGTTCCATGTGCTAGTCACCCGACTAAAACTCCATTTGAGTTCATCTTCGGGAAGAAGCCTGACCTCTCCGAGATGTGTGTATTTGGATCAAAGGGATATGCACATGTCGACAAGTCGAACAGGACCAAGATGACCAAGAAGGCGATTCGATGTATTTTTCTAGGTTACTCGGATCAAATCAAGGGGCTTCGAATATGGGATGAAGATGCCAAGAGGGTGACGCACACGAGATCGGCTAAATTCGATGAGAGACCACCACTTCAGTACGTGCAACGTTACAGCAGATCAAGTGACCAAGAGTTTCGCGCTGTTCATGACGAAGACACTGTTTCTATCGATTTAGAACAGCCACGAGTCACGAAAGACATGGACATAGCAATGGAGGACAGTCACAGTGTTCAAGAAGAGAGTCACATGCAAGACAGGCGTACAACAACGATGGCTCTACCATCAAGATGCAGTAGCAAGATGCCTGAACACGTGGGTTCCAATGCTGACGATCCAATGTTTGAAATTGATGATGTGACGATGATTGAAGAAGATCAAGAATCGGCTGAAGACGTGTCAAGACAAGGACAGATGGTGATACGACCAAGTCGACAGACAAGTATTCAAGCATCGCAAGAAACCGCGATGGTTCCACTAGAATCGGTTCAACATGGACAATCTCAAGCGTTAATACCAGTGAATGGTGCTGATGAGGACTTTTATGACGGCTCAGAAGTGTGTCAAGAAAAAGGCACAAAGAGACTACGTATTGGGTATGAGCAAGCATGTGCAGCGTTCGAGACCCCAACGACATACGAAGAAGCTCTTAAGTCACCTCGTCGTGATAATTGGTACAAGGCCATTCAAGCTGAGCTCAAGGCATTAGAGGAAAAGGACACCTGGACTGTTCAAACACAGCGTCCAAACCAGAAAGTGATTGGAACCAAGTGGGTGTTCGCACTCAAACGAAACGAGCTGGGTGAGATTATTCGATACCAGGCACGTCTTGTAGCACTTGGCTACAGGCAGACGTATGGAGTTGACTACATGGAGACATATTCACCTGTGGCAAACCTCAACTCAATACGGGTGTTTTTGGCGGTGTGCTGTCAAAAGGGGATGTTGATTCATCAATATGATGTCGACACTGCTTTTCTGTATGGCGTTTTGGAAGAAGAGGTATACGTATACCCTCCTCTGGGTGTTCGTGCAGAACATAATCAAGTGCTTAAGCTGAATCGCAGTCTGTATGGGCTGAAACAAGCGGCCGCTACATGGTACAAGACAATTTCGTGTGTGTTTGTGGAGATGGGGTTCTCTTCATGCGTGGCAGACTCATGCATTTTCGTCAAAGAGACCAAGGGCTCGTGGATTTACGCTGCATTATATGTGGACGACCTTCTAATTGGGGCTGAATCTACTGGAGTGATGGAAGATGTGGCAGCTCAACTATCAAGTCGTTTCCAGTTGAAGATACTAGGGGTGTTCGATACGTTCTTGGAATCGAAGTCAAGTACCTGCGCAACAATCGACGTCTGAAGATCAGTCAAGGATCGTGTATATCAAGAATGGTCGAGAAATTTAATCAAGTTGATGCGAAAGCAGTGTCAAATCCAAGTGTTGAAGGGCAAGCGATGGTCAAGATGGACAAAGCTGACACAAGAATGAAGAATCGACCGTATCGATCGTTAGTGGGGTCGTTGTTGTATGTGGCAACAGGCACACGACCAGATATTGCGTATACAGTATGTCAGCTGAGTCGTCATTTGGAATTTCCACATGAAGAGCACTGGAATGCAGCGATTCGAGTGTTGCGATATCTGAAGACGACGCAGAGCAAAGGAATTTGTTATGAAGGAGTTTCAGGCAATCTTCAGCTGAGCGCGTACACCGATGCAGACTGGGCAAGTAACAAGTGGAATCGCAGATCGATTTCGGGAGTTTTTATCATGATTAATGGCGCACCTGTGATTTTCAAGTCGAAGATGCAGCAGAGCGTGGCACTGAGCACGGCAGAAGCAGAGTATATGGCTCTTTCTTTATGTGTGCAGGAGGTTCTGTGGACAAGAAGTCTACTCAAGGAGATGCAAGTGCAGATTAACTATGCTGTCAAGATTCACGAAGACAACCAGAGTGCAATCGCTATCGCTAAGAACGACGGCTATCAAAGTCGAGCGAAACATATCGACATCAGATACCATTTTGTGCGCGAACAGGTGAAAGACAAGATTATCGACCTGCAGTATACTGAAACCAAGTCACAGCTGGCAGATTTTCTGACCAAACCGATTTCGACAAAGAAGTTCGAGTCGCTGCTGGACAAGGCCAGGATCAGAGACTTCTAGTCGAGGGGGAGTATTGGTAACGGTGTTGGTTACTGATACTAATGACCATATGTCATGGACGACACTGTGTGATAGTGTGTAACGATGGGATCGACTCATCGTTTTGTTACTAATATTATAGAGTCGATATCGATAGGCTTAGAGTAGTACAACGAGACGAACTAAGGACCTAGCTAGATGATAATTCACTTTCCATTTTACCTTCTTCTAAGCTCTCCCACCTCAACTCGCTCTTGGCTGTTGCCAAAAGTCAAAACGGGACCCACGAGCGACGACTGGAGCTTGGCAATCTGCGCGTAGAATTGTCGTGTCTCCGTCACCATTTGAGTCCATTGACTTGCGAGGAGGTCATAGCTGTCGTCCAGACGGTTGGCACTGTCGCGCGATAGCGACGGAAGTGGTAACGCAACAGCATAGGGCGAACGAGTGCATTCCGCTGACGGGGACGCTTGCCTGTCATCAATTCTTCCGGATACACACTTCGGTAGAGCGCAAGATGTCGGCAGCGAGAACGCGATCACGTCGGTTTGTTCTTGGTTCGCTGCGACCGGCAATATGCAAAGCGAGTTGTCCATCGTCTGTGCGGTTCGACGACAAATCGTGCGTGGTGCGACTACTTTTGCACCGTACCGGATCAACTGAAACATGTCGACGAATGGAACCGTCGAGAAACCCCATGCAAAACGAGCGCACTGGGCGATTCGAGAGATGTGCGCATTCGGGAACCAGTAGACTAGGGACCGCTTTGTAGCAGTTGAAACCATCGACACGATGCGCGCGATACATGCAGTAGCGAATAGCCTAGTGTCCATCATAAAAGTGACCAGACAAGTGAGGATCCGTATTTCAGTCCATTGAGATGCGAGAATAAATGCACGAATGGAACTCACCAGAGCCGGCCGATGTGGAGGTTCTGCTGCAATATGTTGGACTTCATCTTGTTGACTGCTGTGGTGATCGTGTGTGCGTGAGAAACTGAGATCGTGGGTCAAGTTGGAATGGTGAAGGGTGTCGATGGGTACGAGCGGATCGAGAAATGACGAGACACAGACGTTGTTGGAAGGTCAACACGAGCGATTGACCGGCTGAGCTTGTCTGCTCGGAGCTTGTATTGTTACCTAGCTGGTGTGAAGGAGTTGAGTACTTTGGAAGCGATTCCAGGACCGCACATTGTGTGTTCATGCTGAGACCATTCCCATTTTATCTCGCGACGACTGGCTTCAAGGCTGAAACGCTTTGAGCACACCAAGACCAGTACAGATGGTTTGTGGCAACAGTCAGCGCAACCACACAAGTGCATACTGGTGACACGTCGTCATGCAAGATCGAGCGGGATCGGTTGTCATGGCTGCGCATTTGGAGAGCATTAGTACTCTATGTCAGACTGCGGCAGTCAGACGACGGCTTCTGGTGTATGTAGCTGCTGAAGGATCGTTTTTGTGGTGCATTTGGGTCATGTCGTTGTTGACCAGGACTGTTACTCACGCGGTTTCTTCGCAGTGACAGTGGCATTTTCGCTGCATGTGCGGCTATCGAAATGAAAAGGTGCTCCGTACATTACGTAGCTGTTTGTTGCAACATTTCTCGTGAAGCGGCTTCGTTCACGACCGTCTGTGCTCAGGACGACGACTACATCATTTCGATCAGTTGTGGTCGCTTGTATCACGACCTGGTCTTGTCATGAAAGCCAAAGGGAGCAATCCCAATCTTTTGACAAGGGACACACACGGACGTTTGGCGCAATCCCACTCCTGTCGTATCAGACCTGCTTCATCTTACGATGTCCAGCAAGACTGACCTCGTGGTGGTGTACGCGTACGATGATAGGATACGCTGTGCTTCAGAGCGGTCGATTGAATAAGCCCGAACTCGACGTTGCACATGAGTCGGGCGTATAGGCATTTCGACGCGTGCAAGTGTATCGTGAAGAGTGCTACGCATAGTCCATAGCGCTATGGCTCGGTTTAAAGATTGGACACGAAGTGAGATTGATCCGGTCAACCATCGTGAGCAGCGTTCATCAACACAGAGGATAACACTCTCACAGAAGGCTGCATGCGAAAAGGACAGCTCATGCTTCAGACCTTGTTGCATGGCGGCACTGGAAACGCATATTCGTGCATGCGCTGTCTCGGAGAAAACTGACGCAAGCACGTGCATCTCCGGAGCCAAATATCACCATGGCTGCATGGCCTAACCACTTTGCAATCGAGCAAGCTGGGTGCGCGCATCATCACCAGACAGTTGCGAAGTCTGTTGCCGTAGCGGAGACGACTGTCAGATTGAGCTGCTTTGCTGCACGACCTCTTGACATACGTCCATGTGGTGCCAATCGGGATCAGCGCAGGGCCGCGTAAGACACGCGGACGACGATGAAGTGAGGTCGAGGGTAGATCCAAAGAGCTGTTAACCATGTAAATGCCGGATGCGCGATGATGTGCGTCAAACATCTATACCAAGTAAACTGTGCGCGAGAGTTTTTGCTGCAGATACACATCAAGGCAACAGAACACGTCAAGTCCAGAACGAATGAACGTCCCAACACACATTGCACTCACGATGAGTTTGAACAGCAACGCGTCTCTATTTCTCCCCTCGATAGGCATGACGGATACTAGCAAGGCATGACGGATACTAGCAATGCCGGGACGCAGTCGCAATCCTCAGAATGAAACAAGTGGCAGACTCGGACAGTCAGAAGGACTCGGACGTTGATTGCATGTTTCTGGCCAGCGTCATCACAGCCACGGGTATCGCGGAGTGAGAGTAGGTCCAGAAGAAAATCGAGCCGAAGGTCACGAGTTGGAATGCCAGCCGCTTCGCCGTTAAAGGGCCACGTGCACTAGTGGAAGTGCTCGCAGATGTTGGTGGATAGCAGCATGTGAATGTACGATCGAATGAGACGGGCTCAATGCATACAAGAGATTGTAGTATTTCGAGGAAGCATTATATCGAGGAAGTAGTATTTTGCAACAAACAGTGCGTTGTCAACCACAAAACGGCTCCTGGATCAGAATGGATTCGGGTCGGGACCCACGAGCGACGACTGGAGCTTGGCAATCTGCGCGTAGAATTGTCGTGTCTCCGTCACCATTTGAGTCCATTGACTTGCGAGGAGGTCATAGCTGTCGTCCAGACGGTTGGCACTGTCGCGCGATAGCGACGGAAGTGGTAACGCAACAGCATAGGGCGAACGAGTGCATTCCGCTGACGGGGACGCTTGCCTGTCATCAATTCTTCCGGATACACACTTCGGTAGAGCGCAAGATGTCGGCAGTGAATCAGCGATCACGTCGGTTTGTTCTTGGTTCGCTTCGACTTGCAATGTACAAAGCGAGTTGTCGATCATCTGTGCGGTTCGACGACAAATCGTGCGTGGTGCGACTACTTTTGCACCGTACCGGGTCAACTGAAACGTGTCGGCGAATGGAACCGTCGAGAAACCCCATGCAAAACGAGCGCACTGGATGATTCGAAAAATGCGCGCATTCGGGAACCAGTAGACTAGGGACCGCTTTGTAGCGGTTGAAACCATCGACACGATGCGCGCGATACATGCAGTAGCGAATAGCCTAGTGTCCATCATAAAAGTGACCAGACAAGTGAGGATCCGTATTTCAGTCCATTGAGATGCGAGAATAAATGCACGAATGGAACTCACCAGAGCCGGCCGATGTGGAGGTTCTGCTGCAATATGTTGGACTTCATCTTGTTGACTGCTGTGGTGATCGTGTGTGCGTGAGAAACTGAGATCGTGGGTCAAGTTGGAATGGTGAAGGGTGTCGATGGGTACGAGCGGATCGAGAAATGACGAGACACAGACGTTGTAGGAAGGTCAACACGAGCGATTGACCGGCTGAGCTTGTCTGCTCTGAGCTCGTGTTGTCATCTTGCTGTTACGAAGGAGTTGAGTGCTTTGGAAGCGATTCCAGGACAGCACATTGTGTGTTCATGCTGACACCACTCCCACGTTATCTCATGACGACTGGCTTCAAGGCTGAACGCTTTAAGCACACCAAGACCGGTACAGGTGGTTTGAGGGAACGGTTGGCTTAACCACACAAGTGCGTTCTGGTGACACGTCGTCATGCAAGATCGAGCGGGCTCAGTTGTCATGGCTGCGCATTTGGAGAGCATTAGTGCTCGATGTCAGACTGCGGCAGTCAGACGACGGCTTCTGGTGTATGTAGCTGCTGAAGGATCGTTTTTGTGGTGCATTTGGGTCATGTCGTTGCTAACCATGACTGGTACTCACGCGGTTTCTTCGCAGTGGCAGTGGCATTTTCGCTGCATGTGCGGCTATCGAAATGAAAAGGTGCTCCGTACATTACGTAGCTGTTTGTTGCAACATTTCTCGTGAAGCGGCTTTGTTCACGACCGTCTGTGCTCAGGACGACGACTACATCATTTCGATCAGTTGTGGTCGCTTGTATCACGACCTGGTCTTGTCATGAAAGCCAAAGGGAGCAATCCCAATCTTTTGACAAGGGACACACACGGACGTTTGGCGCAATCCCACTCCTGTCGTATCAGACCTGCTTCATCTTACGATGTCCAGCAAGACTGACCTCGTGGTGATGTACGCGTACGATGATAGGATACGCTGTGCTTCAGAGCGGTCGATTGAATAAGCCCGAACTCGACGTTGCACATGAGTCGGGCGTATAGGCATTTCGACGCGTGCAAGTGTATCGTGAAGAGTGCTACGCATAGTCCATAGCGCTATGGCTCGGTTTAAATATTGGACACGAAGTGAGATTGATCCGGTCAACCAACGTGAGCAGCGTTCATCAGCACAGAGGATAGCACTCTCATAGAAGGCTGCATGCGAAAAAGACAGCTACTGCTTCAAACCTTGTTGGATGGCGGCATTGGGAACGCATATCCTTGCATGCGCTGTCTCGGAGAAAACTGATGCAAGCACGTGTATCTCTGGAACCAAATACTACCATGACTGTTTAGCTCGACGAACCACTTTTTACAATTGACGGTGTCATTGCTGGTGACGTAGGCGATGCTGTTGGCGATAATGGCTGTGCTGTTGATCGCAATGTCGGTGTAGGGCTGGGTGGGCTGGGTGCGCGTATCATCACCAGAAAGTTGCGAAGTCTATTGCCGTAGCGGAGACGACTGTCAGATTGAGCTGCTTTGCTGCACGACCTCTTGACATACGTCCATGTGGTGCCAATCGGGATCAGCGCAGGGCCGCGTAAGACACGCGGACGACGATGAAGTGAGGTCGAGGGTAGTTTCAAAGAGCTGTTAACCATGTAAATGCCGGATGCGCGATGATGTGCGTCAAACATCTATACCAAGTAAACTGTGCGCGAGAGTTTTTGCTGCAGATACACATCAAGGCAACAGAACACGTCAAGTCCAGAACGAATGAACGTCCCAACACACATTGCACTCACGATGAGTTTGTACAGCATTGCACCTCTATTTCTCCCCTCGATAGGCATGACGGATACTAGCAAGGCATGACGGATACTAGCAATGCCGGGACGCAGTCGCAATCCTCAGAATGAAACAAGTGGCAGACTCGGACAGTCAGAAGGACTCGGACGTTGATTGCATGTTTCTGGCCAGCGTCATCACAGCCACGGGTATCGCGGAGTGAGAGTAGGTCCAGAAGAAAATCGAGCCGAAGGTCACGAGTTGGAATGCCAGCCGCTTCGCCGTTAAAGGGCCACGTGCACTAGTGGAAGTGCTCGCAGATGTTGGTGGATAGCAGCATGTGAATGTACGATCGAATGAGACGGGCTCAATGCATACAAGAGATTGTAGTATTTCGAGGAAGCATTATATCGAGGAAGTAGTATTTTGCAACAAACAGTGCGTTGTCAAGTAAAAAACCGGCTCCTGGATCAAAATGGATTCGGGTCGGGACCCACGAGCGACGACTGGAGCTTGGCAATCTGCGCGTAGAATTGTCGTGTCTCCGTCACCATTTGAGTCCATTGACTTGCGAGGAGGTCATAGCTGTCGTCCAGACGGTTGGCACTGTCGCGCGATAGCGACGGAAGTGGTAACGCAGCAGCAGAGGGCGAGCGAGTGCATTCCGCTGACGGGGACGCTTGTTTGTCATCAAGACTTCCAGATACACACTTCGGTAGAGCGCAAGATGTCGGCAGCGAGAACGCGATCACGTCGGTTTGTTCTTGGTTCGCTTCGACTTGCAATATGCAAAGCGAGTTGTCCATCGTCTGTGCGGTTCGACGACAAATCGTGCGTAGTGCGACTACTTTTGCACCGTACCGGATCAACTGAAACATGTCGACGAATGGAACCGTCGAGAAACCCCATGCAAAACGAGCGCACTGGATGATTCGAGAGATGTGCGCATTCGGGAACCAGTAGACTAGGGACCGCTTTGTAGCAGTTGAAACCATCGACACGATGCGCGCGATACATGCAGTAGCGAATAGCCTAGTGTCCATCATAAAAGTGACCAGACAAGTGAGGATCCGTATTTCAGTCCATTGAGATGCGAGAATAAATGCACGAATGGAACTCACCAGAGCCGGCCGATGTGGAGGTTCTGCTGCAATATGTTGGACTTCATCTTGTTGACTGCTGTGGTGATCGTGTGTGCGTGAGAAACTGAGATCGTGGGTCAAGTTGGAATGGTGAAGGGTGTCGATGGGTACGAGCGGATCGAGAAATGACGAGACACAGACGTTGTTGGAAGGTCAACACGAGCGATTGACCGGCTGAGCTTGTCTGCTCGGAGCTTGTATTGTTACCTAGCTGGTGTGAAGGAGTTGAGTACTTTGGAAGCGATTCCAGGACCGCACATTGTGTGTTCATGCTGAGACCATTCCCATTTTATCTCGCGACGACTGGCTTCAAGGCTGAAACGCTTTGAGCACACCAAGACCAGTACAGATGGTTTGTGGCAACAGTCAGCGCAACCACACAAGTGCATACTGGTGACACGTCGTCATGCAAGATCGAGCGGGATCGGTTGTCATGGCTGCGCATTTGGAGAGCATTAGTACTCTATGTCAGACTGCGGCAGTCAGACGACGGCTTCTGGTGTATGTAGCTGCTGAAGGATCGTTTTTGTGGTGCATTTGGGTCATGTCGTTGTTGACCAGGACTGTTACTCACGCGGTTTCTTCGCAGTGACAGTGGCATTTTCGCTGCATGTGCGGCTATCGAAATGAAAAGGTGCTCCGTACATTACGTAGCTGTTTGTTGCAACATTTCTCGTGAAGCGGCTTCGTTCACGACCGTCTGTGCTCAGGACGACGACTACATCATTTCGATCAGTTGTGGTCGCTTGTATCACGACCTGGTCTTGTCATGAAAGCCAAAGGGAGCAATCCCAATCTTTTGACAAGGGACACACACGGACGTTTGGCGCAATCCCACTCCTGTCGTATCAGACCTGCTTCATCTTACGATGTCCAGCAAGACTGACCTCGTGGTGGTGTACGCGTACGATGATAGGATACGCTGTGCTTCAGAGCGGTCGATTGAATAAGCCCGAACTCGACGTTGCACATGAGTCGGGCGTATAGGCATTTCGACGCGTGCAAGTGTATCGTGAAGAGTGCTACGCATAGTCCATAGCGCTATGGCTCGGTTTAAAGATTGGACACGAAGTGAGATTGATCCGGTCAACCATCGTGAGCAGCGTTCATCAACACAGAGGATAACACTCTCACAGAAGGCTGCATGCGAAAAGGACAGCTCATGCTTCAGACCTTGTTGCATGGCGGCACTGGAAACGCATATTCGTGCATGCGCTGTCTCGGAGAAAACTGACGCAAGCACGTGCATCTCCGGAGCCAAATATCACCATGGCTGCATGGCCTAACCACTTTTGCAATCGAGCAAGCTGGGTGCGCGCATCATCACCAGACAGTTGCGAAGTCTGTTGCCGTAGCGGAGACGACTGTCAGATTGAGCTGCTTTGCTGCACGACCTCTTGACATACGTCCATGTGGTGCCAATCGGGATCAGCGCAGGGCCGCGTAAGACACGCGGACGACGATGAAGTGAGGTCGAGGGTAGATCCAAAGAGCTGTTAACCATGTAAATGCCGGATGCGCGATGATGTGCGTCAAACATCTATACCAAGTAAACTGTGCGCGAGAGTTTTTGCTGCAGATACACATCAAGGCAACAGAACACGTCAAGTCCAGAACGAATGAACGTCCCAACACACATTGCACTCACGATGAGTTTGAACAGCAACGCGTCTCTATTTCTCCCCTCGATAGGCATGACGGATACTAGCAAGGCATGACGGATACTAGCAATGCCGGGACGCAGTCGCAATCCTCAGAATGAAACAAGTGGCAGACTCGGACAGTCAGAAGGACTCGGACGTTGATTGCATGTTTCTGGCCAGCGTCATCACAGCCACGGGTATCGCGGAGTGAGAGTAGGTCCAGAAGAAAATCGAGCCGAAGGTCACGAGTTGGAATGCCAGCCGCTTCGCCGTTAAAGGGCCACGTGCACTAGTGGAAGTGCTCGCAGATGTTGGTGGATAGCAGCATGTGAATGTACGATCGAATGAGACGGGCTCAATGCATACAAGAGATTGTAGTATTTCGAGGAAGTATCATATCGAGGAAGTAGTATTTTGCAACAAACAGTGCGTTGTCAACCACAAAACGGCTCCTGGATCAGAATGGATTCGGGTCGGGATATTGGTAACGGTGTTGGTTACTGATACTAATGACCATATGTCATGGACGACACTGTGTGATAGTGTGTAACGATGGGATCGACTCATCGTTTTGTTACTAATATTATAGAGTCGATATCGATAGGCTTAGAGTAGTACAACGAGACGAACTAAGGACCTAGCTAGATGATAATTCACTTTCCATTTTACCTTCTTCTAAGCTCTCCCACCTCAACTCGCTCTTGGCTGTTGCCAAAAGTCAAAAGGTTATGAGCCCAACTACGCCGGATGCGGGCGACATACTCCGCGAAGATAACTACTTCGTGTGGGAGTTCAACGCAAGGATGAGGCTGGCAAAGAAGGGATTGCTAGAGCACCTAGACGCTATGAAGGCCCCAGAAGAAGGAGACGCAAGCGCGTCAACTTGGAAAGTCAACGACATGAAGGCCTTCGCGATTGTGTCCACAATGATCAGCACAAATCTTCAGTCAATGGTGCGCACGGCAGAGACAACGGCAAAAGCATGGGACATACTGAAGACTTTCTTCCTGCGGCAAAGTATGCACAATCGTGTGCAGTTGCGGCGGCAACTACATGAGTTCAAGTTGGCCAAGGGAGGAAGCATCATGGATCACTTCCTGAGATTTGACGAGCTGTGCATGACTATGCAAGCTGTGGGACAAGAGATCTCACAGGATGAGCATTTGGTCATCCTATTGGGTAGTCTAACGAGAGACTATGACCCTATCGTCAAGATAATTGAGAACATGCCCGGAATGACACTGTTTCACGCTAAGGAAATGCTGAGACGGGAGTACGATGGAATGGCGAGGACAGAACACCAAGAAATCGCACTGAAAAGTACGCACACTTCCAAGTACAAGAAAGGTCCGCGCAGACATATGGGGAGATCAAGTTCAAGAGGTGAAAAGTTTTCGGGAAGGTGTTACCGATGTAACAAATATGGGCACAAGCGTCAAGATTGCAAGGCTGAACAAGTGGAGACAGAGCGATCTGGAGAAGAGAGAGCATTTACTGCGTCAAGTCGGACGTCAGCTGGATGGTTATTGGACAGTGGGGCAAGCAGCCACATGTGTCCCGACAGAAATGAGTTTTCGAATTTAAACTCACTGACGGACCCGATCATGATCACCATAGCAGACGGCAGCGAAGTGGAAGCGCAAGGTGTTGGGACAGTGCGCGTGCAACTCAAGACTGGTGAAGTGATCAGGATCGAAGAAACGCTATGGGTGCCGGGCCTAGACCGACGGCTACTGTCAATATCGGCATTGTCAAAGAGGGGTCTACAAGTGATCTTCTCAGATCTGAGCTGTCAGATCAGAAGTAACACGGAAGTCGTTGCCCAAATACCAAGACGAAACAAGATGTACGTCTTAGAGTGCAGTCCGGCTGAGGTAGCCAACGTTTGCGGAGAGACATCTCAAGAGCAAGAATCAAGTGACGGATCAGGAGCGGCTGATCTACAAGTGTGGCATGCAAGATTAGGTCACCTGTCAACGAAGATGCTCAAGGGTATGGCAGGTTGCGTCAATGGATTAAAGATCAAGAAGAATCAAGGCGTTGAAGATGATATCGAGATCTGCGAAGGGTGCATCATGGGTAAAGCAACCGTCAAGACGTTTCCGAAGTCACCATACGGACACGTGAAAACCAAGGAGGTGTTGCAGTTGGTCCACAGTGATGTCATGGGACCTATGGAATCGAAGTCTCGAGGAGGATCAAGATTTGTCGTGACTTTTATTGATGATTATTCGAGATATATAGTCGCATACTATATTGAGAACAAGTCGGAAGTGACGGATCGCTTTATAGAGTATAAGGCACTTATGGAGAATCAACTGTCCAAGAAGATCAAGTGTATCAGGACGGACAACGGGACGGAATACGTCAACAGACGTTTCTCCGGTGTATGTCGAAAATCTGGTATCATGCATCAGACGACGGTACCCTATTCGCCACAACAGAATGGGCTGGCCGAACGCATGAACAGGACACTGACAGAGCGGGCCAGAGCAATGCTCAGCCATATGCAAGTGGATAAAATTTGGTGGGCTGAGGCGATGAACACGGCAGTCTATGTGACAAACCGAGTTCCATGTGCTAGTCACCCGACTAAAACTCCATTTGAGTTCATCTTCGGGAAGAAGCCTGACCTCTCCGAGATGTGTGTATTTGGATCAAAGGGATATGCACATGTCGACAAGTCGAACAGGACCAAGATGACCAAGAAGGCGATTCGATGTATTTTTCTAGGTTACTCGGATCAAATCAAGGGGCTTCGAATATGGGATGAAGATGCCAAGAGGGTGACGCACACGAGATCGGCTAAATTCGATGAGAGACCACCACTTCAGTACGTGCAACGTTACAGCAGATCAAGTGACCAAGAGTTTCGCGCTGTTCATGACGAAGACACTGTTTCTATCGATTTAGAACAGCCACGAGTCACGAAAGACATGGACATAGCAATGGAGGACAGTCACAGTGTTCAAGAAGAGAGTCACATGCAAGACAGGCGTACAACAACGATGGCTCTACCATCAAGATGCAGTAGCAAGATGCCTGAACACGTGGGTTCCAATGCTGACGATCCAATGTTTGAAATTGATGATGTGACGATGATTGAAGAAGATCAAGAATCGGCTGAAGACGTGTCAAGACAAGGACAGATGGTGATACGACCAAGTCGACAGACAAGTATTCAAGCATCGCAAGAAACCGCGATGGTTCCACTAGAATCGGTTCAACATGGACAATCTCAAGCGTTAATACCAGTGAATGGTGCTGATGAGGACTTTTATGACGGCTCAGAAGTGTGTCAAGAAAAAGGCACAAAGAGACTACGTATTGGGTATGAGCAAGCATGTGCAGCGTTCGAGACCCCAACGACATACGAAGAAGCTCTTAAGTCACCTCGTCGTGATAATTGGTACAAGGCCATTCAAGCTGAGCTCAAGGCATTAGAGGAAAAGGACACCTGGACTGTTCAAACACAGCGTCCAAACCAGAAAGTGATTGGAACCAAGTGGGTGTTCGCACTCAAACGAAACGAGCTGGGTGAGATTATTCGATACCAGGCACGTCTTGTAGCACTTGGCTACAGGCAGACGTATGGAGTTGACTACATGGAGACATATTCACCTGTGGCAAACCTCAACTCAATACGGGTGTTTTTGGCGGTGTGCTGTCAAAAGGGGATGTTGATTCATCAATATGATGTCGACACTGCTTTTCTGTATGGCGTTTTGGAAGAAGAGGTATACGTATACCCTCCTCTGGGTGTTCGTGCAGAGCATAATCAAGTGCTTAAGCTGAATCGCAGTCTGTATGGGCTGAAACAAGCGGCCGCTACATGGTACAAGACAATTTCGTGTGTGTTTGTGGAGATGGGGTTCTCTTCATGCGTGGCAGACTCATGCATTTTCGTCAAAGAGACCAAGGGCTCGTGGATTTACGCTGCATTATATGTGGACGACCTTCTAATTGGGGCTGAATCTACTGGAGTGATGGAAGATGTGGCAGCTCAACTATCAAGTCGTTTCCAGTTGAAGATACTAGGGGGTGTTCGATACGTTCTTGGAATCGAAGTCAAGTACCTGCGCAACAATCGACGTCTGAAGATCAGTCAAGGATCGTGTATATCAAGAATGGTCGAGAAATTTAATCAAGTTGATGCGAAAGCAGTGTCAAATCCAAGTGTTGAAGGGCAAGCGATGGTCAAGATGGACAAAGCTGACACAAGAATGAAGAATCGACCGTATCGATCGTTAGTGGGGTCGTTGTTGTATGTGGCAACAGGCACACGACCAGATATTGCGTATACAGTATGTCAGCTGAGTCGTCATTTGGAATTTCCACATGAAGAGCACTGGAATGCAGCGATTCGAGTGTTGCGATATCTGAAGACGACGCAGAGCAAAGGAATTTGTTATGAAGGAGTTTCAGGCAATCTTCAGCTGAGCGCGTACACCGATGCAGACTGGGCAAGTAACAAGTGGAATCGCAGATCGATTTCGGGAGTTTTTATCATGATTAATGGCGCACCTGTGATTTTCAAGTCGAAGATGCAGCAGAGCGTGGCACTGAGCACGGCAGAAGCAGAGTATATGGCTCTTTCTTTATGTGTGCAGGAGGTTCTGTGGACAAGAAGTCTACTCAAGGAGATGCAAGTGCAGATTAACTATGCTGTCAAGATTCACGAAGACAACCAGAGTGCAATCGCTATCGCTAAGAACGACGGCTATCAAAGTCGAGCGAAACATATCGACATCAGATACCATTTTGTGCGCGAACAGGTGAAAGACAAGATTATCGACCTGCAGTATACTGAAACCAAGTCACAGCTGGCAGATTTTCTGACCAAACCGATTTCGACAAAGAAGTTCGAGTCGCTGCTGGACAAGGCCAGGATCAGAGACTTCTAGTCGAGGGGGAGTATTGGTAACGGTGTTGGTTACTGATACTAATGACCATATGTCATGGACGACACTGTGTGATAGTGTGTAACGATGGGATCGACTCATCGTTTTGTTACTAATATTATAGAGTCGATATCGATAGGCTTAGAGTAGTACAACGAGACGAACTAAGGACCTAGCTAGATGATAATTCACTTTCCATTTTACCTTCTTCTAAGCTCTCCCACCTCAACTCGCTCTTGGCTGTTGCCAAAAGTCAAAACGGGACCCACGAGCGACGACTGGAGCTTGGCAATCTGCGCGTAGAATTGTCGTGTCTCCGTCACCATTTGAGTCCATTGACTTGCGAGGAGGTCATAGCTGTCGTCCAGACGGTTGGCACTGTCGCGCGATAGCGACGGAAGTGGTAACGCAACAGCATAGGGCGAACGAGTGCATTCCGCTGACGGGGACGCTTGCCTGTCATCAATTCTTCCGGATACACACTTCGGTAGAGCGCAAGATGTCGGCAGCGAGAACGCGATCACGTCGGTTTGTTCTTGGTTCGCTGCGACCGGCAATATGCAAAGCGAGTTGTCCATCGTCTGTGCGGTTCGACGACAAATCGTGCGTGGTGCGACTACTTTTGCACCGTACCGGATCAACTGAAACATGTCGACGAATGGAACCGTCGAGAAACCCCATGCAAAACGAGCGCACTGGGCGATTCGAGAGATGTGCGCATTCGGGAACCAGTAGACTAGGGACCGCTTTGTAGCAGTTGAAACCATCGACACGATGCGCGCGATACATGCAGTAGCGAATAGCCTAGTGTCCATCATAAAAGTGACCAGACAAGTGAGGATCCGTATTTCAGTCCATTGAGATGCGAGAATAAATGCACGAATGGAACTCACCAGAGCCGGCCGATGTGGAGGTTCTGCTGCAATATGTTGGACTTCATCTTGTTGACTGCTGTGGTGATCGTGTGTGCGTGAGAAACTGAGATCGTGGGTCAAGTTGGAATGGTGAAGGGTGTCGATGGGTACGAGCGGATCGAGAAATGACGAGACACAGACGTTGTTGGAAGGTCAACACGAGCGATTGACCGGCTGAGCTTGTCTGCTCGGAGCTTGTATTGTTACCTAGCTGGTGTGAAGGAGTTGAGTACTTTGGAAGCGATTCCAGGACCGCACATTGTGTGTTCATGCTGAGACCATTCCCATTTTATCTCGCGACGACTGGCTTCAAGGCTGAAACGCTTTGAGCACACCAAGACCAGTACAGATGGTTTGTGGCAACAGTCAGCGCAACCACACAAGTGCATACTGGTGACACGTCGTCATGCAAGATCGAGCGGGATCGGTTGTCATGGCTGCGCATTTGGAGAGCATTAGTACTCTATGTCAGACTGCGGCAGTCAGACGACGGCTTCTGGTGTATGTAGCTGCTGAAGGATCGTTTTTGTGGTGCATTTGGGTCATGTCGTTGTTGACCAGGACTGTTACTCACGCGGTTTCTTCGCAGTGACAGTGGCATTTTCGCTGCATGTGCGGCTATCGAAATGAAAAGGTGCTCCGTACATTACGTAGCTGTTTGTTGCAACATTTCTCGTGAAGCGGCTTCGTTCACGACCGTCTGTGCTCAGGACGACGACTACATCATTTCGATCAGTTGTGGTCGCTTGTATCACGACCTGGTCTTGTCATGAAAGCCAAAGGGAGCAATCCCAATCTTTTGACAAGGGACACACACGGACGTTTGGCGCAATCCCACTCCTGTCGTATCAGACCTGCTTCATCTTACGATGTCCAGCAAGACTGACCTCGTGGTGGTGTACGCGTACGATGATAGGATACGCTGTGCTTCAGAGCGGTCGATTGAATAAGCCCGAACTCGACGTTGCACATGAGTCGGGCGTATAGGCATTTCGACGCGTGCAAGTGTATCGTGAAGAGTGCTACGCATAGTCCATAGCGCTATGGCTCGGTTTAAAGATTGGACACGAAGTGAGATTGATCCGGTCAACCATCGTGAGCAGCGTTCATCAACACAGAGGATAACACTCTCACAGAAGGCTGCATGCGAAAAGGACAGCTCATGCTTCAGACCTTGTTGCATGGCGGCACTGGAAACGCATATTCGTGCATGCGCTGTCTCGGAGAAAACTGACGCAAGCACGTGCATCTCCGGAGCCAAATATCACCATGGCTGCATGGCCTAACCACTTTTGCAATCGAGCAAGCTGGGTGCGCGCATCATCACCAGACAGTTGCGAAGTCTGTTGCCGTAGCGGAGACGACTGTCAGATTGAGCTGCTTTGCTGCACGACCTCTTGACATACGTCCATGTGGTGCCAATCGGGATCAGCGCAGGGCCGCGTAAGACACGCGGACGACGATGAAGTGAGGTCGAGGGTAGATCCAAAGAGCTGTTAACCATGTAAATGCCGGATGCGCGATGATGTGCGTCAAACATCTATACCAAGTAAACTGTGCGCGAGAGTTTTTGCTGCAGATACACATCAAGGCAACAGAACACGTCAAGTCCAGAACGAATGAACGTCCCAACACACATTGCACTCACGATGAGTTTGAACAGCAACGCGTCTCTATTTCTCCCCTCGATAGGCATGACGGATACTAGCAAGGCATGACGGATACTAGCAATGCCGGGACGCAGTCGCAATCCTCAGAATGAAACAAGTGGCAGACTCGGACAGTCAGAAGGACTCGGACGTTGATTGCATGTTTCTGGCCAGCGTCATCACAGCCACGGGTATCGCGGAGTGAGAGTAGGTCCAGAAGAAAATCGAGCCGAAGGTCACGAGTTGGAATGCCAGCCGCTTCGCCGTTAAAGGGCCACGTGCACTAGTGGAAGTGCTCGCAGATGTTGGTGGATAGCAGCATGTGAATGTACGATCGAATGAGACGGGCTCAATGCATACAAGAGATTGTAGTATTTCGAGGAAGCATTATATCGAGGAAGTAGTATTTTGCAACAAACAGTGCGTTGTCAAGTAAAAAACCGGCTCCTGGATCAAAATGGATTCGGGTCGGGACCCACGAGCGACGACTGGAGCTTGGCAATCTGCGCGTAGAATTGTCGTGTCTCCGTCACCATTTGAGTCCATTGACTTGCGAGGAGGTCATAGCTGTCGTCCAGACGGTTGGCACTGTCGCGCGATAGCGACGGAAGTGGTAACGCAGCAGCAGAGGGCGAGCGAGTGCATTCCGCTGACGGGGACGCTTGTTTGTCATCAAGACTTCCAGATACACACTTCGGTAGAGCGCAAGATGTCGGCAGCGAGAACGCGATCACGTCGGTTTGTTCTTGGTTCGCTTCGACTTGCAATATGCAAAGCGAGTTGTCCATCGTCTGTGCGGTTCGACGACAAATCGTGCGTAGTGCGACTACTTTTGCACCGTACCGGATCAACTGAAACATGTCGACGAATGGAACCGTCGAGAAACCCCATGCAAAACGAGCGCACTGGATGATTCGAGAGATGTGCGCATTCGGGAACCAGTAGACTAGGGACCGCTTTGTAGCGGTTGAAACCATCGACACGATGCGCGCGATACATGCAGTAGCGAATAGCCTAGTGTCCATCATAAAAGTGACCAGACAAGTGAGGATCCGTATTTCAGTCCATTGAGATGCGAGAATAAATGCACGAATGGAACTCACCAGAGCCGGCCGATGTGGAGGTTCTGCTGCAATATGTTGGACTTCATCTTGTTGACTGCTGTGGTGATCGTGTGTGCGTGAGAAACTGAGATCGTGGGTCAAGTTGGAATGGTGAAGGGTGTCGATGGGTACGAGCGGATCGAGAAATGACGAGACACAGACGTTGTTGGAAGGTCAACACGAGCGATTGACCGGCTGAGCTTGTCTGCTCGGAGCTTGTATTGTTACCTAGCTGGTGTGAAGGAGTTGAGTACTTTGGAAGCGATTCCAGGACCGCACATTGTGTGTTCATGCTGAGACCATTCCCATTTTATCTCGCGACGACTGGCTTCAAGGCTGAAACGCTTTGAGCACACCAAGACCAGTACAGATGGTTTGTGGCAACAGTCGGCGCAACCACACAAGTGCATTCTGGTGACACGTCGTCATGCAAGATCGAGCGGGCTCAGTTGTCATGGCTGCGCATTTGGAGAGCATTAGTGCTCGATGTCAGACTGCGACAGTCAGACGACGGCTTCTGGTGTATGTAGCTGCTGAAGGATCGTTTTTGTGGTGCATTTGCGTCATGTCGTTGCTAACCATGACTGGTACTCACGCGGTTTCTTCGCAGTGGCAGTGGCATTTTCGCTGCATGTGCGGCTATCGAAATGAACAGGTGCTCCGCACATTACGTAGCTATTTGTTGCAACCTTTCTCGTGAAGCGGCTTTGTTCACGACCGTCTGTGCTCAGGACGACGACGTCATTTCGATCAGCTGCGGTCGCTTGCATCACGAGCTGGTCTTGTCATGAAAGCCAAAGGGAGCAATCCCAATCTTTTGACAAGGGACACACACGCAGACGTTTGGCGCAATCCCACTCCCGTCGTACCAGACCTGCTTCTCCTTACGAAGTCCAGCAAGACTGACCTCGTGGTGGTGTACGCGTGCGATGATAGGATACGCTGTGTTTCAGAGCGGTCAGTTGAACAAGCTCAAAGTCGACGTTGCACATGAGTCGGGCGTATAGGCATTTGAACGCGTGCAAGTGAATAGTGAAGAATACTGTACATAGTCCATAGCGCTATGGTTCAGTATGAAGATCAGGATCACTGGGATCGATCGCCTTACAATATGCGCTATTTGACCTGAGGAATGCCTGCCATTTTCTTGCAGTACTTGCTATGCGTGACCGCTCTTAGAGCTTGTTTTAGCGCAGCCTTTGACAAAACAATTAGTCGTACGCCGTCCAGGTGACAGCTGAACTGCTCTCACGCGTGCAAGCGGTGACATAGAGCTCTTCGTTACAGTGCTGTTTACGACTGTCAAGACATAGCCTGACGGCAGTAACGAACGGCAGCACAGGCCCAACGTTAACCTCGGCGTATACATGGACTATCATTCGGTATCAAATAAATGCAAATTGGTCGGTCATCATCTGATGCTCATCTACATGTATTTTACCACATGCTACGTCTCGAGACATCTCGTGCACGTTGGACGTAGCATTTTCAGCACCACTCGTTCGGATTATTTTTCGTTTTAAAAAAAAATGCTGTTTACGACAAGAAACATGATTGGAATTTCTTGTACAGGAGCACAGGTGAGGTGGTGGCCTACCCCACGCATTTTGTACAGTGCCGATCCTCTTTGAATTGGGCATCGGACTCACGTCTGGAACAAGAACGTGGCAGTAATGGGGATTCGACTCGCAAAATAACACACATGGTATTACAATCAACACGGACACGCCATGAGAATGGCATTCATGAATGTGCGACATCGAAAGTAGCTTCTCGCAGGAATGACACACAATCGAAAGCGTCAGCGCCTCATATTTATTCTTTGCAAGTGCTGTCCAGCCTAGCCTACATAAACTCAGAATCCACGTCATCAAAATATGGGTGGCGCAATGCCTCTTTTGCACTGATTCTCGTGGATGGATCGTAGCGCAACATGGACTACAACCAATCATCAACAACACAACGTTAGCTAGGACGTCTAAAGCACGTTACACCGATCGACGACCGTACCTCCAGCAAATTTAATCCACTCTCGTCTAGCTGAGGAAAAAGCTCGGACATGATTTTCCTCTTCCACTTCGGAAATGTAGGCGCGTAGTCACGCAACTTTGTAACGCCTGGCCATGATGTGTCATTCGGTGTACCAAAAGTCCTAAGATCAATTGCAGCCACATGTCAGTTATGCACAGCCAACCCCCCCTGCAACAAGAAAGTGCTCACCCACCTAAAAATACGGTAAAGCTGATCGATCTCGGAGTCACCGGGAAAGAGTGGCTTCTTCAAAACCATCTCGGCAAAAATTACGCCGACTGACCAGATGTCGACAGGAGGCGAGTAGACCTCCTGACCAAGCAAGATTTCGGGAGCCCGATACCACAGCGTGACCACCTCGTGCGTGTACTTTTTGATCGGGAGACTAAAGACTCGCGCCAGACCAAAATCGGCGATTTTCAGCGCGCCTTTCGCGTTCACCAATAGATTTTGCGGCTTCAAGTCACTGCAACACGGCCACCAGCAGTAAATAAACAGTAGAAACACTCCATTAGACTTACAACCAGCAGGCTGTGTAAAAATGTACGCACCGATGCATGATGCCGCACGAGTGCGAGAACGCAAGACCCTTGAGCAGCTGGTACAGGAAGCTCTGCGGAACCACAGCACTACGTTAGCGATAAACTTCTGTATCCACTCCTCTTTCTCGATCCATTGCTGCGTACCTTGACCTGACTGAGCTCGAGCTTGCCAATGTTGTGTTCCATGTACCTCTTGAGATCCATGTCCATAAACTCAAACACGAGAAACAGCTTGCCGTCCTCCTGCAGACAGTCCAAAAGGCTATCAAAGCGTGTCAGGCCATACATCATGTACGCCAGTGTACGCCCTTCACTCTAAAAAGGCCCTACCTCACAATATTCGGGTGCTCCAGCTCCCGCAGCACCGAGATCTCGCGGAGTGCCGTGCTCGGAATGCCGTCGTCTTCGGTCTCCAGGCGGATACGCTTCAGCGCCACTACCTTCTGCGTCTTGAGGTCCCTCGACTTGTACACGACGCCATACGTGCCCTCGCCAATGGTGCCGCCCTTCTCAATGCGCTGGTATCGTTCCATGGCTGCTGGAATCTGAACGTGATATTTGAGAATCGGTTGGAGAATGTTAGAATACAAATCGACCAAGAAATAGCAATCGAATAGAAATGAAGACATCTTTAGAAATCGTGAAAAGCAGTCAGGTGAGGAAAGAAGTTGCGGTGTACGGATAGATGTGTTGGCGTCAAAAGGACATAGAAAAGCAAATGTGAAGACGCAGTAGTGGCTACGCAGTGCTTGTCACACGTGACCCACACATGTGTTTTGTATGATACTTCGAACTTTGAAATCGAATCTTACGTGCGACGATACTGACCTTGCAATGCGCTTGCAAATGTACCTGCATATTAAAATACCCTCTGATTTCAACTACACCGCTTCGTGTCATTGACAACCACCAATATCTCGTCCAGTGGTTCATAACCCAATCAGCCGCACGTGGCCCCCTCCCCCCACCCTGTAGCAAGGAAGCAGCCTACGAAAGCAATCGAACAGGGAGACTATGTCTTTCTAAGTTGGTGTGTGTTTTCGCATGGTAGTCAAGTCAATATCTTGAAGATCAGTCTCAGCTTCTTCGTCCGTACTCGATATGAATGTGGACGTAGAGAAGTTGGTACATGCGTTTGAACAGCAAACGAACCGTTAGAAAGGAGGACAAGGTCGTGCGGAGTTAGAAGGATGGATCCCTGGGATGAAGAATTAACGACAAGCGGTAGAACAAGAGTCGAAGAAGGAGTGGTGCAGTGACCTACGCAGCAAAAAGAAAAAGAAGGAGAGGAAGGAGGCGATGCCTGTGCTAGCCGACGCTATGTTGCATGGCTCTGAAGAAATAAAGGCGCAGCTGTGTCGAGATGATGTCGCTAAAAGCTGGTACGATCGAGAGCTGGAGCAGCTGATGGTGGGATATGCGGAGAAGAACGACGAGGAAATGACACGCGATGTAGACGAACTGTCGATCCTTTTCGAGGGTCTTGTGGATGGATCAGACATTCCGCTACCTTGTGATGCTCTGGACGGAACCTGGATCGAAAGCTTGGACGACAGTGTGGTGGACGTGAACGATCTATCATCTGCGTATGAAGTGCTAAAGGGAGAGGCAGAGGTGGCAGCGGTCTCTGACTCTGATGACGACGACGAAGATGAAGATGAAGACGAAGTTGTGAGAACGGAAGAGTTGGTGGAGATTAGCGACAATGTCGTGGACATCTCCAACACCCAGATCATCCCTTCTACCCCTGTTTGGGCGACGATGGCTCCGCTGGACCCTCGGTCCTGCATCCGTACACCAGTGTTCCCGAATCTGGATTCGCGTATTCCGATCATCCAAGTGCCTCGAATCGACTTGTCTTTTTCGGCCAACCGCGTAGTTATGCTGGCTGCAGGTGCCGTGAACGTCGGACGGCTCGAGCAGTCTATGTCCCCGCAGAAGGAGAAAGTCAAGATGGCAAAGTACGCTCACGACTCCAAGACGTGCTGGGTGTGCAAGAGTTCCAAGACAGCGGAGCAAAAACGTGCACTGCACCGGTATCACGAAAAGCGGACGCGTCGCAACTGGAAACGGGGTCCTCGGTATTCTGGCCGTAGTAGCGTGGCATCGTCACGTGTGCGCAATAGCGGACGGTTTACGTGCGCAACGCGGTGGATCTGATCGTGTAGCTGAGTACGCACGTGGCTCCGTCCCATGTTGGCGTTTATTTTCTAGTATACGCGAATTTCACTCATTTGTACTGACTTTTCTTCATTTAGTCAAATAATGACAATACATCGCCACAATTTTTAATTGACCAATGTCACTCGATGCCTGTGGAATCTCCTCTGAATAACCTCCTTGCTGCTTTATGTGGTGCACACCGTCCGGTGACCAGGCTGAAAAGCATCAAGACGCCACGTACAATGGTAAGTCCTCTTCCGCGGAGCCCACCACGAGGTTCGAACCTCTCGGTTCACCACCTAACGTCAGTCGAGTGTATCGTTGTATACTCTCTTCGTTATATGATACTTTGACTGCTTCAGTCGGGCAAATTACTGAACGAAAAGAAGAAAAAGCTGCAGGCGTTCAAGAACACGACCAACGCCAAGTACGTGACTGCAGCTGCACGATGCAGGGGTCCCTCTGCGACTGTTTGATGTTATCCTGTCTGGTATAAATACAGTCTACTTAACGTCTGCTGCCTCATTTACTTTAGTGATTCGGTGGCCAAGATGTACCTGGAAAAGTTCAGCTGGGATTTGATGCGAGCGGTCGACGAGTTCTACGCCAATGGAGGCGAGAGTCTCAAGCCAGTGTGCGTGTGCAATCCAACGCCAACAATGAGAATGGGTCAGTAGTATTTTTACTGACGTGGTCATGTACTGGTGTTGTCAACGCTACTAGTCGAAAGTCGACGGTTTCCATGGAAGCGGTGAATGCGTGGTTCGATCGCTACGTTGGTGCGATATGTTGTTCGTTTGTTTGGTTGCTGCTGCTGCTGAATGTCTATGTGCTGACTTTTACTTTCTATCTGCTGTAGACCCTGACGAAGATGAGGATGTCATCAACGAGGAGGGTCTTCTCAAGTTCTGCGAGGACATCGGCGTGGACCCGCAGGACGTCGTAGTACTGGTGATTGCATGGAAGATGCAGGCGGCTTACATGTGCGCGTTCACACGCCGAGAGTGGCAGAAGGGTATGCGAGAGATGGACTGTGACTCGGTCGCTAAGCTCAAAGCCAAGCTCCCTGAGCTGCGCAAGGCCATCGCAAGCGAGTCGGAGTTCAGACAGTTCTACTGTTTTTGCTTCGGTTTCTCCAAGGAGCCCGGGCAGAAGAGCCTCAGCATTGACATTGCTGTGGCCATGTGGGACCTTTTGCTGAGGCCGCGCTTTGAGAAGCTGACAGCGAGTTGGCTGAGCTTTTTGGCGGAGAAGAAACCCGTAAAGGGCGTGACACGCGACACGTGGGATCTCCTGTTTGACTTTTTTGTGAAAGTGCGCGAGTCGTACGCAAACTACGACGAAAGTGAGGCCTGGCCCGTGCTCATCGACGACTACATGGTCTGGATAGACAGCAAAAAGTGAACCACTGTACGTAAGTAGCTTTAATCTCACTAAGTATACCTGGATGACGGAATCCGGATAGCGCTCCTGCATCGTCGATCCAGTGGATTTGTTTGAGTCGAAAGTATCCTGATTTTATCTTCGACATTCGCTCCTTTGGCGCACTCCAGTATCAGCTATGGACTTGTTATCGCTTGAAGTGCTGTCCGAGTGCACGTTCTTTCCTCATGACTACATGCAGCAGTACAAGCGGCAAGTGAACGAGCTCATGAAGCACACGGAAAAGTTACTGGAAGACCAAGAAGCACTCGAGGCGGACGGGGAGGAAACGATCGAGCTCGAGGATAGCGACGTGCACGTGATTACAGTTCCCAGTCAGACAGTGTGGCAGAACCTCTGCGCACTCGAAGACTTGCGTAATCTGCTGAATGAGACGCTGGAAATGTATCAGCTGAAGGTTCAGGAGAGTGTTGCGCTTGTGCGTGCTAATTCAGTACTGAAAAGGATGTCAAGTAGCTCTTCAATTGTACCCTCGGACGAGTGCAGCAGCTCTTCGGAAGACGTAGACGAGGCGGAAGAGACGGGTTTTCAGGATGTAAAACCTGTCAAAAGCCGAAAAGCTGCAGAGGCGCTGAATAACGACGTGACGCAGAGGGTGCAGAACGCACTGAAGAATCACGAGGAGTTTGAGCGATTTAAAGCGATCGCTCTAGAGTTTGGGTTGGGCAACCAGTCAGTGGAGGCCTTTTACGGTTATCTGGCGCAGCACATCCCACCTCCGATATTGGACTCGATTGCTCTGGACTTTGCTCGGCTGCTACCTCAAGCGGCACAGAGAGTACCGTTACTAAAGGCACACTATGAACATATGCAAAAAGATTTGGCGAGACCGAGCATCGCCTCGTTTCGCAATAAGAGCTACAGTATGGCGTCTTCGTCACGAATCTCGGCTTCATCCAGTGCGTCGCCGTCAGCGAAGGAGAATGTGGTGGCTATATTCTTTTTGACTGATGTATCACTGTATGATTGCAAATGTTGATGAAGTTGGCTCTAGTGACGAAGAAGATGAAGAATATCCTTCTACGGTATGATTTCCAGGTGAAGCTTTTGTTGTAGTAGGCAGTATTGGAATGCTCATTAGTGTATGTGGGCTGCTTGCAGATCCGACTTCGGTCGTTCAATCACCTTGTTTTTGTTATCCACGGGATCGGACAGCATATCGACTTTCGTGATGGAGAGTTCAAGTCCTGGACCGAGCAGACGGGGATTGAAGGTGGCAACCATGCCTTTCGCGACATTTTCCGTGGAATGCTCGAAACAACGTTTCAAGATATTCCGATGGCCCTTGAAATGCAGTCCATCGAGTGGCACGAAGATCTTCACGAGCCTACGGGCTTGGACAATATTTTCGATTTGATCTCTCCAGAAGGAGCGTCAGTGTATGTGGCTCTACTCTTATATTGTGGCTTCTATTCCGAAACGAAGTGTAACGTGTGTGTTTTTGCGGCTTTCTAGCATCCGAGAGTTTAATAAGGAGACTTTCATGGACGTGCTTTACTATTTGTCACCACGGTACGGACAACTGATTGTGGATTCGGTTACCCAGCAGCTCAACGACAAGTACCGTATCTTCATGAACGAACACCCGAGTGCGTTTGAATGGACATACATCTGTGTTTTTGGTTCTTGTGCCTAACCTCATTTGTGCGAATAGGCTGGGACGGCAAAGTATCAATATTTGCTCACTCGCTTGGCTCAATGATTTCGTACGATATCCTGACACACAAGCCGGGAGAAGTCGCCAGTAATGGCGTGTGTTTTCCTGGTCTTGAATTCGAAATTGACAATTTCTTCGGTGTCGGGTGAGGATTGTCGTTGTCGATACTCTCGATGATATGTTTTTGTGGTGGCTTACTCTGTTGATTCTCTGGGCAGATCCCCGGTGGGAGTAATGATATTGGCCAGAGGGGACCTCAATATTGATGAGGGTAAGTTCACGCCTGGAATCAAGATTCCTGCTTGCAGACGGTATTTCAATGTTTACCACCCGATCGACCCGGTCGCATACCGCATTGAACCATTGATTAAGCAAGAAATGCATGACAAGGAACCAGTGCAATTATTGCAGGTACTGTGAATAGTTTGTCGCAACACACGCTTTCTTGTTTAACAACCTGTAGCCTCGCTAACGACATATGCTAACCATGTGCAACGTGCAGTATAGTGCGGTGAAAGGTCAAGCATTCGGTCAATTGCAGGAGGAATGGGAGGGTTTAACAAGTCCAGTGCATGGGTTTCCGTATCGCCATGACTACGTCATGCGACGTCGAAAACATGAACAGGGTATGATGGAAGTAGCATTTGCGGCTGCCTCCCACTCATCGTATTGGATGAGTGACGACGTCGTCCTCTTCACCCTCATGCAGTTGTGTCATCCAGTGGTTGACATCCTGCACCGGTACATGAGTGCTCGGGTCCCTCTGCCAAAACTTGCGAGGAATATCGTGGAGCTGACGCCGCACACCACGATACTATTGTCAGCGACAGCTCTCGTGCGCGATCGATGTACGGGTCTATCGCGTGAGCAAATCGTTTTAATCGACAAAGATCGCCTATATTTCCTGCCACGGCTCAACGAAGTTGCCTGTCGTCGGAAGTGGCGACTTGAGTTGACCGCGACGACAAAAGTTATGTGCGGTGAAGACTCATTTACGATGAAGATTATTCAGAGCCAATCATCTACTGTAGCGTGTGAAACCACTGCTCCACTCGCCACGAGCAATGCCACCCTTGATGACGAACACATTTTTAAGGCTTCGTCAATGCAAGTTCGGGATGCGTGGATGGATGCAATAGTTAAAACGATTGCTAGAGTTGCTCCTGACCCGTTTGGTGGCAAGGCGTCTCGAGATACTGTAAACCTTGTCGATCTCCCAACCGGAAAGAGCATCGATTACTTTAACGCAACCAAGGCTGGTTTTGTAAAAGAAAAAACCATCAATGGGTGGTATGATTCGTGGAATGACCGATGGCTCGTGCTGGGAGACGACCATTTATCTTGTTACGAAAACTCGCCAAAGCTTGACTTTGCTGGGCAATTCTCACTTCAGAAAACAAAGGCGTTCTGTTATGAGCGCGAATATCTAATTCGAGTAGTCGCTCGTCGAGGAGCTGCATGCGAGATGCGAGTGCTAGACCAAGAATCGTTTAACCAATGGGTGGAAGTGCTTGAAAGGATCCCCATGGTGAACATTATTCATCACAAAGACTTGCTAGAAAACAGTCCGTCTTCGGTGCTGATCATGAACGAAGGCTCGAAGGGGGACTTTGATGGAGACCAGAGAGCAAACAAAGCGGGTGAATGGCTTAAGACCAAGATCGAAGGATACAAAATCAAGCAGGATGAGAACTATCAAGAGTATGTGACTTTCGTTATCCAAGTTGCGTCATCTACTGCAGGTAGCAGCGTCGTTCACCGACGATATTCCGAGTTTGCCGATTTGCACCGCCAGTTGCGAAAAATGTTCCAACATGAACAGATACCCGCATTACCCGGGACACGGATGTGGAACAAGTTTGAGCCCAATTATTTGAAGCAGAAGGTGATCGGGCTTCACGGCTACCTCAGCGAAGTATGCAAGCGGTGTGCCAACACACGGGCTCAACCACTGTTTCTGGAGTTTTTGGAGCTAGCACCACCAGTTTTTCTGGAGACGAAGATGCTGTCGGAGAAAGAGGACTCGGATCATTAGCGTTAGCAAATAAGATGGCCAGATGTGTTCGAATCAATAGCATTGGTTATATGCGAACGGAGAGGATCATCTTCGTCATGCAAGCGATCGCTTCAATCGATCGAGCTTAGATGTCTTGAACCGTGAAATGTGCACACAGTGCGTTGGGCGTCGATTTGATACCGCCGTAGACGTCGCACTCCGTATCAGGCTTCACGGCAACAAAGTAGTCGCCTGCCTCGACGATGCGGTGGAATCCAGAGCCGATCTGCGGGTCAAGCACACCCCAGTCTTCGCGAGAAAGAGTGAACGACACCACTCGCGTCTCACCTGGCTGAAGATGAATCTTCGCGAATCTTTTCAACTGTTTGGCCTCCGGTACGGAAATAGCGCGGAATGGTTGAATGAGGAACAACATGACCGTCTCCTTTCCGGCCATCGAGCCAGCGTTTGTGACTGCCACGCTGACCTCGAGTGAGGTGTCGCCGCTGTTTGGTACGGTAGTCCTGCTCAGCGAAACGTTGCCATACTTGAACGCAGAGTAGCTGAGCCCGTGTCCGAAGTTCCACTCCATCTTGCATGACCCTTCGTCACGGCAGCGCGTACTCACAAGGTGGTTGTAAGGAATCGCAATGTTTGCTGACGTCTTCGGGTATGTAATGGGAAGTCGTCCGCTCGGGTTGACACGTCCAAATAGGACGTCAGCGAGTGCTTGACCACCCAGCTCACCAGGAAGCATAGCGTATACCACTGCGTGGGCAATTTCAGCAAGACCCTGGAGCAGCCGGGGACGTCCTTGTACCAGAACGAGGATCACCTTCGTACCGGTGGCAGCAATTTCGCGAACATACTCCACTTGACCCAGCGGTAGGTTCAAATCGTCTATGTCGCCCGGTTTCTCTGCATACACGCCCTCACCAATGGCGACAATCGTGTAAGTCGATCTTCTTGCAAGGCACTTGGCTTCCTCGAGATCGGCCGAAGAGTAGGAGCCATTGGGGTGTAGACCGTTGACATAGTGGACAACGCCAGAACTCGTGTGCAGTACATTTGCGATTCCCTGGCGGAGCGAGATGCCGTTTGGAAAGAGACTGTTTCCCGACACACCTTGCCAGCGAAGAGACCACCCTCCACACAAGAGACCGACATTGTCTGCCGCATGTCCCGTCAGGAAGACCTCAGTGCTCGCACCCAAAGGAAGGATTCCGTCTTCATTTTTGAGTAAAACGATGGACTCGCGTGCGAGTTCCAGTGCTGCCTGTTGGCTCTCGCTTCCGCCGACGAGAGCGATATCGTCTTCCGTTCCTGGTAACGCGTTGTCAAACAGACCTAGCTTTACCTTGGTCGTGAAGATCCGACGGACCGACTCGTTTACACGGTTCATCAGCTCGGCATTCTCCTGAACGGCAAGGCGAGCCATATCGACGAATGACGTGTTGAGTGCCACCATGCTCATGTCTAACGGAGCGTTCGTCAGCGCCATTCGGACCGCTTCTCGATCCGTTTTAGCAACTCGATGCCATGCGTGGAGATTATGGATTTCAGCATAGTCTGTAACGATGAGTCCGTCGAAGCCCATATCGTGACGCACTAAATCTCTCAAGATTTTGGTGTTGGCAACAACCGGGACCCCGTTGATAGAAATGTAGCTTTCCATGGCAGTCATGGCACCAGCTTTAATGGCAGCCAAGAAAGGAGGTGCGAAGCGATTGAGGAGCTCGAAGTCGGAAACTGTGACGCCTGCACGATCGTGGCCTGTTGGTGTTCTTGAGTACCCGATGATATGCTTCATGCATGCTGCCGTAGTGCCATTGCTCTGGATACCTCGAATGACAGCGTCAGCCATAACCGACACCAGGTGAGGGTCTTCTCCGAAAGTCTCGAACGTTCTCGCCCAAAGAGGGTTATGCGAGATCTCAAGGATCGGCGCAAATAACCACGGGATTCCTGCTGCTCCGGTGTCTCGGGCAGTGATTCGACCCATTTCGTAGGCCAGCTCCGGGTTGAATGTTGCAGCGGCGTTGAGTTGTTGTCCGAAAAGTACTGCTCCACGAATGTAGTTAGCCCCATGGACCGAGTCGATTCCATAGATGACAGGGTGGCTGCCGTGGCTGGCATAGATGGCTTGAATGTCCGTGATCAACTCACGCCACTCTCTGGGGGAGAAATTGTAGGTCGAGTTCGAGTTTGTGTCGTTCAGTTCAGCACCAGGCGTGTTCAAGTACGAGCCCACATTGAGTTTCGCGTGTTCATGGACAACTGCACGATTGAGGGTGCGGTTCGGATGCAGGATCGTGGTCACATCCAGTTGCGTCATCTGGCCAAGCATCGCGTCCAAGTCCTGCACGAAGTACACAAAGCTTGTCAGCGCAAAACCCTTCAGGTGAAGTCAGGGACGTGATTACCATGGTCGCCATGAGCCCCTTGACTCGGTCCTGGATTTGCTGATCGGAGGACGGCTCATTTGCAGCAATACGGCCACTGAAAACGGTAAAGCCTGCAAAAATGAGGGATACTAGTCTCATCATGGTATTCCGCGACTCTACAACACGTGCTTGTTGAGCAGCTCCTCAGGCAACAAAGTGAATTTGAGAATGAGGCAAATGTCAAGACACACCCTCGATATCTCCCGGAATCGCTCATCGTCTTTCGTCTCGCTCCCGGTGAATCTGAGTCACGAAGATGCATGCGCCACGTTTTGCCTGTCACCGAGACAGTCAGAAATAGTCCAATGCATCGTGTTGAACTTTCGTTGCTACGTCCGACAATCACGGAATGACGACCTGCTAGCAATTCTGATGACTCCGTACTTCAATGCCGTTGTTCAGTCGAGACGCGTGACTGTACCGGTAATGTTGATTCGAGTTCAGGATTGGACACCAACTGCGCACCTTCACAAACGTCGTCTGATTAAACCGTGGCAACTACGTCACCACACTCGTTGTCCTCTAGGTCGCATTCTGCCGTATACATGAGTGCGGGCGGTTTGCTGCGATTAAACCTTAACGTCCTATTGCCGTTCTGATCTGCTCGCTCTTGTGTTCACCTAGGCTGCATCATGTGTCCGAGTGTCGTCGGGCTTTCAGCGACATATTTTAGTACACTAGGAAGCAATATGCACTATACCTTCTACGCACTGATTTCAACAGAAGGAGGGCTGTGCAATCCAGTGTTTTTACGTCATGCGACCAATGTAAGAGTACTGCACCCTCGGTTGGCAAAGGGTGCTCAAATCGTAAAAAGGAAGTGATTGACGTTACACATGTACTCAGACTTCTTCGGATCTGGTTTTGCATTTCAACCTGCACGCCTATGCTGTCCACTGTGGCCAAAGGATTTCCGAACCACCTAGCTTCGTGAGCTGGGCGTAGTCCAGACATCGTTGCTGCACGAAAACCGGGTGTCGTACGCTCAGACGACTTCGACACGTAGACGTCTTTCGATACATTTTCATCGACATCATCGCCGGAAATCAATTTTGGACTGACCAAAGGCCCGACGATTAGATCTACGTACCTCTCAAAAAGAGCTATTCTCATTTCCTTGCCCTCTTTTTTGCTCGCTCAAACTTATCACTATCGGTCAGGAAGTCTTTTCTTAACAAGGGGATTTGCTGGCTGATATCATGGTTCGTATAATCAAATGAGCAATTGTCGCCAATGCGGAAGCTTATCGTAAAGTAACGCTAGCTTCCTCACACGGATTTGCCATTTCAATCACAGTACCCACGATTCCAACCTTGACAAAGCGGTGCCATATTAACACATTAGTTTGCTAGTTTTTATCGCACACCTCAGTCCGACCCCAACACAAAATAACAATTTTCAACATATACTATCAAATACTTTCAAATATGTAAGAGAGCAGACCTGTTTTTTTACCGACACATCAGTATGAAGCTCAACAACCGTTGATGGGTGGCCGTTGTTACACCCGTCAACTGTATCTACAGAATTAAGATTACCATAGCAAGTAATTTACCTAATTGCAGGATACTTAGGGCAGGTTTATAACCGCATGTAAATTTAAAACAAAGTTGGGTTCACGTTTTTAGCAAAAGAGTTTAAGAATTTAGGGCATGCTACTTTGAGCACATTGTGTGGCTCTAAAGGTACTTTTAACCATTGCTTGTGGACTCTACAGTCTACCTCTAGTTCACAAGATTGGGTGTCGCTTTCCATATGCTTAGACCATCTGCATAATCCCTAGACTCTAGCGTTGTGGGAACAAGTTGTACACCCTACAAAAGATGCTGACAAGCTTTTGTGGAAAATTTGTGCAAAAGAGTTCATTCGTGATTAACCATAATCCGAGGAATAAAGAATGCTATTTCGACCCGAGAACGCGATGCAATTGGGAAATTAACGCCACAAATTCTAACGTCTTAGACGACCGAAGGATTGTTTTACCATAAATATTTTTCTTCAGTGCATGTCAAACAATAAATGGAAAGCTCTCTGATTGAACTCTTATTGTTAGTTGGGCGGGCTTTGATGATCTACATCGACATTCGAAAGCTCTCAGCTTGACTCGACGAGAGACTTAGGCTCCATATACCGTGGAAATCCTGTAAAGATGTATGTCTTTAAAGGGTGTGTCTCTTAGGTGCAATCACGAACGCCTTGTAATCTACCGTCCATGCAAATGTACGACTAGCCACATCAGCTTCAGCTTAGGGGGGTTCAGTTCATTGATTACGCTTGAAATGACACAACTCACATTTGCAGAGACATTTTGCCTGTAATGCCACAATTTGAATCATGCTGGTTGCAGCTAAACCTTTCGGCTGTGTAGATACCGAGTGATTATTCTGTTGTATTTTTTTAGCAAAAGTGTTGCGAGTCGACCAAAAGGTGCAGCTTTTGGTGTAATGTTTCGGATGCGATTGCGACAGTGTCAGGGTCCGGATATGATAATCGATGTAGTCTGGGAGATACGATAACGTGATAAATAGATTGTCTGGAAATGCGTAGCTGTAATGCAGCGGAAATCTCACACAAGAGAAATGGATGGCTGGTTTATCAAAATAATGAAAGAGACTTTAAATCTTTGTCCGCAAACCTTACGTGGGATGCTGATATATTAGCTCCGGGTTCAGATGAAAAGGTGACGCAATTGGGAGCCATCCCAAGAATAAACGATTGTCTTATAAATATTCTGCACTCTCTAGGCGATCAGGGGATTAAATAATTAAATAGCGTGCATGAAATTTATTCTGTGCAGCAAGTGCCACAATTCCGCTTACAAAGCGCCGCACGCATCTTGAGTTTGCGCTGATTGATTCCCCTTTGATCTCTCTTGATTGCTTTTTACGCTCTAAATCCCGCATTAAATATATACTTGCATACCGACTTTGACTTGATCGGATGCGTTTGGTACCTCATATGCACTTCTATCGTCCTTGAATGCTCGATTATTCCTGACCTAACGTCCAAAAAGTTGCGTCTTGTCAAAGAAAAAAAGTGTGTTGTGTCCAAGGTAATTTTTTAGGTTGGAAGAGGAGACGCGCTAGCGCCTAGTCTCTGATGCAAACATCTGTTCCCCATTTAAGTACCGTTACACCTAACAACGCCATGAGCTTAGCTCAAAGATCCAAAATCCCAGATTCTAACTCTTTTCGACGCATATTCACGACCGCCATCGCTAGCCAAGTTTGTTGACAGTAGACGTTTATTCCATGGAATCTGTGCCAGATTTGATTACGAATAAACGTGTTGACGGGTTTCACCGTCCCAAAATTCAACCAGGAGTGTCGTCCAGCATCCAGAATTATCGAAAAAATATTCGCTGAAGTGATTTGGGGTCTCTGCTCACAGGTTAGCGTTTTGTGACTCACCATTCTCTACAGCGTCCGAAAGTATCAATTGTCAAGATATGAGTTAATTTCAAAAATGCCTTGCTTCCACTGGATTTTATTGAAGCTATACAACTTTTAGTCAGAGGAAGACTTGCGACTCTAGAAGTCACTTAGTTCCACAAAACTAAGTTCTATTAGTTTATAGACTCTTCAGATTTTAGAACCGATCAACTTCGACTTGGACAGTCTGCAAGCTCGTAAGTCTCTAGTCCTGGTTCAAGGAACGAACAACGACGTTAAGAATCGTACGCACAATGTGGTCTAGAGTATACGCCACAAGGTGACTCTTACAACGATCTATTGACGTCTAAACTAGACGTTTGGCGATCGAATACAAAAATGGGGATGAACGTGTTTTATTTTTATCGGTAATAAGCTTCATTCAACTACCTAATACTAAGGTTAAGCGAATTCGCATCGTAATCATTGTTATATTAAGGATTGATGGATGGCACATCATTCTGTCGTTAAAAGGATGACTGAGTTTATCAACCACATCAACTGTCACATATGAAACTTGGGACTGTATATCAAATATACAAGGTTCACCCCCTATGGCGGTATCAGTCGTGTGACTTCGTTACACCCTCGCCTACCATACTGACGTCATCGAACAACTTCAATCGATTTATTACCTCATCGAGGCCATTGGCGAACAGTAAACCTCACAGTTTTTTAACGTGTCAGATATGGCAACGACAAATGATCGTTCGGCTCATACCAACCTTGTCGGTATTGAGGAGAGGTAACTAGACAATGGCAGTGATGTCGAGTCTACATTCGATGAACCCGTGCTAGACAACGATTTAATACAGGCACCAAATTAATTCCCCGAATGTGGGGCTGAGAATGCGCTAACAATTCTGCACGCGACACCCGGTACAGGGTCGGAAATCATCACGAACCCTCTTTACGAGGAGAAAAGACGGTACTCCAACATCGAGAGAGCGCTCAGCTCAAATCTCAGATTGTATGGACACTCGAAAGTCTCACTTACTATGTGTTCACGCCTCTCAGTGCGGAGAAACGTCTCCTACAAACGACTGGTCAAAATAGGCATCGTGGACCATAGGTCCGGAGGCAACTACGTCTGAAGCGCTTAAGTCGCTTACAGGTGTTACGCGAAAGGTATCTGGTGCTTACTATATTGACTTAAGTTCAGTACAATGAAAGTCTTGTGAAGAAAGGTAATGGTTTTCCAGTCACACAGATGTCAGGCGTGTCCCCACTGTTTTTTAATACGGGGAGCCGCCCGATAGATAGGAAAAGGGGTTCGTCCACTGTGGACAAAAAGCACGACGCTTGAGCAGCACGGTGGGTTTAAGAATCAGTGCTGATCAGGCAGACTGTAACGGGGTTGCACGAAATTATGGTACTTTGTACCAGAGGCGTTACACACCTGAGGTTACCCCTTTGTGAAGGTGATATAGAATATCTTATTGGTTTGTAGGGGCTGACGAGTGTCAGCCATTTGGTACGAAAGATCTTTGAGTAGGATTAAGATATTCTATAGGCTTTAACAAAAGTAAAATCAGTTCCAATTTTGATCTGAAGGACACGTGGCTTGCGAGCCGTCTTGATCGTTGATCACTGATCACTAAGAGCTAGCAACACCTCCTTGAGGTAGCTACTCTTGAGCACTGAGTGCTGTCGATTCACTGAATCGTTAGGTCCTCTGGAACAGGGATCTGAAGCTGTGAAGCTTGTTGACTCGTAAAGTCGTTAGTTCTTTAGAACTAAGTTGCTCGTAGAGCGTTAAGTCTTCCTCTGACTAAGGAGCTGTGTAGCTCCGCTACACAGACGAACGTCTCGAACGGCAACTATGTGATTTATACGCCAAGTTGAAGGCCAGGTACCTGATCCTCTGTGAGGATGGAAAAGTCCACTCCCCTATCTAAGGCCCAAAAGGTCGTGCTTGATAAGCTGACCGCATCTTTGGGTCCCGAGTAAATGGAGTTCCTTGTTTCACAAGGTCCTGAAGTGCTTAATGCATGTGTTGAAGGCTTCATGCAGTATGAAGCGACTCTTTTAGGGCAGGTCCAAGACCAAATAGCGTCGGCTATGCCCACACGCTACGTGTCTGTACCAGACGAAGAGGCTAAGCCTCGTCCAATTAGAGTTGAAGTGAAAAACTACTCCGGTAAGGAGGGTGAGAATCTCATCCTCTGGATCCGTGAGATTGAGATGGCCATGAGATCAGGCCTTATCACGCTTGACCATCAATAGGTCTCGCTGGATATCTCGAAGCTCGATGGTAGAGCTATAGAATGGGCCTTGACGTGTAGCACGTCGGTGAACATAGCGTTTCCCACATGGGAGTCGCTCAAGTCACAATTGGTACAGGTGTTTTCTCCACCAAACCAGGCTTACCGCGTGCGTTCACGCTTCTTTTCTACCCGCCAGGGTAAGAATGAATTATCGGACTATGTCCAAGAGCTGCGAACGCTCATGGCTGCAATGCAGTCTGACCCTCTGCCTGAAGCAGTCCATGTGACTATCTTCATGGAAGGTCTACGTACTGGCATTGCCAGAACCGAGGTTTTTGGGGTTCACCCCTCTACGTTCAAAGAGGCTGTAAGAATTGCTCTTAATGCCGAGCATAACATTAAGTCGGCCAGACTTGGTCGGAATGGACACAATCCTCACTCTGTGAGAGCAAACTTTTCGAGTACCACTGCCTATAATAGGCCGGAACCGATGGATCTCAGCTATGCTGAAGATGGAGGTGAAGCTGAGCTTTAAGCTGCTGAGCAGCAACACGTCGTACGAAGATGTTTTACACGCGGAAGCACTAAACACTTGCGGCCTGGTTGCCCTTTGCGTTAGCAACGCCAGGCTACGAGCCAACACTCGACCCCGAGACAGAAGTCTGGCATGGCACGGGGAAATGCCGACACCCAGTAGGCGCGGGGCGCCCTACTTGGGAAGAACTAGGTTCTGTTACACCTTTAGAAGGTAAAGGAATGCAGGGCTTAGCCCCGAAGAGTACCATACCTACAGGTATGGTGCGTGGATACAAGTCTGGCTTGTTGGTCGCCAAGGCGAAAATTAAGGGCTTTGAGAAGCCTTGGTCGATATTGATCGATTCTGGAGCGTCTTGCAATTATACTCGACGCCGTTCCCTTGAGGGAAGTCAACGTTATGCTGAGGCGCTTACACCGTATGAGGGTGATTTGATCACGGTTCGTTTAGCGACTGGAAGTCGCGTAACTTAGCCTAAAGTTCCATTAAACTTAAGTATAAAGTTTTTAGAGTTTGACAGTATTGAGCGCTGTCTTGTCCTAGATTTGGACTCGAAATATGATCTCATCCTAGGTATGGATTGGCTTGAACGCAATGAGCCCTAAAGTGATTGGAGGTCTAAGACCTTAGGCGCTACGCGAAATGTTCCTAGCGAAGCTTTAGAGAGTCATGAACCCACCTTCGCTAGGCAACAGAAGCGCTATGGCGCGAGCCTTTGACAGAAGCTGTCAATGTGCTGGATATTGGAATGTCTGAGTAATCTAACTCTAATGTTACAAACATAAGTTTCAAGCCTAGCTCGTCGAAAACTAGTGAAACGGCACGTACTCCGTTAAATGTTACTCGTTGTGATAACGAGTCACCGCATGCTGAAAGCATGGTTGGTCTTGGGCCGAGTGATCAAGAATGTGATTCCTTTGATGTGTGTATGGTGGCACGTGAAACTACACCGAGTGTGGTCGGCCGTGAGGGCACCGCACTGAATGTCGGTAATGACATTGTTGAACATATGCCATCTAGTGTGGACGGCCGTGAAGGCACCACACTTAATGTTGGTAATGATACTGTTGGCGATACGCCGTATAGTGTGGACAGCCGTGAGGGCACCACACCTAATGTCGGTAATGACCTTATTGGCGAGACGCTGTTAATTTTGGGGCTAGGCCCGCATAATAGACGTGGAGTGGCACGTTTCAATCCACTGGGTGAAGCGTTTGAGTTACGTAACACTTCACCGGATGTCGGCCAAGACATGAGCTCTCGTACAGAGCGTACTATGGTTAGTAGTAACCATGGGGACAATATTATCCCAACCCCTAAGGGGTGTAAGGTCTCGAAGAGACGATCGAGACGCCGGGTAGCAACTTTTAACCGCCAGTCGTCCTCACAGTCACACAGTGATAATAGTAATACACTATATACACTTGTTAATGGAGTGACTGGTCAGGTTGATGGCAGTGTTTGCCTTGAAATCCTTCCATCTGTGGACGCTCTTTGTCAGCTAGACGAAATGTCTGATGGCGAGTTTAGCCAGGCCTTGAAGGCAGGAGATTTATTCGAGTTAGCGGTCATTAGACCTGATACTGAGTTGCATTCTTCCTCGTCAATGGATGAGTCTGTCCTAGAGGATACAAAGGCGGCACTTAGTGCACGAAGCGGATCTTCGATCCTTAAAGATTCTTTGGATCCGTTCTATCCTTTAGTTAAGGAACTTCAAGATGTGGTGTGTCACAACCCACCTTCTTCCTTACCTCCCGATAGAGGTGTACGTCATGAGATTGACTTGGTTCCTGATACTAAATACTGTGTAACACGTCAGTGGCGTTTGCCTAAAGAACAGTGTGACGTCATTGACGAATTCTTTCGTGCTAAGCACGCGGCTGGAATGGTTCGTGAGAGCAAGTCTCCCCATTCAACACCGACATTTTGTATCAAAAAGCCAAATGGCAAGTGGCGTATTGTGCATGCTTATAATAAGCTTAATGCAGCCACTTTATCGGCTCAGACGCCTATTCCTAGAAAGGATGTGCTTCAGAACAATATGGCAGGATGTACATTGTACAGTGCACTCGACTGAGTCGATGGTTATTACCAACTGCTTATGCGAGCAAGAGATATTCCGCTAACAGCGGTGAGTACTCCGAGCGGTATGCTCTGGGTGTGGCTTGTTATGCCACAAGGGCTATCTAACGCCCCCGCTACGTTTAACCGGCTGGTAACGCAACTATTCAGACCTCATCGAGGCTATGCACAAACGTACTTTGATGACATTTTTGTCCATAGTCGTGCAATGAATGGGAGATCATATGTGGATAGCCATGTTGATCATTTACGAGCGGTGCTCGAGTGTATGCGAACGAATAAGTTGTATGCGAACGCATCGAAGTGCATCTTTGGTGCAGAAGAGATTCCCTTTCTAGGGTGCTTCATTGGGAAGCGAGGCCTTCGAGCGGATCCCGCTAAGGTAATAGCCATAGTCGATTGGCCGGTTCCCAAGAACCAAAAGGACTTGCTTAAGTGGCTTGGCCTTGCCAATAACTTACATAAGTACAGTGTGAATTACGCAGATATGGCTCGGCCATTGTCCAATCTCCTTAAAAAAGGATGTGGATTGGTGTTGGGGTAACACCGAACATGATGCTTTTGAAGCCGTTAAGGAAAGTCTCCTTCATGCGCCAATATTGGCTTTGCCCGATTCTGGTAGGCCTTTCAGTGTCGTCTTTGACGCATCTGACTTTGCCTTAGGCAGTGCTCTGTTACAAACAGATGTCGACGGACGCGAACGCGTCATCGCATTCGAGTCTCGGCATCTAAAAGCTGCTGAAAAGAACTATCCTGTTCATGAAAAAGAGCTACTTGCTATGAAGTACGCTCTTGTCAAATTCAGAGTCCATCTGCTTGGCTCCAAGCCGTTTGTGATATATACAGATCATGCGTCATTACGCACTGCTACACAGTCGCCTTATCTCTCACAGAGAATGGCTCGTTGGCTTTCCTTCTTTGCCCAATATAACTTCGAGGTGAAGTACAAGCCAGGTAAGCAAAATGCTTTGGCTGATGCGCTATCGCGTCGACCTGACTATGAGCTTGCTCATGTTACGACTCTGTCGTCGTCAGTCCCTGACTTAATTCGTGCGGCATGTGCCAAGGATGATCAGTGTGTAGCTTTGCTACGTGCTCTTGGGAGCGATGAGTTTAAAGACTCGGACATAGAATTGTCGGCACGTTTACGTGCGAGGCTACATCGATATTCCATCGATAATGGCCTGTTGTGCTATCGCACGGATATTGAGGATAAGCCTCGCATCGCTGTACCTCATGATGAATAATTAAGGTATCGAATCCTCTATGAGGCACATGATACTGCTTTAAGTGGTCATCTCGGTCGTGAGAAGACTTATAGCTCGGTGAGCCATAGTTATTGGTGGCCCAAACTTTATAAGTGGGTGCGCACCTATGTGCGTACGTGCGAAACTTGTCAACGGGTAAAACCCTCGGCACATACGGCGGCGCCGCTGGCTAGTTTGCCAGTACCCTTTGGTTGTTGGGAGTCCATGAGCATGGATTTTGTGTTTGGCCTGCCGAAAGATTCGGAAGGCAACACTAGTATTGTGGTCTTTGTTGACCGATTAAGCAAGATGGCTCACTTAGCGGCTGTGCCGGATAGCATCGATGCTGAAGGTACAGCAAAGATGTTTATCGACCGTGTGTTTCGCCAACATGGCTTGCCGGTGGCAACTGTCTCTGATAGAGACTCCCGCTCTACTGGGAAGTTTTGGAAGTCTATCTTCAAGGTGCTTGGCACTCGGTTGGACATGTCCACAGCGGATCATCCGCAGACCGACGGTCAAACCGAGCGTGTTAACCGCGTCATCAACGACATTTTACGCAGTATTTGCGCTGATACGCCTAGGCGTTGGAGCTCAATTCTCCCTGTTGTTGAGTTTGCGTTGAATAACGCTGTTCATTCCTCAACAGGCTTTACTCCGTTCTATATAAATTGACCCACTCACCCTCGCGTTCCGTTAACGCTATCACTACGTGAATCAGGGCTTGGTGGGGGAGAGGTTGCCGATCGGCTTGCTGATATCAGCCCTGCTACTGTTCAAAAACAGGTAGGCGAGTTTCTCGCAACGCGATTAAATGTCCTAAGACATGTGCGTGACGCAATGGCTGATAGCCAAGATACCCAAAAACAACAAGCTGATACCAAAGGCAGAAATTGTATTGAACGTTATGAGGTCGGAGACCAAGTACTACTCAATGCTAAAAATCTAACTACAAATGTAGTGTCTGCTGTCTTTAAGACAAAGTTGCGTCCACGCTTTATTGGACCGTTTACGGTCACGGCCAAGAAGGGACTTGCGTATACGCTAAACCTCCCGCGCAAATTGCGCACACGTCCAGTGTTCTACGCAGGCTTACTTAAGCCGTACCGGGATCCTTCCCATATGAACTTGGAGGCGCTTGCGCCGACGACAAAAGCACTGCACCGGATTGCTGCAGACGAATCAGCAAGTCCGACTGAGCCTCGCTCCGAGTTTGAGCTTGCTCCATCGCCTGAAGGCGGCTTTGCATCGCATCCAGCATTCACTGGGACTTACCCAAGGCCTCTTGAAGACCCTTCACTTCGAGAGCCAATTTCTCGTGGGTATCCACCGGTACACCGGCCGCCACCGACTTTGCTCGATGAGCATGGGCGTCGTCAATTTCATGTCGAGAGACTACTGAAACGACGTCGTCGTCAGGGCCAATACCAGTATCTGGTAAAGTGGCGTGGGTACCCTGAGTCTGAAAACTCATGGGAATTTGAGGTACCCCTTTGGCTAGACTGCCCATATGCTTTGGATGCTTTTGGGCATCGTGGCCATGGTCATCTCGAGACCGAGGCCGTTCCCCACCACTAGTGGTGCGGGTCGGCGGGTTGTTGACCACAGACTGACCAGCACTCGCGGCTACCTTAGTAGCCGAAGCATAGCGCGTGCGCTTGCGCAATTGGCCGCTGGCCTTAAGCTTGGCATAATCATACCGAATCTTGCGTTCGAGACGCACATCCGCCGCATGGGCACTAGCCCTTAGAGCAAAATGTTGCTGAGGCTACGCACATAGTGCACCCAGTGAACGAAGGCGTCGTCTTCTTCGCTCACTGTTTCGCCTGCGAGCAGGAGAAAGGGTATACCCTTAATCGGTGGAACCTGTGCACCACGTGCTTGCATGTCAAGGCGTGCCAGGCACCTCTCACGAATTGCCTGGCAGCTCATTACCTCCTCAGGAGTCTTAGGCCCATGGCCAATGACCCACATTGCCAATGTTTGGCCGGCCGCTTGACGTAGACGTTCCTCCACACTGGGCGGGGTGAACACATAGTTACGCTGGCGTTCAAGGGTTGCAGCCATTTGTACAAAACGCTGAGCGTTTTCTTCTCTTTGGACAAGCAGTTGTTGTTGCTCATCGAGCGGGTTCGTGATGGTAGTCTCATCAGACCCAGATGCTGCATGCTGCGCTGGTGGCGCTCTCGCACCTCCACGTTTAGCGAACGGATTTGGGTTGTTCGAAAGTTGTGCCTTAGGCATCAGTGAGCCGGACATTGTCCCTGTATCACCGCGGACACTGGTATCGCTACCATAGTCTAACTCCTCCTCTATTCCGAGGTAGTCACACAGAGCCTTTTGACTCGTTTGGTGATGAGGACATCGTGCTAGAGCGTACGTTACCGTGGCATTCACCGTACGCGCACTGTTCTCGCTGAGAACACAAGTTCGATTGACGTTTTGGCAAACTTCAGTCTGGTGGGGGAGGGTATAATGGGGTTGCACGAAATTATGGTACTTTGTACCAGAGTATTACACACCTGAGGTTACCCCTTTGTGAAGGTGATATAGAATATCTTATCGGTTTGTAGGGGCTGACGAGTGTCAGCCATTTGGTACGAAAGATCTTTGAGTAGGATTAAGATATTCTATAGGCTTTAACAAAAGTAAAATCAGTTCCAATTTTGATCTGAAGGACACGTGGCTTGCGAGCCGTCTTGATCGTTGATCACTGATCACTAAGAGCTAGCAACACCTCCTTGAGGTAGCTACTCTTGAGCACTGAGTGCTGTCGATTCACTGAATCGTTAGGTCCCCTGGAACAGGGATCTGAAGTTGTAAAGCTTGTTGACTCGTAAAGTCGTTAGTTCTTTAGAACTAAGTTGCTCGTAGAGCGTTAAGTCTTCCTCTGACTAAGGAGTTGTGTAGCTCCGCTACACAGACGAACGTCTCGAACGGCAACTATGTGATTTATACGCCAAGTTGAAGGCCAGGTACCTGATTCGGGCGGCGTTCCACGCGCACTAATCTTTTGCTGTTTCGATAGCTGCGAGTCAATCTTAGGCTTCGGCCATGGACCAGCCTGCTGCTACCAGTAACAAGGATACGCGTCCGAATTCACAAGTAGACCCATAATTTGGCGCTCAAGAATATCCACGGCATATGGGCAATTTTGCCCATTAAGTTTATCATACTCCCATGAGCTTTCGGACTTAGGGTTAGCCTCGCCACAATATTATATACCGTATTGGCCATGAAGACGAAATTGTTGCAGTAACATGTACACATGAAACTGGAAGTTCCCTTGCTCGTTAAGAAAAGCTGGCGGAGGTCGGTATGTAGGCTGCGGCCCATGAGGACCTGATTCAGGAAGTGAACAGTCTTCGTAAAGCTTTGGACTAGGCGCAGCGCACGCTTGACGTGGTGCATGCTCGCTTGTTGACCTTTAGATCAACAAGCGAGCATGCACAACGTCAAGCGTATTCAAATTAGACACGGACGGAGACTAAATTTGACCTCCTGGTTTGAACTCAGCAGCCTGTGGCAAGGCCAAATTACGCTGTGCAAGCGCCTCCCGATCAACCTAAGACGGATCCCGGCACGGCTTAGGGTGGACAATGTAAATTAAACAGGGTCAACGCAGCTTTTGTGGTAGTTTAAACGTATAAGAAATGCCCTTTTTGGACACGACCGTAAATTGCCCTAGGAAGTGCAGACGCAGCTTCGCTATAAACACAATAGACGCTACATTTCTAAGTATGTTCTTATCGTTTAGTACGACTTGATCACCAGTCTTAAAACTTTAGACGTGTCTACTGTCCACATCATTCGCATGTGCCATTCGATCGTCTTGGCTATCAGCCGTTGCGTCACACACTTGTCGAATACATTTGATAGCGTTGTGAGGAACACGCTAACCTATTTTTAAACTGTTACTGGGCTGATATTAGCAAGCTTATTGGCCACCTTCCGTCATTAAACCCCGTACTATGTAGTGTTAGCGCTAACTAATGAGGGAGGAGGTGAGTCCGTTCACAAAGAACGGTGTTAAGCTTTTCGAGGCGTGGAAGGCATTTTTAATGGACAAATTAACAATAGGGAGTATTGAGCTCCAACACCAGGGCTTCACGGCGTACACTCTGAGTAAGACATCGCCGAGGACGCGATTAACGCGCTCGGTTTGACGATCGGTCTGCTGATGATCCACTTTAGACATGTTTATTGTACACCTTGTAAATAGTCTTCCATAAATAAGTCGTAAACCGAGGATTGCGTATAAATCTAATTACCAGTGACAGACCGAGACGTCGTATTAATCGATTTACAAACATCAAAGCTGTACCTTTGTCATCAATGGAAGCAGGCACAGCCGCTGAGTGATTAATCTTGCTCAGACGGTCTTCAAAGATCAAATACCCGCGTTGCCATCCAAGTCTTTCGGTTGGCTAACCAAAATATCATGCTGATTCTGTCATATTAGATATAGGGTGCAGAAAAAATTGCCAGCGGCGCGTTCGGATTGCCGAGAATTTGACCCGTTGGCACGTGAAGCATTTGCGCAGATATGTACTTACCCGATTAAAGAGACGAAATGTCTAATAAATATGGCTGACCAAGCCGTAGGTCTTTTCACGACCGAGATGACAGCTAATAGCAATATTTTGCACTTCATAGATGATGCAATATTTCAGTAAAACTAATTATAAGGAACAAGTTACGCGGGGTATCTGCAGTACCAAAGATATAGCACAACGGGCCATTACCAAGAGAGCACTGAAGTTGCCTCGCACGCTAACGTTTTTAAAATTCAATGCCCGAACTCTTGAGCGCATCGCTTCCAAGAGCTTTTAGCAAGGCTGAACAATGTTAATCTTTGGCATAAGACACAGGGATTTAGTCAGTAATTGACGACAACGATTTCGTAGTATGAGCAAGCTCATGGTCAGGCCAATGTGACAGCGTTTCAGCCAGAGTATTTTGCTTTCCCGAATTTTTTTATTTTCAAATTGTATCTGCAAATTTGAAAGCCGACGTTTCATCCTCTAAGAGACGTACGGCGGTTGGTTAGCCGTGCGTAAAGACGCAAAAACTGGAATCGAATTCAAAAGTTCCAAGCAGATAAACCCTAAATTTGACCGGAGCATACTGCATAGGAAGTAGTTCCTCGGCGTGAAATCGATAATTCTTACCAGCAGCTTTTAGCTGGCGACATTTAAAAGCGATTGCACGCTCGCGTCCCACAACAGAATTTTTAAAAAAGCAGAGCGAATGATAAAATCCTAAGCGTCGCAGACGACACTGAAAGGCCTATCACAATCTGGACAAGCCGAAATTGGTCCAATTACAATCTGGACAAGCTATATAAGGGTATAAAGACATCTTTTGTGGCCTGAAAGTTATCTTCTTCAGTTCTTGTCTAGCACCACTCCAAATCTTTTTAGAGGAGATTGAATAATAGTGGAGTCGAATCAGCGTGATTGGCGCTATGCCTGTGTATATAATCGGCAAAGACAAGCCATTTGCGTAGATATTTTTTCTCCTAAGAACCAATATATCGTCAATGGACTTCGGATTTGCCGGATCTGCCCAAAGGCTTCCTTGCCACCGAAGCATTTCAAAAATAGGATCTTGTCCGAACCAAAGATACACTCTAATGCATTATCATTGGTCCTTTTATTGCGCCTGAACTCGAGTACAGATCGTAAATAATCGATATGGTGATAGAGGTCTGACCGACCTAGCTCCGCCCAACTACAGACAAATGTGTCATCAAAACATGTTTGTGCATAAGCACAGTAAGTGCGGAATAATTGCGTAATCAGCAGATAAATGTATCCAGGACTTTGGAAAGTCTCTGGGTCCTAACCCGCCAATACTTAACATACGATTGGAGTACTGGCCGCTGCTAGCGGGAAATTACTTGTTCGCATCAGCAGTTGAAAAAATTCATCGACCAGGTAGATTGCACTGTATATTGTACGTCCTGCTATATAGTTATGAAATTAAAAAAATTAAAAATAAGTTTTTGTACCGGTATAGTGGCCGCATAAAGCTTATTTTAAGCATGCACAATACGTCACTTACCATTATGTTTCTTATACAAAGGTCGGCGTGAAACGTGGAGACTTGCTCTTACGCACCATCCGTGCCATGTGCTTGGCACTGGCAAGCTCGTCAATGGCGTCAAACTGTTCCTTTGTTATATGAAAATGCCTTTTAACGCATTTAAATCCCGAAATTATTAGAGCTTCATTACGTTCGCCCCTATCGGGAGGTAACACAGACGGTAAATTTTTAACACAACACATCGTGAAGACCCTTAAATAGATAAGTTAAGATCTGAAGGGTTGTTTAGTAAAAAATAATGATGATTTACTTCGTGCACGAAGTGCTGCCTTTGTACTCTCTAGGAACGTCTCATCCAATAGAGACGAGGAGGTAAACTCATTAACGGGTCTTAGGACCATCATGTCGGTTTAGTCGACTGCCTTCAAAGCCTGATTGAACTCATCTACGTACAATTGATCTATCTCTAACAGAGCAGTAAACAATGGGAGGGCCGCGAGGTCCGACTTCATCATCTTATTAACCTGTCAGGCCATCGGCCAATGAATATATTTATTCACTAGAATCTCTGAGCGACATTACAGACGCTCTTCGTCTTGCAGATTCCATTTGGAGTCTCTGTACATCTATAAAAATAGACTGAACTCCCCAGCAAGGGCGGATTGTCTGCTCCCACAAGTACATTAGCTTTGTCAACCTCAACGTACTCTCTACAAGAGCTGATGCATTTACTGACATCTGGTGCAGAGTTAGATAAAAGAGACTATCACTTGGCGAGTTATCCCCTACTGTGCACACATCAGGCTCTTTTTATCTGGGCATCTCATCAAAATCCATTACCGGCATACTATGACAGCCAATCTCTAAGTAGGTTTACGTAACACTGCACATGCATCAGATAGCCTTGCTCTTGATACTGAGGAATCTCGCCAACGAAGTCATTAACAGAATTCAGTAAGGCAATTTTACAGCCCGCCCTCTCTCTATGGATGTCCACGTGCCACTTCACATTACCTAAGAAAACAAACGCTAAATGAACAAACGCTGAATGACCAAACGCTAAATGACTCGACCTGAGGTCACCAATACTATTATTACACAGTAATTCGTTATGAAACTACTTACTACTCAACATAGTACGTTCCTTTTCACTATTGTTATTGACATAACAGTCAAGTGACTCAGAAATTTCAATGTCAATCACACTAACTGACTCATTCAGTGGCTCGCGCCAGCAGCGCTTTTGTTATCGAACAAAAGTGGGCTCAGGACTTATCAAAGCTTCATTAAAATTTGCGCGTTACGCCTAAGGTCTTGGAACTCCAACAAGTACGTGGCCAATGGCGTTCCAGCCAGACAAAAACGATAATGACATTATATCTCAAACCCAAATCGAGGAAAATACAGCGCATAGTACTGTCAATGTCTAAAAGCTTGACGCCTGAGTTCGACGTTGCTTTAGGAACAGTTACACGGACCCCCGTTGCTGGACGCACTGTAGTAACATCACCTTCACTCCCTTTCAGTGCTTCAGCATACTGCTGACTCTCTTTAAGGGGAAGACGTCGAAATAGTTGCTTGATGCATCAAATTCAATCAAAATTGACCTCGGTGCTTCAAAGCCCTTAACTGTTTCCGAGTCAACCAACAAGCCTGACTTTCATCTACGTTTCGTGAATACGTCCACCATGTTGTGTGGAGAAAAGTCCTTTTCTGAGCTACCTCCTACATCCTTTACAGAGTCTAGTGCTCCTTCCCATAAGGCGCCTCGCACCCAAATAAAGTCGAAGTTTTCCCGCACCGCACCAGATTTATGTATTTAATGCGGTATTATGGCTCAGCCGACTCCTTCCCGAAATGTCCAGCAAGGAAGGATATACCTTGTGCTTCCGCACGTGTAACATTTACGGATGTTACGGGGCTGTTTTATCTTCAAGCTCTGCTTCGTCATTGCCCACATAACTGAGAGCCATGGGCTCTGCCCCATCAAACGAAAATTATGTATGCTTATTTTACCATAGCGAGTCGCTTTATAAATTTATCTTTTTGTCCAACGCTTTATCTACAGCCTCCTCAGATATTTGGGATGGACAACTAAGACTTTGGTCAGAGCGACTTCAGTACGGAGGCCTTCCATAAATATTGTGACATGGACTTCCTCAGGTACGGGTTTCACCCTTACAGCAGCAAAAAGGATTCTCACCTCTTGACTATAGTTCGACGAATTCTTCTTCCCTTGTCGGGAGAATATGGAGCGTAGACGCATTTGATAATCCTTATTAGGCGATGCATCCACGCGAGACACCTGTAAGTTAAGCAGATACCACAAGGGGGTAGCGGCTTTAACAGACGCATCATACGCCGGAGCCAATTCTCTGAGTTTTCCGCCATGTTTCGATACAGCTAGGCCACCTTCCTGCTGCTCGGTCTGCAGCATAGCGGCTCCCATCGCCATTTCGACTTCCACATCCTGAGACAGAAGTTTTCTCCCTCTGTTTTGTCAAATGATTTGACGCTCAGAACAAAATGGTGAGCCTTAGGCTCTATATCGAGCTTAGGGACGTGAAGATGCATAATGGTCAATGCCACATTGTCATGGACCTTTTGATACAGCAGCCTAACATTGCATAAAGCTTCCAGCCTTGTATTGAGCTCTTTTATACATATTGTCCAGACTAAGATCGATTTTTCGACCCCAATAAAATCCCTAAGCTTGTCGAGCGCGAGGCGTCAATTTTCAAAAAAAATTAGCTATACCTTTCATCTCAAACACAGGTTAATTAAATTTGAAATTACAGTGCTTCCAAGTGTAGCGAGGCCTTAAAGCTCTAAAAGAAATACTTACGACTCTACAAGTCGCTCATTTTTGCACAACAAAGTTCTATTAGTTTACAGACTCTTCAGATTTTAGAACCGATCAACTTCGACTTGGACAGTCTGCAAGCTCGTAAGCTTCTAGTCCTGGTCTTAGGAACAAACAACGACGTTAAGAACCGTACGCACAATTTGGTCTAAAGTATACGCCACAAGGTGGCTCTTTCGACGATCTATTGACGTCTAAACTAGACATTCGTCGATCGAATACAAAATGGGGAAGGGGCTTTTGTTTTTTAGTTTTACCGGTAATGAACTTCATTCAACTACCTAAAACTAAGGTTGAGCTAGTTCGCATCGTAATCTTTGTTATATTAAAAATAGATGGATGGTACATCAATCTGTCATTGATGGATGACTGAAGTTATCAACCACATCAACTATCACATATACACCATGGGACTGTATATCAAATATATAAGGTCCATCCCATAGGGCGGTAACAGCCGTGTGACCATGTTACTCAAATGCTCAGATAACGACAAAATTTATTTGGCATCATAAACTTCGCCGACACCGAACATTTCCAAGCTAAACTTAGGCGACAGGTATGTTCTTTTAACGAAACAACCGGTGTCTTTCCAACGGTAAGAAAAATCCTAGGGGTATCATTATATGCCATGAGAGTATTTACACTAATTACACACAGCGTAAAAGAAAATTATGTGTCATAGACAGAACCGGATGCGCGCAATAAATAAGAAAGAGTTCAGGGGGGATTTATTCGTGAATATGCGGTACATCTAATCTCTATTATTTTTTATGGCTTAAGAGATTGAATGAAAATGAGAAGTGAGACAGTACAGTACTGTCGGATACATCGATTCATTTGCACTTCCATAGACCTTTCCTATTTACCTGAATTTTTACAGCAGTGGCAAAGTGTAATAGTACGAATGATCTACAAAGTTTGGTGGAAAATCAGAGAGTTTGAAGGCTGTATCCAGAAACTCATGATCGGAAACTGTTCACTGTTGTATTCATTCAGTATGAAGAAAAGCGCTGCTCTAAAATTTAAGGAGCAAGATGTCATGGATGTAGTCGCCTCAATTTGTTCATCACTGTGTAAATGCTCCTTTTCGAAATAATTATGCCTATTTGTATTCACCGGCGTAGCGAGAGATCTTCTTGTGTGGGCAGCACTCGCGTCAAGTTCCTTTTTGTCCGTTGAGAAAACGAGGGCTCACCACCCTTTTACATAGTAGAGTGTAGTAAGTAGATACACGACCATACACGTTTGGCGATAGCGTCATGGTTTACTGTATTAACCCGGTGAGAAAAAAAACAATCTCGAATATGAATGAAGCTATCTATCAACCCTCATAGCTTGACTAGTTTTTGTTGCTAGCGTAAATCTCATAGACTGGTGTTTCCAAAAAGGTTTTTTGCACCTCGTTCTGCCGTCGTAACTTATGTAACCAATCGGGTTTTTGAGACATCACAAGATAGCGGCATCGGCTCCTGAGTTATATTTTGTGCAGAGCAAATTTATTGTTGATTGCGATTTCTTAAAAATCTTCTACCCGTTCACGTACATACGAGGGTAATGTATATACCTGAGGCACCTGCAGCTGAAGAAGTTATTGCGAATCCGAAGGGCTCCCAATATATTGCTTACTGTGCGCAAGGTGAATGACGTATTCTAAATAGTACGAATCTGTATGCGAGATGTATTTACGCGGCTAGGTGTATCTTAAACTTTTAAATTACGACCTAGACTGTATCCTCTCATTAGTATAGGGGCGTATACGTAGTAACTCTTTTGCTAGGTCACTATTGTGGTGTACGCATTTCATTGGCTTTACAACGAATAAATGTGAACATGATCACATAAGCAGATGCTGGACGATCATAGTCAAAGGCCGGTAGCGTTGTCAATAATTATTTACTGGATCGATACAGGCATTGACAGCATCATGCTCGCTTTTCAGTGACCGGTGCTGCATAGTGTTTTGCAACTTGATTCAGTTCTCTAAAATGAACTGCCTATATTAAAGGGCTATCGTCAGAGCTTGCTACTCTGTTTTTTTAGAACGTCGACGTGTAATACTCGTTCAAGATTCCTTCACCCTTTTAAGTTTAAATTTGTGTCGGCTCATATACTCAACTTGGGCATTAGTGTACTGTCAATCCGAATGCATCACCGCCAAAGATACTCTCTCACATAGAAGTAATGGGCAATATGACTTGAATGGAAAATTGGAATTTTAGATAGGTCGTTTACACACAGCAAATAATTTACTTTGGTGCCAGCCAATACCACTGAATTAAGAAAATACCAAGGGAGTCATGATATATGACAGCTGGTTATTTAATGTATTGACGATACCGTATAAAAATTACTATTGAGGAAAAATTACGTAAAATTACGTGAATTTTCCTCGATAGTAATTTTTATACCTTTGTAAGCGCTCCGAGTGTATGACTACTTTATTTTCAGCAAAGCGCTTAATAAGTGCATTAAAGCTCACTTATTTGGCTCTACAAACCGTTCGGCGCGATTAGTGCCACAAAGTCTTTACAGATTCTTCCTTTCTGGCTGCTACGGCTTTATAAATAAACTCACACGCACCCCGATGTATGTATTCATATACCTCTCGGACCCGATGCCAGTGCTTATCCAACCGGCCACCTGGAAGGTATTTATAAGTGAAAGAGATTGTTGCAATATCCCTACACCAGAAGGTCGTTTCTTAGCGGTAGAACAGTGCGATAGCCGAGGTAATTCGTATGTCGAAAGATACTCCCACACCAATAGTATAAGACTTGGATAAATAAGTTATTGGGTCAAAATCACATTAATGTGACCGTGGCCAAGTCGTTAATTAAATTACACAGACAAATCTCGACCGTCATGGCTTTTCCAGATCTTTTGAATTATTTGTCGACTAGCTCATAACTATGTACTGCTTGTGCGATTGCTTTAGGGGCACCTATTGCGTTGAATATATGGAGTTAACTCCTAAGTGCCTTTTTCTTTTCTTACCCAGTCGAGCTCGAGCGTTTGAATTGCTGGAGAAGCTATGTTCCGCGATCAAAATATGGTGTGGCCTTGAACTAATGTAAAAAACGGTCTGGTTAATATATAATGTTTGTGAACAAGACTGACTCTGACCAAAATATAAAAGGATGTATGTTTCTAACAAGAACAATTTGCCGTCAGAGTGGTAATACAGCTTGCCATTCTTCAAAAAGTATATTTTTTTCCGCCATTCATTTTCCGAACTACTATCCTGGCACGAAGAATGTACAATTTAGTACTATTTAATCTCGACGTCCATCTCCCCATTTTTGGCTCTGTCCATGACACCAATTTTTAAATATGTAATTTTAACTAGAGGTTTCTAAATAATATAGCTTTCGGCATATTTTACAGTCATTCTCAAAGTAAGTGTCGTCCAAATGAACTCCAACCAGTTTCTTGCGGTCTTTCAGTTAAAATATGTGTAAGACATTTATGAGAATAGACTGTGAACGAATAAAATTTGTTATTAAAGATAATTGTGGGTCTTCCTATCCTGATCATTATGTAATGCTAACAATTTTGAAAAGGTTCAATGGTGACGAAAGACTTACAAATGCCACCAAAGAATGTTAAGCTGCAAGTCCGGGTGTGGCTGATACGAATCGCGTTCCGTAAAGCAGCTTATTAAGCAGTAATGTCATCCAGTACTAGATTGTCTCTAGGTCTTTTTGAACCCTAAAATGCACGGTGTGGCTGGCCACAAAATTAGTATGCAATGTCATTTAATTTGAGATTTCTAATACACTCTTCCAGCTTGTTGGAGAGGTTTTTATTGTAGAGACCTTAGGTTTCGCTCAATTTCTGCTGATGCTAAGATGAATTTGACTTGTCTTCTTACATTTAATCAAGCATGAGGTTCATCTACATTTTTGCTTTGCAATTATTTAATTCATTAGCAAACAAATCGTAATGTGGCTCCACTCATAGGTGGATTCTTAAATTTGCCACGCGCTACCGTGTAACACACCTTGTAGTATCTGCAAGGAAGCCGTTTTACCGTCTCCTTTCGCTAGGTGCAAGGTTTCAATTGGAGTCCTGAGATTTACTCATCTTTTAAATAAACTCTCTCTTTATAAGTGTGGCTTTAAAGCAACTTTCATTCCTTCTGCAGTGACTTTGTTTAAGCTGAAGATCGATAACTGGTTTCTACTTATTGCTTAATACGGAAATTTAAAAAATCTGGCTAAAGAAAAACGAAGAGACGATTCCGGTAAAAGGCGGTATCTACAGCAAACTTAAGCTTTGTAAAAGCACTTTTATGATGTTATCTGATGACGTCCAGCATTGTCATTACTCTTTCGTAGGCTAAAAATTCCCCTGGTAGGTACTACTCCACTGATGTACATCAACCATACGATGGGTCTAAGTGCGTTTCGCTCATGTCACTTTTGTTAAAACTTTCCGTTTTGTTACACGGTAAGTCTAGTGTAACGGATTAAACCCATTACAGCGCTAAGCCTTTGTAAAATAAATTATACGATTTCTGTTAATGTCTTAATGACGATAGTACTGGATAGTGATTTGACAAAGACTTGCTCCTTTTTTCCGGTGCTTGTTTATCTATATTCTTATGAGTGCAATCGCTTAACGTGACACCGCAAGGCGTATTCATGCCATTTAAACCTGAAGAGGTTGGTGCCGCCTTTAGAGACACACATATCTCCCAGCACTAAGCTTGAGCGTTGTGACAAAACGATGATGTCGTATTCGGTAAAGAAATTACAATACCGAAAGTTAGTATAGCGGTCGCGTCATCGACAGGTCATGTTGGCTAACCTCACGCATATCAACAGATGAATATCCCAGATTAAATCGTCATCATATTCGATGATATAGAACGTAATCATATTCGGCACGAGGATAGGTCTATTGAGCTTACCATCGAGTCACTAGCGCTCTGTAATGTACACTATTCGCGATACGGCAAATTATGTGTCTACCGACAACAAGGTTATTAAACTTTTTCAGCTTCTTCATCACGACGATAATTATATAGAGCGCTGCCCTGGATGGAAAACCACCTCTTAACGTTTAAAAGACTATTAAAATTCAGATATTCTTTATGGAGAATCCGACCTCGACGAATCTGGGCAAAAAGAAATTTAATTGGAACGCTGGACCTTCATCCGTATGTGTTGCATAAGCGCCGATACAAAGGCCGATATGCACCCCACTATATCCTATCGATGCCTACTTAACCAAAATGGACAATGAGGGCAATGTTTACAATTTCATTATCGCGTGGAACTATTGACGCTCATATATACTATTTAACCTTTCGAGCGTGGTATCATAAGGCAATCTGCTTGGTTGCACTCAACATTTTTCTTTCGTGTCAATTTCCGATTTCAAAACCGACGAATATGAAGCATCGTTCCCATCATGTACCCTTTCAGCCCTAAACGGCGACGTGGGCTCATTAAATTATATAATTATCGCTTGATCCTGCGCATAATTCAAAAAGCACTATAATTTCCGGCTGTGCTACCCGAGTTACGCTAGTTTATCCGTATCAAGAAAAACACTGCAGCTGCATTTTTGCGCAGATAATTTGCAAGCATTCCAGGCACGTCAATAAGCAATGCGTCAATAGGTTCTTATGAGTTCAAAACACGCATTCATTTTTATCGTACAAGGATTTGGAGCTTCTGATTCTTGGGAAGTAGATTGATCAAACTTCTACTCTGAACTGTTGGCTCCACTCACATTATACTGTATATGTGGCACCCGATAAGAACGTACACTACGCACACCTACTCGCAGTTCACACGTCAATTGTCCAGGTGCAAGCGGATGACGCAACTGTAGATAGGCGGATCAAGACTCGCTAAAGTCAAAATTTGCAAATAACCTCGACTTTGCGTGAATTCTGTATGAATGCACGTCGAGAGTATGACAGTTAAAGCTGCAGGCAGACTTTTTGGATGAACTGCCTCATCGTTTATCAAGTTTGTTTCCAAGAGGAGTCATTTGTCGGCTAAGCGTTTCTTTTGGCACCGTTCCTTCCGCTAAATTACCGTCGCCGCATGGTCATCGACGGGATAGTTATACCCGTGCAAATATGTGATCTCTGGTGCATCTTCACTTGGATTAGTACGACCCGTTCAAATTCTGGGTGTATTCGTGTGTAGGGAGGGTGTTAGCCTATAGCTTGGGTCATTGACTCTGTAAACAAAGGGGTAAGGCCCCATGTACCTGGAAAATTGTGGTACTTTCACCAAGTATAATGACACTGTGTAATTAAGTAGATTGCCATTTTTACACATTTATTTACCTCCTTACTAAAACGTTAATGTGTTCCCCGACCAACTGGTCTGCATATTGTTTTGGGCTTTAATGGCGCGCTATCCTTGGCATCCCGTACCCCGAACGTTGTGACTAATTTCTCATCCACAATGGTTAAGCTTCTATATATTTATTAGCATCCTGCTAGCCAATGAAATTGTCGAGAAGTCGGTCATGGGCCATTAATTCGAATAAAGACGCCCCGCCGTCGTCTAAGAGCACTGACAACTTGCTTCTTGGCTAAGACTTGACATCTCATGTGTCTTGACTATACAGCACTATCAGTAATGCTGACGCGAGTTTTTTCCAATAAATCGGCAAGCTTATCATGCTATTACGCATTCGCTCCGAGGGTTGGGAGGTGCATTCCCCTCCCAAAAAGTTGATCTTTGCACATAAAAATACTGGCGTCTGAAGATCAATCAGTATGCTTAAATGTAACGGTGACTCAATCGTACTGGCGTGAGCACTGTTAAATAGCAACATCCACGAATAGCGATTGTGTTCTGCATTATTTTCCTTTTTTTGTGCTCAACATATTCACCATAACACGATTGGCCCGTTTAGTATGGTCATTTGCTACGGTATGATTGACGGTAGACATTTGGTGTTTGCCACCAAAACCCTTAAAGACACGACGCCAAGGATCTGTTATTAAATGTTCATCCTAGTACGGAATAATGGACTTAGATATCCTGTGCAGTCTTAACGTATTGTATGAACTAGAAGGCTGCCTCCTTGCCTAAGGTCATCGTTCTTCAAGATGCAAATTTCACCATCCTGCTAAACATGTAGATATTGAAGACCCAAAAAGGCCTTCCTTAATAGTTAGGTGGTATGCTAGAGATAGCTTCCCAAGTAAATGACTTCAAACAACAAGTCGGCATATACAGTAAATCCAGTGTCGCACCGAAGGAGGTTCAGTCTTAAAGCGCTGCCGATTTAAGCGTGATCTAAAAAATAGATCATCTACAGATTTGGGTGCTCATCTCACATCAGTAAGAACTCCTTTTTATGGCTCAGATGACCACTTGATGATCATCATGGAACTCGTAGATAATTGTAGGTCTAAGACCTGTGTCATGGGGGACATAGATTCATTATGGATTACAAGGTGACATCTAGTACCATAAGAGCCCATCACAGTAGCACAAGCGATTGTTATCTGCCTTCAGATGTGACGTAAAAAAAGCTACGTTTCGTCCTCCAGTATTCTAAAGCTGACGACTATATTATTCTTTCGTGTAGATATCCTGTATCTCAAAGGCCAAAGTTTTTGTCACATGTAATACCTTATGGCCAGTAGACGACCCAACTCGTGCGCTACTACGTGAAAAGTTTTCGTGACATCGTTCTTCGAGATCCGGTCTGCGCGATATGGCGTCAGCAAATACATTCGACTTTCATAGCTTCCATTTAACTATGTGTAAAATTAAAGCCTTTTCTTCGTCCTAGGAAATAGGCGTGGTGAGTTCATCGCGGTCCGCAGCGATTCGTGGTCCGTGTAATCCACACATTATTCGGTGTATAATCGATGCATACAAAACTTCACAATATCATACTATCAAATATAACTCTAAGTCATTCCATGGACAATAACATACCGGGAAACTTTAAAATCCTGTACTGATATGATTTGACACGGTAATAACCGTCGTCATTTGTCATCATCAGCGCACTGATAATTGATATGTACTTGCAATGAAGTAGAAAATAAACATCTTATCCACTTCTGGCAATGCCAGGCTTGGGGCATTTAAATGAGATTTATTATAATATGGTAACGAATACAGCCAAGCCTTATGTCACATTTTTCTTTCTTCCTTTATTAAGAGGTCGGACATCACTTTGATAAGGTCTACATAGTTCTCGCTGTATAATTCCAAATAATTACCTAGCCAAAGGAATTGACACAGGTACATTGGTGACCCCTATGACACACAGAGTGAGTCGAAGAAAAATTGGTTGACTTCCAGAGTCTTCAACACAGCTTCCAAATGACGCTTGACTGGGTGACTCCATCCTGATCAAGCCGCCCTTGTCATTACTATAAACATCGTCAAATCAATGAAACTAGTCGATACAGCGTGCTCCGACTTGCCTAATTGCTTTGCTGATGTTTACAGGCATAGAATTAGCGGCCATTCGGTTAAACGAGCCCGTGCTAAACCTTGCAGCATCACTATCTACTCCCACATCACACCGCTTGGGGTACTAATCGCCTTACTGGATACATCTGTCTTATTTAAGAGCTCTGGATAGTAAAAAAAATCTGGAGTTATTTAGAAAATATAGTTGAATTTCTCCCCGCGGTATCGGTCTTTGCACTGGAATGTTAATCATGCTCAACTTATTGTAAGAAAGGGCTATGCGTTATGCACCCGTTGCCTTACAAGCAAAACAGGTCGGACCGCATTCAGGAACCTTGTTCTGGCGCACATGTCCCGCTGGGGGGGGGTCGTTGAACGCACCAATCTTTTTCCTTGACAACGGTTTCTGCTAGATCACACAATTAATGGTTTCAGGTCCTAAGTATATTTATGCCTGGTACTCCTATCGACAGTCGGGCGGTCCGGTACTTCTGTTGGAGATATACCACGGTACTTCCAAATAACATTCTGGGAAGTAGTACTGCTCTTTAATGCGTTCTGGCCCTATGCACTAGCATGTGTTGTGTTGTCTTTATCTAAGACAATCTCGTCCATTGCGAACGAGGAGCAACATTCTACGAGTGAGTCCATTGAAAATAACAATTACAATGTTAATTTCTTTTAATTGTCAAGTTAATACAGGAAAAGTTCTCAGCCATCTCCGAGTGATCTACCATATCTTCGGTAGATTTTTTTACACGTCGGAGCACCTATGTCAAGCAATCTTTTGCGTTCGACGAACACGAAATCCTAGCTCGTTGGTCTAGTCTTTTAAATCGAGACTGATCCGAACGTAAAATTGCCTTACATGCACATGATCATCTAAAAATGATCTTGTACGCGTCACACGCATTGAAACAATTTTTTTACTTGAAAATTGGTTTCGTTGCGTTTGTAAATAACTTTTATCTGTTAATAGAAATAGTTACTCGGCTCTGGATTGGTATATCTCACACTTGACACATTTCGCTGGACATGTACATCACAGGGATCAACGATCTGGGTAAACCTTCGTTTCGCGTGACTAAACGCTAACGCGCCCTTGATTGTAACGGATAAACCGTCGGTTCCGTCAGCCTCTGGCAAAAAAGTGGCTTTCCATTGTATTGCTTGTGTGTACATATTTGCAAGTCTATTTTTGCACAAATGGTTGATGTGTCTTAGTAACCAAGGAATGCCATTTGATACATACTCTTCATACTACGCTCTGCGAACAAACTTCCACAAGGTGTATTATTAAAGCGTAAGGCGATTTTGCTTGAACCGTGTTAATATGTGGAACACACGCCTAAAAATTGGAGATGGGTGATCGAATGTGTGAGGACTTTCTTGAGAGGGGCTCGCGGTTTCTGGGGCGTATTTTGATACTGTTATTTATGTGTATTAAGCTATCACGCCTACCTGTCTTCTTCGAATATAATACCGACAAACCCAACTGTAGATAAATTCGTCACGGACAAACCTAGATGCATATTCGAACGGCATGGACGAACACACCTAACACACGACCTCCATATCTGATTAAATAAGTTCATCATCCTATGCATCAAACGTCTTTCCATCCATCGATCCAGCAGACAAAGCAGATGGCAGGGATACCAATCTGACCCCATGAATCTTTATTAGTTGTGCGTAAAACCTGACGGGTTAAAAGCCATCGGTACATTGCACCCGACTGTAAGATGACTGATCTATTACAGAACGAATTGGGTAAGACTTATCCGCCATCTCCTTCGTCTTTGCTAAACTGTGTTGGTTGCCGATCTATCACGTGGTAGCTGGGTAGTAGAAGTGCTCGAGACGCTTGGTGTTCTCGCGGGTTTTGTCCTTCAGGATAGACTTAAGCCGTCAATTGGCCAGGAAGCTTCAAATTGCGGAAAGTAGCTGGTACAAACTCATGTATTGTCCGAAAAAGAACTGCTCGGGCGACGCATTGAGCATACTGTGGTAACTGGCTCTCACAGGAGAAAGCGAATCAGAAAATGACTATAGTTTGCGTCCTTATGACTCTAAATGCCAATCAATATGTCCAATTATACGCGCTCACAGATCGCATTGGCTTGAGGGCTTTTGGACATGACCGGCTTCGATTAGTTTATAACTGCGGAGCAGTATTTAAAAATTCTTCACACGCAAATTTCAGACCTCGATCGTGTACAGCTTGCCTTGGTCATGGGTATCAACAAAGCCACTCGCGGTCATATTTTTGGCCGTCGTGATCGACTCCTTGTTCGACTATGCACCAAACTTCGAGACAATGTGTGCTTGATCGATCGTGGTAATTTTAAAGGTGCCACTTTCGTATGATCAAATGGTTTCGTCATGAACAGTATCAAATGGGTTTACCGTCCTGCATGTGCGGGATGGCAGTAACACTTACCTTGTTTCCAACCGTGCAGCTTCATCTTTACATGTGATAAACTTGTGAACAAACTCGGCAATAGTTGTCTCTTACGGGACCAGTAAATGTGGTCTGCATATTTATACTGCCGACAACTTCAGGGGTGGCTGAGTTCGATGCGGTACCATCCGATCATATCTTTACGAAGACTATTCGAAACAATCAAGCGATACTCATAGGAAACCATAGTACATCATGATGAATTGTCAGTTGTTTTTCTGGATTGTTACTTACTGGTAGACATGAGAAACTGATGATCTGGATCATGCCATCTTCATCTTGTTGCTGGCGGACGGATGGACCATGAATTACGCGCTCAGTCTGCGTACCAAGAGCATAGACTTTGTCGATTTGAATTGGGCCTTTTTTGTCGCGAAATTTATGCGTGAGAACGCAAAGAATTGACATTGATTTTACTTGTTTGCATAGCTCATAACGACTTAATTCGCGGAGAGTAATATTTTTTAGCGCTTAACCCAAATTCATGTGGCATTCGAGTAGATCTAGTTATTGTGGTCATCGTGGAGACCACTGGAAATCCGAACATCATTGCTCTATATTCGTGCACAAGTTCGATGGTTATTTTAGAGGTGCATTCAAAGTCACTCTTTGGCCGGGTCACTATTGTGACGCACGCTCGTGATTGGCTTAAAAATCGATTAAGGGTGAACATGATCACATAAGCAGATGCTGGACGCTTATAAGCAAAGACTGATCGCGTGGCCCAAAGTTTACTGTGCTGGTTTAATGCATGCATTTATCGCACCATACTCATTCGTCAGTGACTGGTGCTGAATAGAATTTTGCAACTTGATCCACTTCTCCGAACTAAATTACTTATATCAAAGGGCGAACTCCAGAGCTTGCTCCTTTATCTAAGGTGTGGCACTTTGTTTCGCTCACGAAATTTCAATCGCATTGAATAAGTAAGAAGAGCATACACACCAGTTGCGCACGTGATCAGCATAGAGGTATTCAAGTGCAACAGAGGGCAAACGAGAACCGCTTCAATCGTCGAGTATCGAAAGTAAGCAGATGGGTTTTGATGACGATGCCGATGAAAAGCTTTTCGAAAGACGTCTACGTGTCGAAGTCGTCTGAGCGTACGACACCCGGTTTTCGTGCAGCAACGATGTCTGGACTACGCCCAGCTCACGAAGCTAGGTGGTTCGGAAATCCTTTGGCCACAGTGGACAGCATAGGCGTGCAGGTTGAAATGCAAAACCAGATCCGAAGAAGTCTGAGTACATGTGTAACGTCAATCACTTCCTTTTTACGATTTGAGCACCCTTTGCCAACCGAGGGTGCAGTACTCTTACATTGGTCGCATGACGTAAGAACACTGAATTGCACAGCCCTCCTTCTGTTGAAATCAGTGCGTAGAAGGTATAGTGCATATTGCTTCCTAGTGTACTAAAATATGTCGCTGAAAGCCCGACGACACTCGGACACATGATGCAGCCTAGGTGAACACAAGAGCGAGCAGATCAGAACGGCAATAGGACGTTAAGGTTTAATCGCAGCAAACCGCCCGCACTCATGTATACGGCAGAATGCGACCTAGAGGACAACGAGTGTGGTGACGTAGTTGCCACGGTTTAATCAGACGACGTTTGTGAAGGTGCGCAGTTGGTGTCCAATCCTGAACTCGAATCAACATTACCGGTACAGTCACGCGTCTCGACTGAACAACGGCATTGAAGTACGGAGTCATCAGAATTGCTAGCAGGTCGTCATTCCGTGATTGTCGGACGTAGCAACGAAAGTTCAACACGATGCATTGGACTATTTCTGACTGTCTCGGTGACAGGCAAAACGTGGCGCATGCATCTTCGTGACTCAGATTCACCGGGAGCGAGACGAAAGACGATGAGCGATTCCGGGAGATATCGAGGGTGTGTCTTGACATTTGCCTCATTCTCAAATTCACTTTGTTGCCTGAGGAGCTGCTCAACAAGCACGTGTTTTAGAGTCGCGGAATACCATGATGAGACTAGTATCCCTCATTTTTGCAGGCTTTACCGTTTTCAGTGGCCGTATTGCTGCAAATGAGCCGTCCTCCGATCAGCAAATCCAGGACCGAGTCAAGGGGCTCATGGCGTCCATGGTAATCACGTCCCTGACTTCACCTGAAGGGTTTTGCGCTGACAAGCTTTGTGTACTTCGTGCAGGACTTGGACGCGATGCTTGGCCAGATGACGCAACTGGATGTGACCACGATCCTGCATCCGAACCGCACCCTCAATCGTGCAGTTGTCCATGAACACGCGAAACTCAATGTGGGCTCGTACTTGAACACGCCTGGTGCTGAACTGAACGACACAAACTCGAACTCGACATACAATTTCTCCCCCAGAGAGTGGCGTGAGTTGATCACGGACATTCAAGCCATCTATGCCAGCCACGGCAGCCACCCTGTCATCTATGGAATCGACTCGGTCCATGGGGCTAACTACATCCGTGGAGCAGTACTTTTCGGACAACAACTCAACGCCGCTGCAACATTCAACCCGGAGCTGGTCTACGAAATGGGTCGAATCACTGCCCGAGACACCGGAGCAGCAGGAATCCCGTGGTTATTTGCGCCGATCCTTGAGATCTCGCATAACCCTCTTTGGGCGAGAACGTTCGAGACTTTCGGAGAAGACCCTCACCTGGTGTCGGTTATGGCTGACGCTGTCATTCGAGGTATCCAGAGCAATGGCACTACGGCAGCATGCATGAAGCATATCATCGGGTACTCAAGAACACCAACAGGCCACGATCGTGCAGGCGTCACAGTTTCCGACTTCGAGCTCCTCAATCGCTTCGCACCTCCTTTCTTGGCTGCCATTAAAGCTGGTGCCATGACTGCCATGGAAAGCTACATTTCTATCAACGGGGTCCCGGTTGTTGCCAACACCAAAATCTTGAGAGATTTAGTGCGTCACGATATGGGCTTCGACAGACTCATCGTTACAGACTATGCTGAAATCCATAATCTCCACGCATGGCATCGAGTTGCTAAAACGGATCGAGAAGCGGTCCGAATGGCGCTGACGAACGCTCCGTTAGACATGAGCATGGTGGCACTCAACACGTCATTCATCGATATGGCTCGCCTTGCCGTTCAGGAGAATGCCGAGCTGATGAACCGTGTAAACGAGTCGGTCCGTCGGATCTTCACGACCAAGGTAAAGCTAGGTCTGTTTGACAACGCGTTACCAGGAACGGAAGACGATATCGCTCTCGTCGGCGGAAACGAAAGCCAACAGGCAGCACTGGAACTCGCACGCGAGTCCATCGTTCTACTCAAAAATGAAGACGGAATCCTTCCTTTGGGTGCGAGCACTGAGGTCTTCCTGACGGGACATGCGGCAGACAATGTCGGTCTCTTGTGTGGAGGGTGGTCTCTTCGCTGGCAAGGTGTGTCGGGAAACAGTCTCTTTCCAAACGGCATCTCGCTCCGCCAGGGAATCGCAAATGTACTGCACACGAGTTCTGGCGTTGTCCACTATGTCAACGGTCTACACCCCAATGGCTCCTACTCTTCGGCCGATCTCGAGGAAGCCAAGTGCCTTGCAAGAAGATCGACTTACACGATTGTCGCCATTGGTGAGGGCGTGTATGCAGAGAAACCGGGCGACATAGACGATTTGAACCTACCGCTGGGTCAAGTAGAGTATGTTCGCGAAATTGCTGCCACCGGTACGAAGGTGATCCTCGTTCTGGTACAAGGGCGTCCCCGGCTGCTCCAGGGTCTTGCTGAAATTGCCCACGCAGTGGTATACGCTATGCTTCCTGGTGAGCTGGGTGGTCAAGCACTCGCTGACGTCCTATTTGGACGTGTCAACCCGAGCGGACGACTTTCCATTACATACCCGAAGACGTCAGCAAACATTGCGATTCCTTACAACCACCTTGTGAGTACGCGCTGCCGTGACGAAGGGTCATGCAAGATGGAGTGGAACTTCGGACACGGGCTCAGCTACTCTGCGTTCAAGTATGGCAACGTTTCGCTGAGCAGGACTACCGTACCAAACAGCGGCGACACCTCACTCGAGGTCAGCGTGGCAGTCACAAACGCTGGCTCGATGGCCGGAAAGGAGACGGTCATGTTGTTCCTCATTCAACCATTCCGCGCTATTTCCGTACCGGAGGCCAAACAGTTGAAAAGGTTCGCGAAGATTCATCTTCAACCAGGTGAGACGCGAGTGGTGTCGTTCACTCTTTCTCGCGAAGACTGGGGTGTGCTTGACCCGCAGATCGGCTCTGGATTCCACCGCATCGTCGAGGCAGGCGACTACTTTGTTGCCGTGAAGCCTGATACGGAGTGCGACGTCTACGGCGGTATCAAATCGACGCCCAACGCACTGTGTGCACATTTCACGGTTCAAGACATCTAAGCTCGATCGATTGAAGTGATCGCTTGCATGACGAAGATGATCCACTACGTTCGCATATAACCAATGCTATTGATTCGAACACATCTGGCCATCTTATTTGCTAACGCTAATGATCCGAGTCCTCTTTCTCCGACAGCATCTTCGTCTCCAGAAAAACTGGTGGTGCTAGCTCCAAAAACTCCAGAAACAGTGGTTGAGCCCGTGTATTAGCACATCGCTTGCATGCTTCGCTGAGGTAGCCGTGAAGCCTCATCACCTTCTGCTTCAAATAATTGGGCTCAAACTTGTTCCACATCCGTGTCCCGGGTAATACAAGCAGTGCGTCATCAGATTTCGTTTACTACCTTCACTCTTTTATGTCGATGACTGTTTTGGACCAGATGATTTCGGTTGCTCCAAAAAAAGAGTTGATAGCAAATCCAGGACCAACTGAATGCAAACACCGGAAAACCCGCACCAGTGTCATAACCAATACAACTTCGAGACGGAATAAGTGCTTACCACGCTGTTGTCTAAGTGAATGATTAGGTTAGGGCTCAAGGTGCAAAGACAGAGTCAACATAGGATATATGCAAATAAATTTTAAATAAACGTGCCCGGCGAAAGGGCAGCAGTCGACAAAGGCGAGGATCGTGGTGCCATAGAACTAGTGCGTCCCTAGCTGAGCTGCAACCGCCGTACCCGACATCCTTTTGAAGGGCCCCCGCAAATGAGGATCTATTTCCATGTAATCGAACCAAATCTGTAGTTCATAGCGCATTACAACATCGTATCACTATAAGCGATGGTTAAAGCATTAAGTAGAGAGGAGTCCGTGTCTATCAAACAGTCAAATGCTGCTTGATGTCTGTGCTGCCTAAGCTTCCATGACAATCATGATTTTTCGATAATCCCCTGTAATTATACAATGCGAAAAACGTCGGCGGCGACATCAAAATGGTCACGCAATGCTTTTGTACGAATGGAACGGTGCTTATCCCATTTTTTAAATTGTACTAACGGACCTTTCGCGGCGCTTAGTGCTAATAAGTGCACGGTCGCCGCAGCAACGACGCATGCCGTGGTTGTGGTCCCAATCATCACCTCGACAGCACGTTGAGCACGCTGCACAACCACAGTAACATCCAGGTGTGGAAAGACACACGGCCAGCCGTGGCTGCGCCTATAATGCCCACAAACGTTATTGACCTAAACAGATACACACGTCATTCATGTTTCATTTACACACACGTCACTCATTCAAAGTGAGAGCGTGATGATAGCTTTGCAACTCAGGCCTTCCAAACTGTGATGTCTCCGGCCTCGATACGATACAACCGAGAAGCGTATGACTTGAATCCAAATATCCAAGAATGCGGCACAGTCGCGTGTTAAGTTTGTCAATGTAAAATCCATAGTAGATGTTTGCTATAAAACTAACCGGCATTTCTGGGCTCCGCACACTCCCGACCTTCCTATCGCGCATACAGCGACTGCGTGAGAGGCCTGCCCGTGTCATCCATACACAGTTTGGGGTTGAGCAAGGGACGATTTTGGACGAAACGGGGTGCCCTCGGGGGGTGATCCGTCTTGTACGACTACTACCGATATTAAGGAATGGCAAAATAGAGATATGTTATAATTCAGCGCGGTACACATTATTTCCTTCCTGAGCGGGGTGCAGGTTTTGCGATTGATGCGGGCTTTGCAATATTTACATTTCGTAAGTGTTTGATTTACGATGTACTCCCAATAAAAATTCTTGTACAGATATACCAGGCTAATTTCGATCCCTAAGAAACATGTTTTTGTGCTTTACACGATAAGGTGTTGATCCGCCTATCCTGTTTCTGGCTTAATGTATTATTTGAGCTGAATATGGGCAGCAGGGTACATTCTATAAATAAAAAAAATATCAAAATGTAATATTTCCAGGACTGAGGTTGGATTAGTAGCCTAGGCATGACCGTCCTGCAAAATAGGATTGTACCAAGATTAACCTTCACGCATTTCTCAGAGTTATCATGTTTGGTAACGGATCGAATGCTAAAAAATGTGGCTGCGTCTGTTCGCTAAATGTGACGCGGCTACGCAATGTGTGTAGGTATCTGTTCTACATAGTAAATGCGTAAAATGCAAAAGCAGATGCTTAATACGAGAGCACCAGTAGCTTAAATAGGTTGATATAACAGCACTATTCTAGAGGTTTCCGTATCGAGAACCGTATCAAGCAAAGGCAATAATGTTGATCTTCCGGGTATAATGCATGAGGTTCGTAGCATCGTCATGCCAAGCACCTGACGTTTTCCACGCTTATGATGTAGCCCATCATAGAAAAGGAGAGAAGCTGCGCAGCCTAGAAAAAAGGGGGCGAGGCAATGACATATGACGGAGCTTATGGGAGCTAAACGATTGACTATCTCGGAACATTTTTAGTAATGATTAAAAAGCTCATACACCTTATCCGATTATTTCTGCTTTTGCTGCTCGACTTCGGGTCCGATCTAAGTTATTTACGCTCTCTGTAAATAGGCTATGAACCCAAGCGTCGACTTAGTGTTCGAATAGATTTGTTTGACTAGTCTAGCTGCACTTAATAAGCGTGCAAGGGCCTGTAAGAGAATGTAAATGAAGGGTCGACTGTTTCAGATAACATGAAGCAGAAGGCGGACGCGTCGATCATGATGAATCTGAGTATACAGGTTCATCAACGAAGATAAATTATGGTATGTCAAGATCTTTAAAATATCTTCTTGAGATCATTGTATAGTTGGTGCCACAGAAAAGCATTCACAAATCAGCATCTGTGTGATTTTATTTTTATACTCTCAGCTCCTCGCGTAATCTCTGCTATAATGTACGCATCCCTCTCATACTACGTATGTTTAAAGCGCGATGGTCACCTTGTAAGACGATGATGCTTCAAACTCTTTCCAGTCTGCTCTCGGTACTGATCTTTGGCTGCATGTTGATGACGCATAGGCTTATCAATTTTAACCATGTAACGTCTCTGCTCTATTAAGTAATTAACAAAAACCGAGTGCCTGTATCTTTGCTGAGCTGGGCTGTAACATTTGGGGCTATAATATCCGTAGTGGCTACGGAAATGCAGCACGTGAATTCGCTCAATCTATTAAGTCGCAGATGCCTTGCAATGGTAATTTTTTAGAAGGCTGTTATTCAATTTGTCAGCAGAGTTTTTACATGATCTGCGAGTGGTCGAAAGGATAAGCATGAGCTCTGTGTGCCAATATTAGTTTACAATGGCATATCTCAGAACCTCATACCAGAAATATTCGATCCACTACTCGCCATGAGCTGGCCCAGCTTGTAGATTTGGCCTGGAATCTTTGTGCAAACACGAATATAATTGTAAAATTATAGTATCCAAGGGTATAACGACCTTGCTCTCAAAAGTAGTTCGTGAGAAACCCAATGCAATACTCCCATTTTCTTAAGCGATGTCATGCCTAGTCTTATTTGAACGTTTTATTAGACATGAGAAGGCCATTTGCCTTATGACGAATCTAGCGCAACCGTCGATCATGTTTGACACGATTTCGATTCTGTTTTACTAACTTGTTTTTACTTTGGCTAGTCGTTTGATCTCAATTCGTCTCTGTACATTACATTTGCTTGTGGTCAATTTTATAAATATCTGTAAGTGTTAAGGATCGTTCTCGTTTATGGACAAGACGGTCCTAGAGGACGCCATGGCGGCACTCAGTACCCGGATTGGGTCGTTGATCCTTGAAGACCCTTCGGATCTATTCTATCCTTCGGAAAAGGAATTTGAAGATGTGGTGTACCACAACTTACCATCTGTCTTACCTCCCAAAATAGGTGTACATAGTGAAATTGATCTAGTTCTAGGAAGTAAATACTGCGTGACACGGCAGTGGCCTTTGATTAAAGAACAGAGAGTGACGTCAATGACATTTTCTTTGTGTAGAGCACGCGGATGTCATGGTGCGTGAGAGTTAATCTCTCCATTCCACACCGGCACTTTGGGTCAGGAAATCAAATGGTAAGTGGCGCATTGCACATGCTTATAAAAGGCTCAATGCTGCCACTCAGATATCAATCCCCAGAAAGAATGCTCTTCAGAACAATTTGGCGGGATGTACATTGTACAGTGCGCTTGACTTAGTCGATGGTTATTATCATCTGCTCATGCGAGCAAGCAATATTACGTAAATATCGGATAGATTTTCGAGCGGTCTGCTCTGGGAGCGGCTCGTTATGCCTAAAGTCTTTCAAATGTCCCGGCTACTTTTATTCTTTTGGTGACACAACTATTTATACCTCATCGAGGCTATGCACAAGCGTACATTGGTGACATCGTTGTCTATATTTGTGCAACGAACGGTCGATCTCATGTGGAAAATGACATTGACCATTTATAAGCGGTGCTCGAGTGCATGCGCACGAAAAAATTGTATGCAAATACATTCAAGTGCATCTTTGGTGCAGAAGAGACTCCCTTGTACATTTTTTTTTGGAGAAGCGAGGCCTTCGAGCGGACCTCGCCAAGGTAAGAACCATAGTCGAATGGAAGATTCCGAAGAACCAAAAGAATTTACGCAAGCGGCTTGGCCTTGCCACTTACTTGCCTAAGTATAGAGCTAATTATGCAGAAATGGCTTGGCCATTTTACAATATTCTTAAATGGGATGTAGATTGGTGTTGGAGTATCGCCGAACATGATACTTTGCAAGCAGTTAAGGAAAGTCACCTTCATGCGTCAATACTGGCTTTGCCCGATCCTGATCGATCGGCCTTTCAGCGTCATCTGTGACACACCTGACTTTTCGCCACAGAAAGTGCAATATTTAAACAGATGTCGACGGACGCGGGCACGTTATTGCAATCGAATCTTGACAGATCCAAGCTGCTGAAAAGAACTATCCAGTTCATGTAAATGGCTACTTGTCATATGATGCGCTCTCGTCAAATTCATAGTACATCTTCTTGGCTCAAATCCAGTTGTGATCTATACATATCATGCGTCATTTCGCACTACGACTCAGTCACCGCATCTCTCTCAGAGAATGGAAAGCTGGATTCCAGTCTTTGTCGAATCTGAATTCGAAGTGAAGTACAAGCCAGGAAAGTAAAATTCTTTGGCTGATGCACTATCGCACCAACCTGACAATGAGCTTGCTCACGTCATTACTTTGTCATCGTCAGTCACTAACTTGATCCGTGCGGCTTAGGACAAGGATGTACGATGTGTATCTCTGCTATGGGCTCTTTTAAGCAAAACACGTTAAAACTCGGCCATAGAATTTTCGGCAGTGAATGTGCGATGCTACATCGAGATTCTATCGATCATGGCCTGATCTGCTCTAGAACAGATATTAAGGACACTCCTCGCATCGCTGTCACTCATGATGAAAAGTTGAAAAGTCAAATCCTCTTTGAGGCACATCATTCTGCTTTAAGTGGTCATCTCGGTCGTTTGAAGACCTATAGCTCAGTGATACAGGCTTATTGGAGCCCAAACTATACAAGTGGGTGAGCAACTACGTGTGTACGTGTGTAACGTGTCAACGGGTTAAACCTCATCGCAAGCTGCGGCGCGGCTGGCTAGTCTGCCTGTACCCACTGGGTGTTGGGATTCCATGAGTTTGGACTTCGTGCTTGGCCTACCGAAAGGATCGAAAGCCGACAGTGCAATTTTGTTATTTTCTGACCTTTTGTGCAAAATGGCTCATTTAGTGGCTGTGCCGAGCTCTATTGATGTAGGAGGTACATCGAAGCTGTTTATCGACCGTGTGTTTCGGCAACATGGTTTGCCAGGGGCTATAGTCTCTGATAGAGATCCCTGATTCAATGGCAGTTTTAGAGTTTATCTTAAAGGTTCTCGTCACCAGATTGGACATGTCCTCGTTGGATCATCCGCAGAACGATGGTCAAAATGGGCGTGTTAATCGCTTCGTTAATGACATCTTGCGGTGTGTTTGCGCTGATAGGCCTAAGATTGGATCTCCATACTCTTTGTTGTTGAGTTTGTATAGAACAACACTGTTCATGCCTCTACAGGCTACACTCTGTTATACGTAAAAGGTATCACCCCCACCTCACGCGTTCCGTTAACGCTACCACTATTTGATTCAGGGCTTGGTGGTGCAGAGGTGGTCTATTGACTTGCTACAATTATCCCTGATACTGTTAGAAAAAGAAAAAGCGAGTTTCTCGCAACGCGATTGAAATTACTAAGACATGTGCGTGACGCAATAGCTGAAAGCCAATCCCAACAATAACAACAAGCAGAGCTAAAACAGAGGTTGTATTGAATTTGTCAGTTAGGAGATCAAGTGTTAATTAATCCTTAAAACCTGTCTACAAATGCAGTGTCCGCTAGCTCCAAGACAAAGTTGTGCTCACGCTTCATCGGACTAATTACGGTCGTTGCTAAGAAGGGACTTGCGCATACGCTTAACCTTCCACGCAAACTGCGCAAAATATACTGTACTCTACATTAGATTGCTAAAGCAATATGAGGATTCGTCCCACGTGAGCTTTTAGGCGCTTGGACCGCGAAATTTGGCTTTGATATAGAGCTGAATCATAATCAGGAGGTCAAGCTGGGCCTCCATCCGGGTGTGAACCGACTCTTACGCCTGAATGCGAGCTTGTGTCGCGTCGAGCGCACTCCGGGGTTTGACCCAATGTCACAATGAGACAAATCGTATTGAGAAGCACCTTCTCATGCTCCTCCTTTAATACACCGACATCCATTCACGCTGCTCGATGAGCAAAGGGAACACCAGTTCAATGTGTAGAGACTTTTAAAACGACATCGTCGCCATGTCCAAGGGCAGTTTATGGTAAAGTGGAGTGGGTACCCGGAATTAAAGAACTCATGGGAGTAAGATATTCTCCTTTGACAAGATAGCCCGTACGCCGTGGATTTTATGAACATCGTGGCCATTGTCATCTCGATACCAAGGTCATATCCCACCACTAGTGGTGTGGGTTGGCGGGTTGCTGGTAACATTTTAACCAGCGCTCGCAGCTACCGTAGTAGCCGAAGCATAGCGTGTACGATTGCGCAATTGGTCTCTGGCTCTACGTTTGGCAAAGTCATGCTGAAATGCATTTGAGATGCACATAGGTTACATTGATAATAGCTCGGAGAGTGTGCATACTGCTAAAGTGACGAGTGCGGTGCAACCAGTGAATGTAGTCGTTGTCTTCTTCGTCTGTTGTTTCTCTGCGAACAAGAAAATAGTTACACTCATAATCTGTGGAACCGGTGCACCACGTGCTTGCATCTCAAGAAAATTCCTTGTACTGACTTTCCGTTGTCGGATAGGGCTTTAGGTACCTCTCACGAAGTTCCTGGTCACTTTACACTTCCTCGAGAGATGCAGTTACAGGACTAATGGTCAACGTTGCCAACGTTTGGTCATTAATTTGACGTCGACACTCCTCCACACTGAGTGGAGTAAACACATTGTCACGCTGGTTCGCAAAAGTCGTGGCCATAAACACATTGTCACGCTGGTTCGCAAAAGTCGTGGCTATTTTATAACAATTTATTATGCTTGGCGCTAAGCGCTTTCTTCGCGTTAAAAAAACAATTGTTGCTGCTCGTCAAGCGGGTTGGTGATGATTATATCATTCGAACCAGTTTTTAAATGCGTCGCCAATGGCGTATACGCATCAGCACCTTCAAAGAACTGACATGATCTAGTTGAAGGTTGTATCTCAGGTATAGTCGTATCGTAAATTCTACTTGCATCGTCTGGGACACTAATATTGTTACCACAGTTCTCGACCTAATCCATCTCGAGGTATGTAGCAGAAGTCTGTGACTTTTAGGAGATACGGACATGGTACATGAAGCCTCGCTGACCGTGTATTTAATCGCAAACGCACTGACCTCTTTGAGGAACAAATTGTGATGTACGTTTAGGTAAGCGTCAGTCTGGTTGGAGAGTGTGTAAAGGAGGTTCACATCGTAGGGTACTCGGTACCCTGTGTCTTGGATACACGGGGGTATCCTACTGAAAGAGATATATAACATCTTATTTGTTTATAGGGGCTGTGGGAGTCAGCCACAAGATGTGAAAGATCTCGGAGATATTCAATCAGGACATGAATGCCTGGATCAGAGGATATGAGGATTACGATATTATTTAGAGCTACAAAATATAGTGTTAAGTTCCCTTCATGATCTTATCCAGACATGTGCCTGCGAGGCGACTCTAATTATGGATCATTAAGAGTTTGCTGCACATCTTAAGGTATTCTTGAGCACCAAGTGAAGTAAATTTACTGAATCATTCGGTCCCCAGTATCCGGGATCTTAAGCTTTACGCTTGTTGGCTTATAGCGTCTAGTTCTTTAAAAAAAATACCGCTATTTGAGCCCCTGGTCTTCCTTAAACTTAATAGGCTATGTAGCTCCGCTACAGATGCGCACGATTAACTGACAGACGATTTCAGGAAGCCGAAAATACAAGCGGTAGTAGCCATGTATACAGATAAGGCTGGGTTTATCGCAGGAAAATGAGTGTGTCGGAGTGCAAATGAATCGAAGAGCGTGTTGTAGAGCTATTCGACATCGAGATCGTATCCCGTATCAATGGTGACAAGCAAAGAGGCGTCGGAATTATGAAGAACGAAACGATACATGCAGCTGCAAAGCACATCGCGCCAGGACACTGTTTCATCGAGGAACAGACAAGAAAATGTTTAATAAGCAGTAAGGGCTGCACCAGCAACGCCCATTTTGCCGACCTATTGACCGCCCATCATAACTAGCGACAAGAAGCTTAATGAAAGTCACCAGTCCAGTAAATAGAGGTCTAGTAGATGTGTTGCAGAAATACTGCAGCTATTGTAAGCATCTTGATGACATGAATACTTGTTATATATATACTTAGTGATTGTACATATATTAACATAAGTTACACAAGATTCTGCTATGGGCCGCCCGTGTCGCTAGTGCCTGATAAATAATATGAGAAAGAGCGAGTAATAAAGAGAGGAACCCTATCTACGGTGGTGATCAGTGCACTGCCCGTCCATAACTTAATCAGCTCACACGTACAGTTGGGGTAACTTTGTGCATACAACACCGGCAGTCAAAAGATCGATTCCTGAAGTATTAAAAACAGGGCGTGTATTACGCTTGATCAAAGAAGAATTTATTCACCTAAGCAATATTAATCTTCTTGTTGACGCTGACGCGAATGTTGACACAGATATTCTCGTCGTCTTAGCGTTGTCATCGTAATGGCTGTTTTGTCTTGCTGACGGAGGATTGTTTTGGCCGTTTCATTGGTGATTCCGCTATACAAACACACGTGTTGCATGCAATTCATGACTATTTTTTGCAGTGAATAAGCTGCAAACTTCGTACACTACGTGAGAGCAGCCTCTGCCGCCTTCCAGTGTGTCGAATATGTTACATGGGAAAGAATATTAGCACCACAACGGCTTAATGAGGCTTGGATGCTGTAGTTGCGGCGTCAGTAGCTACAGCTGTTACTATTTGAGATCAGTCATAATCCTTTTCAGATAAATAGTGATTTGGTCATGGAGAAATATTCTAAAACGAAGGTAAACATTCAAAGAGTAGAAGTATTGGAGTATAGTAGAAAAACTGCGGATACGTTAGACTGAATTAATAATTACGAGCCGGAGAAATAAGCTACTAGTGAGTGTGCGCAAGTTCAATGCCGAGCTTTATCCTACTTATCCGTCAGTGTGGGTATGTGTGCGTCTGTAACTTGCACTGAGGTACAAGACTGGTTTATTACCAGAATCCAGATACCTCAGCAAACTTCATTGTCGCCTTTTTCTGTTTTTTGATTAAAAGATAGCCTGATTTTTTATACCTGGCTACCCGTTGCAGTAAACTCTTTTTCTAAGAATTAGAGGAACACTTATGAAGCAAAGCAAAGGGGGAAAATACTACACATTTTGCCGATGGTTCAGTGTATGGCCGGTAGCACATTTGACACAATACTTATTTGCAAGCTCAATTTGTTAAAAATTTTCTTAAGTCATGATGCAATCAAGCATGTCACCTGTCTTGCATTTTCCTTTGCATTTTATTTAGGGCTTGGGCAGGAAGAGAAGAAGACTTGTAATGCTTTGTGGTCTACGACCCAGAGTAAATGTTGAGTGCGAACGAGTGGCGTGCTGGGTTTTATAGGTGATAGTGTGTATTTAACTAAGGTATGTCTATAAATTTACAATTCCTATATATATTCGATGGGTGTCGTTACAGCAGTCAACACGCTGCTACTTAATGCACCTTCCTCTTGAGCCATATAGTTCCCTTCAGCTACCTACAGATCCAGCAAATGAAAAGCATTATCGTCTTAAGGCAGAGCCATCGTACGGTGCTCCTGTCGCACTATGATCCAAACCGGGTAGCTTGGTACGCGATTGTTCTATCCATCCCCATCGGCGTATATTTATCGACGATCACGCATTTTGAGAGTTGATATTAGCCAAAAGCCAGTGCTAGCAAATTCTTAAATAACATTATGTGTCTTGGCAAGCACACTATTTAGCCACGCTCTATATGCTAGTAAGATTTCTAGTTCCTCTACCGATCATGAAGCGGATCCCGACGAGATACTATTTGGGCTTGACAGGCTTGAAGACGTAGATATTTGGGGGCTACAAGATGTGTTTGGAGCTTGGAGGAAGAAAAAGAAGTAGAATGCATTGATTGCAGTTGCACTTTCAACAATTCTATTTCGTAAGATGGCTCGCACAGCCGACGTAGGTAAGAAGATGTGGAAGAGCAATTCTGCTTAGTATGATTTATGCAAACTGTTCCTAAAATTTGATGAAGGTCCCTTGATTCATGAACGGCATTCTGGAAACGGCGACTGGCTTCAGGTACGATGAACTCACTTAAGATGTCACAGTTCAAATGTTGTCTAAAAAGTAGGAAGAGGGGCGGCAGACGCATTCCAGAGGCACTGACACAGGCGACTAGCTCCAGGTTAAATTTTAAGTCAATACAAATCATCCAAACTTCTTCGATCTGCGCACAGCGATGACCTTCCTTGACTACGTCTTTTAACTAGATCCTTTCTCGCCCATAACGAACACTCTGTCGCTGGTGAGTTTACGCTTAATTGCATGCTTGATTGGCTGATGCAAAATCTGGAATTTTTTTTTTTTGTGGACTTGGTTGGCAAGATAAAAAACTTGGGGCATCCTAACTGAAAGCTCGGAAGACAAAAAGAGAGCTTGACCCATCGATCGTTTAGAGGCTAGCAAATTGCGCGAGACTGTAAAGAACGCCTATGCCTCGTTTGCTTTGCTAAGTCCCATCCCACGCGTAACAGATGGACCTTCTCGCGGCACATCCACAATTCAGGCTGGAGGTCGTCTTTAAAGAATTAAAAAAGAACGGTCGGTAACCCAGTTCTTTGATTGGCGCACCAGAGCACTAATGCGTAGCGCGGCGGCAGAACGTTCTTTCTGAAATTGTGGGAAACAACTTGCAATCCGTGTGTCGCAACAGACCTCGTTGACGAGCACTCACAGCCTTAGCGAGACTGTCTCGTCTGTAGATCTTTCTTTTCGCCATCGTGCGTTGTGGTGGTATACGATCAACCTGCGTTAAACGAATGTGGGCGGCCATCAAATTGACCCAGTTTTTTTAATCAGACAATCAGATTGCTCAGATTTATCAGCTCTAGCATCTGGTTGGCTTCTACCGATTATTGTCTAAAAACTGGTTGTAGTCCACAACCTGGCTTAATACCTTAGAATTACGCTAAACGTCGTGCTGAGAGCAATTTAGTCGGCCACCTCCTGCGTTTGTGAATGATGACGCTCGGTGTATCTTACACGTCGCAGTAAGGGCGATGTTGTATGTTACCTGTTGTGTTCGTAAGTGATGCTTAGTGTACCTTACACATCGTGCTAAGTGCGTCGTAGCATGTTGCCTCATTTGCACGCATCTGCACATAAACACTCGGTGTACCTTACACGTCGTACTTAGTGCGGTATAGCGTTTATCTCCTCTTCATTGTAACTACGCATTATTGCGATCCCGACGGTTGAATCTGTAAATGACAGAGCTCTAGCTACGTGAATATGCAGAACTTAATTCATGTAACGGGGTAGCCTGATACATGATATCGACACCAAACTTTGTCAATAGGAAAATTGTCCAGCATGACAATATCCTACCAATATTATCCGAGATGGATAAAATTGAAGGAATACTATGCCCTTTTAGGATAATATTCATGCGCTGCTCAAAGATTGGTTGATAAAATAAATATCAACCATAGATTGCCGCCAATCGCTGCTAGACGCGCGCAATGAGTGGTGAGCAGGTTGTCGTCATACGACGACGTAGTTTAATATAGTTAGAAAAGATTAAAGTTTTTTGATAGCTTAACTAAATTAAATACAGTTCTCTTTTTACCCTTTACTCAAACGAACTATTTAATTATATTAGCCTCCTCTGCACGTACTTGTGTACGTGAAGTTTCGCGGCACCTTATACAGAGGTGGCCCGTTACGATTTAGTTCTTTGAACTGGATTGGTCATATAATTGAGCAAGCTCCAAAGCTTGCTCCCCTATTGTATGTTTATAAGAAAGACTAACTAGCGGTACAGCAATGATCTATCGTGTGTTAATAAGTAAGACTAATGACTGGTGCAGAATATGACCTGATGTATGTTAATAAGGCAGACTTATCACCGGTACCGAAAATGACCACTGGCCTTCTATCCGCCTTACCTTTACCTTTTGCTATAAATTCCAGCCTCGCATACGAAGCTATGTAGCGGGGCTACCTTTTCTTGTTTGTCATAGGAAATCTTTTAGACTTGTAGAGTCTCTCAGTATATCAAAATAAATGGGCATTGTTAAAAGGGTATCAAGTCTTGCAGACGTGGTGAGACCTAACACTATGTGTATTTACAAGCTCCTAAGCTTCTCATCCTGGTTCAGGGGACTACGACTTCAAGGTATTACGTGGCACTAATGCCCAAGAGTAAGTAGCCATAACTCAAGCTCTTAGCTCTTACGACCAGGGACTTCATAGAAAGTCATGTGTCTGAAACCGAACGAAAGGGAACTGAATGTATTTACTAATTAATAGTGATAAGAAACCTTACTTACGTCTTTAACCTTAAAACTCTGCTACCTGATCGAATATTTTCTCATCGTAGTTCTACTTGTGTACCACACTAGAACTACGTTGCCTTTATGAAGACCCTAATGCGATAGATATCCTCATACCATAACCGATAGGGTACGGCATGATCGCTAAGCGTATGTGATGCAATAGTATGCCTCATCATTAATACTGATCTATTTGTGTGTGTACCACACCAATATGTCTGGCTATCACAACCATTTGTGAACCCCGTTACACGGCCCACGAACGAGGATCTCAAGTCGTCTACTTCCTCAGGTAATCGATTTCCTCAAGTCGTCTACTTCCTCAAGTTATTGACTTCCTCAAGTCGTCTACTTTCTCGAGTAATCGACTTCCTCAAGTAATCGACTTGTTTTGCGTCGTTCATTTCGTACCACGAACGATCAAGACCTTTTTACACATATCTAGATAGAAGAACTGTAGTAGATGTTCGCCCCTCGTCAAATGCACAATCTGCTTTGGCTTGTTCCTGTCGTTGTTCTGCTACGTGATCGTACGATGCGTGCAGCTAGTACGCAGAAAAGGTGACTACGTTGAGTGTTCTTGATGTCGGAACTGGAGTTCGTCGAGTCTCTTACGTGTAGTATCGCTCCCCTCGCAAAGGTTAGCACTTACAACGCATGAACTCGCTTGCAGAGCGTCCAATGTCGTTGTACTCATTGTCTAAAGCAGCGATACTTTAGACAATGAGACTCGTTTTTTCGATCCCGACGTCTGCACGAGCAGCGAATTGCTTCGGTATAGCATGGCAATAGTAGACGCAATGTTCTTATAAACTTCGCTTTGTGCTCGATAACAATTACAAGAAGGCTAGAATGTGCGCCCACACACTTCTATAGAACTGGTTTGCAAGCAGGTGATCAGTTATCACGATCGACATCTGACAGAAGGGACGCTGTGGTCGTGGTATTGCCACAGCTACGAATTCGAATGAATGAAGGCCTGTATGGTCGTTGTACCCTGTACCTTCCCGATGTACGTGTTAGATACAAATGCAGCTCTCACTCACTCAATCCGATCGTCACATACCGCTGGAGACCAAGTCGACACTTCAGTTGTGCAAATCTACATTTCTTCGTCTCTCAGTCTTAGCTATCTCATCTTTACAGGTCTCAATCGTTCTTCTTATTCTCGCAATGGCAATTGTGCTATTTTTCTTTACGACACCCGCTTTGCCTCCTTCCTTCTTCACTGTGCGCTCGCATCACCGGTCCGTGTTTACCATTCACTAAACACGTGATGTACTGCATGATTCCGATCCTTCAGTTGCCAATGCAGCAAAAACATCAAAGGGACAGCAGTCCATACACCTAACTGAAGCTCTTCCTACATTTGTCAGCGGATGGTGGACGTTAGCAGTAACCAACTGAAACATTGTTTCCTACAGACTTGCTACACGGTTTGGTCCATTCGTAATCGAAATGGAAGGTTTCGCTATGCCTCGACTACTCATTCTGTTCTCGACTGTCCCATACCAAAACACGACAACTACGTGACGTAATCTATCGTGTCAGATGTAGAGAAGTTGGTTAGTAATGATCCCGCCGAGAGGAACCATCAAAGCAACAGGCTTTCATTTTAGCTCAAGCAGATTGTATCGTGGTCCTAAAACCGAGTAGCCGCGCGCCGGCGAACGGCCTAACGATATCCTACAGTTCAGAGCTTCGGTCCGACACTTGGTTTTCCTCCACGAAGCAGCTGGTTGGGCAGCAGTGCGCGCACGGCTTTGTGCAAACCCATCGCAGCGTTGCAGCCGCGAGTCGCAAGAGTCTCTCACAGTTTGTATGGTGTAGAAACACCAGGCGAAATCGCGGCTCGTCCAGTCGCAGTCGTTCTCTTCACTGCACTATCCATCTATCGGTCTGTCTATCTGTCCTATCAGTCGGTCCGTCGGTTCTCCAATCTCGGGCGGGTGTACTGGATCTATTTATAGCAAAAGAAGCCCTCGAGCTCCACCACTCTTCCCTCAACAGCGCCCGTGTCTGAATCCCGGCATTCCTCCATTATCCACTCTACCAGGTCCATCAACTCTCGCAGGTCAGTCTTTTCACCCTCCCACTCGCTCGCTCGCTCTCCGATTATCATTTCCGCACTCGCGCGCCAGGTCGACGCCGCTGTCGCGTCTCTTTGTCCGCTCGCTATTGTTCCATCTGCTCGTCGTTCAGCGTTGACGAGCACACGACGACGCCGACGAGCTCCCGTCCTACCGTCTCCCGTATACAAAGCGCAAGAGAGAGAAGGAGGAGGACAGGAGCGCCAGCACTTGCGTGTTGAAAATGGGCGCCGAGCTGAGTCGCCCCGTCATGAGCTCAGTCATTACGAACCTCAAGGACGACGCCGCCGACCGTCGACGCGTCGGAAGCAGCAGCGCTCTGGACGCTGCGCCTTCCCAGCCGTCGCTCCGGTTGCCCACGTCTGCCAGCACGACGGCCTTGGCGTCCATGGCTTCGAGCCGACAGAACAGTCGCAGCAGCAGTGCGAACGCCAAGGCCAAGCTGCTCGAGGGCAGTTTCTTCTCGAGCATGCGGCGCTCGAGGAACAATAGCAAGAGCTTGACGCCGCCGTCGTCCAGTAGCTTGGGCGACCACGCTGTCGAGAGTCTTGACCTGCCCATGGTCGAGTGGGAGGGATACGTGACCAAGAGAGGACACTTGGTGCGCAACTGGAAGATGCGCTTTTTCACACTGGAAGGAAATTTACTCTCGTGTACGTGATGCAAGAGACCGTATGAGAGAGGGGGTTGCAGGTGTCTGACTGACTGGTTACTTTTGCTGCTGTTTTTTTTATTTTTGCTGCTGGTGTTGCGGCTGTGACAGACTATGAGAACAAGGTGGACGCGCGCAATCGAAGCCATTTGAAAGGCCGCGTCCATGTGGCGTCGGTCAAGATGGACAAGGTGGCCAAGAACGGCCACGGCTTTGATTTTTCGTTCGAGACCACGGAGAACAAGGTTTTCCACTGCAGCGTGCCTACGCAGTTTGACCAGCTAGCTTGGGTCTATTTCCTAGAGGCGGGAGTCGATACGGTGAGCATGAAGCAGAACAATAAGCTAGTATACAACACGTACCGCCATGGAGCACTGCCGGACATGCGCACGGAAAAGGGCTACGAGGTCTACCAGCGAATGCTCAGCGGCGACGCGGGTATTGTGACGGAACTGCTGTCGTACTTTAACAAGGATCTTGTCTTCTCGTCGTCGTACCCAAAGAGCACGCCGTTTAGCGGTGACTACTTTGGCCGTGAAGGTCTGCTGCACTTTCTGGGTGCGTTTCAGAGCAACGTGGATTTGGTTGAGATGGAAGTGAAGGAACGCGAGCTGGACGCAGATGGAAAGAGTTTGACGGTAAAGGGAACGGAGACACTCAAGAGCAAGCGCTCGGGCGCAGTGATTACTCAGTCGTGGTCGCACCGTCTGCGGTTTGGTCCGAACGGACGCGTGTTGCGCTTCCGTGTTGATGTGGATTTGAAGAGTGCGACAGGTAATTGGAAGTCGTTTGGAGTCAAGAATCCGTACCCCGAGTTGTCCGATGCGTCAGTGCGATCTAATCGATCCTTGAGTATTTCCATGAAGGACTTTACGGTGTACAACGTGATTGGTAAAGGTGGTTTCGGTACCGTCGTGAATGCCGTGAAGAAAAGTGACGGTCAAATTTACGCACTGAAGATTTTAGAGAAGAGCAAGATGACCAAATACGACGTAGAGAGCTCGTTTACGGAAATGCGAGTGGCCCAGAACATCCACCACCCGTTTATTGCAGGTTTGCGCATTGCCTTTCAGAGTCGCACGAAGCTTTTTCTCGGTATGAACTACTACGGTGGTGGTGATCTATTCCACCATATGAGCAAGGGCTCGAGCTGCCGGATACTACCGGACCGCGCTCATTTTTACACAGCTGAACTGGTGCTCGGTATTCATCACCTGCATCAGCACGACATTCTCTACCGTGATATCAAACCTGAAAACGTGATGATCGATGCGGATGGCCATGTCGCACTTGTGGACTTCGGTCTTGCCAAGCTGCACGTGTCGGAGTTTAAGGGTGCAAAGACCATGGCGGGTTCACCTCAGTACACAGCACCGGAGTTGCTACTGCCCAAGGCGAAGCGGTCATACGGTAAGGCAGCAGATTGGTGGAGTCTTGGCATCTTGCTTTACGAGATGAGTGTAGGCAAGTCTCCTTTTTACGACAACAACATTGAAAAGATGTACCACAAGATCCAGAACGACCCTCTGGTCTTCCCCACAAAACCAATGCTTGCGGACGAGCTCAAGTCGATTCTTCGAAGCTTTCTCCAGAAGGACCCCACAAAGCGCCTCGGCACGAATATCAGCGACATTTTAAAACACCCGTACTTCCGTGGCATTGATTGGGATTTGCTGCTGAAGAAGCAAATTACTCCACCGTGGAAGCCGAAGCTCACATCACTTCTTGATGTAGAGTACGTGGACGCGGAATTTACAGACTTGGACGTGAACAGTGAAGTCCAGTCACCGACGGACAGGTCGGCAGCCAAGTCTAAGGGTTTTTTGTCGCTTGTGTCGAGCCGGGGCAACCGTGACAAGGCAGCTCCTCCGGTTCAGGACCCAACATTCAAGGATTTCACCTACTTCTGCGAAGATCCAGATGCTCTTGTGGAAGTCACGAACTTGGTGTCTGAATTGCGACCACCACCGCCGCCTGCCAGTCCCACGCCGGGTCGTCCAAACGTAGAGGACCTCGATGAGTCTGATCAAGCAGGAGTGCACGATGCTAGCATTCCTTCAGAGTACGGGGGAACGCCGCTATCGTCATTTGTTGAGAATGGTCTATTGAACCCGATGCCGATTTCACCCAAGCAGTTTCACGAAGGCTTGAAGAAGCTGGAGGCATCGATGGTCGAGCAATTTGAGCGCGTTGAGGTTACCATCTCCCGTGGGCGGCCGCCGGCTAAAAAGGCAAATGGAAGTTCGTGCTCGAGCAGCGAGGAGCACGATCACGACCACGTTCGAGTAGAAAAGCTTGTGATCTCGCATGGACCGTCGAACTCGATGGAAAGCACGGGCGCCGCAACAGCGAAGCGACATGAATCGAGTCAACACTCGTGCGATTTGTCTCCGTCCAGTCCCAGCGGTAAGTCTCGGGACTTATCCGGATCAAGCGACGTTGCCAGTCATGGCGTGAGCTCGCATGAATACGCGGCTAGAAGCAGAGGGTCATCTGCTGCAAGTCCTACAGCTGTTGATACCGGAACTAGTGTTGAGGTAGAATTTTAGCAAGACGGTTTCCATATTTCAAGAATGGCGTCCAGCGGTGAAGACGTTGACGCATGTCATCAAGACAGGAAGTGAAGTGCTGCTACCAATGTGGCTTCAGTATTCGCGTTCGTGATGCTGTACATGTTAGACTGACGTGAAAGAAAATAACAATCAATGCACCCAAGATGTTGTGTCGTACCTCGCTACACACCGAGTGGTCTGCCGATGTGTCCATGATCTGGTTTGCAAGATCCATGGCATTGTCGGTGCCGGCAGACTTGTGCGATCCCATCATTCCACACGACTTTGAGTGGCGACTGACAACTGGATTGGGACTCATGACCATTCAGATGAAACGGGACGTTGCACTGGACACGCGATCGCAATTCAGTGGTCTGCTACTTACGTCAAGGCTTGTCTCAGACGAACCATGGGGCTCAGTTCTTGGTATGCAACGATTTCACCATCATCGCAAACGTCCGAATTGTGTCGTCACCGTTTCAACCTGCAGACAATGCCTTGCGAGTACGCACCACCTATCACTAGAACCAGTGACCGTGTGACTTGAGCGCAAAGCAGGATGTCTTCTTCTCTGACCTCGTCGCTTGCAGCAAACCCTCTCGGGAATAGAGCGAGCACGGACGTCTGGTATGCATGACGAGATCCAGGTTCCGTTGTCGTCACACAAATGAGACGATGCTACTGTTTTGGCGCAGGATGGTGACCAAGGTCTGCGCTCCATGTACCGATCGAGAACGAAGAGAGGGGAGGAAGAATCTACGACTGGCAGCGCTTAAAGCTACGAGGTACCAGGATTTCTTCCAGCTGGTTTGCAACAGCTATTTGTATCTGAGGAAGGTCTCAAAGAAGCTTACAGGCGTTCGTGGGCCCTCGATAGGCTAATGCTGGCAGGTACCGTTTCCTCTGGGGTGTGCTAGTAAATAATTGTTTATGTGTCAAACAAGTGCGAGGTCTCATTCACGACAACGACAGTGGCTAGCGTCGATATCGTATCCCCAACATCAGGCCCATCCTGTAAACTTGCCGAAGGTCAATGTATGCATGTTGTTGCATGCCACTCGATCGTCACGGATGAGTGTGGCAGAGTGAGGACCCATGTGATCGTTCAAATGCCTTACAGACTGCACATTCTCAAATGTAGGATTGCAGCAGTATTCGGTCGGCTTCGGAGACGTTTCTGTCGATTCGGAATGGGACCTTTACAACTTCTGCAAACCCCTCGTTGACCTACAAGTGCACAAATTGTCGTCAGTCGGCATTACATGCACTTGCACATTGAAATGACACACCGTTGGTGGCACGACATTCTTGTAAAACCCATGAATGGCAACGTCCGGAACTTTGCGCTCCAGCGTCAGCGACCTGAACGTGTTCAAGTGCATCGAAAGCGGCTTGTCGATATCCATTTCAAAGCACCGAATGGGCAAATTCTGACAGCACAACACACCAATTCAAGGAGCATCGAAATCAGGCTTCAGGTTCTCAAACTGTAATCGCACATGCCATGCCACGCGTGATCACGTACTTTTTCCTTCGCAATTGCAATCCACTCCTTTCTTGCACGCGGGTCACGATTCGTACTGTCGATGACCACACTTTTCTTCTGCGTGATCGCTTCAACACACTTCTTCTTGCACTTAGCAGCTGTCTGCAGTTCGTCTTGACTTACGACGACGTATGAGCTCAAATACGTGTTCGCAAAAAATGACTTTCCCGATGCGGGCGGGCCAACGAGGACGACCAGTTCCTGCTCTTCTTTCACGGCTTGAGCCGACGGAGGATCTAGCAAAGGTTCTGCAATGCACATGCGGCCGGTTACTCGTCACTCCAGCTGAAAAATAAAACATGCAAAGAGCACATCTCACCAGCAGAGTCGTTCAAAGTGATGGACTTGGGATCAAAGCCAAGCTCCCACGTGTCGGGACGCGTGTGGACCCGCTGTTTCGTACCTAAGAACAAGTCTTCAGGCGTGAAAAAGCGAACCCCAGCGTTTAACGCAAGCTGGTAATCCGTCGAAGCAAAGTCTTTCGAGCGACCTGCGACCTTCGGTCTTCCTGCAGCATCTCCACAATAGAAACTGACTTCCTTATCAATCCCTTGTTCACTCTTCGTGCTCAGCCGCTTTGTCAGTTCCTTCCACGCGCCTAACCGAGGTTTACGCATATTATCGTCCTTGGTGCTAAAACAGACTAGCATAGGCAACCCCAGCTTCTTTACAATAGCCTCCAGCTTATTCTACGCAACAAACAACAACACGAGCAATGCGTGAAAAACTACACCAAGTCCGTCACGACGAGAACCACCCTACAACACAAGCACCAAAAACAGCACACAAATCAACGTGTTGCTTTTTACCTGCATCTGAGCCGCCGTGACATGTCCCTTAGCAACCCCATGTTGGTTCGAGATAATCGCGAGCGTGTACCCTTGACGCACCAACTCGTCCAGCTTTTTCGGCACCAACGTCGGGTGAAAAAGCTTCCAATCGTTGTGATCCAGTGCATATTTGCGTCCACTTCTCGTCACAATGAGCGTCCCGTCCAAGTCAAAGCCCGCAATCTTGCACGTTCTCGTAGCTCCTCCGGTCTGCTCCACGTTCCCCCGTGCGTCCAAGACATGCAGCGATCCTGATACCGTCTCCCATGGTCGAAATACCGGTTTCTCTACCTCCAAGTTCTTTTCATCTTGACGATTACAGACGCCACGAGCCTTCAATTCGACGCCGTAAGTCTTCTGCCTCTTCTCGGGTCGAATCTCTCTCCTGCCAACGTCTTGTTCGTCCCGCTTCTGTCCTGCAACCAACACTGTATCAGCTTCGCCTTTCTCTGTCTCTTTGTCGCCAATTGTGACGCGCTCAAGCTGCTGGTCGCTGTGAAGCTGCTCGGTCGTTGATTGATCCATTGACGTCGATAATAAGTGAGTAGCGAGCCAGCCACGCACGAAACGTCGTTTTCGACATGCAGTGTTTTTGACATTTCGTTTCTATAAGCTTGAAATCGTGTGTCCTTAGAAACGGTCAGACGCGATATACTGATGAGTCGGTATTTCTACCGACTCCTTCGACGTGCCGCTCTCACCGGCTGTTTATGCACCAATGACCGAGCACAGAACGAGGCATTCGAGAGAAAGCAAGTCGCAATACCGGAGTCCAACCAGATGCAAAAGTTACCTTCGTATCATAGGGATGAAGCTACAGCTAGTCACGTGTCCTCGCCTTCCATTAACGGTCGTGCGAGCGCGTTCGACGGGCTGTGCGAGAGGTAAGTGGTACCACGGCAGGCGTCGTTGCTGCGGTAAGAGCAGCAAGCATCTAGCATGGTCTGACTTCAAGGGAACAAGTGCAATGCTATTGTAAAGCAGCATGCGAGAACTATTTCGACGGCGCCGCCGATCGATTAACATACAATCATCGGACATGATCATACATTGAGTTTGTCGGTCAGGGTTCAGCAACTACGGACATCCAGAAGTGTTATCTGTTCAATATACACGAAGTCGTGAATCTCCAATGTTCACATGTCTGCTTTGATTGGGATGATGACACGGAGTGCTACGAGCTGCGGCTTCAGTTTAGTAACATGAAATAGATCGCTTTTTGGGTTTCGGTTGGAAGGGTGTCAGGCACTGCAGTCGCATTTGTGACAAATGGCAGTACCACCTATGGATTTTACTCTCCTTCCAGGTCAAATGTCTCCGCTGCAACCTTGTCGTCGTAACAAACATCGCCAGTTTAGCGTCGCTATGAACCGCGCCTAAGATCGCTGCCCTTTCACCGGACATCCTGTGCAATGATAGTATTTACGCAATGTCAATTTTACTCGCGGCACCTGATGACTCACACTGTTCAGTCACAGGACCATAAATAGCGTGGTTCACATTAATTTTCGTGCTGAAGTGGTGCTGGTATTGCGACTTTTGCATCTCGTTTGCGACTCCGGTATTGCGACTTTTGCATCTGGTTGGACTCCGGTATTGCGACTTGCTCTAAGAGAGACCGTGGGTGACTGGCCCTCGCATTGATACCAAGCAACAGCTGATTGGTGGATGATAGTGACACCATCCTAGTTTATCCAGATAAAAGCGTCGATGGATGAAGAGGCGGACCAGAAACGAGTGGCCTGACAAGTCGTAAACGAGCCAGTTGCATTGACGCACGCCAGCTGTTCCACGCGGTTACGCTCCCTGTCGAGCTGCCCCCGTCCTTATTGCACTGACCGAGCGGCCCGAGAGCTCTTTATCTCGTTGTTTTTCCGTCACGTGACGCCAAGCGAGCGTCTAACTTCTCGGCGCGGTCCAGTCGAACCGTCAAGAAAGCGCATCTGACCCATTTTCACGTTGCAGTCGATCCCTCGCCTGCTCGTGTCGCGCGCACTTTCTCTGCGCATCTCTTGGTTACACCCTTGGTCCGCCTGTTTTTGCTCGCCCTCTCGTGCGCGTTCGTAGACGCCTTTTTCCATCCGCGTTTAGCTCCCGTCGTCATTTGTTCGCTCCTCCTCCTCCACCTCCTGCTATTGCTACTGCTGGAGCGAGTTACTCCCCGACGACAGCGACGAGTGTTTACAGCACTCGCTAGTCGGTAGCTCACGAGCGCAAGCAGAGACCGGACGATCTCTTGACGGACGAGAGGGCGACGAGCGAGGAGAGAGAAGAAGAAGAGGGAGACAGCACGGCGCAAGGCAATTGACGACGGTTTCTACCAGCAGCGACACAAGCACCGCTCGGACGCGTGAAGAAGGCAGAGGAGGAGACGCATGCCCCAACCGCAGGCGCCGCCGCCGCGGCCCGCTGGCCGTCGTGGCAATAGCGCGGTGGCCGAGTTCACGCCCAAGCGCTGGCAGGTTGAGGACCACTGCGGGATTTGCAGCTTGGAGTTTTCGCTGTTAAACACTCGACACCATTGTCGTGCGTGCGGTCTCTCGGTATGTGGGAAGCACTCGAAGAGCAAGGCGATTGTACCCACGTCGCTGTCCAAAGTGCCGCAGCGAGTGTGTGACAAGTGTTACCCGCGGTGCCACGCCATTGCAATGGGTCTCATGCCTCCGTCTGTGCGCCGAGACCAGCCAGACGACAAATTACGTCGCCACGTGTCAGAGGCGCAGAATGACCAAGGGCCGAATGGTCCTCGTGCAAAGCAGAACAGGATAGTGGAAGGAGCTCGACGAGATAATAGGACGTGGAACGGAGACGACGACTTTCGTGAACAGCAACAGGTTTTGCAGCAGTATGGCGACGACCAACGCGCGAGACTTTTAGCGCGTGACCGTCACGGAAAGCATCCTCGAGCACGATCTCCGCAAGCTGCGGGGTCTCCGCACGTAAGGGATCCTCGTGAGGTAGTTTCGATGCGTGGAAATCCGACACACGACCGACTTGCGCGTGATAGAGCTTTACACCCCAGAGACCTCTTTAACGATAATGATCGACGCCGGAATAATGGTCCGCGTGAAAACGCGGGACGGAGTGGAGACATTCGTGGAAGAGATTTGCGTGAAAGAGACCCGCGTTTGCGAGAACGAGACCCGCGTCTGCAAGAAAGAGATCCACGTCTGCGAGAAAGAGATCCACATGTGCGAGAGAGAGAACCGCGGTTGCAAGAAAGAGAACCACGTTTGCGAGAAAACGATCTGCGTGAGAGAGAGCCACGTCTGCGAGACAAAGACTTACGCGAGAGAGATCCGCGTCTGCGAGAAAAAGACTTGCGTGAGAGAGATCCGCGTCTACGAGAAAAAGACTTGCGCGAGAGAGATCCGCGTTTGCGAGGAAAAGACTTGCGCGAGAGAGATCCACGTCTACGAGAAAAAGATCTGCGCGACAGAGATCAGCACAAGCATGATTCTCGAGACCGCGACCCGCGCAAGGTTGAGCTTCGTAGCAAGGAATTGCAGGGAAGAGACTTGCGTGAAAGAGAGCGACGTGAAAGAGATGTACGAGCAAGGGACCCCCGTGAGAGGGAACGCAAGGATAGGGCGCTGCATCCACGAGACTTATTTGATGACACTCCAAGTAAACGAGGTTCGCGTGATCATCATGTAGGAAAAGAGCGGCGTCGTGTTGTCAACACTTTGCCAAGCGGGAAGCGCAAGCACGATCCGAAGGAAGTTCCAATTCCCAATTTTTTCAAGCAAGCCAGTGGCAAGCACGGCACGCAGATTTCGTCGTCGGGCCGCACGACGTCGTCAACACTGAGCAATGTAGGCGCAGGTATGAGCGCGCACGAAGATGTTAATGCACAAGTTCCGGTACCGAAAGCAAAGCCGAAGCGGCCGCCATCTCGCAAGGAGAAGGAACTACAAAGTGCGTTTGCGGATTCGACTTTCTCCATTTTCAGTCTTGCCGGATCCGATCACTCCGACGTAGAATCCGAGGCTCCTGATCATGCAGGGAAGAAGGTTGCAGCACGAAAGTTTGGAAAGAGCCGAAGCGACAGCGTTAGCTGGGAGTCAAAGGAGAAGAAGGAGCATTTGGACTTTAGTGCCTCCTCCAGCAGTTTAAAAGGCTTTGGTGTGTCAGAAATCACGCAGAAGTATCTAGCTCCAAAGCCGCCAAAAGCGGTACCGCATAAATCGAGCTGGAAGTCGCCGATTGAGGAGGATTGCGAAAGCAAAGAATCGAGTGTAGAACCAAGGAGGCACAAAGAGGATCCGAGAGGCTACAAAACCGAGAAAAAAGGCAATGCATTACCACCGAGACCGCGCAAGCACGGCGATGGGGCTCGTGGTGAAGCACATATTGCAGGTTCGTTACACCAACGTGGCAAACCTGTTGATGGCAAAATCTGTAAAAGCAGTGAGATTTCCAAACGATCATCAGCTGAACTGAATCCCACGCCAATGCAGACATTGCCTAGCTCGGAATGTAGTGAATTTGAGGCAACGCAGCTTTCGTTGAGCAACGACAAATGCGCTGATGGTGACGAGAAGAATGATGAGGTGCTTTCAGAGCTGCTCGCCACATCTGAGGATGGAAAAGAGGACCTGATTGCTGAGCTTCGAGCGAAGAAGGCAGTTATCGCTGGTATTGACCCTGCCAGTCTGGACGCAAAAGAAAAGGCGCCTACGACTGCCACCTACGAGTTGACTACGAGAGACACGGAGATTATGCAGCAGATTTCAGAGCAGGAAGCAGTGGTTCTTCAGCACCAGAAGGATCTGCCGGCTTTGCTGGATATGTATGTCGAGGCCACTAGGCGCGCCAAAAAAGCACAGAGGGAATTGCAGAAGGCAAGAGTGCGCGCGAGTCACTGCAAGAAAGCGCATGCTGCAGTAGCGCGAGCCATTCGTTCCGGGAGATTGTACATGAAGCAAAAGGAGTACATGGCAGCTATCCTAGAGCTCTCGCGTGCCATTGGAATCGAGCGCTCGAATGCGACACTGTGGTTCATGATGGCCGAGTGTCGTCTAATGGTGAGCCAGCCTATTGCTGCGGAGGAGGCGTGCATGACAAGTCTGAATTTACAGCCTACAGGCGCAGCTGTGGCGATGTTGGGACGTATCATGCATGAACGGGGGCGGCATGACGAGGCAATTGAGTGTTATTTATCAGCTTTGGGGCGAAATGATGAGAGCGAGGACGAAGCAGAGGAGGACGAGTACCAATGAGGTCAGTTTCATGCGCGTGCATTTCGCGCGATCAGTGCCCAAAAGAGACACAAAGCTGTGACGATAATATTAAGAGTTGATAATTTGATCAGCGTTCGAGTTGATGTCTGCACTGCGGTGCCACATCTTGATGCACATCAGAGAGCTCAGCAACGATATGACGGAGAGGGTTCAGTACAACTATAACACTGCAGTGCATATCGAAGTTGTCTCGTAGAGCTCATCGTTTTCTCGAGCTGCAAACCCTTTTGTTCCACCGTCGGAGTCGAGTCGGATGGGGAAGTGCAGTCACACTATCACCCATTCCTGATCATGTTGCACTATCCAGAGGTACTTTGTTGAACCGATTGCAAAAAAGATGTGGCCTAGTAGCGTATGTCACATAGCAGATCCGTCAACTTTCATGATGACACTGTGTGGCTAGAACGTGGGACCGCACTTAATCGACATAAAAATCGTCTCAGGCAAGGTTCGTAGTGGTTGCGAACTTCCCAGACGCTTTTCCCCCCTGCAACCTTCAGCTTTCAGTTGCATATCACAAATCACGACCCATTTTTTGCGATAGCATCCACAATCACAAAAACACAAACTCCATTCCGCAATTATGCCACGCCGAGCGGTCGAGAAGTCGAAGTCGTCGTCGGCTGCCAGCGAGAAACCAAAGCAAGGGCGAGCGTCCAAGAAGAGCGATGGTCGACCTGCGGGTAGAAAGAAGCGTCGACGCAAGAGCTCGTGGGACTACGAGGACGACGATGGCGACGTGGCGTTCGAAGCTGAAGAGTCCGGTAGCGAGTCGGAGGAGAAGCGCGCACAGCTGCAGAAGAAGCGGTCACGGGCGCAGAAGACTCAAGTGAATAAGAAGACGAAGACGGTTGGTTCCGTATCGAAGAAGAAGGTGTTGCAGGACGATAAGGAGGGGCTGGAGGACCAGGACGGAAGTCAGGAGGAGCAGGAGCGCGTTCTATTGGAGGAAAAGAGAAGACGGAGGAAGCAGCAGTACGAACAAGAGAGTGGGCAGATGCTGAAGGAAGTGCGTGACTTGGCGCTGCATGAGAAGAAGACGCAGGAGAAGCTCATTGGGAAGCTGAAGAGAGATATCACGACTTTGTCCAAGCAGGCGGAAGAGGAGCGCAAGAAGCACAAGAAGGAGGTGGACAAGCTTGTGGCTGACAAGATGCGTGAGTATGACGCTAATCAAAGGACGAAAGACGACGGAGATGTGGAGAAGATAGCGCTGCGGGAACACATTCGAGAGCTCGAGTCTCAGTTTGCATCATTCAAGCGGAGCACGGGACCGGATGATGTGGTGACTGTGAACGCTGCTGCTGTGTCAGCTGCCTCGGGTACGTTTCGCGGTATATCTGATGGTGAAAGGGTAGCGACTGAGATTATTTTTATGTGCTCTTTTTGGATCATACAGTCGTGCAGAACAGCGAAGCGAGTATACAACTTGACCAGGCAAACAAGGTACAGTATACGCTGCGGCGGGGTCCTCTTGTGCTCGGTTTGCTCATATAGTGTTGCTTGCTGCTCGTGGTACCGAACACAGCTCCTAAAGATGTACCGCCTGGTGACTAGTATGGACATCCGCCTGATTCAATCGACCGACGACGACGAACAAGACGGCGACGACTGCACTGAAATTGCGTGCACAATTACTGATTCAGCGACTGGGAACCAGTTTGAATTCGAGCTGGCGATTCCTGCCACCACCTCGAGCGAAATCGAGTACCTCCCGAGCGAAAAGCCGCCGACGGGCATTAAAGTGCCGTCATATTTACGAGTACGTCATCATCATTTATCACTTATTCGAGGTGAGCTAATGTGAAGTTTGTGTTTTGCAGGAGGAGCTGAGCTTCAGCAGATCCGAAATGACCAAATTCAGTCGGTCAGTTCTTGACATCGTCATTAGGAAGAAAAAGAGTTGAGCGCTGCTATCCGTAAGTACGCTACTACTAGCAATGGGTCGATCATCAACGATAGGACGGATGATACAGCGTGCCTAACTCACTGTATTCGAACGTTATGTCGATAGCTTCAGTTTCATTCCAGCTCACCTGACAGCAGGTGCCGCCAACGTCTACTCTTCCGTAGGTATAACCTTGAACTCCGATCCTTTCTCAGTGAGCTGTAGTATCTCTGCTGAAGCTGTTTCCACAGCAGTCTCGTCTAATCCATCCGACTTTGCAGCGTCTTTGTCGGATCCGTTCGATTTCGCAACATTATCGTTTGATCCATTGGATTCCGCATCAGCCTTGGAAGAGATGGCGCGGAATTGCTTGTATTCAGCCTTCGAAAGCAGCGATTCTTGAATCTCTGCGACTTCTACCTTCTTGGGCTGAATGATGATAAGGTACCCGTCCGATTGATGCTGCAACAACGTGAACGAAGCGAATTAGTGGTGGCCATCACACGATGATTCCGAAAAGCCAGCTGGGTGTCTCGTACCTTTGCCGTCAACAATCCTGGCTCCTTCAATAGGCGACTATTGAACTCGATCAACGAGCCTCGAATGCAACTACGCAGCGTGAACTCGCGGTTGCTCTTGCACTTGAGGACGCAAACGACCGTGTCGGGCAGCATGAAACAGCCGCCTTTTTTCTTCTTGCCTGTCACGTGGTTTTCCACCACATTTCGAGGAAACTCGACGCTCGCCAGCTCTTCCTGCATCACTGGATGGGACTCCGCCACCCCCACCACACACAGACGATTCGAGTGCATGTGCACATACTGGTCTTCCATCGGTTTGCCCATCGTGTCGCACGAGAACATCTCCGTGTAGTAGCGCTCAATCTGCCAGCAAGTACAGAAGACCCTCAGTCAGTCTCCACCAGTCGATCCATATCCATCGATCATACACCCAAGCCTTCCACAGCTAGACTGGTTCAAGCACACCGCACCATCGTGCCTCGACGCTTGGAAGTGACAGCGCCTTCATCTCCTGTCTGGAATTGCTCCTCAACACGATCATCTGCTTGCTCCCGGATGAGTCTCCGCTGCGCCGCGACCGAGTGCGGGTCATTGTCATTCACCTCCACTCTTTTACACACGCAGACAGAAGCGCATTAACACACCAGAAGAGAGAGAGAGAGATGAGAAGCAAGGCTTGAATACTATTGCCACGTACCGTCCGTGAGCGAATTTGCAGTCGGAAAACGGACAGCCACCGGGTTTGTCAAAGTGCTTGCACAGAGCGCTCTTCCGCAGTCGCTCGCGTCTCTCGACCCGTCGCTTCTTTAGCACTGGAGCAGGAGACAACGAGGACGACGACAGGGGTGCCGTCTCAACGTGGTTTGCTGTTGCTAGAAGCGCAGACGGCGCTACGGGATCTGCTGGTTGAGATGTCGCCATGTGCTGTGTCAGTCTCTTTTGTGGACCACCCATTGCCTCGATAACCTGAAGTGCACGTCAACTTGCAGTCTCTCTCTATTGCTGATACTGCATTGTCATTCTTCACTATAACTGTCGATTAGGGTCAATGGACATATTGAAGTGCTGCGGTTCTGGCATAGCTCCTGCAGAGCTCGTCGCTGTTTCATCCGACTAGGGGATCTCGCGGAAGGGCGACCAATCGCGGTAGCAAGAGTCAAACACCTGCTCAATGCACTCGTCCGCCTGGACAGCAACAGTCACAGCATCTCAATACAGACAGAGCAAGTGGGGACAAGAAGAAACACAATAAGAGAAACGCGTACTCGGCCCTTGCACGCTTCGTTCTGCTCGATGGACAGCTTGGCTCGTCTTCGCGTGCAGATCTGCCGTCACGAACAGCACACAATTAACCACCACACGACGCAACAACGAGAACGATAAACCGTCGCCCTGCTTGCAAAGTCGAGACGCTTGTCGTACCTGATGCTGCTTGCTGACGTTGAAATTCTTGCGGAAGAACTCGTACTTCCAATTGCAATCGCCGCTGAGCGCAGCAGCTCGAACCTCGCTACAAGCGTGATGCTCGCACTTGTTCCAGTCAATCTTGTTGCGGCAGTGGTCGAACGCGTGGATCAACTCGTGCGCCATGGTGCGGTCCATCCACTCCTGGTCCGGGATGTGGTTCTGGCACAACACGACCTGCACCAACAAGCCAATCCCACCCACAGCAACCAATAGCACAGCCGTCAGTCAGGCGACCATCAACTCAGCTGTTGTATCTCCTCGCACTACCGAAAGCATCCACTCACTCCCGGTTTGCCCTCGTCGTCCAGGTGGAATCCTCCATTGATATCGCTCTCGCAATGGATACTAGAGAAGAACCCTGGCTCGATTTTGCAACCTCCTTTTTCAATGGCGTTGACTAGGAACTTCACGCGCGAACCTGCAGCCGGCAAAGCAATAGCGGAACCAAGTCAGACGATCGGACCCGTGCTTGTCTTTGTCTATCCCATCTATTTACTCACACGTAGCCATTGACTTCTCACTCATGGCCTCGCATTGCTGACGGCGTTCCTCCTCCTCGCTGAGGTGCTGAGTCGCGCTCTTGAAGCTCTTCTTGAGTGCCTCCATTGATAATTGAATGACACGCTTCGGCTTGATCGACTTCTTACAAATGATACCCTTGAGAAACCGATAAGCTGATAAACTAACATGTGACCACAAAACAATCACTGCTAAACCTTCTGCTACTAGTAACCTATGTGATTACATAGCAAACTACAATACGTAAGGACCACAAAACGTGACGTCGCCCAACTCGGCATCTGGAGGAAGCTTGCAAGAATCGACGGATCGTTACGCAACGTAAAGGCCCGTAGTTTGGCAATGCAACGCAATCAATTCTAAACGATGCAATGTGACGCCATACACGCTGCTAATAGCAGGAAGCTGCACTGCCAAAAATCACCACGTCGTCTGACCCGCACAAGTGCACAACCACGCTCTATTCCAGTTCCACGACTGCACCCACAGCCTTAAGCTTCTCCACGAGTTCGTCGGCCTCTTCCTTCTTTACATCCTTCTTTACTGTACTCGGGGCGCCCTCGACAAGCTCTTTCGCCTCCTTCAGACCCAAACCCGTGATAGCACGCACTTCCTTGATAACCTTAATCTTGCTCTTCGCGTCGAAACTGGCCAGCTTCACATCGAACGCAGTCTTCTCCTCCTTGGCCTCCTCTACAGCAGGCGCCGCACTACCAGAAGCGCCGCCACCCATGCCAACCTGGAATGCAGACTCGGCGATACCGAACTTGGTCTATGAAGAATTGACCCAAACAGCAGCAAAGAAACTCGAATGATCAGCACCACAACAAGTGTCACAATAGCAACAGACCTCTGCTTTGAATACAAACGTACTTGGATAGCGTGAGAGAGCTCTGCAATCTCAATCATATTAAGCTCCAGGATCTGATCCAGCACGGTCTGCACCTTGGGAGTGAGCGCCATCTCCTCCTCGGCATTTGTCGGTGCTTTAGCCACATTATCTGTCGAAAAAAAGGCCGCCTGACTTAGACGCACACGATGTGCGCATGTTGTGCGGCGTGCGGTCGCACTACGCGCCACACGAGAGACACGCGAGAGCATAATGCTTAGGGAATCCGTCGGTGGGAATCGAATCACGAGCAGCTATGGGCAGCGCTGGGCCACGAACCATTGGCGCTGGTATTTGATCCAATCAGAAAGCAGCTACCATCTCGCCGCAGTCTGTACTGGTTGCAACTCCTCTTGACATATTATCAACCAATCAGAGCAATGCTTGTCAGACAGCTACGTGGCCGTCTGGCAAAGAGAGAGCTTCGAATCCAAGCACGAACGATGACGCGCGTTCTTCTGCTCGTGGCAGCGCTCGCGACGGCTTCCGCCCGCAGCGAAGTCATCAACCAGTCGGTACGTCGTGTAGTTCCCTTCCGTCTCTCCTCTTTGTGCTGATGCTATTGGTTCCCCTGTCTCTAGGCCAAGCGCACGCTTGACTTGACCAAGCACGTCGTACACGAATACACTGAGTTCCAGTTCTCCGATACTGACGCAGCAGTGCACGAGTACGATGTGGCGTTCCCCCACGCGCTGGAAATGCACCTGGCGAATGTCTCTGCCCGATGTGGCAAAGCTCCGTGTGAGATTGTGCCGGCTGCGTCGAAGAAGGACGCGGCCAAGACGTCTGAGGACGCGGCGCTCTACACGGTGCTGCTCAAAAGCCCGTTGCGAAGGGAGAGACGGGATTGGTGAAAGTCACGGCTTACTTCACGCGTGTGCTCACGCCGTACCCGGCGGAGATCACGCAGCAGGAGGATCAGCTCGTGCTGTTTGAGGCAAGCTACCTCGTTTCCTCCCCGTATTTGACCAAGACGCAGACGACTAAACTCAAGCTACCAAGTGGTAAAGTGGAGAGTCTGCGTGCGGAGGAGCCCGTGTCGAGGAAGGGATCCATGTTCACGCTTGGTCCGTACTCGAACATTGAGGCGTTTGCTGCTAGTGTGGAGACTGCGCCATTGAGCGTGCACTACAAGAACCACGCACCTTTCTTGACGATTACGAAGCTTACGCGTGAAATTGAGGTGTCCATGTGGGGTCGTGTGTCGTTTGAAGAGGTCTATGACATGGAGCACACCGGTGCTAAGCTCAAAGGCGGTTTCTCCCGGTTCGACTACGTACAGCTTCAGCAGCACAGCGCTTCGTTCCATGACATGCATGCTCAATTGCCAAAGGACGCGGTGAATGTATACTACCGTGATCAGATTGGTAACATCTCGACGTCGAGTCTGCGTCCGGCTGGTCGCACGGGCTCGTACCGGGACTTTTTGTTCCAGCCGCGCTTTCCGCTGTTCGGTGGCTGGAAGAATCAATGGTATCTCGGCTACTCTATCCCCACGCACTTGGTACTGAGTCACGTCGGTGACAAGTTCAAGCTGGTGGTGGACTTTTCAACGTCTCTTCAGGGCGCCTCCGTGGACGACTTGACGGTGAAAGTGATCCTGCCCGAAGGTGCCACCAACGTGCAGATCAATGTGCCGTTCAGTGTGGATCGCACGAGCGAGACCACGCGACAGACGTATCTGGACACTCCCGCGATAGGCCGACCTGTGTTGATTCTGGACAAGAAGAACGTTGTGGCCGCCCACAATGTGCCCTTCGAGGTGACGTTCGATTTCCCGCAGTACTTCATGATGCACGAGCCGCTACTGCTGGTCTCTGCATTCCTTGTCTTCTTTCTCGTTTGCATGCTGCTCTTCCGACTGGACTTCAGCATTGCCAAGAAGCCTGTGCAGAAGAAGCCGAAGACGGAATAAGCCACCGAGCTTGAAGACGAAACGTTGATGAAGCCATTTGTGCAGGTAGCGTCGCGCGTGCTACTAGAAAATGAGCTTACATGCTTAGCTGTTTGGTGATTGCGAACGAAGACGTAAAGTGTGCTAGAAAATAAAGTCGTGTGCTTTGTTTGTCTACAATCGTGTTTGATTGAGTCAGCCTCACAGTGGAAAAGGTCAATGACACAAATGCCATGTAGAGTTCGCAGTAGAGTAGTTCTTCATTGCGTTACGATTCACCTAGCTAGCCACACGACTGCGGATGCCTCAGTACTCCACAGGTTCCCCAAAGTGCACCTGCTATCTAGCTGAGCAAAGCAAAAGCTTCGGAAACGACTTAAGCACGGTTCTGGCGAGCCAAAGGACCCATCCATTTGGCCTTCTCCTCCGCCGTCTGGAAACGACCGTGGCCGAACTTTGATGACGTGTCGATAAACTTGAGACTGATCTCCTCAAGAGCCGAGCGCTTGGTGTGCACCAGGAGCGACTTGCGGAGAGTCAGCGCACGCTTCTTCGTACCAACGATCTGGCCCTTGATCATGAGCCAGTCCTCGTTGATCACACCGTAGTGCGGGAAACCACCCAGCGGGGTAATATCCTTCTCCGTCAGGTCTTGCTCCGTCATGCAAGACTTCTTGTCGCCAGCAGCACCAATGCGGTAGATCTTCTTGTTAATCTCCGTGCGGTGGTGGTAACCATGCTGACCAGCACGCGGCACCGTAAAGCGCACGCGCGACGGGTGCCAGGCACCAATACAGGCGACCTTACGCAGACCACGGTGAGTCTTACGCGGTAGACGAGTGACACCCCAACGGGTAATCACACCTTCAACACCGTGACCCTTGGTGACACCAATGACGTCAATCATTTCGTCCTTGGCAAACACAGCCGTAACAGGCACCTGCTTCTCGAAAAGCGACTTGGCAAAGTCCACCTTGTCAGCCACCGAGCCACCGTTCACCTGCACCTCCAGAAGGTGAGCCTTCTTCTGGCGGAGTTTCACCTTGCGGACCTGCGTGTGAGCAAGCACGCGCACCACCTGGCAGTACTTCTTGATACGGTTTAGCTCGTTCTCAATGTCGGCAGGAGCCGTCTGGTACTTCTTGGCGTACTTCGTGAATGCTTTGCGCTTCGACTTGTACCAGTTCTTGTAGAAACGACGCTTCACTTCTTCGCTCAAGTGCTCGGCAAACACCGTCGTGAGAGTACGAAGGCCACGCGGGGTCTCGAGGTAGCCGACGACGCCGATAACAACCATAGGAGGCGTCTCAACGATCGACACAGGCTCAACGATCTCCTTCTTGTGCACCTTCGAGCCAGGTCGGTCTACCTCTCGCACAATGTGCGTCATACCAGCCTTGAACCCCATGAAGGCCGTCAGATGTGGCGCCTTGGACGCGTCATCGCGCGGGAACTTACGAACGCGACCGCGGTGGTGTTTCGTACGCTTCTTAGGAAGGAAGCCCAAGTGGCCGTGACGCGGAGCTTCAAACTTACGGTGACCCATGTCTACTACGAGAGCTCCTGCAAAACTCAAAGTGCTGCGGAAGTAGCTGCTCGCGAGTCGCACAGGATCCGCTCCAGAAGCGCCGCCAGCCAATCACTAAATCGGAAGTAAACGGAGACGCAACAAAAAAAACGCTGCGGAAAAGCAGTTTTTTCGAACAGCCTGTAGCGAGATAAAGAAAGCCGAATGGAGCTCCTAAGTACGCTATCGAACGCCTCTAAAGTTCGCCAGCAACATCGTTTCCTTTTACCACCTGGGGTCTACCTGCCTACGTTGCCCATCAGACAGGATCCCTCCACCAAGTGTAGAATCGGTATCCATTTCAACAAGTTGCCGTCCTCGCTGTTGTCTCCGCTCCCGAGTATGCACATCAAGCAGGTGATCGTGTGCGGCTTCCGCAGCTACAAGGACCAGGTGACGGTCGAGCCTTTCAGCATGCAGCACAACGTCGTGATTGGACGGAATGGCACGGGCAAGTCCAATTTCTTTGACGCCATTCGCTTTGGCTTGCTCACGTCGCGCTTCGCCAACCTCCGTCCGGACGAGCGCCTGGCGCTTCTGCACGAGGGTTCGGGCAAGCACGTCATGTCTGCGTACGTGGAAATCGTGTTCGACAATCGAGACGGTCGTCTGCCTGTGGACGAAGCCGAAGTGGCTCTGAGACGCACGATCGGCGTGAAGAAGGACGAGTTCTTCTTGAACCGCAAGCACATTACGAAGAGTGACGTGGTCCACTTGCTGGAGAGCGCCGGATTCTCTCGGTCGAATCCCTATTACATTGTGCAGCAGGGCAAGGTGAACGCCCTTGCGGTCATGCGGGAACGGGAGCGACTTGAGCTGCTCAAGGAAGTGGCGGGCACGAAAGTGTACGAGGACCAGCGGCTCAAGTCGCTCAAGATCTTGCAGGAGACGCAGACGCAGCGTGAGAAAATCCAAGAGGTGGTCTCGTATATTGAAGAGCGATTGTCCGAGCTGGACGAGGAGAAGGAAGAGCTCAAGGAGTACCAGCAGCTGGACCGAGAGCAACGTGCGCTTGAGTACACGATGCATGAAAAAGAGCTGCAGAACGTGCGTGCGGAGATTGAGGTGCTCGACAGCGAGAGACAGAAAGAGATTGCGCTGTCCACGGAGCTGCACGAGAAGCTCCTGCATGTTCGAGCTGAGATCAGTCGGACGGAAAGTGACTGTCGCACGAAAGAGCAGGAGCTTGCACAGCTTGGGAGTGAACGGGATCAAAGGGATGCCGAACGCACAGAACTGATGAAAGCAAAATGCAAGCTGGAGATGGAGGTGAACGATCTCAAAGAGCAGATTAACACTGACGGCGTGCGGCGATGCGCTGCATCTAAGGAAGCTGAAGTCATCAAACGCAAGATTCAAGCGAAACAAGCACAGCTCAATACTGAAGTTCTACCCGCACTTCAACAAGCAGAGATAGCGCATGACCAAGTCGCACGAAAACTTGAAGAGTGCAGAATACAGTCCGAGCATTTAATCGCCAAACAGAGTCGAAAGAGTCGGTTTCAAGATCAGCAACAGCGCGATGACTACCTTCAGCGTGAGATCGGCGATATTGAGGGCTTAGTACGCAGAAAAAAGTCAGACGTTGCGTCATTACGAAGCTCCATTGAGGGCTTGGCGCAGTCAATCGAGGGATCTGAGAGAACACTCGGACAACATACAGAGGAGCTACATGAGTATCGTCGTCGGGTGGACACCGTCGGGGCAGAAATGCTCCGTCTGAAAGGGCAACGCAATGCTTTGAATGAAGAACGCAAGGAAAAGTGGCGTGAGGAAAGTCGGATATCGTATCGCGAACGCGAACTCGAGAAGAAGTTGAGGGATGGTGAAGCTGCGTTGCAGAGTACAATGGCGTACGGTGTTCGGCGTGGTCTGCAGGCAGTGCGGGAGATGCAAGATCGTATTCGAGGAATTTACGGACCTTTGATCGACCTTGTGAAGCCTGTCGAAGAACGTTACTGTATTGCTGCAGATGAGGCTGCTGGAGGCGCTCTTTTCCACGTCGTTGTGGATACAGATGACACCGCTGCGCGAATCATGCAAGAACTGAACAAGAAGAATCTGGGTCGGCTAACTTTTCTACCTCTCAACCGCTTAAAAGTGAAGGATCATTTCGACTACCCCCGTAATGATGACGTTGTTGCATTGATCGAGAAGCTGGAATACCCAGCAGAGGTTCGCAAGGGTGTTATGGCTGCTTTCGGAAAGAAGTTGCTATGTCGAGACCTGGAAGCGTGCGGTCGGTATGCGGAGCAGACAAACATGGACTGCTTGACCCTGGACGGTGATATGGTCCACCGCCGTGGTGCCCTGAACGGTGGCTTCAAGGATCCGCGACGATCTCGAACCCGAGCGATGATGGAAGTGAAGCAGGCACAAGTGGATCTTGAAAGCGTGGCGGAAAGAGCTCGAAGGGTGAAAGCAGAGGCGCAGCAAGCAGACCAGCGGGTTACTGGTGTGATAAGTGAGATCCAAAAGCTAGAGGCGGAAAAGCACCGTGCTGTGTCCGCCCACGAGCGCTTGTGCAACAAGATATCTCAGCGCAAGACCCAAATTCAAACTCAGAAAGAAAATCTTGTGCAGAGAGAGCGAAGCCGGGAGTTGCAAGAGCGAGAAATGGAAGGTCTGAATTCAATGATCAAGTCGCTCCGCGCCGAGCTTCTTGCCCCGATGCAAGATGCTTTGACAGCTGAAGAGCAACAATTGCTGCACTCGTTGTTGGCCAAGATCTCATCGCTCGAGACAGAAGAGCGGGAACAAAGACAGCGTGTGGATGACATCCGCTCTCAGAAAGAAGGCATAAAGACGGTTTTGGAAGAGAACTTGATGAGGCGTGAAACGGAGCTGGCAAAACAGCTTGGTGAAGGAATTGAAGAGCTGGCAGCCAGTGAGCGAGAAGAACAAGTGAAGGACAAGGAGATTGACTTGATTGACGCATCTCGGTTAGTAGATGACAACACATCGTCGCTGAAAGACCTCGAGAGGAAGATAGAAACGTTGCAGCAGGAAATCACGTACGGAAAAGTGCAGGTGGATGCGCTGCGCAAAGAGGACGGCTTGCTGAGTGACCACATCCAGCAGGAGTCCCAGAAAACTGAGAAAGTTTTGAACAGGCGCCGTCGGCTGCTAAAAAGGCGTGACGATGCGACCCGAGATATCCAGGAGCTAGGAACTTTGCCGACTGCTGAGCTTGAGAAGTTTAAAGTGCTACCATATGAGGACGTGATCAAACAGTTTAAGCGCCGAACCGAGAAGCTGAAGAAGTACAGCCACGTGAACAAAAAGGCTTTGGACCAGTTCATGAGCTTCAACGAGCAACGTGCGGCCTTGCTGGAGAGAAAGAAGGAGATTGACGAGGCGTACGATTCGATCAAAGACTTGATCGATGTCTTGGACAAGCGAAAAGATGAAGCCATATTTCGCACCTTTAAAGGAGTGGCCGGCTTTTTCTCGGAAGTGTTTCGAGAGCTGGTGCCGACGGGAGAAGGCAAGATGATTCTAGTCGGTGCGGATACTAGCCAGATCGATCAAGTTGACGATGGTGATGCGGCACAGGAATCGAACGTTGACACGTACTCTGGCGTTCAGGTCAAAGTAAACTTCCGTGGCGAGGGAGATTCTTACTTGATGCAGCAGCTTTCTGGTGGTCAAAAGGCGTTGGTGGCTCTCGCCTTTATTTTTGCAATTCAGCGGGTCGACCCAGCTCCATTCTACTTGTTTGATGAGATTGACCAGGCGTTAGACTCCACTCACCGAGCTGCAGTTGCAGCCTTGATTCACCGCCAGGCACACTCGAAGGACAACCCGGCTCAGGTGCGTCTGTTATTTGCTATTGTACTGGTTATTTATCTATGCTGATCATTGTGAACGCTGTCTATAGTTCATCACGTCGACATTTCGCCCTGAGCTGGTGAACATCGCTGACTCATTCTATGGTATCGGCTACCAGAACAAAATCAGCAATGTTTACTCGATGACGAAGGAGGAGTCTCTCGGTTTTATCTCGAACATCATGGCTGAGGAAGAAGGCGTGGCGGGGCCGCAATCATGAACTCACTCTTCCACTACACACGTAGTTCACTTTATTCGACGACAGCAGTATTAAGTCAATGGAACCAGCAACTTTTACACAAGTGTGGAGGATCTATTTTGTGAGGTATCCTGTGCCGATCGTGCTCGCTTGCCAGACTTACGAAGGCCCAGTGCGTCACGCTCCTCGACTTGTTTTGACCTGAAGGCACGCTTCAGACTCTCGAGCTTCTCCGCTGTCACGGGCCACTTGTTGCATGCCTTCGCGTTTTGCCAGAAAAAGACACTCGTGTCGAACGATGCAATTCGCCAACGGGTCTTTCGAATCTGCTGCTTACCCTCGCAGTAGCCGTGCTGTTTTTGCGGGATAAGGACATGTGCCTGATTGAAACGACTAGCATGCAGTCCTTGCCATCCCTGCACAAAATCATCATCCGTTAGTTGCACAGGAAGGAGTATGGTCCGATACAATAGACCATATCTACCTCAGTCTCTCGCCAGGCCGGGATGATGATGATGAACGCCAAGGGTCCATCAGCGGTATTGAGTAGCGCCGTCATATGATCTGCCATGCGTTTGATGACCTTGGAGATAAAAGGCGGATTGGCTTCATAACATCTGTATTCATCATGGCCAACGGAAAAGCAGTAGTTTAGTTCCATCTGTGCAAAAGCAGGAGTATAACGGACCATTACGTACCCGGAGCGAGGTGAAAAATCACAGAAGCTGCCCACACTTCCAAACGCAAAATCCGTGTCGAGGAAAGCGCTGCAGAAACGCGAGTAGCGGCAGTTTAATGGTGAAGCGAAACACTCCATTTTGCAGTCAAAGTCGTTCAGCAGCACATCGAAGCACTCTTCGTTCAGCGCAGCCTGTCACACATACCCAAACTATCAAATGTTTGCATTGCAGCAAGTAATAACCCTCCATCATCTACCTGAAACCCTCCTCCATCCAGCGAGTCGTAGCGAAGTAGCAGGCAAAACAATGCACTTTCAAACTGACGTAGATCTTTCGGTGTCATCGTTGACCCGTCCACACCTTGTTGTAGCCTCCGTATGTACATCTCGCGCAGTTTGGCAAAGTGTGCTGCACTGGCCTTTACCGTTACATTTCCATATGTCAAGTGGTGCATCTCATGCTCCATCACTTTCACCTGCACCTTTTTCTTCTTACCGGCAACAAAGTCATGCTGGTCAAATTTGCGCAGCATGCGCTCGGATTCCCTCGTGATTTCCTTGCACTTCCTCATAGCTGCAGACTTAGTGGCGCCATACTTGCACAGCTCCTCCAAGAGACTGCTGTAGTCGCTTCCAGCATGAGGAATCAGTGGGTCGTGCTCCTTCACCGTAAGCTTTGACGTGAACTGCCATGTCTCGTAGACCGAGTTTGGCGGCTTGGCGATGCCCAGATCCTCGCTAACACGGCGAATTTTTCGACACAGAGCACGAACACTTTGCTGTCGCATAATCTCCATAGAAGGAGTGACAGAGAGCGTTTTGGCGGCTTCCCCCAGTTTCTTTAAAGCATCAGCGTCCAGCGGCATCTCTTCCAGTGGGTTCCAGATACTCGACGAGGACGAGACGGTCAAACCTCGCTCTCGCTTGTTTCCCTTGGGCTTGGATGCTGTACCTGGTGCATCTACGGGTAAGACTTTCTTGGATGCACTTGTTGTGGCGTTGCCCGTAGCCGCCGCCATGGACGCCAAGATGGCCTCCAACGGATCCGCCATTGATAGCGTCGGTTGTCTACTGACGGGGCACTAAAGTGAGTGGCAAAGAGCGGGGAGGGGGGTCGCGTAACCGTGTTTGGAACACATCGGTACATGACCGAGCCAGTGGGACCAAACGTGGCTCTTATGGAATTCGATGTCATTGTTGATGTGGAACAGTGCCTTAGAAATGGCTTGAGAGCCACAACGTGCGTTATAAAGCACGTATACGCCAATGGGCGGTGAAGAACCCACTGTTTTTTTCAGTGCATATCGTGTTTGATCGCACGACGAACTTGCTCACTTGAGTGAGTGTTTCCCTGCAACAGCGGATAGAACCACGGAGACTTCATCGCGTCTATTCGTACGTGGCACAGTCGTGTTTGACTACTTCTAGTTTTTGACGTCCTCATTTCCGAGTCATGAAACCAAGACAGTACACTCGAAAAGCTCTCGACATACGAACTGGAATCAGCTCTGAGATTACCGGGAACTGACGCCGTCCTTGTGGGTATCATTTTTGCTCATCAAAATCGAGCGAGGCATAGTGCAACGAGATACGACATAACGAGGCCATAGCAGCACCTGTCAAAGTACATACATACTCGCCTGATCGATAGAAAAGATGTAAACACGAATAAACCAGTCAAGTGAACCCAAATCTATTTCGATCGCATACATATATCAAGCATAGAGAGATGACGCGAAAGGCAAGCCTGACTACAGATTCGATCAGGGCGAGACGACGTCTGCGTCTCGATACTGAACCTCGTATTTCTCAACACGTCTGGACCACACCCCGACCCCGACCATTCCGTTGGTCCATTTCGGGATCCCCTCACGACAGCAAACATTCACTCGCCTCTGCATCCGAATGTACGCTGTCTCGTCCACAACGCGCGCCGCGCGGCAGCAGCTCCGAGCGGCAGCCTCCAAGGTGCGTCCAAGTAAAATTCAAGGGCTAGCAATCCCTTCCAACCCCCCCCCCTCGTGCTCGTACTACCAGAACGTATCTTTCTTGATGTCCTCGGTCTTCCATACTGATCTCCTTACTATGTACGGTCACCCCTCTCTTAGGCTCGCATGTCATCAAGCTGCAGTATCCCGTCCTCTGTCCCGCTGTCTGTGCTGGACCCTGAAGGAAGTCCCACGATTGACGAAACGTACGCGAAGATGGAGAAGAACCTCCACACAGTGCGCAAGACCATGAGTGACAAGCCCCTGACGCTTGCGGAGAAGATCATTTACGGCCACTTGGATGACGCGACCGTGAAAGCCACGCGTGGGGAGACGTACCTGAAGCTGCGTCCTGACCGCGTGGCCATGCAGGATGCCACGGCCCAGATGGCCGTGCTGCAGTTTATCTCGTCGGGTCTGCCGAAGACAGCGGTGCCAACGACGATCCACTGTGATCACTTGATTACGGCCGAGAAGGGCTCGGACAAGGACTTGAGCAATGCCAAGATTATCAACAAGGAGGTCTATGACTTCTTGTCGTCAGCTGGGGCCAAGTTTGGCATGGGGTTCTGGAAACCTGGTAGTGGCATCATCCACCAGATTGTCCTCGAGAACTACGCCTTTCCTGGCGGTCTCATGATTGGCACTGACTCGCACACACCGAATGCGGGTGGTCTAGGCATGTGTGCTGTTGGTGTTGGCGGTGCTGATGCGGTCGATGTCATGGCTGGGATGGCCTGGGAACTCAAGGCACCCAAGGTTATTGGCGTCAACCTTACTGGCAAGCTCTCGGGTTGGACGTCACCGAAGGACGTGATCCTCAAGGTGGCTCACATGCTGACTGTCAAAGGCGGAACTGGAGCCATTGTAGAGTACTTTGGCCCCGGTGTGGAGTCCATTTCGTGCACGGGTATGGGCACGATCTGTAACATGGGCGCTGAGATTGGTGCCACGTGCTCAACGTTCCCGTACACCGAGCGTATGGGTGACTATCTACGCTCTACAAAGCGTAGCGGCATTGCCTCGGCAGCCGAGTCGTTCCAAGCCAACCTACGAGCTGATGAGGGAGCCCACTACGATCAGATTCTTGAGATCAACCTCGATGAGCTGAAGCCGATGCTGAATGGTCCGTTTACGCCTGATCTCGGTCACGTTGCTGGTGCGGACATGAAGGTAGCTAGCGAGAAGAACGGGTGGCCGACGGAGCTGAGCGCTGGTCTAATCGGGTCGTGCACGAACTCCAGCTACGAAGACATGACCCGCTGCGCCGATTTGACGAAGCAGGCCAAGGAGGCGGGGTTGAAGTTTAAGATACCGTACTACGTAACACCCGGTTCTGAGCAAGTGCGCGCCACCATTGCTCGTGACGGCATCCTTGACACGTTCCTCGAATCCGGTGCCACTGTCCTCGCTAATGCTTGTGGTCCGTGCATTGGCCAGTGGAACCGTACTGACGTAGCTATGGGTGAGAAGAACTCGATATTCACGTCGTACAACCGCAACTTTGCCAAGCGTGCGGATGGTAACCCGGCGACGCACAGCTTCGTGACATCCCCCGAGTTGGTGACAGTTAGCTCCATTGCGGGTGTTACCACGTTTGACCCTGCGAAAGACACGATCAAGACCCCGGACGGAAAGGACTTCAAGTTTTCTGCTCCATTTGGCAAGGAGCTCCCGCCGCTCGGCTTCGATCCCGGTGAGGAGACGTTCCTGGCCCCACCTGCGAGCGGTGAGGGTCTGACGGTGAATGTTGATCCGAATAGCGAACGCCTGGCCCTGCTGTCTGCGTTTGATGAGTGGAACGGTGAGGACCTGGTGGATATGCCGGTGCTGATCAAGGCAAAGGGCAAGTGCACCACCGACCACATCAGTATGGCTGGCCCATGGCTGAAGTACCGTGGCCACCTGGACAACATTTCGAACAACATGCTGATCGGTGCTGTCAATGCGGAGACCGGTGAGACGAACAATGTAAAGAATCAGCTGACGGGCACGTTCGACAAGGTACCCGCTGTTGCTCGCCAGTACAAGGCCAGTGGCTGCAAGTGGGTCGTGATTGGTGACGAGAACTACGGCGAGGGTAGTTCTCGCGAGCACGCCGCTCTGGAACCGCGCCACCTTGGTGGCAGTGCTGTGATCGTGAAGTCGTTTGCGCGTATTCACGAGACCAACCTGAAGAAGCAAGGTATGCTGCCGCTGACGTTTGCGAACCCGGCAGATTACGACAAGATCACGGGCAACGACAAGGTGGCCATTTTGGGCTTGAAGGATTTCGCGCCAGGCAAGCCGCTAACGCTGCGTGTGACCCCTGCCTCCGGTGAAGCTCCCTTTGACATCACGGTCAACCACACGTTCAACGAGGAGCAGATTGAGTGGTTCAAGCACGGGAGTGCGTTGAACCTGATGAAGAAGAACAACGCTTGAGCGATTCACTCACATCTGGACGAGCTTGCAGGAGGAATCAATTGAAGAGAGATTACGATGCCCTCGCTAGCAGTGTGAAGTGCCGCTCTTTTGTAATATCACTAACAACGCACTGCTGGTGCATCTAGCTCGTGTCATACTAGTAAGCTGCTTGTTTTCCAGATCAACAAGACAAAGAATACCGAAAGGTGTCAAGCTCATCGTCGCAAAACCCAGTACAGTTGCTTGAAAAACTGTCTGCTTCTGAAGCGACACTTGCATATCACTATTCTCCGTGACGAAAGGGTTCCAGTTAAAGTGCATTCCCAATCGTACACATCCGAGGTCTGAACCCATCACGATATTCGAATATCGCCCATGATGGAGAACCAGGAGAGCGTCGGGAGCTACTCGCCTCTCACAGGCTTCGTCTTCATCTTCAACCTCATTGTAGGCGCTGGAGCGCTCACGATCCCTCACGCTTTCGCCAATGTAAGTCGCTCCGTTTCAACGTTACTGCATTAGTCTCCTCCTCTCACGTCTCCGAGGCTTTTACTTGGATCCGCTAGGTTGGTCTCGCTTATGGGTCCGTCGCATTGTCCGTCCTGGCTTCGGTCAGTTATGTGACGGCCACCTTTATGATCGAAGCTATTGCAGGCGTGAACGCACTGAAGAGATGCAAGGGTGAGATGGGAGCAAATGCCAACACGGATGACGATGACAAGCGGTCGCTTGAGGAGCTCAACGACAGTGATGACAACGATGTACTCACGGAGTTTGTGCCGCTAATGGTGGCCAATGAAGTAGATTTTGCATGGACTGCTGCCTTTCAGGGTCACCACATCTCAGTAACATGCTGCGTGCGTCTTCGTTGCTATGTTCTCTGGTCCTGCAGGAACACGACGCGCTCCAGAAGAACCTACGGACGAAGGCCAGTGAGCGTAAGCTCCGCTTTGATCTGTCCAAGAAGGTGCGGCATGATAAGGTGCGAGTGGTAGGAATACAGTCATGTAAGTGTTGTGTTCTGGGATTTAGGTGGAGCTGGCCGAAATGGCAGAGCTGCTGTTCAGCCACCGAGGTGTTGTGGCGTTCTACGCGTGCATCACAGTGTATCTATACGGCGATTTAGCCATCTATGCTGTCGGTACGTTCACGACTCTAGGCTTGGTTTCTTACAGTGAATCTTACGGTAGTTGCTGCGTGAATTTGAATCGATGGTGGGACTGCAGCCGTCCCAAAGTCTCTGCGAGAGATGATCTGTCCTCGACCTTCTGCTGACGCTGTTGTCTGGGCATGTTCGGACGAATGCAACAGCTCAGAGCTCTACCGTCTTTTTGTCGTGCTCTTCGGACTGTTGCTCGGTCCATTCACATTTGGCCACGTGCACAAGACGCGGACACTTCAGCTCGTGTCTACTGTTGTCCGCCACGCCTCGTTCGGGCTCATGATTGTACTAGCGAGCGTCGGAATCGCACGAGGTCACGGACGGAGCGTGGCTGACGTCGTGAGCTATGAAAAGCCCTCGAACATTGCCACCTTTTTCGGCGTGTGCATCTATTCGTTCATGTGCCACCACAGGTAAACGAGAAGACTGAACTTTGTTTTGGTACTGGAGATTGTTCGGTGAGGTAATGACTTGCTTCGTCGTGCCCGTGCTGTAGCGTTCCGGGCCTCGTGGCACCTATTACAAACAAGTCGAAAGTCGGAACGGTTTTGATTTCGGCCTTCATGGTACGTTCGCTCTGCCGTTCAATTTCTACTTTTTTCCTGTAGCTGTGTTCACAATTGCTGCGGAGTGTACCTGTTTGTATCGTAGGCGGTCCTTAGCGTCTATTTCGTGCTGTGCGCCTCGGCGACGTTCCGTTTCAAGCCAGAGGACGTCCAGGTTGGGGTGGAAGCTCAGTCCTGGTGCTGGTGGTATGTATGCTGACATGTCTCGCTCTTTGCTGTACGAAGGATGTGTACACACTCAACTTCAAGAACTACCCCGTGCACGCGTTTGGATACTTTCTCAGCTTATTCCCGGTGTTTACTCTAAGGTGAGGAGTGGGTGAACGACTGTATCCTTCTGCGTTACAACGACCCATCGAAGAACTGTGCTCGTTTGCTGTTCAATCGCAGTGCGAGTTTCCCGCTGATCTGCATCACCCTTCGCGAGAACATTCGCCACCTCGCATCGCGTGTGGTCGAGGCCAGCCCAGCGACCAACGCTAGTGCTCCGCGTGGCCTGTACGGTCTCGTACAAGTGAACACCTACGCGCTCGTGGCGCTTCTGCCGCCACTCGTCGTGGCGTTTTTCACGGAAGATGTGTCGATGCTCGTGGGATTCACAGGCACGTACGCTGGATTGGGCATCCAGGTACGTGGTCGCCCAGTTCGTGGCTCGTTGCAATTTCGCAGTGGTACGCACTTACAACCGCACGACGTGCCTGTGTGCTTTGTTCCTATCAGTGGCTTGTCCCGACATGTCTCGTCTACTGTTTGCGCAATCGTCTGGCAGTGGAATGGCAGCAACAACATCCGATGGAAGGAGAGCTTTCGCCAACTTCTGAGGCAACACCTGGACCCAAGAACCGCTACGCAAGTCCATTCGTACACGACGCGTGGCTCTACGTGGTGCTTGGGTTCTCGCTCGTTTCGGTCGTGCTAGTCACCATTACACACGGCATGCTCTAAGTCAAGCCCGGCAAAAGGTGCGACGCCTTTTGTTGCAGAACGTGCGTGCCAAGACGGGATTCGCTCGCTCGTGCAATACGGACTAGGGCGTGCAATAAAGACTGCGGCTTGAAGTCGGTAGCCGTTGCGGCGCGACTCTCTATGTCCGTCCTCGTGGTCGGTCGGTTTTCCAATCAACAAGTGGCTCGTTTCCCCCCCCCCCCTCCCCCGCTTCTCTGCCTCGTTTACGCCAAAAAGTGGCCTCGCAACTTTCCGCCAATGAACGACGGGGAGCTCCACTTAAGTCCGACGCGCCCCGTGCAAGAGACGTCTCCTCGACTTGCAGTCAGATCCGCGTGCCCGCGGCCCGACGACAGTCGTCCGTCCCTTGCGCACTCGCTCCTCGCCTCGCCAGAGTCTCTCCTCGTGCGTGTTCCTGGATCCGTTTGCATAGAGGAAAAAGCTCCCACGTCCTTACTTGGCCATGGCAGCGTTTAAAGGTCCGGCTGGCAGTTTGCGATAGTTGGTAGGGGATTAATTCTGGTACTAAACTAAAGCGCTGGTTATGTGTGGTCGTGTTTGGGTGTGTGTGTGTCTGTATGTGTTGTTGGACCTACAGCTCCCCCACTGTCTGCGTTTTTCCGCAAGGAAGAGGACAATCTGGTCACACAGGGACTCGCAGACGTGCATAGCGTGGCCATGTTCCACTCGTTGTACGACGTGGGTGACCTCATTGGTCGCGGCGCGTTTTCGCTCGTGTACCTCTGTCGGAAGAAAGAGACGCAGCAGATCTTTGCAGTCAAGGTCATTAATAAAGCACTTTGTGTAAAGAAGAAGACGCTGCGGGATGAGATCACTGTGTTACTACGGGTCAAGCACGCCAACATCATTAGCCTTGAAGAGGTCTATGAGAGTGACCAGGAGCTCTTGCTCGTCATGGAGAGGTACACTGCTATGGTAGAAATATGGATTTTCGATTGATTGACTGACTGACACTTTGCAGAGTTACGGGGGGCGAGCTGTTCGACCGCATTGTGCGCGTGGGCGTTTACTCGGAGCGGCAAGCGGCAGAGATTGTCACAAATGTGCTGCAAGCGCTGCACTATCTGCACTCGTGCCACATTCTGCACCGCGATATCAAGCCCGAGAACATCCTTCTGGCCAGTGGAGACAGCGGCGATGTCAAGCTGAGCGACTTTGGCATCGCCAAGATCCTGGAGGACGAAGACGATAGCGCACGTTCTCGTGGTCGCGCATACACAAGCTGCGGGACAGACTACTACGTTGGTAAGTGGATGGGTGGATAGTGAGCCTTGTATTTGTCGTGGTCTGACGATTGTACGTTTGTTATTGCGTCCAGCGCCTGAGGTTCTGAACGGAGAAGGCTATGACAGCAAAGTGGACCTTTGGAGCCTTGGTGTCGTCTTGTACATCATGTAAGTGAAAACGCACAGCTGCCGTTAGAACGATATGGTTTTGTGTACATACTTATGTGAGGTGGCACTTGTCAAGGTTGTGCGGATTCCCTCCATTCGCGGAAGATGAGAATGGTCTGGAGTCGGTGTATCTCAAGATTCGCTCCGGTGCATTGGACTTTCCGCACCCATACTGGACAAACGTGTCCGACGGAGGTATGCAGCTTAACACACTGATCTGTAACGTGTGATTGTCGCGTGTAACTCACACCTTTGAGTGTATTTTGCACATGTAGCCAAGGATTTGATCCGCAACCTGCTCAACGTGTCACCGCAGGATCGCTTTGGCGCAGCGCAGGCGTTGAACCACCCTTGGATAAAGGGCGAGTACAGTGAGCAGCCGCTTTCGTCAGCAATCCTAGAAATGAGGCGCTTCAACCAAAAGCGTCGTTTTAACTAACTCGACGATCTAAAGCTCCAGCAACGGCAGCCGGCACAAAGACAAACGAAGACAGAAAACATGAGGGCGCCACAAACTGCGGTTGCTGGGGATGCAACATAGACGTATTTCATAGTGGTTCTACTCGCTCCGCCCCATGCACGTACCTAAAAACATAAGCCTTAACTCGAAATTTGGATGGTTCCCATGTAGCAAAACTAGCAAACATCTCGTCTCGTTTCCTTCCCAGGTCCCGCTGACCACCATCTCATTATCAAAGCATGTACGTCTTGTAGCTGAGCGCTATCACGAATGTAGCGGACGCCTTCGATTATCAAACTGCATGTGATGAAGTACCAAGAAATGTCAGTGAACGATGTCAAAAAATTGAATGCCGAGGGCCGTCTACAAACCTCGAATCCTTCGAGACAAGAAACGCATTCGCGATGTGATCTGGAATATCGCGAGCGTTTGCAAAGACACCTCCTTTCTTCACACGAGATGCAAATGCTGCCATACGACTTCAGCACAAAAGATTAGATTTCCCTCCAACATACAGTCGTGATGAACAAAAAGTTCCAGTGCTCACCTGATCCGTGTAGCTGCCGACACAAGATGTGCTCCAGTTTCAACCGCCTTGGAAAACGTAACACTCCCGTCCAAGCAGTAGATACAACCCTTGACATTTTCCCAGACAGGCAGAAGTGGCGAATCCAGCAACATCAGCTCCAATCCGTCATTTTCTTGGAGTCTTCCGGTGCGATAGCGATCATACAGACTCTTGGCGTCCTGGAACTCGGACACAACAAACGGTACCAGCGGCAGTGATACGACACCAAAGATTACGGCAAGGAGGCCGAAAACAACGAACGATGGACATCTTTTAGCAAACAACACTGCCATGCCAAACGACCTTGGAGGTGGAACGGCATTCAGGCTTTGCTTCAAATAAGCAACTAGCAACTGAAGCTCGCCAGCAATTTCCACGTTCCGGAGCTGATTCCGCAAACGACGTAGTTCAGGGGTAAACACATGCACCGCTGCTTTTTCCATAGAGTCGAGACAATCAGTCAGCATCCTAGACAGCATCTCCAACGAAAAATCGGTGGGTTGCTGCCAATATTCTACGATCCAGTTTCCTAGACCCAGAAAGAACCACGCATCCAAATCAACATCCGTATGAATGTCGCTCGCTATGTCGCTAAAAAGCGTATTCAACGCGCGCCGACATACTTCCTGCAGCTCGGATGACGTGACTGAGCCCAGCACAATTCCAGCGGCATCGATGAATGCAGGCCCAAGCAGTCGCATCGCATCGGCCCATTGACCACGCCACATGACCCAATACACGATCGTCAGGGAATACGCAGCAAACTTGAGTCGTCTTCCTTCACCCCACAATTTAGCCTGCTGTCCAGCGCCAGTGCGGAGTGAATTGGTCACGAGTCCTGCTGTAACTGCGAGTACCATGCCTGCCAAGCGCATATCTTGTTGTAAGAAAAGCATAAACTTCAGCTGTCCAAACACCTTCAAGAAGACTGGGATCACAAAGATAAACCGCGGAGCCCATGCGAAAGCACCCAACTTGTCGGTTGAAGACTCCACCCAATTATATGCAAATTGTACGGCTCGCTTCTTAAGCTGCGTGCGGTAAAGACATATCACCAGCATGGATATTACCATGATCTTCTGTCGATGTACAATTGCTTGTGCAAGTAACGCAAGGAAGAAAAGCCCCAGACCAATAGCCACACGTCGCAGATTTAACAGCTCTGAGAAAATGTACACAGCCGCTAGTCTCGCCAGCTTCAGGATATCCAGATGTGCCAGGACGCGTTCCATCTTCGATAGAAACACGGTGGTCTGTGTCTCTCGGCCACCTTGTACCGCTCTCTCTCTACTGCTTGCCAATTCTCGGGAGGCCTGTGCTCGTTGGCGAATCTGTGCTGAGCAGCTCTCGGTCGCACTCGATTTATCTCCATAATCTGCTTCCACGTGACCTAGAACTTCCTTGCTTACTAGAGCTTCGCCATCACTCTCCTCTTCACTTTGGTTTAGCAAATCGTTTAAAACGGCCACTCGAGCTTCTTTTAGCCCCGTCTGAAGCTCCTCATCCTCAGGATGTAGTGCAAGTCCTAGTACAGCAACACACAGCAAGACAACGGTGCAAGTAATAACAGAGTTGATCATTAAATAATTGAGTAGGGAGAATCCGCGCAAAGTAGAAGGTGCAGAATATTTACCGCTCTTGTACCGGGCCACAGCATCCTTGTGTCTACCCAGTCGAGAGAGTGCTCGAGCGAGCAGCAGAAATCCTTGAAGAGACGTTTTGTCCAGATCCAAGCAGGCTTGAGCTACATCCGCTGCTTTATAGAGTGCGGACGTCGTTCCTTCGTCCAACAACTCCTGGCAGTGGAGAATTAGCTCTGCTAACGTCTTCGAGTCTTGCATGGCTTTGTTCTTAGACTTTTTGCATTGCGAGAATATTCGGATTGTAAGAATGCTTTGATGGGATCCAATAAAACCGCGGGACATGTAAAGAGACGGTACTTTGTTGTTACAACGTGTACTAATCGAATTGCCGATTGGCAAGTGGAACGAACACGTCTCGTTGTAGATGATATGAGTGACATTTGTAAGTCGAGCTAGGATACTGAAGCGTGAAATAGACTCTTTAGGTAGTACAGATAAATCCTGCTTGGTACACTTTGTAGCTTTCGTGTTTCACGACCTGCGAGATCTCTGTTTTTTAATTGCCGATGAACAAATCGTCGGGGTGTCTACGCTGATGCCACAAACCTTGCTACGCAACGATGGACTCCTATTTAGCGAACGTCGGCATGTTTAATGGATATGCGGAGGCGATCTCGATTCGAAGCATATCAACATGTGCGATGGGATGCATCAAGGTGATTTACTGCTTCACCTCCGCATCACACAAAGTGTAACGGGGTTGCACGAAATCATGGTACTTTGTACCAGAGGTGTTACACACCTGAGGGTTCGCTTCTGTGAAGGTGATATAGAATATCTTATCGGTTTGTAGGGGCTGACAAGTGTCAGCCATTAGATACGAAAGATCTTTGAGTAGGATTAAGATATTCTATAGGCTTTAACATTAAATAAAATCAGTTCCCATTTTGATCTGAAAGACGCGTGGCTTGTGAGCCGTCTTGATCGTTGATCTCTGATCACTAAGAGTTAGCAACACCTCCTTGAGGTAGCTACTCTATAGCACTAAGTGCTGTCGATTCACTGAATCGTTAGGTCCCCTGGAACAGGGATCTGAAGCTGTAAAGCTTGCTGACTCGTAAAGTCGTTAGTTCTTTGGAACTAAGTTGCTCGTAGAGCGTTAAGTCTTCCTCTGACTTAAGGAGCTGTGTAGCTCCGCTACACTTGGTAGCACTTGTAGTCAATCTACGCCTGAGTCTTTAAGACTGATCCTCTGTGAGGATGGAAAGCATCACTCCCCTATCTGAGGCCCAAAAGGTCGCGCTTGACAAGCTGACCGCATCTTTGGGTCCAGAGTACGTGGAGTTTCTTGTTTCACAAGGTCCTGAAGTGCTTAATGCACGTGTTGACGGCTTCATGCAGTATGAAGCGACCCTTTTAGGGCAGGTCCAAGACCAAATAGCGTCGGCTATGCCTACACGCTTCGTGTCTGTACCAGACGAAGAGGTTAAGCCTCGTCCACTTAAAGTGGACGTAAAAACTACTCCGGCAAGGAGGGTGAGAATCTCATCCTCTGGATCCGTGAGATCGAGATGGCCATGAGATCAGGCCTGATCACGCTTGACCATCAACAGGTCTCGCTGGCTATCTCGAAGCTCGATGGTAGAGCTAGAGAATGGGCCTTGACGTGTAGCACGTCGGTGGACATAGCGTTTCCCACATGGGAGTCGCTCAAATCACAATTGGTACAGGTGTTTTCTCCACCTAACCAGGCTTACCGCGTGCGCTCACGCTTTCTTTCTACCCGCCAGGGTAAGAATGAATTATCGGACTATGTCCAAGAGCTGCGAACGCTCATGGCTGCAATGCAGTCTGACCCTCTGCCTGAAGCAGTCCATGTGACTATCTTCATGGAAGGTCTACGTACTGGCATTGCCAGAACCGAGGTTTTTCGGGTTCACCCTCTACGTTTGAAGAGGCTGTGAGAATTGCTCTTAATGCTGAGCATAATTTCAAGTCGGCCAGACTTGGTTGGAATGGATACAATCCTCGCTCTGTGAGAGCAAACTATTCGGGTACCACTGCCTATAATAGGCCGGAACCGATGGATCTCAGCTATGCTGAAGATGGAGGTGAAGCTGAGCTTCGAGCTGCTGAGCAGCAACACGTTGTAAGACGATGCTTTATGTGCGGAAGCACTAAACACTTGCGGCCTGGTTGCCCTTTGCGTAAGCAACGCCAGACTACGAGCCAACACTCGACCCCGAGTCAGAAGTCTGGCATGGCACGGGAAATGCCGACACCCAGTAGGCGCGGGGCGCCCTACTGGGGAAGAACTATGTTCTGTTACACCTTTAGGAGGTAAAGGAATGCAGGGCTTAGCCCCAAAGAGTACCATACCTACGGGTATGGTGCGTGGATACAAGTCTGGCTTGTTGGTCGCCGAGGCGAAAATTAAGGGCTTCGAGAAGCCTTGGTCGATATTGATCGATTCTGGAGCGTCTTGCAATTATGCTCGACGCCGTTCCCTTGAGGGAAGTCAGCGTTATGTTGAGGCGCTTACAGCGCATGAGGGTGATTCTATCACGGTTCGTTTAGCGACTGGAAGTCGCGTAACGGTGCCTAAAGTTCCATTGAACTTAGGTATAACGTTTTTAGACTTTGACAGTATTGAGCGCTGTCTTGTCCTAGATTTGGACTCGAGATATGATCTCATCCTAGGTATGGCTTGGCTTGAGCGCCATGAGCCATGGATTGATTGGAGGTCTAAGACCTTAGGCGCTACGCGCAATGTTCCTAGCGAAGCTTTGGAGAGTCATGAACCCACCTTTGCTAGGCAGCAAAAGCGCTATTGGCGCGAGCCTTTGACAGAAGATGTCAATGTGCTGGATATTGGAATGTCCGAGTTATCTAACTCCCATGTTACAAACATAAGTTTCGAGCCTAGCTCGTCTAAAACTAGTGAAACGGCACGTACTCCGTTGAGTGGTACTCGTTGTGATAACGAGTCACTGCATGCTGAAAGCATGGTTGGCCTAGGGCCGAGTGATCAAGGACGTGATTCCTTTGATGTGTGTATGGTGGCACGTGAAACTACACCGAGTGCGGTCGGCCGTGAGAGCACCGCACTGAATGTCGGTAATGACATTGTTGGCGATACGCCGTATAGTGTGGGCGGCCGTGAGGGCACCACACCTAATGTCAGTAATGACATTGTTGGCGATACGCCGTATAGTGTGGGCGGCCGTGAGGGCACCACATCTAATGACAGTAATGACATTGTTGGCGATACGCCGTATAGTGTGGACGGCCGTGAGGGCACCACGCTTAACGCCGGTAATGGCGTTGTTGGCGATTCGCCATATGGTGTGGGCGGCCGTGAGGGCACCACACCTAATGTCGGTCAAGACAAAAGCTCTCGTATAGAGCATACTATGGTTGGTAGTAACCATGGGGACAATATTGTCCCGACCCCTAAGGGGTGTAAGGTCTCGAAGAGACAATCGAGACGCCGAGTAGCAGCTGTAAAGCGCCAGGCGTCCTCACAGTCACATAGTGAGATTATCAATACACTGTATACACTTGTTAATGGAGTGACTGGTCGGGTCGATGGCAGTGTTTGCCTTGAAACCCTTCCATCCGTGGACGCTCTTTGTGAGCTAGACGAAATGTCTGATGGCGAGTTTAGCCAGGCCTTGAAGGCAGGAGAGTTATCCGAGTTAGCGGTCATTAGACCTGATACTGAGTTGAACTCTTCCTCGTTAATGGATGAGTCTGTCCTAGAGGATACAAAGGCGGCACTTAGTGCACGAAGTGGATCTTCGATCCTTAAAGATCCGTCGGATCCGTTCTATCCTTTAGTCAAGGAATTTCAAGATGTGGTGTGTCACAACCCACCTTCTGCCTTACCTCCCGATAGAGGTGTACGTCATGAGATTGACTTGGTTCCTGGAACTAAATACTGTGTAACACGGCAGTGGCCTTTGCCTAAAGAACAGTGCGACGTCATTGACGATTTCTTTCGTGCTAAGCACGCGGCTGGGATGGTTCGTGAGAGCAAGTCTCCCCACTCAACACCGACATTTTGTGTCAAAAAGCCAAATGGCAAGTGGCGTATTGTGCATGCTTACAATAAGCTTAATGCAGCTACTATACCGGCGCAGACGCCTATTCCTCGAAAGGATGTTCTTCAGAACAATATGGCGGGATGTACACTGTACAGTGCACTCGACTTAGTCGATGGTTATTACCAACTGCTCATGCGAGCAAGCGATATTCCGCTAACAGCGGTGAGTACTCCGAGCGGTATGCTTTGGGAGTGGCTCGTTATGCCGCAAGGGCTATCTAACGCCCCGGCTACGTTTAACCGGTTGGTAACGCAACTATTCAGACCTCATCGAGGCTATGCACAAACGTACTTTGATGACATTTTTGTCCATAGTCGTGCAATGAATGGGCGATCAGATGTGGATAACCACATTGATCATTTACGAGCTGTGCTCGAGTGCATGCGAACGAATAAGCTGTATGCGAACGCATCGAAGTGCATCTTTGGTGCAGAAGAGATTCCCTTTCTAGGGTGCTTCATTGGGAAGCGAGGCCTTCGAGCGGATCCCGCTAAGGTAAAAGCCATAGTCGATTGGCCAGTCCCCAAGAACCAAAAGGACTTGCGTAAATGGCTTGGCCTTGCCAATTACTTACATAAGTATAGTGCAAATTACGCAGATATGGCTCGGCCATTGTCCAATCTCCTTAAAAGGATGTGGGTTGGTGTTGGGGTAACACCGAACATAATGCTTTTGAAGCAGTTAAGGAGAGTCTCCCTCCATGCGCCAATTTTGGCTTTGCCCGATTCTGGCCGGCCTTTCAGTGTCGTCTGTGACGCATCTGACTTTGCCATAGGCAGTGCTCTGTTACAAACAGATGTCGACGGACGCGAACGCGTCATCGCATTTGAATCTCGACAGCTGAAAGCTGCTGAAAAGAACTATCCTGTTCATGACAAAGAGCTACTTGCTATGAAGTACGCTCTTGTCAAATTCAGAGTCCATCTGCTTGGCTCGAAGCCATTTGTGATCTATACCGATCATGCGTCATTGCGCACTGCGACACAGTCGCCTCATCTCTCACAGAGAATGGCTCGTTGGCTATCTTTCTTTGCCGAATATAACTTCGAGGTGAAGTACAAGCCAGGTAAGCAAAACGCTTTGGCTGATGCGCTATCGCGTCGACCTGACTATGAGCTTGCTCATGTTACGACCCTGTCGTCGTCAGTCCCTGACTTAATTCGTGCGGCATATGCCAAGGACGATCAGTGTGTAGCTTTGCTACGTGCTCTTGGGAGCAATGAGTTTAAAGACTCGGACATAGAATTGTCGGCACGTTTACGTGCGAGGCTACATCGATATTCCATCGATAATGGCCTATTGTGCTATCGCACGGATATTGAGGACAACCCTCGTATCGTAGTACCTCATAATGAGGAATTAAAGTATCGGATCCTCTATGAGGCACATGATACTGCTTTAAGTGGTCATCTCGGTCGTGAGAAGACTTATAGCTCGGTGAGCCAAAGCTATTGGTGGCCCAAACTTTATAAGTGGGTGCGCACCTATGTGCGTACGTGCGAAACGTGTCAACGGGTAAAACCCTCGGCACATGCGGCGGCGCCGCTGGCTAGTTTGCCAGTACCCAGTGGTTGTTGGGAGTCCATGAGCATGGATTTTGTGTTTGGCCTACCGAAAGATTCGGAAGGCAACACTGGTATTGTGGTCTTTGTTGACCGATTGAGCAAGATGGCTCACTTAGCGGCTGTGCCGGATAGCATCGATGTGGAAGGTACAGCAAAGCTGTTTATCGACCGTGTGTTTCGCCAACATGGCTTGCCTGTGGCAATTATCTCTGATAGAGACCCCCGCTTCACTGGGAAGTTTTGGAAGTCTATCTTCAAGGTGCTTGGCACTCGATTGGACATGTCCACAGCGGATCATCCGCAGACCGACGGTCAAACTGAGCGTGTAAACCGCGTCATCAACGACATTTTGCGCAGTATTTGCGCTGATACGCCTAGGCGTTGGAGCTCAATGCTCCCTGTTGTTGAGTTTGCGTTGAATAACGCTGTTCATGCCTCAACAGGCTTTACTCCGTTCTATATAAACGGTCTCACTCACCCTCGCGTTCCGTTAACGCTATCACTACGTGAATCAGGGCTTGGTGGGGGGAGAGGTTGCCGATCGGCTTGCTGATATCAGCCCTGCTACTGTTCAAAAACAGGTAAGCGAGTTTCTCGCAACGCGATTAAATGTCCTAAGACATGTGCGTGACGCAATGGCTGATAGCCAAGATACCCAAAAACAACAAGCTGATGCCAAAGCAGAAATTGCATTGAACGTTATGAGGTCGGAGACCAAGTACTACTCAATGCTAAAAATCTACCTACAAATGTAGTGTCTGCTGTCTTTAAGACAAAGTTGCGTCCACGCTTTATTGGACCGTTCACGGTCACGGCCAAAAGGGGACTTGCGTATACGCTAAACCTCCCACGCAAATTGCGCACACATCCAGTGTTCTACGTAGGCTTACTTAAGCCGTACCGGGATCCTTCCCATGTGAACTTGGAGGCGCTTGCGCCGACGACAAGGGCACCGCCCCGGATTGCTGTAGACGAATCAGCAAGTCCAACTGAGCCTCGCTCCGAGTTTGAGCTTGCTCCATCGCCTGAAGGCGGTTTTGCATCGCATCCAGCATGCACTGGGACTTACCCAAGGCCGCTTGAAGACCCTTCACTTCGAGAACCAATTTCTCGTGGGCCTCCACCGGTACACCGGCCGCCACCGACGTTGCTCGATGAGCATGGGTGTCGTCAATTCCATGTCGAGAGACTACTGAAACGACGTCGTCGTCAGGGCCAATATCAGTATCTGGTAAAGTGGCGTGGGTACCCTGAGTCTGAAAACTCATGGGAATTTGAGGTACCCCTTCGGCAAGACTGCCCATATGCTTTGGAGGCTTTTGAGCATCGTGGCCATGGTCATCGCGAGGCCGAGGCCGTTCACCACCACTAGTGGTGCGGGTTGGCGGGTTGTTGGTCACAGACTGACCAGCACTCGCGGCTACCTTAGTAGCCGAAGCATAGCGCGTGCGCTTGCGCAATTGGCCTCTGGCCTTAAGCTTGGCATAATCATACCGAAGCTTGCGTTCGAGACGCACATCCGCCGCATGGGCACTAGCCCTTAGAGCAAAAATGTTGCTGAGGCGACGCACATAGTGCACCCAGTGAACAAAGGCATCGTCTTCTTCACTCGCTGTTTCGCCTGCGAGCAGGAGAATGGGTATACCCTTCATCGGTGGAACTGGTGCACCACGTGCTTGCATGTCAAGGCGTGCCTTGTATTGACTTTGAGTCGTTAGGTGCGGCTCCAGGTACCTCTCACGAAGTGCCTGGCAGCTCACCACCTCCTCAGGAGTCTTAGGCCCATGGCCAATGACCCACGTTGCCAATGTTTGGCCGGCCGCTTGACGCAGACGTTCCTCCACACTGGGTGGGGTGAACACATAATCACGCTGGCGTTCAAGGGTTGCAGTCATCTGTGCATAACGCTGAGCGTTTTGTTCTCTTTGAACAAGCAGTTGTTGTTGCTCATCGAGCGGGTTCGCGATGATAGTCTCATCAAACCCAGATGCTGCACGCTGCGCTGGCGGCGCGCTCGCACCTCCACGTTCAGCGAACGGATTTGGGGTGTTCGAAAGTTGTGCCTCAGGCATCAGTGAGCCGGACGTTGTCCCTGTGTCACCGCGGACACTGGTATCGCTACCATAGTCCACCTCTTCCTCTATTCCGAGGTAGTCACACAGAGCCTTTGACTCGTTTGGTGATGAGGACATCGTGCTAGAGCGTACGTTACCGTGAGGTTCACCGTACGCGCACTGTTCTCGCTGAGAATACGAGTTCGATTGACGTTTTGGGTAAACGTCAGTCTGGTGGGGGAGGGTGTAACGGGGTTGCACGAAATCATGGTACTTTGTACCAGAGGTGTTACACACCTGAGGGTTCGCTTCTGTGAAGGTGATATAGAATATCTTATCGAGTTTGTAGGGGCTGACAAGTGTCAGCCATTAGATACGAAAGATCTTTGAGTAGGATTAAGATATTCTATAGGCTTTAACATTAAATAAAATCAGTTCCCATTTTGATCTGAAAGACGCGTGGCTTGTGAGCCGTCTTGATCGTTGATCTCTGATCACTAAGAGTTAGCAACACCTCCTTGAGGTAGCTACTCTATAGCACTAAGTGCTGTCGATTCACTGAATCGTTAGGTCCCCTGGAACAGGGATCTGAAGCTGTAAAGCTTGCTGACTCGTAAAGTCGTTAGTTCTTTGGAACTAAGTTGCTCGTAGAGCGTTAAGTCTTCCTCTGACTTAAGGAGCTGTGTAGCTCCGCTACACAAAGGGTCGGTAGGAGAAATTCGATACTACCTTTTTTGTCATTGAAAAATTCAAGTTTACATTGTTTCCCGAGCACTAAATTCAGCTTTCTTGTCACAGATGCACTGTAGCGGAGCTACACAGCTCCTTAAGTCAGAGGAAGACTTAACGCTCTACGAGCAACTAAGTTCCAAAGAACTAACGACTTTACGAGTCAACAAGCTTTATAGCTTGTGATCCCTGTTCCAGGGGACCTAACGATTCAGTGAATCGACAGCACTTAGTGCTCAAGAGTAGCTACCTCAAGGAGGTGTCGCTAACTCTCAGTGATCAGAGATCAACGATCAAGACGGCTCGCAAGCCACGTGTCTTTCAGATCAAAATGGGAACTGATTTTATTTTTGTTAAAGCCTATAGAATATCTTGATCCTACTCAAAGATCTTTCGAATCTAATGGCTGACACTCGTCAGCCCCTACAAACCGATAAGATATTCTATATCACCTTCACAGAAGCGAACCCTCAGGTGTGTAACACCTCTGGTACAAAGTACCATGATTTCGTGCAACCCCGTTACATGCACAGTTGTCCATATTTGATATTTCGCTTCCTGCACTGAAAGTCAACTGAGGCGGGAAAACGCGTAAGGAGGAATTTGTGATACGACAGCTGCCGCATACTCGACCGAAACCGCGCGAGAACGGTTCGGTGTGGAAATCCGAGACCGGGGGATCCGAACGACCGGCCCTTATATCTAAATCAGTAATTGGTGCATGAGATCAGTTGCTCACTTCATTGCAATACTATATCTAGGCATAAGAAAGAAACAATGGAATGCCTCATAATATGCTCTCAAGGTCAGAAAGGAGACAAGTCTGGATAGAGAGTAATGTTCCATGTACTGAAGACCGTATGCTTTGCTAGGTGCACAGGGAGATCATGCTCACGCCGAACTCTAAAATTGTAGTTCATAGCATTTTTCGAGTGGAAGGTCATTGATAGACGACAGAAAATGGTTTGACTATTAGCGTTTATACGGAAGTCTTACTATTAAGGGATTCTGAAGATTAAATATTGAATGCGCCCCGTATGCTCCTCGTTAATCAATGAGCTGGTGGGTTGTAGTCGACACCACTACAAGTTTCCTGGCCGGGTGATTACTGCACCCTTGGGTCTGCAAATTGCACGAATCATTGATTACATGTGCCTAATATCTTAAGAAATGAGATGCAGTGGATACTAAGATCAAGTAGGCTTGTGTGTAACGGGGTACATTTAGCTTGGGTGCCAAAAAACTTCACGTACACTAGTACGTGCAGAGGAAGCTAATCTACTCAAACAGCTAGTTTAAGTAAAGGGTAAAACGAGAACTGTATTTAATATAGTTAAGCTATCAAAATAACTTTAGTTTTTTTCTAACTATTTTAGTCTACATTTTTCGTATGACGACGACCTGCTCACCACTCATTACCCGCGTCTAGCAGCGATTGGTGGTAACCTTGGTTAAAATGTCTTTTTTCAATCAATCTTCGAGCAGCGCATGAGTACTATCCTGCAAGGGGGTAATATTCCTTCAACATTATCCATCTCAGATAATATTGGTAGGGAATTGTCACGCTAGACAATCTCCCTATTGACACCGTTTGGTGTCGAAATCATGTATCGGACAACCCAGTTACATTTTATATTAAGACAAGTGGAAGATATCCATGTTATTGAAAAATGTTGCAGTAAGAACCGTGCAAGGTTAACTTCACATGTATCAGCTCATCATTGCCGACTGTTCATCGAAATTTGTGTATAATTTGTGTCTCTTTATTGAAGAGCTCTGTAAACAGGTTAGCCGAAATCGGTCTATCGACCAGGTTCTGGATAGTGCTTGCGATTTTTACAGTCAATACCGATCCAACCAGCCAGATACAGTACCCCGTATCTGGTTGATCCGTAGCCTTGTGATCCTGCATAACTCGGTGCAGTTCCTGCTGTACAAGAAGAGCCTCGACCAGGATAAAAAACCGAAATTTATTTGCGGTGTGGCAATAACTAAAAGTGCAACTTTACGAGCATATCGATAGGATTTCTGGTCAAAAATTTCAGTTGTCATAGAGTAGCAGCAAATGAGATTGCGAAATAAGGCCTTGAATACATTCACTTTGCATTGTACCATCCAGTGCTCTACTGCTCTTCCTACAAGTCATGATCCCAAGCCCCGTCTTCTCGAATGAAGGCTTTGACAAAGACCTTGCTATATGTGCCGCTTCAACACTGACCGTCCTCATTGACAAATTCAAAGGGACTTACCTCCGTAAAAAATCAAGGTGCAGAGAGTACAGGAAGAGAACGACCTGTGGGAAGTGAAAGTAGCAAGGTCAAGGTATGACACTGCACGAACGCAATGGGTAGAGCAACGTTCAAGAGGATGTTGCGCAAGGCGCTGGCGACTATCTGCCTCATGATGAATGAATCGTACTTGCAGCTAGTTTGTTCGGTGCAATATGCATTGTCAAGATTATAAGGGCACCTCGATTAAAAGACCCTCGTGAATAAGGTCCTTTTTTGCTGATTAGAAGACCCTCGTGAATACGGTCCCTTTATAAGCTTCTTCACGAAGATACTAGATGAACTTGATGATGTCTTGGAACACACAAACAAGAACAGTACTCTTGCGGAGCATGATGAAGAATCCGGAGCTCCAGTTGGAGGCGGCGACTTGATTTTCACGCTTTTCAGAAGCCTGAGCGAGTCGTACCAATTTCCATAACGGCGTTAGCGTCACGGGACTACTCTCTGTCGTGGGAGGATGTGAATTCTCGTTTAATGCATTTAAACATCAACCGCAATGTACAAGTGAAGGCGTCAGGGTAGCCGTGAACGGTAAAGATCATGCTGCTAAGACAAGTGACCACGTCAAGTTAGAATGAGAAAACCTCTGTAGAAGGAAATTTTGTGTCACAATGTGACGAGAAAGAACATTGGATTTCTAGGTGTATCATGGGGATATGCTAGAATGCATAGCAGCAGAGTTTTCAAAGTACAAGCGCCCCGCAGGTCGAAGACAAATATGGCGACTACACCCCTTCTTTTGGTAAAATTTACTATAAGACGAGAGAAGCGTGGCTGGTTGAATCGGATGCGATGCAGCACACGACGTGCTCGAAGGGAAATGCGAAATGGTACTAAAAGATCTTTTCAGTACATGATCACCTCGAGGACGAAGGCGTGATTTAGTCCGTGGGAACGTGTGATATCATCATATCAGTGTGATGTCAATACGGACTTTCGGATGATGTGTTTACTTTGGGCATACCCGAGTTGAATCAACCTATTCTTCTAAAAACGTTTTATGAATGGTGTTGGCCCCGCCACATTCTCGAGATAAGTGTGTTAAGCGCAAAAGTAAACTTACGTTAGTAGCGTAATTCGTTCATGGCTAAGGACCAAGTCCATATATGCACGTCCCCGTTCGCAAAAGACGAGACGGTTTTGCCATTCTCGAAAGGTTACAAAATGGACAACATTTCGTAATTCTGGCACCTTCTCCTTGGTTACATTAGCCATGAGAAATCGATATGATTATCAAGAATGATACAACATTGGTATCGAGATTACATCGACGCAGAAGTACAACACGTTTAAACAGCTAGCTTGGAAGGCAGAAGCGAGCGGTTTATACACCAGTGTCACTTGTGCGTGCGAAGAAGCTATTGGAATTCATACACAACGACGTATGTGGTCCAGTGACGAAAGCCACATTCGGTGGCAGAAGATAAGTTTTATCTCCTTTGACAATGCATCACACATGCGTGCAGTGTTCAGTCTAAAGCGGAAGTCTGAAGTGGCTTCTATGCTTGTCTATTTCTTATATTTGCTGATAACCGGAAGGAATACCGTGGCCAGATACTTTGCAGTTAAACGGTAAAATGTACAAGTCGCGTGAAATGACCAATTTTTGTAGTGATCATGGCATCGTAAGGGAATTTTACGCCACCTTACACACCTCAACTCAATGGAATATTTGAACAATTGAGCAGAGCAATGGTCGAATGCAAACGCTGCATGTTGAGACATGCCGATGTGTTCAAGAGAACTGGGTAGGACACTTCTGACTAATGCAATTCTCCTAAAATGGTATCCAACGTACGACATGAACGAGTTACCTACCATGCCACATCTGGACAGGCAAGATACATTTGATTAATGATTTCAATGTGTTCACCAGCCGTGTGTAAGTGACGGTGCTATTGCATAAGTGACCACAGTAAAACGCGCTGTTGTAATATTTGTTTTTATTGCGTGCTCGGAGCACAGGAATCGTTTCTAATTAACGTAGTACATATCGAACGCGTACTTAAGAGCCGTGACGCAGGTTATTTAATCAATTCGACGATCGTGTAACACTCAAGCTGGCATGCGACTTCGGCGATGGAAAGACCGAGTGCACTATGGGTGTGGTGTTTCCGCCTCGTGAATAGGCTGTCGTACGCTCAGACCGTATGACAGCTTTCGTGGTGTTTGCGTCCGAAGTAGCATCGATATGGATACGAAATACGCAACGCAAATGTGACCTGAAAAGGAGTATGGTGGATTCAAGCACCCATGATTTGTTTGCATCGTGCATCCATCAGGAGCATTGTGCGATCAATACGGTGATGTGTTTGAGTGCTGCTGATTGATAACGGTGTTTGTACGCGTTCGTGTGTCAACTGGTCAGCTTTCCCATATAGTCTAGGCGGTTAGGATAGCTGGCTCTCACCCAGCAGACCCGGGTTCGAGTCCCGGTGTGGGAACATCTTTGCTTGCATGATACCGTTCTTCTTTCTAGCTGCAGTCTTGATGAAAAAACAGAAGTACGACAACGTGATTCAGTGACCACTTCGTACTGGGAAGCTATGTTCATCAGCATCCTCGTCGATACATAATGCAATGATCGTGCAACACTTAAGCTGGCATGCAACGTCGGCGATGGACAAACCGAGTGCACTATGGGTGTGGTGTTTCCGCCTCGTGAATAGGCTGTCGTACGCTCAGTTCTTATGGCAGCTTTCGTAGTGTTTGCGTCCGAAGTAGCATCGATATGGATACGAAATACGCAACGCGAATGTGACCTGAAAAGGAGTAAGGTGGATTCAAGCATCCATGATTTGTTTGTATCGTGCATCCATCAGCAGCATTGTGCGATCAGTACGGTGATGTGTTTGAGTGCTGCTGCTTGATAGCGAGTGTTTATACGCGTTCGTGTGTCAACTGGTCAGCTTTCCCATATAGTCTAGGCGGTTAGGATAGCTGGCTCTCACCCAGCAGACCCGGGTTCGAGTCCCGGTGTGGGAACATCTTTGCTTGCATGATACCGTTCTTCTTTCTAGCTGCAGTCTTGATGAAACAGAAGTACGACAACGTGATTCAGTGACCACTTCGTACTGGGAAGCTATGTCCATCAGCATCCTCGTCGATACATAATGCAATGATCGTGTAACACTCAAGCTGACATGCGACTTCGGCGATGGAAAAACCGAGTGCACTATGGGTGTGGTGTTTCCGCCTCGTGAATAGGCTGTCGTACGCTCAGACCGTATGACAGCTTTCGTGGTGTTTGCGTCCGAAGTAGCATCGATATGGATACGAAATACGCAACGCGAATGTGACCTGAAAAGGAGTATGGTGGATTCAAGCATCCATGATTTGTTTGTATCGTGCATCCATCAGGAGCATTGTGCGATCAATACGGTGATTTGCTTGAGTGCTGCTGCTTGATAGCGAGTGTTTATACGCGTTCGTGTGTCAACTGGTCAGCTTTCCCATATAGTCTAGGCGGTTAGGATAGCTGGCTCTCACCCAGCAGACCCGGGTTCGAGTCCCGCTGTGGGAACATCTTTGCTTGCATGATACCGTTCTTCTTTCTAGCTGCAGTCTTGATGAAACAGAAGTACGACAACGTGATTCAGTGACCACTTCGTACTGGGAAGCTATGTTCATCAGCATCCTCGTCGATACATAATGCAATGATCGTGCAACACTTAAGCTGGCATGCAACGTCGGCGATGGACAAACCGAGTGCACTATGGGTGTGGTGTTTCCGCCTCGTGAATAGGCTGTCGTACGCTCAGACCGTATGACAGCTTTCGTAGTGTTTGCGTCCGAAGTAGCATCGATATGGATACGAAATACGCAACGCGAATGTGACCTGAAAAGGAGTATGGTGGATTCAAGCATCCATGATTTGTTTGTATCGTGCATCCATCAGGAGCATTGTGCGATCAATACGGTGATGTGCTTGAGTGCTGCTGCTTGATAGCGAGTGTTTGTACGCGTTCGTGTGTCAACTGGTCAGCTTTCCCATATAGTCTAGGCGGTTAGGATAGCTGGCTCTCACCCAGCAGACCCGGGTTCGAGTCCCGGTGTGGGAACATCTTTGCTTGCATGATACCGTTCTTCTTTCTAGCTGCAGTCTTGATGAAACAGAAGTACGACAACGTGATTCAGTGACCACTTCGTACTGGGAAGCTATGTTCATCAGCATCCTCGTCGATACATAATGCAATGATCGTGCAACACTCAAGCTGGCATGCAACGTCGGCGATGGACAAACCGAGTGCACTATGGGTGTGGTGTTTCCGCCTCGTGAATAGGCTGTCGTACGCTCAGACCGTATGGCAGCTTTCGTAGTGTTTGCGTCCGAAGTAGCATCGATATGGATACGAAATACGCAACGCGAATGTGACCTGAAAAGGAGTAAGGTGGATTCAAGCATCCATGATTTGTTTGTATCGTGCATCCATCAGCAGCATTGTGCGATCAGTACGGTGATGTGTTTGAGTGCTGCTGCTTGATAGCGAGTGTTTATACGCGTTCGTGTGTCAACTGGTCAGCTTTCCCATATAGTCTAGGCGGTTAGGATAGCTGGCTCTCACCCAGCAGACCCGGGTTCGAGTCCCGGTGTGGGAACATCTTTGCTTGCATGATACCGTTCTTCTTTCTAGCTGCAGTCTTGATGAAACAGAAGTACGACAACGTTGATGAAACAGAAGTGACCACTACAACGTGATACAGTGGGAAGCCACTATGTTACTGGGAAGCAGTTC